>CM032328.1:23172327-23772327 GCA_019022515.1 Quercus aquifolioides | reverse complement strand
AAATTTTTCTTGGATGTGATTGGAATTTATTAAAACGAATGCCTTGATGAAAGAAATTTAGTTGTTGTATATCATGTTGTGTGCCTTACATATTATCAACATTGTTCTAAACTTCAAGAAAATTGGGAACATGTTAGAAATATTGTCTTCCTATATCAATTCTGCATTATATACTGTAATATTTTCACTCATTTTTTAGGCATTATATTTCATAATCTTCACTTGATTATATATAGTCATCAGTGTAGAAAGTTCTTAGCAATTTATTAGAGGACCATCCTCACAAGCTGATCATTTGTCTCATTCCATATTTTCTACAATGATATGTCCATGTAGTGACTTACTGAGGTTCAATCCTACCCTATTATTAATTTACTTTATTTGTTTGTACTTTTAATATATATTATAAGTATTATTAATTTACTTTATTTGTTTGTACTTTTAATATATATTATAAGGTTCTGAGTATTGATTGGTCAACTTAACATGTAAAATTTAAAAGTGAAAGATGTTAAGAAATTGCGACTTAAAAACATTTGATGTTTAACATTTCTATGTTTGAATGGTTATTGATATTCAATTCAATAGCATCAGGTTAAGACTTGATAGTTAGATGATAATGCCATGTCAAATAATGAATGCTCCATTGCAAGTATTAGGTTCTATTTTGAGCATGAAAGACACATATTAATAGTTATACTATGCACAATTCGTCTAATGCTTTTCTATTGTGGGAATGAATGAGCTATTAGTTTACCTACCTATCAATAATAATAATAATAGTTTACCTTCTAAAGATTGCTCCCTGTATATCACTCTATTTTCTTGGAGGTAGTCACACTCAAAAGCTATTGATTGGAATGTAGGCTATTTAAAAGAGAATTTATGATTTTGCTTATATGACAAAAAACTTTCAATTTTGCTTTTGAATATATATATATATATATATATATATATATTTGCATGCAACTATTTAGAGTTATTTGCATTGATTTTGCTTCTGATTTGTTCACTTCATTGAAACAATATCATCTCATGCTTATGTTGTTTGATGATGTGCAATTTTATAACTTTTCAAAATCCAATAAAGTCTAATGAGTAGGAGCTTTGTGCATTGATAACCTTTTAATGAGTGAGAAGCTACAGTTGTAAGATTATAAGATGTTATTAACTTTGTAGAGAGGGAAAATTCTCGACCTATCACAAGCTGACACGTCACACTACTAAGTCCACAAAATACAGCCAATTACAAAGTGCCACATACTGCTGCTAGGTTTTACTATTATTATTCAGAAGCCAACAGAAATTTGCCAAGTGTCATGCAAGAACCAATCACGCATGAGCTCGTGTAAGCGATGACATAAGCAACCTCGCACGTGTAAGCGATGACATAATCAGCCTCGCACGTGTAAGCGATGACATAAGCAGACTAATCAGACTGTGACATGTGTCACCAATCAGATTCCGCCACGTGTCACTCATCAATAGAAGCCTTCCTGAGACATTTAGGAGGACACCAAGCCATCTGAAGCACAAGCAGCATCATAGAAGATTCAGAAGTCCAAAAGCTCTGTTAGAATCAAGCCTTGAAGCCTTTAGCAACTTCAAGAACTTCAACCTTCAAATACGAAGAACATTCGAAGCAGAATCATCCAAACGATCTGCTTAGATCCTAAAGTTTGCTGGAATCAAGCTCAAAAGTCTCTAGAAACATCAGCAAATGACAAATCAGTGAAACTCTACGGATTCAAGCCTCTAAAGCACCGAAGAACTTCCACTGCAAAACCTTCAAATACGAAGAACATTCAAAGAGGAATCATCCAAATCATATTCCTAGATCTCAAAGTTCACTGGAATCAAGCTCAAAAGCCTCCAGAAACCTCACAAACCACAAATCAGTAAAGCTCTACGGATTCAAGCCTTTAAAGCCCCGAAGAACTTCCACCACAAATCTTCAAAGACAAAGAACACACGAAGAACACATGAAGAACGCGAAGAACATGAAGAACAAAGGATTTCTAACAAGCTCATAGCCAGAAATTCATTGTAATTCTGTTTCAAAGATCTTCGATCCATTCTTTAGCCAAATTGAAGGATATCTTGTGTTCGAATCAAAATCATATTACCACAATTCCAAATTAACAAATCTTTCAAAGAGATCGAATCAGAGGATCACTCTTTTGTAATCACAGAGAATTGTGCCACACATTCATCAATACAAATTCACACTTGTGATACTATTTTACTTGTTTGACTCATTTTGAACCAAGAAATTTAGTCGTCCACAAACTTAATTATAAGACGTAAGGCAAGTTAGGTTGCTTAGATTTTGTGTAAAATGTAATTTTTACTGGAAATCAGTTTTCACATGCAGGTTTAAAGGAAATAAATGAGGTCAAGATTGTCATAGCATTGAGCAACCGTGATAGCTAATTGCGGTTGCTATTGACTTTTGTGTAAATTAAATGTCTAGAACAAAGATAAAAGTGGCAATAGTGTTTATTGAAATTCTTGACACAATGAGTGTTTTTAGATGCATGATCTGCATACATTATGGCATGATCTGCATACATTATAGCGAACATTGGATTTGTGTAATGAGGTTGATTTTTAGTTAATATGAAGTTGTATGTTTTTATTGTTGTAAAATTGAATTTTAATTCTGGCTTTGAGCCAAGTAAACATATAACAGTTGCAATTCTTTGCGATTAGTTTTCGTATTGTCTTTAATGTTGTTGTTGTTGTTGTTGTTGTTGTTTTTTTTTTTTTTTTTTTTTTTTTTTAATTTTTTTAAAATTTTATTTATTTATTGTGAGGTAGATTAATTATCTTTTTATTTAACTATCCAGTGCATTGCACGAGTTAACGACTAGTTTATTATAATTAGTAAGTTGTCTGTGTGATGCACAAATAATATTGTAGTGTTTTATTTAAGATGGTTTTGAAGAATATTTACATATATTATAGCATAATTATTATATGAGTTTGTTAGTATTGAGTTCATCATAAGAACCAATAATTATAAATTGTATACACATATTAATTATAATTATTCAATTTAAGTAATAAACAATAAAAAAATAAATATAAAAAAATATTGTAAAATAAAAGTTGATATAGAATATATTTTTCTCGTTCTCCTTAATTCTACGATTACAGTACACTCATAGATGGTAATTGTGGGCCTCCCCTCCAATTATTCTTATTAGTCAATTGGGTAGTCAAAATTACGTGGTCTAGGGGCTGAAGACCTGTCAATTATTCTTATTGACTATGGACTATGGACTGTGAAATATGGAACTTTATTACTGTATACAGTATACGTTCAACATTATTGGTCCACTCCGTTCCATTTTTTATTTAATGATGTCAAAAAGCATCCTGGGGAGGGGCCCCTGTGTGAGAAAGTAGGGAGCACGGTAGGCTCAATTAAAAATTTTCCCATATAAAATGCATGTGATGGACATTACTACAAAACGACAATAGAGGATTCTAGGCTCATGTGAGGAAGGATACGTGACAGACCAGGCACTACCTTTTGAGTCAATGGCCGACGTAGCAAGTACCTGATGTACATCTATTAGAGTTTGTCGTTTGACACGTGTTTGAAGCCTTGAGGGGTTCTTTTCAATAGTTTCTTGGTGTGTGCTGGTGAAAGTTTACACACATTCGGATAATAATAAATGTGGAGATAAAAGTCCAACATTATGTATTGAGCCTAGGGCCCTATTTGAAGATTACTGTGTATCCAAAGAGAAGAAATCGGTTGAGAAGGAGTCCATGTGGAAGAGAGATACCTGGAAATGAAGAAGGAGTGCAGTTTGAAGAGGTCACCAGTGGTCCGAAGAGGTCATTCTCCTCGGATACAAATAGTCTTGATCAACCAAATGTCTGGAAGATCCGAATGATCTTCCTAACAACTTCAATGATGAAGATAAGTTTCAGGCACGTATGGAGATAATAGGAACAGAAAAATATCTAGAAGACAAACTACAACCACCACATTAAATGCACTTTGTGAGGATCTTTATACCCTCGTAATTAGTTATTTGCGAATTTCAAATTAACGACGTACTTTTTAAAGACAAATAATGTCGTCGCTAAAATTTATTTGTGAGGGATTTTAACCTCTCACAATTAGTTAGGAATAATAGTGACGACATTAAGCTGTCGCTTAAAATGTTTTTGCAAGGGGTTAAGTGGCATCGCTATTCTATAAATTGCGAGGGACTTTATCGTCACTATAAAATTATTTATGACCAAATTTTTATGTCATCGGTGATAATATTTTATATCATTTCTAAAATATTTTATTATTTATTTATTTTTAATTATTTTATATAATTTTTTTTAACTATCATGTTACGATAGTACAATAATTACTAAAAATTGATCAATTGAAAAATAAAAATTCATATAAGTTCAAACTTTAAAATATAGAATATACAAAGAAATCTTGGAATTAAACCTTGTTTTAAACTTAAACAACTATAATTATGACAATATCTATACTAGTCTTCCTCTGAGTTACCCTCCAAGCTGTTTTCAACCTCCCTTGTATTATTGATTGAGTTGTCCTCTTCATCTCTACTAGTACCATCCTTAAAAAAAAAAAACAAAAAAACAACAAAACAAAACAAAACATTAAACATAATTCATACACTAGAATATTAGCTTTTATAAAAATAATAACAAATAATGGTTAAAGAAAGTGCAAGAGAGATAGAGAGAATTCATGACATGTATTTCATTTATACTCACCCCATAATCTCCATCCATCCATTTATCCACCATCTTTTTCCAAAAGAGTGTAGAAATGAAAGAATGACCATTCTTATAACGATCTTCTTTCTCTGTGTACTTCTTAAAAATGGGATTTTTAATGTAAAATATCCAATTAGAATAACAGCGTTTCACCAATTCTACAAATTCTTTCTTCACTTCCTCATCTGGTTGCTTATGCTTAAAATGTTGAGCTCTATAGCAAGCATAT
The DNA here is from genome assembly GCA_019022515.1 of Quercus aquifolioides. Lineage (NCBI taxonomy): Eukaryota > Viridiplantae > Streptophyta > Magnoliopsida > Fagales > Fagaceae > Quercus > Quercus aquifolioides. The sequence goes on along the minus strand of CM032328.1, from coordinate 23,767,334 downwards.
AGAGCTTCGAGCTCAGATCTTGGGTATTCGCTAAAAGTCGTCCAAGCTCCATTCAGTTTTTGGTAAAAAAGAATAGTAATCTCTTAAGTAGCTTTTGGTGTGATGATTCTGCCTTTACTTTTACCTTCATTTGCCGTGTCTGCCTTTTTTTTTAATAAGCCCTTGCCACGTCTACCTACTATTAGTTAGTATTAATATGATGAAAGTATATAATATAAATATGTATTTCCAATATGATTGTGTTAAAGACATGACCCACTAGTAAAAGATGATACTCTAGTATAAGATGATACTAGACCTTATCCTTAATCCAACAATACTTATTGCTACAATCAACACACAAATAATTGATTTTCATATCTTTATTTATTGAATGTTTAAATGCATTCTCAAGAAAATTTTCAACCCCATTAATATATCTAGTAGAATGGTGCATCCAAAATTTATCAACTGACATTTTTTCTACTCCCTATAAAGCATCATATTATATAACTAACAACAATAATGGTTGCTAACACATGTATAATTATGCACTTTTAAAAATAACTAGCACAGTTAACATTGGGTCCTGTAAAATAGAAATATCAAGAATTTGCATATCTGACCACAAAATAGAAATATCAACACAACCTAAAACAAATCTGAAACCAAACAATTGAGATTGGACAAATATGTTGTCAACATCATCATCCTAATTAACTTTTTCAAGTAATCTATAGATTTTCAGCTCACTACAAGCCTTACACTCACATAAGAGAACTCTACAAAACTTCCGCATTTAACATTCCTTATAGTGTTCCGAAAATTACCACAATATATATATTTTCAATAAGATACAAAAGTTTGTATTTTGCCTGTATATGATGATAAAAAAAAAAAAAAAAAAAAAAAAAAAAAAAAAAAAAAAAAAAAAATTATTCATAGCCTCCAAAATCCAAATTGTTGGAATTGGAAATGATAGTTGATGAAGACAACAAAAAAGAACAAATACACGTGGTGTACATTTACAAAAATCAAGCATGTCGTATAAGAGAAAATGACTGGAACTCACATTGCAATGTGTACCGAGGCAAGACCTGAGATAGGGAAGTAACTTCTTCAATTCCTTAACCGTCCTACTGTTTGCACCTAATCCTTCTATGGCAACACCAAAGTAAGGGAGAGAATATTTTTCTTTTCTTAAAAAATTGTAAAAAGTGAACCAAAAAAAGTAGAATATGCATGTGTGAGAGAGATACCTCATCAACAAGCAATAAGAGCATTCTCATCAAAGATTGTAAAAATTTTAGCATTTAGCATCTCAAAAAGTTACTTTATTCATTTTAACATCTCACTTTACAATACACCCAATATTAAAGATTCTATTATTTTACCATTTCATTTAAATATTCTTTTTTTATTCTTTCTTTATGTTTTCTTTATTCTTTCTTTATGTTTTCAAATAACTACCATTAACTATCATGATTTCTGTACCCAGCAACAACCCTCACACCTCTCTCCTTCACCAACCTTCTCATCCTCGCAGCATCAACAAATGATCCACCTGATGCATACATGAATATTCTAAGGAAAACAAAGGCAACCATTTGGATACATGAAAATGGTAATAGCATATAATACAAAGTTTTTTGTTTTATTTTTAAGTATTAAATTCACCCACTAGGAGTCTAGGGCTTGAGCCCATGACCTCACCCTATACCTTGCTCTTGCAAGGGGAGGGGTTGTCATTTGAACTAGAGCTCACTGCCAAAATAAATAATTTAGGTGTGATTTCAAAAGTTGAACCCACTTGAAAAGATCTAGATTCACAAAACCAAATGTTCAAAAAAACCAAGTACCCTAAGAATTTTTTATCTTTTAACAAGAATTAGGTAATACTTAAGTTGGTAAGATGTTTTCTAAGTTAAATAGACAATGCCGCCAAAAACTTACTTGAATAATCCAAGTCGTGCTGTGGTATATGTTGCTTGTCTGAGTAGTCTAGCAGATAGCCCCTGTTCAAAATAATGCAATTAGACCAACTAATGTGCTTTTGTGTGTCCAATGTGTGTGTTGCCAGACGGGGGAGGGAGGGACCAAACATCAAGACACAACACATAGGTACAATTTGAATCAAACAAATCACAATAATTACAGCCAAATTAAATTACACCATTAAGCATGTAACCCTTCATTAGCCTCTTATTCTGACATTTAAACAAGCACCCTCTACATAAATTCAAACATCAAACTAAACAACGGGCAAATACTTAACACAATCCAAACCTTATAGCTCATTCGAAAATAATGAGGATATCACCCTAATGTACACACTATATGATAAACTTAAATCCTCAACTAAATCATTGTAAAGATCCATTTTTTAATACAGATCTCAAATAACAAAAACCAAGTTTGATACTTGAAAACACATACATGTCTTTATAGCTGAGATAAACAAATCATATTGTATAAAAATCCAAACTTTTCATTATTTTGTAGAACCAAACCTTGTAAAAGGCACCAAAGCCCTCCTCCTTAAGCATGTTCCTCGCGACCGAGCCTGCTGATCCCTGACCCAATTGAATCCTCACCTATACCAATCCAAAAACGAGAAACAATAACAAACCCAACATAAATTAGTACCCATTAAACCATACTCCACAATTTAGCAAATCAAAAAAATTCCTTTAAATCACACAGATCTAAAACCCATCAGAGAAAACAAATATGCAACACAAAAAGATCAAAATTTTTAAAGGGTGTCAATGAAAACAGAGAAACAGAAACATGGGTATTGATCTAAACATGAAAAGGACGCACCTTGATCATATCGATGGGTTGGATGACACAGGTAGCGAGCATAGCAGAAGTTCCACCATTAACAAAAGGCAGGGCGTAGGCGTGGGAGAGAAGACAACCAAAAAAAAAAAAAAGAGGGAAAGGAAAAAAGAGAGGCGCGAAAAGGGCAGAAAGCGTGGAGCGTGTGAGAAAAAGTAGAAAAGGGACACACGTGACACATTAAACAAATATTTTTTTTAACATCCTGCTACAGTGGAGTTTATTACCTTTGATGAAGTTTGTTTCTTTTTTAAATTTGATCTTAAAAAATAGCATTTATAGCATTTAGCACTTTTAATGAGAGTGTAAGAGATTTTAGGGTTGAACAAAGAGTGATAACTGAAAAAAAATATATATATACTCACTCTAGCTAGCCAAAATGATCCAAAACCTCACACAAGAATATTAAATGAAAATGCAGAATACGATAATGAGAGGATGTAAAATACCTAATAAACTGACGATAAGTGTGAGAAATTTTAGGATTTAGCAAAGTTGTAAGCTGAACGTGTAGAAGATAATGTAGAAAAAGGGGATTATGCTTTTAGGAATAACCATTAAATATTAAAATTAAGCGGTAATTAAAAAAATAAAGATTAAGCAATAAAAGTTTTAACTAAAAGATAAATAATGAGAATAACTGCTAAAAAATCTCAAAGTTTTTTTTTTTTTTTTTTGGAGAAAAATCTCAAATCTTTTTTTATTAATCACCAAGAGCATTTTTACTAAATTAACTAGCCAAAGTCATTTTTGGGAAAGCAAACCCAAAAAATATTACACTACCCAGTAACTTATTATTGAATTCATATTTTGGAAATCCAATCGTTGGATTACATGTTCTATATGGTCTTAACATGCATGCCAATTTTCATGCCAATCAGATGTAATTTACCATTTGATCTATAAACTAATCTTTTATGCATTTTTTTAAACTACTAAAACTTGAATCTAGACAATTGATTGATGACATGGCTATTAATTTTTTATCACCTTAAAATTTTGTAAGCATGAAAAATATATGAAGATAATGTAATCTAATGATAGATTTGTCAAAATTCACACCGAATTAAGAAATATAGGGTTGAGTTCGAGTTACACCAGACGTAACTCTAAAAAATGTTACATCACCCAATAACTTATTATTGAATTCATATTTTGAAAATCCAACCGTTGGATTACATGTTCTATATGGTCTTAATATGCATGCCAATTTTCATGCCAATCGGATATAATTTACCATCTGATCTATAAACTCATATTTTATGCATTATTTTAAACCACTAAAATTTGAATTTAGACAATTGATTGATGACATGACTATTGATCTTTGATTACTTTGAAATTTTGTAAGCATGAAAAATATACGAAGATAATGTAATCTAAAGGTAGATTTGTCAAAATTCACATCCAATTAAGAAATATAGGGTTAGGTTCAAGTTATACCTGACGTAATTCTAAAAAATGTTACACCACCCAATAATTTATTATTAAATTCATATTTTGAAAATCCAACCGTTGGATTACTTTCTCTATATGTTCTTAACATGCATGCTAATTTTTATGCCAATTGGATATAATTTACCATTTGATGTAAACTCATCTTTTATGCATTATTTGAAACTATAAAAACTTGAATTTAAACAATTAATTGATGATCTGACAATTAATATTTGATCACCTTGAAATTTTATAAGCATAAAAAATATGTGAAGATAATGTAATCTAACGATAGATTTGTCAAAATTCACATCAAATTAAGAAATATAGGGTTGGGTTCGAGTTACACCTGATATAACTCTAAAAAATGTTACAACACCCAATAACTTATTACTGAATTCATATTTTGCAAATAGAACCGTTGAATTACATGTTCTATATGGTCTTAACATGCATGCCAATTTTCATGCTAATCGGATATAATTTACCATTTGATCTATGAACTCATCTTTTATGCATTATTTTAAACTATTAAAACTTGAATCTAGACAATTGATTGATGACATGACTATCGATCTTTGATCACCTTGAAATTTTGTAAGCATGAAAAATATACGAAGATAATGTAATCTAATGATAGATTTGTCAAAATTCACATCCAATTAAGAAATATAGGGTTAGGTTCAAGTTATACCTGACGTAATTTTAAAAAATGTTACACCAACCAATAATTTATTATTGAATTCATATTTTGAAAATCCAACCGTTGCATTACTTTCTATATATGTTCTTAACATGCATGCTAATTTTCATGCCAATCGGATGTAATTTACCATTTGATCTATAAACTCATCTTTATGCATTATTTTAAACTATAAAAACTTGAATTTAAACAATTGATTGATGACCTGACAATTAATATTTGATCACCTTGAAATTTTATAAGCATAAAAAATATGTGAAGATAATGTAATCTAACGGTAGATTTGTCAAAATTCACATCGAATTAAGAAATATAGGGTTGAGTTTAAGTTACACCTGACGTAATTCTAAAAAATGTTACACCACCCAATAACTTATTATTGAATTCATATTTTGAAAATCCAACCGTTGGATTACATTCTCTATATGTTCTTAACATGCATGCCAATTTTCATGCCAATCGAATGTAATTTATGGTTTGATCTCTCAGCTCATCTTTTATGCATTATTTTAAAGTACAAAAACTTGAATTTAAACAATTGATTGATGACCTGACAATTAATATTTGATCACCTTGAAATTTTATAAGCGTGAAAAATATGTGAAGATAATGTAATCTAATGGTAGATTTGTCAAAATTCACATCGAATTAAGAAACATAGAGTTGGATTTAAGTTACATGTGTTGTAACTCTAAAAAATGTTACATCACTCAATAACTTATTATGAATTCATATTTTGAAATCTAACCATAGGATTACATGTTCTATATATTCTTAACATGCATGCCAATTTTCATGCCAATCGGATGTAATTTACCATTTGATATATGAACTCATATTTTATGCATTATTTTAATAGGAAGAAATTTTTATTCATTTTTGAGAGAGAGAGAGAATACAAAAGGCTAAAATTCTTGAATTTTAGACTACCATTTTGAAGTTGAAAGTGCTATCATTTTTTTATGGGTACAATCATTTAGAAAATAAGGACAGACATTTCTTATATAGGATGTATATAAAAGGTTATTTTTTAGATGGTAACATCTAAAGAATACAAAGTGCTATATGTTTATGCATTTCTTTTTATTTTTCTTTGAATTTTAGAAAAAATTTTATCTCCAAAAAAATTAATATTTTAGTGATTTTTTGCAAAGGTCAATCGTGGCCCTCGCAAATAATTTAGTATTAGTAAGGGCATATTTTTAACCCACACAAAAAATAAAATTTTTGCAAGGGATTTTTATTTTCTCTCAGAAATAATTTGGTGGGAACATTTCCCTCCAAAAAATTTGACATTTTAATGATTATTTGTGAAGGTCGATCCTAACCCTTGCAAATAATTTAGTATTAGTGATGGTTTTTTTTAACCGTTACAGATAATACACTTTTTGCAAGAGGTTTTTAATTGTCCCTCGCAAATAATATGGAGGGAAAATTTCCCTCCAAAATATTAGTATTTGTGACGGTTATAACACATAATTGCGACAACTTTTTTTGTTGGTCACAAATATTTCACACTTTACCAAGTATTTGTGAGGGCTTTATTTTGCCATCACAAATAAGATTTTTTGAGAGGGTTTTTTGGGTCCGTCAAAAATTCTTGGTCACTAATAGGCATTTTTCTTGTAGTGTTAGTCTATGTAATGTGGTGTATAAGCTAGCTTCTAAAACTTGGGCCAATCGTATGAAGTTTGTGTTATCTAGCATTGTTAGTGAGAATCAAAGCGCCTTTACCAAGGGCCGTTTTATTACAGATAATGTGTTGGTGGCCTTTGAAACTATGCACCATATTAGTCAGAAGTGGAATGGAAAGGTGGGTGACATGTCTCTAAAGCTTGACATAAGTAAAGCTTATGATAGGGTTAAATGGGCATGTTTGGAAAACATTATGATACAGTTAGGTTTTCATAGGAAGCCAGTGGATACTATTTTGTCATGTGTATCATCTGTTGTTTACTCTATTTGCATTAATGGGCAGCCTTGTGGCCGTATTATCCCATCTTGGGGTCTATGCCAAGGGGATCCTCTATCTCCCTATTTGTTTTTGCTTTGTGTAGAGGGGCTTTTAGCTTTGCTTAGTCATGCTTCAAAAAGGGGTTCAATTACCGATATTTCGATTAGTCGCCATGCCCTTCGGATTACTCACTTATTCTTTGTGAATGATAGCCTGATTTTCTATCAAGCAATTTTGGAGGAATGTACAGAGTTAGAGTGCATTTTTTCCTTGTACGAAGCTGTCTCTGGCCAACAATTGAACAAGAATAAAACAAACGCTTTTCTTCAGCAAAAATACTACGCAAGCATTTAGGAGGAAATCAAAAATCGCTTCGGTGCACAAGTCATCTGCCAACATGAAAACATCTAGGCCTACCCTCCCTTGTAGGGTTGAACAAGTGAAACACTTTCATTCAACTCAAGGAAAAATTGGGTAATAAGCTCTCAGGGTGGAAGGAAAAACTTTTATCCAATGTGGGGAAAGAGGTTCTCATTAAATCAATTCCCCAAGCCATCCCGACTTATTTTATGAGTTGTTTTAAAATTCCAAACTCGATTTGTGATGACTTAGTAGGCATGGTGAGAAGTTTTTGGTGGGGGCAAAACAATGGGGGGAACAAGACTGCTCGGCTAAGTTGGGAGAAAATGTGTTGCCCAAAGGTGGAAGGGGGAATGGGTTTTTGGGATTTGAAGGCTTTTAACATTGCTCTATTAGCCAAGTAGGCGTGGCGTCTTCAAATTTGCCCAAATTCTCTGTTTCACCATATTTTTAAGGCTAAGTATTTTCCCAACCATGATTTTATCGATGCTAGTCTGGGGGGTGCTCCATCCTTTGCATGAAGGAGTATTATGTCGTCTCAACCAGTGCTAAAGGCTGGATGCCAATGGCTTATTGGCAATGAAGAGAGTGCTAGTGTTTAGGGTGACAAGTGCTTCCTACCCCTTCTACCTTTCAAGTATCAACTCCAATTTGAGTTTTACACCCTCGATCTCCTGTTTTGGAGTTGATTGATCATCGGAATGGGGAATGGAACTCGGTGTTGGTTCAGCAGGTTTTCTTTGAGCATGAAGCTGATTCAATCCTAGCAATTCCTCTCAGCCCGTCCCTTCCTCTTGATACTCGGTTTGGGCATTTACTTCATGAGGTCGTTTCTCTGTTGCTAGTGCGTATTGGATAGCACTCAATGCTAAGGTAAAGGCACAAATTAATGGGAGTAGTGGAGAGAATTCAGATCCTCGGCAGATGCACTCTTTGTGGAAATTCGTTTGGAAGCTTAAGGTTCCAAATAAAATCCGCTCTTTCATATGGTGAGCTTGCAAAGATATTTTACCGATGAAGTCCAATTTGATGCACCGACATATTATCAAGGAGAACATTTGCGAAGCTTGTGGGTTGGAAGTGGAAGATTCCGAGCACTGATTTTGGTGTTGTTTAAAAGCTCAGAAGTTTAGGAAGTTTTGGGTCTATATGGGGATGTTAAGGTGGGCCGAATTGAATCTTTCATGGATCTATTTTGGTTGCTAAAGTTTTCTCAAAACCTGGATGCAGAGAAGTTGGCACTTTTTGCCATGCTAGCTTGGTGTCTTTGGACTTCTCAAAATCAAGTGAAAGTGGGGGGTGTTCGTAAGTCAGCCGTGCATAGTTTTCAGTGGGCTCAATCTTATTTGGAGGAGTTTCAGCTAGCAAAATATCCTCCTACCCAGCCACAGATTTTAACAGAAGTGTATTGGTCTCCTCCTAAACCTCCTTGGTACAAGGTTAATATGAATGGCACTGTCTTCTCGATTCTCAAATCTGTTGGTTTGGGTATTGTGGTTCAGGACCAGTGGGACAATGTGGCAGCGGCAATGAGTAAGCTTGTGGCAGCTCCGTTGGGTCCACTAGAGATGGAGGCAAAGGCTATGGAAGAGGTAATCTTGTTTTCTAGAGACACGAGATTTCCTGAAGCCCTCTCTAAGAGTGATTCACTGACGGTTATTCATTCCCTAAATGGTGTTTGATACATAAAAATAAACTATGATCAACCCGTCAGCTTTTCATTTACGAAAGATCCTACGGTCTAAGCTGACGGCATCGGACAACTGGAAAAGCTGAAGGATCCAAGGCTGATGGACGGTGATTCGGAGCAGTCCATAGAGCGTAGCAAGGAACTGACGCCGACTTGGCTGAAGGGGATAAGGCAAGCTGACGGCCCTAAGGCCGACGGTTATAAGTAAAACTATGACTTAGCCACCACGCATGATTAATAAGGAAATTACTTGTATCCCATGCTTAGTGTTAGAGTCCTATAAGGAAAGGATTCCGCGATCCACGCTCATGAGGATTCCTATAAGGAAAAGACTTCTACTCTAAGGAAAAAAGGTCAATCCTTAACTACTATAAAAGCCCCAATACCCTCACAAATCGAGGTATGCATAATTAACCCCTCTCTAGCACTCTAGAGTTGAAAGAAATTCTAACTTGACCTTCGGAGGGTATTTGGCCGGCACCACACCGGTGCTCTCTGTTAGGTCTTCTCTTTTCTTTGTGCAGGTGTCGTTTCGAGGGTATGAGCATTGTGCAACTCACTGTTGATATTTTCGGCATCATCAGTGTTATTGTCCCGCTTGCCAGTATAGTTAACATTATTCCTGGTTCTCTTCATCTCCTTGGCTCTTTTAGACAGGTGCAATTTGCTTATGTCCATTGTTCAGGTAATAAGGCAGCTCATGGTCTAGCTCAGTATGCTAGGAACATTTTTGATTTTGTTTCTTGGATAGAGGAACCTCCATGTATTATTGAACGCATTCTAGCACTTGATGTACTGTTTTTATCCTCTTCTGAAAAACGTTTCTAGTCCTTATATCAAAAAAAAAAAAAATGAAAAAGAAAAAGAAAAAATGTTGACTCATGGTGAATGACTACCGCTCAATGGGCTCAGAGCGAACAATTAGTACCTAAGGCATCAATTTGGGGTCAACTATAACCACTTAAAGTGCCAATTTGGGTTGAGCAATAATCACTTAAGCCGTTGGTTTGGAATGTCATGTTAGGAAATTGTTTAATGCATTTTTCAAAAACCTAGTTTTATTGATCTAGTTTCATGCTAGAAAAGGATTTTAGGTGTTTGATAATAACCTAGTCTTACAAAAATAAGATTTCATGCTAGGATATGGTTTTAACGTTTTTTTTTTTTTTTTTTTTTTAAATTTCTTATTCCAGCAATTGTACGTCTTTGGAATATGTTATGAATGGTATTGTCTGAACAAAAGTTGATGTATTTAGTGATGAAGAACTAGTCTTAGACATTTTGAGAGGAGAAGAAAACCAATCTCTATCATTCAAATCACCCACTCAATCTTATAGGACATGTAAGTAATCCAAACTAATAAAGCTTTGTAAATTGCATATGAAATCTAACCTTGACTCCTTGACAGTTAGCATTAATTGCGTCTAACTGAATTTCTATCAAGCATGGCAAATATGGAATGAAGGTAGAGGATTATAGATAATTGACACAATATTGAATGAAACATATATGCCTTCCAAATGAAGCATTAAGCCACCTTCGTGTTGGTCTCTTGTGCGTACAAGAAAATGCAATAGACAGACTCACCATGTAAGATGTTATTTACTTATTTATATGTTTTTAACTAAACCATTTAACTACCTGTCCCAAAAAAACTAGAGTTTTTCATAAAAACAATTGCATATACTTTTCCACCAATAATGTAACAATTTCAGGGATGGATGCTAGATATATGCACTATTCATTTCCAAATGTATATATGTTCAATTAGGAATAGACATGGTAGTTTTTCCAAATGTAATTAGTCTTCTTTTTTGTTCTTGCTTGTAAAAAAAAATTTAATTCGATAAAATTGTCCAAGTTGTCTTAGAACAGATATAGAGATTCTAAACTATTGGAATTGTCTCAAATTCTTATTTGGATTTGGTTTTTCTTCACATAGAAAGAAAGTTCACTTCATTGTTTTTTTTTTTAGGGTTTCTTCGTGTGAAATTGTCTACTTGTAAAAAAAAAAATTAAAGTGAATTATACTTTGTCAAAGATGTTATTGGTCTTTCTTGTCCTCCAAGAAATAGGATTATAAGGTTTATATATAGACAATAAATAAAGGTTTTGATGTCCTTGACCCAAGGGTCCTCTAATATTGGGTGGAAATAATATTTCTAAACAAGAGTTTTCTTGAAAGTGAAGAAACTCTTAAAAAAAGAGTTCTTTTAATGAAGAAGAAAAGTCTTAGAAGAAGAGTAGTCTTGATAAAGTAGAAGACACCTAGAAGAAGAGTAGTTTGATACTTCTTTTAAAGTTAAAAAGATACCCATGATGAAAGTTATGCAAGAGAGGTCAAACGATCTAATCCTTATTAAGTACACTAGGTTTGATCTCTCTCTCTCTCTCTCTCTCTCTCCCCCCCCCCCCCCCCCCCCCCCAAAATGGAGGAAGGTTATTTGCCAAACCATGTAAATTATTGTATTTTTAAGGTTTATGCTTGTTGATTCATGCATTTACGGTTATTAGTTCTTGTTCAAATATGTTAGTGCTATTTGCACAAGTGAAATAAGAAATTCCACCATCACACAACAAGCAGCATTAGAGCCTAAGGTTTATACTAGTATCGTTGAAGAAAAAAAATATTATAAGAGTTTGCAATTGATCGATACAAGTACAAGTGATGAGTTTGATTTTGCAAACGATGATCATATTACTCAAGAAAAAACATTGTTTGATGGGACTTGAATCAAGGTGAATATTTGTTGGAAACGTTCTCAAATTTCTATTTGGACTTTTTTACTTATTCAGTTATTTGGATTGTCTCGGTGTGGAAGAAATGTTGACTTGATTACTTTTCTAGGGTTTGCATTATATAGAAGGAAAGTTTATTCTTTGTTCAAGAAGTAATCGGTCTTTCTTGTCCATCAAAGGACAAGGATTTAAAGGCTTATATATAGGTATTATAGTAAAGGGTTTGGTAGTCTTGGCCTAAAGATTCTCCCATATTGGAAGAAGATAATAATTTTCGAAAAAGAATTTTCTTAAAATAAAAAAATTAAATTAAAAAAAATCCCTCTTAGAGGAAGGGATATCTTTATAAGACAAATACTGATTTAGGGAAGTTCACTAGTTCAATTCACTTGCTTTTCTTGAGTTGCTAAGCATTGGCTCGTCACTTTAGGTTCTTTGATTTGGAAAGCCACCATGAGAGAGAGAGAGAGAGAGAGAGAGAGAGAGAGTTTTTAATTTTTTTATTAGATAAATAATGATAATTATTTTATTTACTAACTTTTCTTTCTAGATGATATGGCATATTTAGAGTGCGTTTAATGAAAGTTATAGCTTATTAGAGTTTTTAACTTATTTTTGCTACTATTCTTGGGTCTCATTATATTTTTTGGTATCATTTTCATGAGTTCCACTGTACTATTCGGCTAACTTTTAGCTTTTTTCTACCATACTTTCAGCAAAAATTTTCAATTTCAGCTAAATAACCTATTTCCAGATGAAACCTTAATTGGACAAGTTATAAAGATTGCAAGTTTTATAAACAGAAAGATTCAAATTAAACATTGGGGTCAAAATCTAAATTTTAAATATAAATGAACAAAATCAAAATGACCATAAACTTGAAAGAGTGTAATTTGTAATTTAAACTTGTTTTTTTCCCTACCCCAATTGCCTACGACTTAAAGCATTTGAGTATTCCATTTTAATTATAGATGTCATGCTTGATGGTTATTAATTTGCCGTCAATTTTTTTAGGTAGATAGTAGAGCGATGGTGTGCTTTGAAGTACAAACATCAGGTAATATGTAACACTAAAGATGCTATTATTACTATGGGTTTTACTAACGTATGTCCTTAGGGCATTTTTTAGTAAACTATTTGAAGAAAATTTTTATGAAAAAATGAAAAAATTATTAACTTTTTTAACAATTTTTTTTAATTCTATTTTAAAAAATGAATGGATCCTATTACAATTATTATTATTAGACTATTCATTGAATCCCTAATTTGCTGTCAATTGAAATAAGGGATTCTAAGCACAACTAATCGACAAGTATTTTATATGCTACAAGCGTACAACAATGTGGCTTACAACAAGTCGTCAGTAGCGTTTCAATTCCGCCAATCACAAAATATTTCGGAGCTGAAACTGCCAATCACAAAATACTCTCTCTGTCTCTCTCTCTCTCTCTCTCGGATAACGATAATCACATATTTATACTCTCTTGTGGACGGTGGCCCAAATGTACAATCAGCTTTGCCCGTCACCTTCACCTTCACCAACACCATTCTTTATTGCCTTCAAAAGCAGCACAGCCCTGGGCCAATGACCAATTTTGAACCAAATTTTCCCATTTTCGCTATCGAATATGACTCTTACTGCCAAATCTTGGGTGTCAAGAGAAAACGTTTATTTGGGCGAATGGTGATGATGATGATGGTGAAGAAGCAAGGCGAGGCCTAGAGGGTTTCAGTACTTTAGTGGTGGCTGTGAAAGTGAGCTGGTTGGGTAGACGTGGATGAGTAGTGAGTGGTTGACTTATGAAGCATGGAAGTTGAAGACATTGATGGAAAGGTAAGAGCTCTATATAAAAGCTCTTCCTATACTTGTAGTTTTAACTTTTAACCTATAAGTTGCTTTAAAACCTGAAGCCTGTGTCTTTCATTTTATTATGTATGGAAAGAATGTGTCATCTGAGCTATAACTACATCATTTGCACCTATGGAAGCAGTTGGGTATCTTTTTTAAATGATACCCAACTGTAAACAAAGCCGGCGGTTTTTATTTTTTGGTTCCCATTGTTTCAAGTGAGGAAGATTCTTACTTGCCACGAGACTTCAAAGCATTTGATTGATTTTTTTATAGTGAGCGATTGATTTACAGGCACAATTTGATTGATTTACATTGACGTTGACTTTGGGAGCCCAGTGCATTTCATAGATAAGTCATAAGTATTTCCTAGCACCATTTATTTTCAAGTGACATGCCCACAATTTGAACCACAGCCAGCTGACTTAATCAAGTTTTATTGTTATCTTTTTTTTCGTCCTCTTAAGAAAGAATCAAAATTCGACACAATTTTATTAAGCTTGACAACATCCACAGCCAGCTGACTGAAGAATCAAAATTAAGCACAATTTATCTGCTCCTCTAGGAACAACCAAGCAAAGGATTGTAAGGTTACAAGCTTGATGGAACTCCTTTTCCTTTGATATGTTTTTTGATACAACATAGCTTTCTCTGCCCTGTCTTCCATCGCTCATTGGAAGAAATATTCTTTTTATTTACTGCCTATTAAAGGTTCATCGAACCTGACTATTAAGAAGGATAGTGAAAGTGGTAATACTGATGTACTGGTTTATCCAACCAACTTATTTAATAGAAAAAGGCCTTAAGCTTAAGCACCACCATTAAGAAGGATAGTGAAAGTGGTAATAGTAATACTGATGTACTGGTTTATCCAACCAAATTACTTAGCAGAAAAACCAAAAATTTTAGAATATCACCTGGAAGCTCCATTCCATTTTATCAAATACTTTCTTCATATTAATTTTGAAAGCAATCTAGCCCCTAACCCTTTTTTGTTTCATTGAATGAATGAGTTCTTGGACAATAATGCTATTTTCTTGTATACTCATGCCATGAACAAATCCTGTTTGTCATGGGGAAATAAGTTTAGGATGAATTTGTTTCAGCCTATTAGCTATAATTTTCTTAAAATGATTTTGTAATCAACTTTGTACAGGCTTAAGTCGGTAATGATAATTTTTTTAAGCTGCATTTGACTTAGGGATCAAAACCATAATTTTATGATTCATTTATTTAAGTATATGACCATTTGGAAAAATAAAATGAAGTTGCCATATTAATCACATCAGGTTCTTAAAATGAAGTTGCCATTTATTTAAGTATATGACCAATGACTTTAATAAAATGTTTCATGATAGTCCAATAATGTTTATAAAATAGTGCAGGCATACAATAAGATACGTATCAGTTGGAAAGTTAAACTTTAAGAATTGAGGTGGCAGAATATCCATAATTTTAGGAACACTACAGACATCAATTCTACAGCGTAACTAAATTTTTATGCATAAATTGTGTTCATATGCTAAATTCCAATGAGGACACTGACCTACCAGTCTCAAAGTTTGTAGTCAATGAACACAGACCTACCCATTTCTTAGTTGCTGGGCTAATCATTAATCACAAATTAGTTAGGCAGCACTTCTCCTGATGCCTACGCCAATTGAGCATGAAAGGTACCATTCTTAAATTCTATCCCCTTCCATACCAGATCAAAAACTCTTTGATAATGGCTAGCAAAGCACGAATTGTTTTCCTCATTTTTTCCTATTTTCTACTTTTACCAGGGCCATCTTATTCTCAGCCAGCTGAAAATTTTGTCCCAGGAAAAGAGCTAAAAGATGGGGATGAACTAGCTTCAGCTAATGAAAATTTTAGATTGGGATTCTTCAAACGTTCAGGTAAAGCTTACTTAGGGATATGGTACAGCAGAAACAACGACTAGCCATCATCGGATGCCAATCGAAGAACCCCAATAGCTGACAAATCTAGTGTTCTTACTATTGATGATTATGGGAATTTGAAAATTTCATACAGTGTGGATCAGTCTATAGTACTATGTTCGGTTCAAGGAGCAAGTGATACTAGTGCTCTTCTACTGGATACTGGAAATTTCAGGCTGCACCAAATTATGAATTCAGATGGATCTACAAAGTGGAATATGAGGCAAAGCTTTGACAACACGACTGACACACTTTACCAGGATTGAAACTTGGGGTAAACAATAGAACTGGACGTTCTTGGCCTCTAACATCAAGCAGAAGCCATGATGTGCCTTACATAGGATCCTTCACCCTTAACATGGACCCTAACAATACAAACCAATTGGTCATCTTGTGGCGAGGTAACATCCACTCAGTACTGGGCCTTTGTACAATGGCCATTCCAGCTCAATATCGTATGGCTTGTTGAACCAAAAGCATTTAAATTTTGGATTCATTTCAAATGAGAATGAGACGTACTTCAGTTATTCTGTAAATAAGGATTTCAGCACGGTTCCAAGGTTTTCAATAGATTATGGAGGTGCATTTTTGGGTTTCAGATATTCCACAGCATATTCAGAAATTTAAGTATTTCTTCTGACCCTTCTTTGAGTGTTGGGCTTGGATGTGTGAAGCAGAAACTTCCTGGATGCAAGAGCCTTTATGATGCAGTCAAGGGCAATTATGGTTCCATGTCCACAGATGGATTCAAGTCCAACAACAGTGATAACCTGAATTTCTATCATTGTCAGGCTGAATGCTGAACAATTATTCCTTTGGTCACTTTTCAACTGCATATAACAATGGCAGTGGCGGGAATCAGAGCACAGGGACAAGTTTTAGAATGAATCCAGAAAGAGGCTCACAAGAGATGTACATCCATGTATCCAAAGGTAAGTCTACTTGTTAAACAGATGTACCTAACTGATGCATTACATTCTTATATGAAGATAACAACAGCATATGATGCGTGGCTTTGATGTCTAGGATTGATAACCTCTCTTTTTTTTTTCTTTTTTTTTTTGGTGCGTAACCTATCTGCTTGCTAAAGATACATGTCTAGGTCAAAGCTAAAACAATTAAGACAATTAGTATTGTGATAAGAAAAAGGAAAAGGGAATAGAAAAACCAGCACTGGTATAAAAAATATTTGTCAATGCAGCAGACAAATGGTGGATATGGCTAATAATTGCAGTAAGTGGAACAGTCATCACCCAGTTGTGTATCTTTATAATATGGAAAATATACAAAGCAAAAGGTAATTTCTTACTATATATTTTGAAGGAATGTTAATTACTAATGCTCAATCCGTTAAAATATTTCAAGCTCTACTTTCCGTGTATTTTAATTAGGGAAGAAAAGGATGAAACAAAATATTCTGGTACAAGAATTCGAAGGTCATGCAGTGCCTTGCACTGATATGCAAATCTTTAGCTTTGAAAGCATTACAGCTGCTACAAACAATTTCTCAATTGAAAATAAATTAGGAGAGGGTGGTTTTGGACTAGTTTATAAGGTAAAATCATGACCCTTCTTTCTCGTTCTTTCCTTTTTGTTCTTTTTCTTTGGGATAATTTGAACATAAGATCTATCTACTCCAAAGCCTGCTCACTATTTAGCCTATGAGTTGAACCCCAAGTGCTTGTTAAGATTTTGATAGATAAATTGAAATCACATTAGTTTATGGCTAATGAGAAATACTTTCAGGGAAAACTGGTCAATGGGCAAGAAATAGCTGTAAAAAGACTTTTAAGACATTCTAGACAAGGACTAATGGAGTTCAAAAATGAAGTTATAATCATTGCAAAACTTCAACACACTAATCTCGTGAGGCTTCTAGGATTTTGCATTGAAGAAGAGGAAAATGTATTAATCTACGAATACATGGCCAGCAAAAGCTTAGATTTCTTCCTTTTTGGTATGCTCCAAGTTTTGCATAATTGCATGAGTGATTATTGCTATTATCATTTTTATAAGGTCATTGGTTATCGATTTCTTGTTATTACTTATTACTTTATTCTTTTGATACAGATTTTACTCGAAAGAGATTATTAAATTGGAAGAAACGTATGGGCATCATTGAAGGCATTTCTCAGGGCCTTGTTTATCTCCATAAATATTCAAGATTTAAAGTAATTCACCAAGACTTAAAAACAAGCAACGTTTTACTTGATGTTGAGATGAATCCAAAAAAATTTGATTTTGGCTTGGCTAGATTATTTGGCTTAAATGAATCAGAACAAAGGACAAATAGGCTTGTTGGAACACAGTAAGTATTCATTTCAACCTTATGCTATTAAGTTTAGCTACAGATGAGTTTAAATATTTTTTTAATCACTAAATCCTTCTTTGATTTGATAATTTAGTGGCTATATGCCTCCAGAGTATGCTATGCAAGGTATTGTCTCGACAAAAGTTGATGTATTCAGTTTTGGAGTCCTACTATTAGAAATTTTGATTGGCAAGAAGAATAACAGCCTATATCATTCGGATCACCCACTCAACCTTATAGGATATGTAAGCAATCTAAATTGATAAACTTTTGTAAATGTTATTTGAAATCTAACTTTGCTACTTAATTATTGTGTCTAACTGAACTACTATCAGACATGGAAAATGTGGAATGAAGGGAGAGGTTTAGAGCTAATTGACACAACATTAAATGAATCATGCCCTCCAAGTGAAGCATTGAGATGCCTTCATGTTGGTCTCATGTGTGTACAAGCCCATGCAACAGACAGACCCACCATGCAAGATGTTATTTCCATGCTTTTAAATGAAATCATCCAACTACCTACGCCAAAACAACCAGCATATTTCCTGAAAACAGTTGGAGAAGAGCCAAAGGTACCCAAAGGGAAGATGGATAACTTTTCCATCAATAATGTAACAATTTCAGGGTTGGATCCTAGATAAATGCACTAGTCTTTTATAAATGTTTTTTTATTAAGGGTAAATATAATAGTATGTTTATCTATATATTTGCAAATTTAGAAGGATTTCTAGTATTGTCTATATGTAATTAATTTCTCTTTCTTCTGGCTCAATTGAAGAATTATTTGATAAACTTGTCCAAGTTGTCCTAAGGAAGGTGATGGAGAATGCAAATTATTGGAAATTGTCTCAAATTCTTATTTAAACTTGGTTACCTATTTGGTTTTTCTTCTTGTAGAATGAAATTTAACTTGATTCCTTTTTTGGGTTCTCTAGTTAAAAAAAGAAGAAGTAATGTAATCCTTGTCAAATAAGTAATTGGCATTTCTTGTCTTACATGAAATAGAATTTGAAAAAGTTAGAAAACCTTGAAAATCTGGGGCGGGTGGGGTGGGGGGGCCTAGTTTAGGGTGAGTGCCAATCGGCGACCTCCAAGGTGGCTAAACAACACTTCCCTACACACTAATCACATGTACAATTCCAATAAAAACTTGCTGAATTAGTAGTAGCCCATGGGGGAATTTAGTAAGCCAATACTTGGAGCCTTGAGAGCCAATTAGATTAAGGTTATCATAGTATAAATAAGGACTTGTAACTCTCATTGATCTATGTGAGAATCTCACTTTTTTTTTTTATTATTTTTTTTTTATTCTACCAAAAAAAAATCTCACTTTTTTTTTCACTAAACCTAGGGTCTTGAAGTCCTCAGAAAGTGTGTTGTGTATGTATGTGTATAGAGCTGCCACTAATTTTATTTTTATGATAAAGAGGTGTCGTCTTAGTTATAGGCTATAACTAGGTCATTTACAACTATAAAAGCAGTTGGATATCTTTTTTTAAAGCGGGAACATTCATAAACCCGGCAGAGTCTATGTGCCCAAGTCAATTGTAAAGTGTAAAGGAAGCTGGTGGTTTTTTTTTCTTTTTTTCTTTTTTTCGCCCCTTATCTCAAGTGATAAAGATATTACCTAACATTAGACTTCAAAGCAGTTAATTGATTTTGATTGTATAGATTTAAAAAAAAAAAAAACTATTTTTTCTTTCATAATTTCAAAAAGTATCCTGGAGATGGGCCCTGTGTGACTAGAAAGGTAGGCCCAACTGAACATTTTTCCCATATGAATTAAAATGCATGTGATGGACATTACCACAAAACGTCAATAGAGGATTCTGGGGCCCGCCACATGGGAGGAAGGATACGTGATTACACTACTTTTTAAGTCAATGGCCGACGTACGTGGCAAGGACCTTTTTGACATCTATAATCTACTACAGTTTGTCGTCTGATATGTGCTTGAGGGATTCTTTTCAATGGTTTCATGGTGTGTTTTGGTGAGAGTCTACACACATTCAGATAAATATATAAGTATTTGACAAGTTCTGGTCCTTCTGGATATTTTCATTAACAAAAACAAAAAGAGAGATACCCAAATAAATGAAAATAGTCAAAATACTCATTTGTAAATTCTACAATGTGATAGTATATAAAATGTTGAATAAAGTAAACAAAATGATGACCAAAATTTCAAAATCTTATCCTAAAAGAAAAAAATTATGGCTGGATTATACATTGACTTGTATGACAGTGTAGGACGTTGTTTTCTTTACAACCCAAATAATTTAAAGGAGTCTAAAAAGAGTTACAAAAGAAAACAATAATATCTATTTGAAATCATGAAGACTAAACAATAATATCTTTACCATCATTTATTCCATACTAATTAAAATTAGGCACATAACTTTGTTCTATTTTGTAACTCAAACACTTAACAGACCCACAAGATTGTACTCATTACTAATACTTTTCTATCATCCTAAAGGCAGATGCCATGCTTATCACTCAATAATTTTCCGTCAATTGAACTGGGTGACTCTAAGCAAAGGTGTACGACAAGTCATTTTGCAAAGTATGTGGTACAAAAATCTGAGCAACATCAGCCTACAAATCTTTAACAGGTACACGTGCTAAAGAGTCTATTCAAATGGACAAGCCATAAGTGGTTTCATTTCTCTAGAAAATTCTTAGGTACTCTCAGAACACGGAAAAACGGTGTTTCTTTTTCTTACATTCATGGTAGACCCTACCATGAATGTGAGAAGAGGAAACATCATTTTCCGTACTCCGAAAGTACCTAAAAATTACTATTTTTAGAGTTCAAATTGATAATCACTATAAACCCTCTTGTGGATCCAAATGTATTAGGTTCTAAGGTCTTAGGATTTTATGTATTTAGAACTCTAATTTGTAATGTTGGCAAACCATGATCAAAACATTGTATTTAATCTTGTTTAGACTTGCTCAAAGTTGGTTTATTATTGTACAGTTGGAATCGAGTGGCTGCAGAAGTACTTGGGACTTTTGGCCTGGCTCGATCGATCGAAGAATAGACTCGATCGATCGAAAATCGCACAGGTTGATTATTCTGCAGAATTTCCAACTCAGCCCTACCTCATTAAACGTTTAGGGTTTTGTGTTTTTACCCTAGGTATATAAACTAAACCCTAGCCACGTTTTTGAAGGTTGTCCATATTGCTTTGTTGCTCATACATTGCTGTTTTGTGTGAATCTCTTGTGAGATCTTTGAGGAGCTTTCCTTTACACAAAACTTAGGGTTTTCAAGGTAGAGATGATTTCAACATCTTGAAGATCATTACCGTTGCAACCATTGGAACTTAAAAGAAAAGCAAGCGGGGAGCTTGTAGCTGATTGAGAAATTCAAGAAAGAAGTAGTCCGTGGACTCGGAGCCTGCGCGTGGTCGTGTCAGGAAGTTCTACTGGTGGGTAGCATTAGGAAGTCGAGCGGGGAGCTTGTAGTCCTTTTGTAAGAACTTCAATTCTTTCATAGTGAATTCTGTTATGCCTTGAGGATCGGTGGGTCAAATCCTCCCCAGGTTTTTACCGTGTGGTTTCCTGGGTGATCATATCTTGTGTTCATTTATTTTCCACTGCATTATTATTCTTGATATGATTGTTGAATTGCTTTAACCTAGAATTGCTTAATTTGACTAAGTAACAACTTGGCTAATTAATCTAGGCTACGCAATTTGGTTGTTTAAGGGGTCTAAATTCCCATCAAGTGGTATCAGAGCAGGTAGCTCTTTTTGTTTGAGATTTTTTTAATCTCTGAGCTGATCCTTGACCCCTGTTGTCATGGAGCATGGACACTCTCTGTTTGTTCCTCCTCATTTTGATGGGAACAACTATGCTTATTGGAAAGTAAGGATGAAAGCATTCCTGAAATCAATTGATGAGAGGGTTTGGAATTCCGTTGAATACGGATGGGAGAAGCCCACTACTCCTGTGAGTGAGTGGCAAACTTCTGAAAAAGAAGCAGCAGGCTTCAATAGCAAAGCTATGAATGCCATTTTTAATGCTGTTTCTATGGAGGAATTTAAGAGGATCTCTAATGTTGAGATTGCTCATATTGCTTGGAAAATCCTCCAAACTGTGCATGAAGGCACAAAGGCAGTTAAGATTAATAAATTGCAACAATTGACTTCTAGGTTTGAAAGTATTAGGATGTCTGATGATGAATCCTTTGATGAATTTTATGCCAAACTGAATGATATTGTCAATTCTGCTTTTAATTTGGGTGAAATCTATGATCAACCTAAAATTGTTAGGAAGATTCTTAGGTCTTTAACTGAAGACTTTAGACCCAAAGTGACTGCCATTACTGAAAGCAAGGATGTGGACTCCATCCCTGTAGATGAACTTGTAGGATCTCTTCAATCCTATGAGTCTGACCTACCTAAAGTGAACAAATCCAAATCAATGGCTCTTAAGTCAGTTGATGATGTTGATGGTGGTGGATTTGATGATGAGCTCTCTGCTACAGAGATTGCCTATCTTGCCAAAAACTTTAAGAACTTTCTTAGAAATACCAATAGAAAGGCAAGAGGTACTTACACTGCTGAACCTAGAAATTTTAGGAAGAATGATCCCACTAAGGTTAACAATTTTGAAAAACCTAGAGAAAATTTTGGTCAATCTTCAAATAACTCTTTGGGTCCTCAGTGTTTTGGCTGTCAAGGGTATGGTCATGTAAAATCTGAATGTCCTACATTCTTGAGGAATAAGGGTAAAGCTATGGCTGTAACCCTTAGTGATAATGAGGTTTCTGATGATGAGTCCGGTGGTGACGAGGATGGAAACTTCATTGCTTTCACGACTACTGCTATAGTCAATGAAAGCATATCTGCTGAGGAGAACCCTTCTGATGGGGAACTCTCTGAAGATGCAGATCTTCAAGAGGCCTATAACAAACTTTGCAAAGTTGCTGCAAAGGATGCTATGAAAGTTGAACTTGGCCTAAAGAAAATTGATTCTCTTGAGCTTGAAAAGAGAAATTTTCTTGTTAAACTGTTTGATGCTAATGAGCTTTTGAATAATGTTAAATCTGAGAACATGCTTTTGCTTGATAAAGTTAAAACTTTGGAACATGATTTATCTGTTGCTAGATCTGCTAGTTCTAAACTTGATCACATGCTGAATGTTCAAAAGTATCCTTCTGATAAAACTGGGTTAGGATATGTTGAAAGCATCTTTGATTCTGGACCACATTCCACTAAGTTTGTTCCTCCTTCTTCTTCTGAACCTTCTGTGAGTGAGGTTGTGAGTGAAACCGTCAAACCACCTGTGAGTGAGGTAGTTAAACCCGTAGAAGTTTCACCACCTAAGAAGATTAGGGTAGACTTAAGAGAATCTAAACCTAAGCAGCCTACCAAATCTAAGGACAAGATGCATGGTAAACCTACTTGGGTTTGTCATTATTGTGGTAAGTCTGGACACATTCGTCCTAACTGTTACAAGCTTCAAGCTGATAAGAGGGCAAATAAACCAAAAGTGCCTGTGCCTCAAGCACAAGATCCTATGGCATTAATTGGTGAATTGGTAAAGGTGTTAAACCTTTATTCCAATCTTGGAGTTGGGAATCACTCGAATGTGAATAAGAACTCCAATGCTCGTGGTGCATCTAAAAAGTCTTGGATGCAAAAGACTTGAACTAATTGAGTCTTTCTGACATGGTCCTTGTGCTTAATTGCTCTATTCTTTGGTGACCATTGTTCTTTGGTTTTGTTCTTTTTATTGTTTTTGTTCTAGGACTTGCATTGCATTACATTCATGCGTTTCATTCTAGGATTTATTTGTTTTCTCTTTTAAATAAAAAAATAATAATAAAAAAAAAAAAAAAGGGAAAAGGAGAAAGCAAAAATTATGTTAGACACTATTTTTCTTAATTTTTGAAAAACAAGGTTGGTCTATCTTTTGACACATGTCATGTTCTGTGTACCTTGTTTAACTTTGATAAGCTTAAATATCGCACTTGACTAGTTAAAGCTTTGTAGTGCATGTTGTGTGGGAAAGATGTTTGTGGTTATTAATCACTTTGTCTTGATCTTGAAGTCACATGTTATTTGACTGTCGGACTTGATCCTTTTGAGAAAGGCATAAATAACCATCTCACCACTGTTCACTAGTTAATCATGAACACCTTAGTGCATATCATAAGATTTTGTGCTTGAGAAAGTGTAGCACATGCACAAAAAGAACATAAGGTGTAGCCTCTTTAAATGCTTAAATGCTTAATGCTTAAAACTGGTGTGTACTATTAGGCTTGATGCCAATTCACTTAATTCAAACTGGTGTGTACTATTAGGCTTGATGCCATTTCACATAATATATTTCATATTCTAATGGGGCTAAAATACAAGAAACTTACATGATTACAAGCTTTTGTTCTAGGAGATGTGGGAGTTATAGGATGTAACTCTTTAGGTGATAGTCTCTCTTAAATTCTATGTGATGAATTGTGTAGACTTTGTGTTTGATTGCTATTCACATATCACCTCACATGTATCTCAAGTTTTTGCTAGTATCACACACTACACAAGTTACTCTCTGTTAAACACTGTACATGCTAGTGTGTGTGTTTTTGGTCTGACCAACCAAGTTTGAGAATATCTTGAGATTTGTGCAGAACATATTTGTTGCTTAAGAAAATTTCAATGGGAGAATGATTGAAATTTGTTTTGAGAAAATTGGGTTCAAAATTTTTGGGTTTTTGAAAAAGCATTCCATCTCATACTCATGCATTTTGTTTCTATACTTTAATGCTTTGAGGAGTTGTTTTTTCAAAATTAGGTTTGTGTCTTTCAAAACTGTGATTTTTCTCAAAATTTAGTGAGCCTCTGCCCAGTTCGATCGATCCAGTCTGATTTTCGATCAATCGAAAAAGTGTTGTAATTTGTCTCAAAATGACTGTTTGTTTCGATCGATCGAATGTGATTTTCGATCAATCGAAAAAGTGCTCTAGTTTGTTTCAAAATGACTGGTTCATTCGATCGATCGAATGTAATTTTCGATCAATCGAAGATCGTGGAAAAGCTTTTTTAAAAGATTAGATCTGACTTTTTCAAACACTTTTCAAAATCTTTTTCAAACTTTTTCTTTCTCTCTCCGACGAGGCAAGCTCAATAGTTCCATTTTTTGTCGTTTTCCTCCGAAGTTTTTGCAAAGAATCTCTTTCCTCAAACCGGTAAGACTCTTTTGCCCTTCCTTTTGATTTTATTTTCATGATTTCATGCATAAATCCATGCATTTAAGGGAGATTTTCGGACTTTACAAATTTGGGATTTTCTATTGATTCAAGCCTTATTTTATGCAATTGATCATTGGGTTTTTGTGGGGACACATCATAAACATGATCCTTACTTGTTAATTTGATCAATTTTGAGTTTGGTGAAAAATTGAAAAATCTAGGGTTTGTTCTTGATCCGAATTGGGGCTTTTGTTAAATTGGGAAGAATTTGATGAAATTGGCTTGTTGTGTAGTTGTAATTAAGCATTATAATCTATGTAATGTGTTTTATAATGCTCAATTCATCTTTTTGGTTAAAAATTTCAACAAGTGGTTTTCAATTTTTGGGATTTTTGATAGAAATTCCTTGTTCAAGCCAATTTTGTCAATTCAATCTCAATTGAACTTATTTGTTTACTGCATTAGATCATGCATCACAACATTATTAATGTTCATGCATCATATAGATTTTTATTCTATATTGTTTTTGTGCTAATTTGCAGTCTGCCCTTGGTTTTGTTTTCTCTTGTTCTTTTTGGTTTTCACTTTGTGTCTATGTCCTTTCCTTAGCACTATGCCTAGGAAGACTAGAGCCCGTAGGAATGTTCCCTCACCATCTCCTTCACCCCCTCCATCCTTTGACCGTGAGAAGTTTTCTAGTGAGAAAAACCAAGAGATTTTTGAGAAGCTGAATATTAGGAGAAAGATTTGGGCTGAGCGTTCTGTTCACTTAGATGAACTTGATCCTGCCATTAGGGCAAACTTTGAGCGTAGGGGCTGGTTACCCTTGGTGGATGTTTTTGATCCTCCTCCACCTTCTGCCTTGATTAGAGAGTTCTATTCAAACATCTCTATTCGCATCTATGATTCCAACACTCTAGTCAAGAGTTGGATACGAGGCGTAGAGTACTCCATTACTCCTCAGGTAGTGGCTGATGCTCTAGGGGTACCATTGGTTCGACATCCTGTCTATCCATATGCCGTGTCTCCTGAGATTAGTGATGTCTTGTCTTACATCACTGGGACTACTGTCTAGTGGGGTTCTGATCCTCGGATCACTTCTGCTGAGCTCTCCGGGTTACACTATCTCTTCTTTAGGATAGCGTGTCATTCTATCTGGCCCATTTCCCATGTTCACACAATTCCTCTTGAGAGGTGTGTATTTTTGTACGCTTTGGTTACTGATGCTCCTATTAGTTTTCCCCATCTTTTTCTTCGTTCTTTGAACGATGTTTATAGGAGTTCATCCACTGCTCATGCTCTTGTACATCCTATTTTCATTCATAGGATTCTTCTTTATCTTGATATTAGTGGCTTTCCTTCCTCTGAGCCCGTTCATGTGATAGCTCCTTTAGGTGCGTCTTTTCTTAGACAGAGGGCCGCTCATCTTCGAGCTGGTTCTAAACACCCTAGGTCTGAGCCCTCTAGTAGCGCACCTCCTCCTTCTTCTTCTGCAGGTCTTGCTGGTGAGGATGTTCTTGATCCAGTTGGTGATGATGCTGCTACTGCTGATGTTCCTCCACCTCCTTCGGCCGACTTCGATGTTCGTCGTACTCTGGAGACTGTCATGACCGTTCAGGTGGCTCATGGACAGATTTTGGTGGACTTGCTAGATGAGTTTCGTGCTCTACGAGCTGATTTGGCGCGTCTTCATTCACCCTCACCACCTCCTTTTGATGGCGACCTGTGATTGCCCTTTGGCATTCCGTCACAAAAAGGGGGAGTGGAGTTTTGACTAGTAGAGGAGTTTTTGTAGTTAGGGGGAGACTTTTTGAGACTTTTTGTTTTGAGGAGCTTGTGGAGTTTTTAGATTGTATCTAGGTGCTTCACTTTGTATATCTTTTTTTTGGGGATATTCATGTTAGGGGGAGTAACATTGATTGATATACATGTTATTTTTATTGATTCTTGTTGCTTTGTGATTCACTGCTTATTGATTTATATTTATGAGTTGATCATTCATATATGTCTTTATTTTGTGTTGTGTGAATCTTACAAGAATGTTATACCTGTTGTTTTACTCTTTTCTGTCACACATGCGTTTTATGCGTTTGTTGAGTATTTCAGGAATATACAGGTTGATTCAACTAAGCTGCTGTCTACACTTGCAACCGATGGATAGTAGTTAGGCTGAATTTGATTTTATGAGCATTACCTTTGTAAAGGGCTTTTTACTTGTAAAACTTTGAGCTTTTAATTATGGTTTTGTCACGGATTGCCAAAGGGGGAGTTTGTTAGGTTCTAAGGTCTTAGGATTTTATGTATTTAGAACTCTAATTTAAAATGTTGGCAAACCATGATCAAAACATTGTATTTAATCTTGTTTAGACTTGCTCAAAGTTGGTTTATTATTGTACAGTTGGAATCGAGTGGCTGCAGAAGTACTTGGGACTTTTGGCCTGGCTCGATCGATCGAAGAATAGACTCGATCGATCGAAAATCGCACAGGTTGATTATTCTGCAGAATTTCCAACTCAGCCCTACCTCATTAAACGTTTAGGGTTTTGTGTTTTTACCCTAGGTATATAAACTAAACCCTAGCCACGTTTTTGAAGGTTGTCCATATTGCTTTGTTGCTCATACATTGCTGTTTTGTGTGAATCTCTTGTGAGATCTTTGAGGAGCTTTCCTTTACACAAAACTTAGGGTTTTCAAGGTAGAGATGATTTCAACATCTTGAAGATCATTACCGTTGCAACCATTGGAACTTAAAAGAAAAGCAAGCGGGGAGCTTGTAGCTGATTGAGAAATTCAAGAAAGAAGTAGTCTGTGGACTCGGAGCCTGCGCGTGGTCGTGTCAGGAAGTTCTACTGGTGGGTAGCATTAGGAAGTCGAGCGGGGAGCTTGTAGTCCTTTTGTAAGAACTTCAATTCTTTCATAGTGAATTCTGTTATGCCTTGAGGATTGGTGGGTCAAATCCTCCCCAGGTTTTTACCGTGTGGTTTCCTGGGTGATCATATCTTGTGTTCATTTATTTTCCGCTGCATTATTATTCTTGATATGATTGTTGAGTTGTTTTAACCTAGAATTGCATAATTTGACTAAGTAACAACTTGGCTAATTAATCTAGGCTACGCAATTTGGTTGTTTAAGGGGTCTAAATTCCCATCAAAATGTACAGTCAGCTTCTCTATCACTTTTAGTATCTGCACTCCCTATAGCCTAAAACGTTCATCATTGCCGTCAAAAAGAGCTCGAACCATGACCAATTTTGAACCTAATTTTCATATTTCCCAATTGAATATGACTCTTAATGGCCAAATCCCACCAAACCATATCTTGGGTATTCAAGAGAGCGTTTATTTGGGCGAAAGGCTTGGTGATGGTGCTGCTGCTGATGATGATTATGGGTTTCAGTACTTTAATAGTGGCTGTGAAAGTGAGCCGATTGGGTAGGCATGGATTGTGTTGTATATATAGGTATCTATATGGATAGGTTGTAATAATGATGTTAGAGTTTGGAGAGTATTGTTTCATAAAGTGAAAATTCAAGTTCTGGAATTTTCTAAGTGAAATTTGAAATTCAGTATTTTTGATCGGTCGAAACTTTTGCTCTATCGAACGAATGATGGAGAAAATAATCCTGAAGTCACTGGATGGTTTGATCGTTGTTCGATTCCTGTTCGATCGATTAAAAAGAGCATTCAATCAATTGAAAGGAACTCTCAATTGATCGAAACAAGTAAAACTAAGTATTTTGCAAAATTTCTAATAACTGTTCTAAATATGTTTGAAGAGGTTTTAAGCCTTATGAATGATTTTATGAAACATTTTAATTCTTCATACATGCCTTTTGATGAAATATAACTTTATGGGTATAAATAGAAGCTTATCTGTAAAAATGTTGTAGAACTTATGTTGTCATTCTCCAAAATTGTTATTTGTAGAACCCAACAACTTGGTTGTATTTTGGGGACAAGTTCACGATAACCCTTTAGCAATAAGTGTGGGGGCAAATATTTTCTAAAGATAACAATTTTGTACCTCCAAGTTATCTATTTCTATTTGTCTTTGTGTTATCCAAAAAGAACAAAGTTAGGACCAAGAGCTATGAAAACCATGTTTGTAAGTTATGCTGAAAATTCAAAGGCATATATATTATTAGACTTAAACTCTAATACAGTGGTGGAATCAAGAGATGTTGAATTTATTGATGATAAATTCAGAAAAGATTCCATGGATGCCTTGATACCTACTCAAACACAACAAGGTGACTTTAATCCTAATACTACTTTGGGTGGTACTAAAAGAATTGAAAGTGGTTCACCAAGTGAACAAAGAAAGAGTCAAAGGATAAGAAAAATAGAGGACTTTGGTTCAGATTTCATTTTTTATCAAGCTCAATTGTTCCTTGTTGAAGGTAATAGACAAGTGTTCCTAAATAAAATACCCATTGTGTTTAACACAATGGATGATCCTAAAACATTTGAGGAAGATATGGCTTCTAAAAATTTAGCTTTCTAGAAAGAAGCTATGAATGATGAGATGAACTCAATATTATCCAATAATACTTGGGTCCTAATGGACCTACTTACTGGTTTAAAACCAATTGGTTGTAAATGGGTATCTAGAAGAAAATATAATACTAATAGATCAATACAAACCTTTAAAGCAAGGTTAGTGGCAAAAGGCTTTAAAGAAATGGAAGGAATATACTATTTTGATACCTATGCACCGGAAGCTAGGATCACGTCTACTTGTATGTTGTTAGCACTTGCATCCATATAAAAGTTAATTGTACATCAAATGGATGTTAAAACAGCTTCCCTAAATGGTGATCTTGATGAGGAAGTTTACATGGAACAACTTGAGAGTTTTGTATTTCTTAAAAATGAAAAGAAAGTTTGCAAATTAGTCAAGTCCTTGTATAGCTTGAAACAAATTCCAAAACAATGGCATGAGAAATTTGACTCAGTGATTTTGTCAAATGGCTTTATGCACAATGGTGCTGAAAAATGTATGTATTCCAAATTCACAAAAGAATATGGAGTCATTGTATGTCTTTATATGGATGATATGCTCATTTGATACAAATATGAAAGGTGTATGTAAAACCAAAAAGTATCTTTCTTCTATGTTTCAAATAAAAGATTTAAACGAAATAGATATTATTTTGGGAATCAAAATTAAAAGACATAGTAAGGGCTTTGCATTGTGTCAATCTTATTATATTGAGAAAGTGCTTCAAAGATTTGAACATCTTAATATAAAGGAAGCAAATACACATTTTGATCGGAGCATAAAACTAGGTGAGAACATTGGAAGAGCAATAGCACAGCTCGAGTATGCTAGTGTTATTGGTAGCATGATGTATGCTATGCATTGTACAAAACTAGACATATCCTTTTTAGTGGGCAAACCAAGTGTGGATCACTAGAAAGCAATTGGTAGAGTTTTTGGTTATTTAAAGAAAACCATAAGTTTGGGACTCTTTAATTTCGAATTTCCAGTTGTGTTGGTAGGTTATTCGGATTGTAATGTCCTAGCTTAAAAAAGAAAAAAAAAGAAAAAAGAAAAGAAAAGAAGAAGTAATGGTCAGATTTTTTGGGACCACACGTGCCCCACCTACCACATCACTTCCCCACCACTCATTTTCAATCCACCTTATTCTCTCTTGGCGGGCTCATCCATTCCTTGCTCTCTTTTCTATTTTCTTTTTTTCTCTCAAACACTCTTCTCTTCACTCCCTCACAATCTCCCACCGGTACCTCCATACCACCATCTCCACCATTATTTTTTCCAGCAATGTCACCGAAAAATCCTTAGGAACCTCTAAACATCTTCATCCCTTTTTTATTTGAGGTAAAAATTTCTAATCTTTTTGGTGGGTTTCACACTTTTGCTTGAGGTTATTTTTATCTAAGCTTTAATAATGATACCCCTGTGATTTATGAGCATTGGAAGTGATATTTATGTGTTTATATGTATGGATTTTGTCTTGGTGGAATTATTTGATGAGTGGGTATATGGTTTGTGCTAATGATGACTACCTAAGGTTTAATTATGGTGGAAAATTTAGGGGTTTTAAGTTATAACATGCGATGGTTGGTAAATCCAATTTTTTCATTGCTATTGGGTTTATTTGGAGTTAGTTGAAGTTCTAAATTTCTTGTCTTGGAGGATATTTTGATTTTGCTTTCATGGGTCTCTTAATGATGTAGTGTAAATTTTATGGAAGCTAGTCATAATGTTGGAGATGATACTAAATGGGTTAATTTTATAAATTGGAGTTTATGCCTTGTGAATCAATTTGTTAAGAAACTTTGGAAGTGGATTATATTATTATTGATGAGGTTAAATACTAGGCTTGCTTAATTAAGTGCTCATTTGGCAATTCCTAAATTGTAGCTAGATACAATTCCAAGTTCTATGCTTATTGTGATAGGTTTACTTGATATTGTTTAGGTTCTAGCTAATCTCCTTGGAGCTTGGAGAATTAGGCTTTTGCGGTTGCGAGGTAAGTAGCTTTTTAATAGGATTTTTGGAAAATAACCGTGTTTTATAAATGTTGTTTTTGGGTCAAACATATTTTGAAAAATTATATATGGATATATGTTTTCTTAAAAGTATTGTGTTGTGACCCTATTATATATTATTATATATGAAAAGTGCATTATATTTGGTATTGTATTCGGGGAAATGCATGAATTGTTGATATGGAAAAATGAGCATCTTTTATTTAATCTTTGATAAGGAAATCTTGGAATTCATGGTATATTAGAAAATCTTTTGACAAGAATGAAGTTGAAAACCTTACAAACTTTGCGGAAGTTAAATTATTTAAGGTTTTTTTGAAACTACCTAGATATAAACTATGTGTTTCAAAGTAATGTAACCTGTGAGCTTTTTGTGGTTTTAACACCAAGCCATGTGTGATTTCCCGGTGATCACCTAATTTGGTCTTTGTAGTCTTTGTGACAATGGAGTCAAATTCAGATCAGTGCCCTTTCACTTTGGATGACGCGTTCTTCCCGCTGCCTATGGGGGGAAGAGGTTCCTTGATTGCGTGTGGGTGAGGCTGCTGCCCATGGGGCCAAGAGACCACATGCAAGAGAGGTCTTATTTGACGCGCTCTCTCTGCTGCCCTTGGGGGAGAGAAAAACCTTGAGAGTATGGGTGAGGCTGCTGTCCATGGGGCCAAGAGTCTACATACCAGAGAGGACAATATCATGCCAATTGTGAATGGGTGGATCCCCTGAACGGTCTATGTGGTAGTGTGGTATATTTGTGATAATTTACCTTATGTTAGATATTATGGCTTTGAAAATTATATTGTTGGTGCTCACAGATTATAGTATATAGTTTCAAGGTATTTACTTTAAGAAACTTTATGTTTAATTATTCAATCATTCTTGTCATATCATATTACTATTATTGAAAATGGAACTTGCATTTCCCCCACCCCCATTAATTATGCTACTTACTGGGCGTTCACTCATCCCACCCTCTAACAATTTTTCAGATTTATTAGCTATACCTTGGGTATGGAGCTTATTTCTTTGGTGATGATTAGAGTGCTATGTTAAATTTGGAGACTCTTGTTGTAAATGGTTGGTGACTCGATCTTGTTATGTTCAACGAGACCTTAATTAATTTTATTGGAGGTGGGTCGCTTGAGGTTTGTTAGCCTTTCGCGTGATAGGCCTAGACTCGACGTTAAGGTCTTTATTCTTGATAAGATTGTGATTTTGTGTAATTTAATCATAGTTTTATAATATATTCATGTATTATGTGGAGACACATTATTTTTAGTTATTGTTCGTAAATGTGTTATAAAAATCTGACTTATAATGTGGAAATTTTAATATAGTTACATATTCTTATCCTGTGGAAAAGAAAGGAAAATAAAGATCTTCTATAGTTTGATTTGCCATGAAGGAAAAATCTACAAGTACCCTTGGAATATATTTCTCATACTTTGGATCCTTTTGGGTTTGGGGCGTGACACGGATTCTAGTTGAATTACTAGTGTGAGTGATAACAAATCCATGTGTGGTTGGATATTCACTCTTAGTGGGGGTGTTATCTCTTGTGCATCATAGAAACAAACAAGTATTTCTCACTCCACCATGGAATCATAATTTATAGCAAGGTGGTCAATTCCGTACCGTACCGGCCGGTATATACCGGATCGGTCAGTGCACCGGTACAGATAACCCCCTCGTTTCGTACTAGAAAAAATACCGGCCGTGTACCGGCTGTACCGGCGAAATCCGCCTATTTCGGCCGGTAAATGAATACCGGGCCGAAACACGAAAAGTCTCATTTGTAGGGAAAGAAAACAGAGAAGAAGGAGAAAAGGAAGAAGACGACGATGAAGCAGAGGTGGCGCCGTGAAGCAACTGCTTCTTCTTCTTCTTTCCTTTTTTTCTTCTTCTTCTTTGTCAGGTCTATCCGTCTCCCTCTTTTTTTTTTTTTTTTTGCTGAACCTTTTTTTCTTCTTCTTCTTCTTTGTCAGGTCTATCCGTCTCCCTCTTTTTTTTTTTTTTTTTTGCTGAACCTTTTTTTCTTCTTCTCTGTTGGTCTGTCCGTCTCCTCTCTCTTTTGTTTTTGCTAAACTTTGTTATGTATGTGGTGTGGTTTCTCACTCTCCCTTTCTTTGTTTTGTATTTATTTTTGAAGTTTCCTAAGCTCTCCATGTGACTGCAGGACACTGACACCAGCTGCCAAGCATTGAAAATATTGAAAGCATTTAATTTTTCAATAAAAGATGAGCTCCAACGTGAAAGCTCTCTCCATCACTTCTTTTCAGCTTTGGCCTTTGAACCCAAATGATGTGACATAATGTATATGTATTGCTATATTGCCACAATATTGCAACAAATTTATATTTTAAACAATGCTAATATTACAATATTTTAAATAATTTTTGTCATAATTTATAATGTGAGGAGTTATAAGTGATGAAAATGTGAACTCACATATACTCACAATTTCTTTCACCCCTCACAACTTATCATATAAGGAGTTGTGGTAAAAGTTAATAACTCCATAAAAAATATATATAAAAAGTTACAAATGTGATATATTGAGTTATTAGAAATATAACTTTGTATATTGTATAAAATATTAAAAAATAGAGGTAAATCCGAAACGGTACACCGGTATTGACCGGTATCCGAAATATTTCGTACCGCTGGCCAAACTGGTACAGCCTCCGGTACGGTATTGACTTCCTTGATTTATAGCCTTGGCGGTAGCAGGCAAAAAAGCAAAATGACTAAGAAATATGTTGTTAGACATAGAGCAGTAGCCACAACCAATACCAGCCATTTTGGTATACTGCGATAGTGAAGCCATCTTGGGCAAAGCATACTGTAAAATGTATAATGATAAGTCTAGATATATAGGTCTTAGAGATGATTACATAAGACCGTTAATTGAAGCTGGTACCATTTCAATTGTCTATGTAAAGTCAATTCTCCAGAATTACTATCTGTAGAACCCAAAAACTTGGTTGTATCCTGGGATCAAGTTTGCGATAACCCTTTAACAACAAGCGTGAAGACAAATATTGTCTAAGGATAACAATTTTGTACCTCCAAGTAATCTATTTTTGTTTGTTTTTGAGTTATCCTTGTTCTTCGTGTTATCCTTATTCTTCCATTATTACTTTGTGTATTATCCCCAACAGATTGGTAGTGAGTGGTTTTGAAGAAATATTTAGTCTAAGCTATATGTATAAGGGTGCATCTACTATTTCAGTTAGACTATCAATCTAAGACTAATGTCAAAACTTGTTATGCTGTCAAAATTTAACGACATCCCCAATTAATGTTAACATGGTTTTTTTTTTTTTTTTTTTTTTTTTTTGAGAGAAACGATAGAAATATTTTTGAAAAGAAATATCCAAAAATTTATGTCTTGACCAGTTGCCTTAACAGTTTTTAGTAGATGTTGCTAAGGGGCTGGGAGGTAGGACTTGTGTCAAATTTGTGAAAGTGTGTCAAAAGTCATTTCTCTGCCATGGGTAAGCATGATTTCTCTAGCTAAGGCCTGCACAGTTATTATATTTCCCCTTTCAGGTGACAGCCAAAAGATAATTTGAAATGTACTCAAAAAAACTTTCACTGATATCTTCGACCTTGAAGCATTTATATATACCTGTGCTCCACATTACATTATGTATAACACTTGTCTCTCTTAGTGATTGGTCTGTCACACATTTCTTAATTAGATATGCAGACTATTATGGTCCTCCTCATAAACAACTTCCCCTTCATTTACTTTAAAAATGTTCAGAAGAATCATTATTATATGCCTTTGTACAATTTAGATTTGTTACTTGGTAACATCTACATTTTTTTTTTCTTTTCATACACATGCAATGCTGCCTAGTGTCAAGATAGGGGTCTTAGCCAATATAATTGATAGATTCAACGAGCTACTAGTTGGTAGAAGAGGCTTTTACACATTCTCGTTCTTGAATTGCAGTTCCCAGTAAAAGCAGTCGGTTTACTTAAAAGATCAACTATTATATATATATAAGCCAATTAAGTATTTAACGAATTAATCTTTCTATAGGTGTTAGCTTCACTCCAAATTTGTACGTCTTCAGTCCGAATTTGTACGATATATAATGAAGCTAATAAGCTAACTGCACTGAAACAACCTGCGTTTTTTCTTGGAAAGAATGTGCCAGAGGCAGGAATTGTTGAATGCAGACCAGAAAATTGTGTCACATTTTCATTTTCGAGAGAATCAGAATATATATGTCTATGTATATGGTTTTATGCCTACCGTAGTTTAAAATTTATTTAATTATCTTCATCTGTGTTATTAATTTACACAGCCAGCTTAAAGAGTTTTAGTGTGCGTTTCGGAAGCGCGTTTTGCGCTTCCCATGTGAGATTTTGAGCTTGAGAAGGTTACAACAATGGTGGATTTGTAACTGTGTAAAAAATGAGAGGAAGAGAGAGAATTGAGAAATTTCTATTTTAAACTTTTAATTGCCAAGGTTAGCTACTAACTTGATTTGCTAATGATGACTACCTAAGGTTTAATTGTCAAGGTTAACTACTTTAAACTTTTATTTTAATGGTAGACAATTGTAAAAAATGGCGGATTTGCTAATGATGACTACCTAAAGTTTAATTGCCAAGGTTAGCTTCTTTAAACTTTTATTTTAATGGTAGACAATTGTAGAAAATGTATTTTGTTGTTGTAATTTTATGGTTGCTGGTGGGTGAATTTTCAATAATAAAACAATGAATGTGATTGCTATTAAGTTGACAGGTTTTTAGTGGTATCATCTTAATATCTTTTGGTTAATTTTTTGTTTATAGTTTGTGAAATTTCTATTGCTATGACAGCCTTGCAGCTATTCTTTGATGATAATTTCATATTATCCAACCAATTGATGTGAATGCTCTTTGGGTGTGTATGTGTTGATCATCCTTATGTTTGGTTTATTGTTTTACCATGAAGTTGCAATTAAATAATGTGCCAAGAAAAAGACATTTTTCAAAACTTGAAAAAAGCAAAGTCACCATCAGTTATTGTTCTTATTATCACAATTTGTTTGTCACTGATAAATAATTATTTGAGGATCTACAGACAGTTCATCTTTCCTTAACTAACATACATAGATGGTTACAAATTAAAGAATGACAATATATACTTCCTTTTCTAATTTTTTTTTCCTTACATCTTTCCTTTTCCCCCTTTTATTTACCAACTTTAGGCCCATACTTTCGGGTGAGAGAAGTTCTGGGGCAATGCAAGATGGACTCAAGGGACTCCTTGGGCTGACACTTAATTGAGATGGCTGGTACAAGGCATATCCCATGAGGAAGTACTCCAATGGTATTAACATAGCATGGGGCTGCTCCTTTGTCACCATTGACCCACATGCCTGAACCTGTATGTCCCCATATTCATAACAGCTTAATGTATGTAGTTTTAGGTATTGAACAATATATGCTTGAATATACTACGTTATTAAAGTTTGAATATATGTAGTAGAAGTATGATAAGTTTATGTTAGATGCAAAGTTAATTAATATGTAAAACAATCTCGCGCATTGCGCGGGTTAAACACTAGTCTATATATTACTAAAAGCTGAAGCGTAGCGTTTAATGCTGCTACTTTCACGTTGCGCCACATCAGCTGCCACGTTATTTATTTATTTATTTTTTTGTAATATAATTTTTCCTACAATTTTCAAGCCTATAAATCCTAGCCCTATAAATACAGCCCATTACTTATTTATTTACTTCCACTATCACCCTATAATAAATCCAACCCACTATTTATTTATTTACTTCTACCACATCATTATCCTATTTCTTTCCAATTTTTCTCTAATTTTTATAACATTTACTTTTTTAAAAAATATTTTCACTTACTCTAACCTTTCTCCCTCCCTTACCTTTTCATCTCTTCCTTACCTTTTCATCTCCTCACTACCATCTACTTTAATATCACTCTTCATCTTTCCTTTCATCTTCTCTTATTTTGTCTCTTCTTATTCACACCATTTCACTATAAATTTGTCAATCTCTTCCATTCTCTGCATAGTTTTTT
This sequence comes from Quercus aquifolioides, assembly GCA_019022515.1. Taxonomy (NCBI): domain Eukaryota; kingdom Viridiplantae; phylum Streptophyta; class Magnoliopsida; order Fagales; family Fagaceae; genus Quercus; species Quercus aquifolioides. The sequence continues at coordinate 23,729,762 of CM032328.1, read as the reverse complement.
TCTCATAAAAAAAGGTTATTTCTCTCTCTCTCTCTCTCTCTCTGTGTTGATTTTTTTTTTTTAAATTTTACTTTCATCTTTACTTTAGGTTTATAATTCTTAACTAATTTTCATAACTTTTTGGAATCAACGTTTGATCTGAATGATGTCATTGATAAATCTTTGTTGTAGAAAGGATATGATGGTGAAATACTTCAGTTCCCTAGGATTTCTTGTAGTTGTGTTCGGCCTTGTACCTATAGAAGGCCAATGTAGCTGTGTTCAGAGAGATGGCCTCGCTGTTAAAGAAGATTTTGAGGTACTAATGCAACCTAAATTTGTCGTTGCTATCATTGAAGAGGATGTAATTGTTACGGTTCATAGCAACTGACGATGCTTGAAGTGTGCATGAAATTAAAGGCTATAGGGAAGAGATGGCCTCACTGTTAAAGATTATTTTAAGTTACTAATGCAACCTGAAATTGCCGCTGCTATCATTGAAGAGGATGTAATTATTACAGTTCATACCAACTGACCATGAATCATGTATATATCATGTATATGTTGTAAATGAAATACTAATATCACGTATATACTCTTGCAATTCTGCACAATTAATCTCTTTGTTTATGTGTTTCAGTGTTTTTTGAATATAAATGATGTCAACAATATTGATCTTATGAGAAAAGTTACATAAAATATTGAGTTTTTTTATTTTATTTTATATTACAGTCTACTAAAAATGCTTTTTAAATATTTAAAACCTTTCTATTTTGTATATTATTGACGTGTTTAACAAAAAAATATAAATAGATTATTGACTTTATACATTCATCTTTGGTGGTTTAACATTATATATAATTTTACCTTTACATATTTGTCTACTTTAATTTAGATGTTTATAACTAAATAATATTATCAATGAAAAATAAAAAAACCAAAAATAATGTCTATACATATCTATACTATATATAATAATGGAGTTTTGTAATAAATTTTATAAAGTTCTTTATGCACTACATCTTTAGCATCTTTTCTTTTTTCTTTTCCTTTTTCGTTTTTATTTGCAATTCTTACTTTGTTCAACTTTTCATCTTCTTCAATTCTTGTCTTTTTAGTTCAATATTTCATCCCCTCCAATAATTTTATTTTTTTTAATTTTCATTTGATTTTCTTTAGATTTTAAAAATTTTTCCATTATATCTTCTTAAATTCAATAGTTTCGCTTCATTCAACATTTCATCTACTTTCACCCTTTCTCTTCCATCTTAATTTTCATATAAATTTCTTCTTAATTACTTCATTTACACATCGCTCCCCTATTTTTTTCAAGTTATCCACAACAAAAAGGTCAATACTCTCTCTCTTTCTCCACTTTTGTTTCTCTTTTGGTTGATTTTTTTTATTGTTTCGACCACTTTTTTTTTTTTTTTTTTCTACTAGTGGTTCTTTTTGTTATTGCTGTATTATTCTTATTATTTATTTATTTCCATCTCATTACTAGAAAAAAAAATGTAATTCAATTTTGGGATTTCATGATGAATGAGTTTGAGTTTTCATGGTCTCAAAACTATTCAAATATGTTTTTTCTTTTTCAAAATTGATTTGAATTGAGCATTTGATCATGTTTGTTATAAATTGCTTTATGGTTGCCCTTCTCTAGATTGCAGGAATGTTACTTTCAATATGTTTGCCATAATGTTTTTCTATCTGATAATTAACTTCAATGTGATGTTTTCCGTTTTGGTATTTATTTTATAGTAAGCGTGTTATTCATTTTTATCAAAGATAAATCGTTATTGTTTTCCTTAGGGGTGTCCAAGCAGACTCGGAACCCGACCAACCCGCCCAACCCGGTCGAAAAACCGACCGAACCGACGCCGGCGACGGTCGGCAGCGGGTCTCCGCCCAGAAAACCCGAGACTGGCGGGTCGGTTGATGGGTTTGAGCATGAAAACCCGATTTTCAACCGACCCGACTGGAAAACCTGTTCTCCGTCGATTTTACACTGAGATCTGGCCTGATCTCTTCGAGATCTGGCTTGATCTTGTGTAAATAAAAACTCATGTCTTTTTTTTCCAACATTCATTGTTTGAAAATTCTGCACTGGTCCTGTGTGTGAATGGCACGTGGGACTTATTTGTTGAAGTTTGTATTTTACTTTTCACCTTGTATATATTAAAACAGAGACATCATGTGAGAGTGCATGAGGTCCTGCCAAGTGGCATTCTAATTTTGCATTTTGCATTTTTTTTACCTCTTTCATTAAGTTTTTTTTACTGTTACTCAAAAGTTCACATTAACTTAATTGTACTGTTAGCTTATTAATGTCTCATTAATTTACTAAGCTTACACCACACCTTTCTCTATGCTTCATGTCTTTTAGCACATCCACCGTTTTAGTATTTTAAAAAAAGCAAAAATAATAATAATTAAGGACTAATAGTAATAACTAACTAAATAAGGCTTTGAAGAGAGATAGAGAGACATAAAAATGTTGTGGATTGTTAAATAAAACACACTATTTCACTATATATTACCAAAATAAAAAACCTGAGACTGACAAAACATTTTAAAGAGAGAGAAAGAGGAATCTAAGAAGTCACCACCTTTATTATACAGGTCTCCCACTACCATCAAAACGCCGAAACCCCTATGGGTATTTTTTGGTATATAAGTAAAGAGAATATTTGGTGCACAATGTAAAGCCATATTCTACCATGGTTTAATTTTAAATTATCTATAAGATACATGCATACACACTTGCCCACATCATGCCTTAATGTCACAATATCGATGAGTAGAAGATGATGATAGAGTTGAGCATACTTTCATTTCATGGTATGAAATATGTGAACACAACACAAATTACTTCATTTTTATGGTCCCATTACTCTTTTGCATTTATCTTTGGTTTCATGATTTAAAAAAAAAATTAATCTTACCTTGAGAATGTTACAAATATGCAATGAAATTACTAAACTAATTTTTAATATCTCAAAATTTATATGTTTCTTTACTCTAATTTATGTTACTTTTTCTTTATAATATATGTACAACATTATCCAAAACTGTCTTAAATAAAATATCAAAACATTATTCATGCATCACACGGGCAACTTACTAGTTTACATAAATGTAAATTCCTCATCTTAACTAGACAGTTTTTATTTATTTATTTATTTTTAAATTGTAAAGTTGTGATTTACAACTATGTTTTATGGCTTTATTCCATGAAAAAAAAGTGTTGTAATTGCTTTAATTTATTTCCTTGTATTTTGTGAGATTTTATTGTATTGGGTTTAGTATGAAGTTGGTGAAGAATCAAGCTAAAATGAAGAATCTGTGGATTTCGCGAGAAGCTAACCCGTGAAAGAGCCATGTGAGAAGCACATGACTGGAAGCTGAAGAGTCATGCCAGGCTGTCGTTTTCGCTAGTGTCTCGCGGGTAAGGCCTTCCCGCGAGATAGTCGCGAAACTTTCTACCTGGAGGATTTTTAATGTGTGACTTTCTTACCCTTCACCCATACTATATATACCATCGTTACCCACAAATGTATGTGAGGCCAATTCAGAGAGAAAAACCTTAGATAGGTTTTCTACAATACACACACCCATCTTTTTGAGAGAGAGCTACTCATCCTTAGTGAGAAATCATTGTAGCCTCTTCTCCATCCCTCTCTCATTGTCATACCTTGAGAGGAGATTTGTACCCAAACACAACCCACACCTATTCAGAGTGTTGAGAGTGTTTTGGAGCTGCTGGGAAGCATTGAAAGAAGCCAAGGATGGCAAATGTAACATAGAGCTTGTTGCGGGATCCGGAGAGCTAGACAAGACACGGTTCCGAGAAGCCTTGTTGGAGTAGGAGCTTGGAGGGCTTAGGTACAGATGGTAGATTAGGCTTGAAGGGTCTCTTGCTCAGCCATGTATCCTAATTGATTGTCTAGTGGATCGATTTCCGCTTGGAGGGCGGCGGAGAGGTTTTTCGCCGAGTTCTTTGGTTTCCTCTTCGATAACACGTTTCAGTATTATCTGTGTTTGCATTTCTCTTCCCTACTCTTGTTCATTTCATTTTTACTACTGTGTTGCTTTAAATATGAATTAGAGTAGTTCTCTTGCTTATACGCTTGTGTTTACACTATTCCGCACTTAGTATTAAGTTAGTGTAAAATCAACCAAGCCGTAACTTTGATTTGGAGGTCTAAACAGCTCTTGTGTTTTTGACACATTTTCAAGCTTTCATAAATGGTAATTAAATGACAGCTCTTCAAGTCACAAGAAGTAGACAATTTCACATACATAGAGCTAAGCAATATCATCACAAGGTAAGTTCAAATATTCCTTCCACAAGTATATGCTTCATATGTATTGTACTTATCATTGTTATGTACATTTTAAAGTGTCTATTAATATCACAAAAGTAATATATTTTGTATTTCCACTCATAGGTTCATGGCAAATATTGCTGGAAAGCAATTAGAATGGGCAACACAAAACAGTGCTCCACTAACTTCTCCACCATAACCAGCATAATTTTTAACAATATGACCAATTCCATGTTTCTAATGTAGTGAATTATTTTTCAATTTGACTTGATGTAAATATTTCAAGTTTCTACATTGATTCATCAACTTTTTCGTAATAGTTTTTTGTAAATTTTTTTCACTTATATGGAAATTTATAAGATTTGCTTAGATGAACTTTTTTTTTTTTTTTTTCTCCACCTAAAGGTTAATACTAAATTATAGCATTATCTTCCAATTATCAAAACATTGATCATTGCATTAATAAAATTGCCAAAAAATGATAATAATTTTGGAATACTAGCCTCTGAGCATGCATTCATGCGTGTGCTCAGAAGCTCTTCTATTTTTTTTTTTTTTTTTTTTTTTGTAAAAATTAATAATTTGTATCCATTATAAATTGGGTTACTACATTTTTCAATAACAAAAATACCTAGGGGTGTGATGAGTGTTATGCGTTTGTACCAAATATTTAAATTATTAACCTTTCTCCACGCATAACACTCATCACACCCCTAAATATTTTTGTGATTGAAAAATGCAGTAACCTAATGTATAATGGATGCAAATTATTAATTTTTACCAAAAAAATAGAAGAGCCTCTGAACAAAGTAATGCAGTGTAACCCAATTTATTAATTTTTATCAAAAGCTAGTATGTATATGTGTATATATATGATGCTCTCTAGGCAAAGTAATCATACCAATAATTGAATGTTAATACAGAACAACCAATTGCATACGGCTAGAGCCATCAAATTTGACTTTGTGGCGGGTGAAAAGTAGCAAAAGGATGGGATTGTACTACAGTTCTCCTACTTAATTAATTTGTAAAGAGATGGGATGCAAGGTTAATATTAAAATACCCACTATTCAGAATTAAATCTTGGTATGTGACATAAGTAGTTCATTTGAGTTTTTATTGAAATTTGCTAAGTGTTTGTCCTCAGGTTTGGTTCGAGGATAGGATTACAAATGACTGATCCCTCTTTTTTCCCCCCTTTCTTTTCTCCTCCTCTTTCTCTGATCCAGATGCTCCTTGGCTTTATATAAGTTGCAAGGATGCATCTGAATCTTACATTTAGAGGGTTGGGATCAAATTCCCTTGATACTTGTCCAAATTCTATTAGAAGGCTTTTACAACAAAATATGAGCTGTGATGGACACTATTCATGGTCATTTTTCCATTAATGCGGTCAGCTAAGTGGTTGCAGTATATTTAATGTAGAGGGGATGGCTGCTTTGACTTTCCCACAAATGGTGCCAATTGTGGCGGGTGAAAAATAGCAAAAGGATGGGATTGTACTACAGTTCTCCCACTTAATTAATTTGTAAAGAGATGGATGCAAGGTTAATATTAAAATACCTGCTATTTGGAATTAATTCTTGGTATGTGACATAAGTAGTTCATTTGAGTTTTTATTGAAATTTGCTAAGTGTTTGTCCTCGGGTTTGGTCCGATGATAGGATTACAAATGACTGATCCCTCTTTTTTCCTCCCTTTTTTTTCTCCTCCTCTTTCAAAAACAAATTACCTTTGTCTCCCTGAGGGTCGCACCGTGTTTCCCTCTTTCTGGATTTTCAGCCTTCCCGAGGTTAAGTAGGCCCCTTGGTATTGTCAATAGCAACATTATCCCAAACTCCTTACCAATTAACCAAATCCTCTCCATTTAATTTTCCTCTTTAGAATTACTCTAACTTCCCCCATTAGCTACCTTTGCTCCTTGTCCCCCAACAGACTTGTAATTTGAGTTTTTTCTTCAATCACACAACAAAATATTGCTTTTGATTGTTTTAAGCACTAGCGATACATCTTTTTATTATTTGTTAATTTTTGAAGCACTTGCCGGATAAATCTTATGAATATCAGTTAGGTAAGTTCAGTGGTAAGAGAACTTCACATGATTAAAATTTATTTTCTAGAGCGTTCACATTGATAGAGCCATAAATTTAGCAATTTGGCATCACAAAAAGCTACTTTATCTATTTTACTACCTTACTTTACAAAACACCCAACATCAGTAGTTTATTTTAGCATTCAATACAATAAAATAATATAAACAATACAATAAAATAGTATATCTATTATAATAAACAACAACCACCACCACCAACACAATAATATAATATAACTTTTTAATAATTTTTTTTTTTACCTTCTTAGCTACCGTGCACGCCATCTTTGACTGTGCACTGTAGCGGGAAAGCCAAAAATTTTGGCTTTCCCTCCACCATTGCCATTTTTTTTTTTTATTTTTTTTTATTTTATCTTTAGTGGTGCTAAAAATAGCAATATGGTTTTTTAGCACCCCTAATACTAATTGGAGGAGTAGAAAAGTGGAGGGCTGAAAATGTCATTTGCTTGGTTAGAAAAAAAAAAAAAAAAAAGTGAGGAGATAGAAAATATAGTTTGTATAAAATTACTCTCATGCCCCTATTACATAATATAAGAAAAAAAATTTATTTACAATCATTACAAACAAACTTATTATCAATTAAAATTTTTTTAAAAAAATCTCATAAAATTTAAGACATCATTAATATTATAATATTATTTTATTTTTCTTTGTTTTAGAGGTGCTTAAAAAAAAAAAAAAAGTCAAAGCCACGAAGGACCCACCGTTGAAAAAAAAAAAAAAAATGAGAAAGAAGCAAAATCCACTGTTTGATTAAAACGTTGAAAATAAAAAGGCAACGTAAACTCAAAGAGTTTGAAAAAATAAATAAAAAAGAAGAAGGAAAAGTGGAAAACGTAACTCAATGCAGAGGGGCAAATTAGTTTTTGTTAGAACTCATGTTTTCTCCCAATTTTGAAAAGAAAACTTTTTGATAGGTCATCAGAAAAAACATCCATATTCCATCACAAAATTTTTCACTTCTCCTCCCAACCAAACAGCTCTCGATTTTCTTTCTTTCCACTTTTCTTTCCTAAATTTTCCATCCTCCCCCTGAATTCCTTCAAATAAACACAACACTACCACACGGCATGTCCTTCACACTTTACTTCACTTTGGCTTGTCTGACCACACCTGCTCCTGATGGTGTGGTTTGACCAGTTTCAACGGTTCAAACTTTTAAAGGAACTCATTCTTCAAGAGCTTGGGTTTCATATTTCATGTAATTCCAATTTTTAAAACTTGAGTTGCGGATTTTTTAATTATAAAATAAACTCGAGTTTCATATGAATTTTAAATTATAAAATATCATATTAGCTTCTACTTTATCACATTTTTTGAAATTCAATTTTCATAAACTCAAGTTTTATGTCAGTAGTATTTGATGTCTGCTTCTAATAATAACTATTTATCATCAAATCAAGATACTAATTGATTTTTAGTATAGACGGAAATTGAACTTAAAAAATCTTATTCAATTATTAAATATTTTACTAGTCGAACTAACTAGAATCCATAAAAAGCCGAAACTTCATAACATTTGTCACACACAAAAGTCTATAATAAAGTCAATGATAAAACCAAAAGAAAAACAGGTCAAAAAAGCCAGCAGGTTGGCTTCTAGCAATATACAATTAACGAGTAGGACTACCTTATCATCTCTCGTCTCAAAATTGGCCATTGATGGCTAGCAAAGGAAGGACTATCTTGCTCGGTTTGATTTATTTCTTACTGATTAGACACACATATTCTGAGACAGATATATTGGTACAAGGCCAAAAGCTTAGAGATGGGGAGCACCTGGCCTCATCTGGTGGAACATTCAGGTTGGAATTTTTTAGCCCAGGTTCTTCAAGAAATAGGTATGTTGGAATTTCATTCAACATAGCTGATGGAGAGTTGTTAGTTGCCAATAAGAAGGTGGTGTGGGTTGCCAACCGAGACAACCCAATTGCTGACAAGTCTGGTATTCTTATGATTGATGAATTGGGTAGGTTGACCATTTCACATAGTGGAGGCAGTCTCATTGTGTCAAATTCTGTTCAAGAAGCAAATAATGCTAGTGCCATGCTACTGGAATCAGGTAACTTTATATTGAGGGAGCAGAATTCAGATGGATCTACAAGGCAGGTTTTATGGCAAAGTTTTGACTACCCTACGGATACGCTTCTGCCTGGCATGAAACTAGGAATTAGTATGAAAACTACAGATATTTGGTCACTAACTTCGTGGATAAGTGAAAACAACCCAGCCAAAGGTACTTTTACCCTTACTGCTGGTTTCAACATGGATGATGAAAGTATGTTGGTCATTTGGTGGCAAGGGAACACCTATTGGATTAGCGGCAATTGGCAAAATGGACATTTTGAATTTGTGCCTCGGTTGTCCAATGAGAGGGACATCAGTTTTAGTTACATCTCAAATGAAAATGAGAAGTACTTTACATATTACCTGAATAAAAATCGTACATTATCACGATACATGATAGATTTCACAGGTGCAATACTAGAGATGAGAGGGTTGGCACCATTTGGTGCCGGTGATTGTTCCAATGGTTCCTATCCCGGCTGTGTGAAGCAACAACTGCCAGCGTGCAGGAAGCTTAATGATCAGTTCGAGCAAAGAAAAGGTGTTATGTCTGGTGAAGGATTCAAGTTTGATGGAAATCACAACCTGAGTCTCTTCGATTGTCGGGCAAAGTGCTTGAATAATTGTTCTTGCATTGCTTATGCGGCCACGGATTACAACCAAACTAGCTGTCCAATTTGGAGCAAAGGAGTGAATTTCAAAGAAAGCAACAATTCTTACAGCATGGATCTCTATTTTCTTGTTTCAGAAAAAGGTAAATTTACCTCAGATGTGAGCCTTCCCAATAGTTTAATTATTTAGACTTTAACCCTCTATGATGATAACTTTGGCACGCTTCTCAATAATCTCATAATACACACACTTGCACATGTTCTGCACATAGGATTGGTGGTAACTATTATTTGTTTCTGCAGCTATGTGGTGGATAAGCCTTGTCCTATTTGTGACTGGGATTGTAGTTCTACTAGTTTTGTGCTTGTTATACAATTTCATTCAAAGAAAAAGGTAATCTCTCTGAGAAAATCAAAATAATGTATGAACATTACTAGTTATTAGTTAATTATAATCACATTTGAATTTTACTATGTGATTAACAGGCGAGAGGAAAGCAGAGCAAGAAATCTTACACTGTGAGTTAGCAGCTAGCATAAGTCATGCTAGCATACCTAGGAAGAGAAAACTATTTGAAAAAGACAGGAAGAAGAGTAGTGCATTAGAATTTTTCAGCTTTGAAAGTATAGCAGAAGCCACAAACAATTTTGCAACTACAAGTAAGTTAGGAGAAGGTGGTTTTGGGCCTGTTTATAAGGTATACTTCAGAGACCCTTTAAAACAAAATGATTTAAGAATTAATCATAAATTGAAATATTAGGGATAATTTGTTAGTTATTTTTTAGGGAATATTAGCCAATGGTCGAGAAGTTGCAATAAAGAGGCTCTCAGAAAGTTCTGGGCTAGGAGTTGTGGAGTTCAAGAATGAACTTGTATTAATTGGGACACCCTTTCTAAATAACTGTAATACGGTAACCATTTTGTAAGTTGGCCGGTTACGAAAGAATATGTAATATTAGCATCTCGAGTTTAGAAAACTCGAGATTTGAATACAGATCTCGAGTTTTTAAAACTCGTTTTTGTTGTTTTTAATTACTGACTGGACAAAGTTTTCCACGTGGATAGCACGTGGATAGCGAGTTTCAAAAACTCGCTTTATAACTCTCGAGTTTTTAAAACTCGCTTTCTGTTTAAAATTTACAGACTTTTTTGACTTCTTAAAACGGCACTCTCACTCTCTCAGACTCCACTCTCCAGTCTCTCACTCTAAAATTTCAAACTCTCTCAGACTCCACTCTCTCACTCTAAAATTTCAAACTCCGCGGACTCCACTCTCCAGTCTCTCACTCTAAAATTTCACCCTGTGCTCTCAGCCTCCGCGGTAGGGGTGTGCTCGGTTCGGTTTCGGTCGGTTTGTATAGGTATGGCCAACCGAAACCGACTATTTCGGTTTGTGAAATTCTCAACCGAAACCGACCGAAATGACTGGAAAACCATCGGTTTCGGTGTATATCGGTTTCAGTCGGTTTTCGATTTTCCAAAGGGAGGGTTATTGAGATTTTCAAAACCCTAAATTTAATCACATATAAAAAACAAAGTGATAGAGCAACAGAGAGAGAGCAGAGAAAGAAAAATTTCCAACAATATTTGTTCAACAATTTATAGTATTACATACATATTCCAACAAAAAATTGAAAATATTTTGAATTGGCAAAAGGTCCAGACAGAACTTTACCGTTGTTGAGGACATGTGACTTAGAGAGAAGAGAAAGGCATGGCCATGGTCCAAGCCTCCATCTCTCAAGCCCTCACCCTCTATTTCCGATCTCAATCCGCAGCGAGCTCGAGGCCCAGAGGCGACGGCGCACCACGAGGCTCTAGAGCGTCTGAAAGCCCTTCGTTAGGGCGGATCCCGCCGATCGGAGTCCGGCGCTGGCTTAGAGTTCCAAATCAAGCTGGAGAAACCGATTTACGACACCGTCGAAGAGGACGAGTACGATCCACTCGTGGCCAAGCGGCGAGAGGAGGCTAGGGATTTTATTGTCGACGACGACGGCGACGAGGGCGAGGAAGAGAGGACTGGTCCAAGTCCAGCCTCCCTTTATCGTCCGGTGAGCTCAGATGAGAATGATAGAGAGAGACAGAGAAAAAATTGAGAGAAACAAATGGGGGAAGGGGCGGCTGAAGAAAGAAAAGGAAAGAAGAATAAACAGGGGTATTTACGTATTTATGCTACTACTAGGGTTTTAAAAAATTAAGTAGAAAAAAATACCCACGTCCTGCGCGAAGGCTCGAACCTGGGATTAGGTAGCTAAACCATAAGGAGCATACCATTAAGCCACTGAGCAGTTATGTTTTAATGATACGTAAATATATATATATATTCGGTTAGTTCGGTTCGGTTTCGGGTGAAAAAATCCAACACCGAAACCGAAACCGAAAATTTCGGTTTTTAAAAAATGAAACCAAAACCGAACCAAACCGAAACCGAACCGAAAATTTGACAACGGTTCGGTCGGTTTTGGCCGGTTTGTTCGGTTCGTCGGTTTTTTGCACACCCCTACTCCGCGGGCTCTCTTATGCGTTGTTTGTTGTCTTCGTTCATCTCGCTTTCTTCCTTCTTCCTTTGTTCGTTATTCAGCTCGCTTGCTAGGTAAAAGTTCGCCGTTCCTCTTTTGCGGAATTTATTTTATAGATTTGGGCTTTTTGCATGGTGGGTTACACATTGTTGCTGCTGTTGTTTTTGTTTATGGGTTGTGGATTTACTTTGGTTTTCAGTTGCTTTTGATACATGCCCATTTGGGTTTTGTTTGAAATTGCTTTATATTTGTAGACATAGATGTCATTGAAATCAGAATTTCGTTTTGGTGGGATTGAGAATAAATGGATTAAGGAGTTTTCTTTATTTTGTTTGTCATTCAATAACCAAGATTGTGTTTTTGCGCTTTTAATAAAAATTCAAATTTTAATTTTCTGTAGTGATAAAAAGCTGAATGGGTATTCCTTGCTATGTGTGTTGTTGGATGGCCATATAGGAATAAGAAAAAGGTGAAATGAGAGGATATTTTGTGTGCAGTTCGTATAATGTCTTGAATTCCTTAGCAAGACAAAGAATTTGAGTAATGTTGATAATACCAAGTCCTGAATTAGGAAGTATAATTGTAACTAAGGCCATAGAAATAAAAGTTCCATCATGCTCGGAAAACTCTGCATAACTTATTAACAAAGAGTCAAATTTTTTTTATAAGGACCATTACATATTGCTATTATGAATATTCGTTTACATTTCACAAAAACAATCACATATCTTCAAGTAGTCTTGGAGAAACAAAGAGATTGCTTTGCAGTTGGCGATTGATTTGCGACATTGGTTCTCTGTGAAGAGAGAGTGACTAGTTCAACTTTTTGCAGTAGGAGTGGGGGGCTTGGGCTCATAATATACAAGTTCAATTACATATATTGGAGGTTTTGTAAGTTGTATTATATTGCAACTATCTTCATAATAGATGGGTGAATTAAGCTAGGCTCTAGAGCGATTTTATTATTTGGGTTTTCACTTTGTGAACAATTCATCTTGTATGTGTGCGTGATTTGTGGTGAAATGGCTGGTTTATAGTTTTATTCATATTATGCATTGGAACAATTAATTAACCACTTGTATCATTAATTATAAATTAATTGTACGCCATGTTTAAGAGTCTAAACACCTAACTTAAAAAAAAGTAGTAGTCTTTACATTTGATACAATCTTATATATAAGTTAAGTTTAAGTTACACATAATATAACTATGTATTACTAATAGTCTTGTACTGAATTGGTTAGCACCTTGTTTTCACATTTTCAAAGGAAATATTCAGAGTTCAAATTCTCATTTTCTATTATAACAATTGAATTAAAATAAAAACTATTTATTAATAGGCAATACTCTCTTTTTTGTATTTAGCATTTTTGTAAAATTTCAAATTACACGCATGAAGCATAGAAAGAACAATATAACCGAATGGTAGGATTATCATAGTACTTTTTCCAACAAAATAATATCAAGAAATATAATACTAATAACAAAAAGTTACATCATGATTAATTTGAACATAATCTCCTTCCAATATCCAAACAATAAATATCATGTTTTTTCTTTCGTGACATATGGTATGACACACTTCATATATATATTTTTTCGTTGAGATTTGACACGCTTCATTAATTTTTCATTATTTTTAGTAAAGCATTAATTTTTCATTGTTGACCTCTGTATTTTTCATGCCATATCAGATGTCAACAATTTCATGCCGTATCAGATGTCAACAATGAAAAACATGACATGTCATTTTTGCACTGATTTTCAATGGTCTATTATGAAATCATTTCCTGCTCCTGCTCTTTTACAAATAATCACTTATGCTTTAATTAAATTTTAAGCACAACCAATTTACTTACTTTGCCATAAACTAATTGACACTTTCCATTAAAAAAGTTAGCTAGATAAAACAAATTTCGATAATTTTGTATAAGAATGAAAAGTAGCAATTTGAGAACTTTTAACTAGCATATCCAACAGAGATAAAACATATATCATTGATAAATTAAAATTCCCCGATTGTAATCATATAACAATACATTGTTTTTGTTTTTAATTTTAAATAAAGGCTATACCCAGTATCTTTTTAGTCGAACAATTAGTGTGGGCTTTGTGGGCTTTAATTTTTAGACTTCAGGTATTAGTGAGGATGTGGTTGTTTGTACTAGCCCATATTTGTTTAGGGGGGAGGGGGTGGTTTACACAATATCCTTATTAAAATTAAATTCATATTTTTTTATATGTTGGAAAAATGTTGGTTCTCACTCATAGTCAGCCAAGAGGCTTGGATATTAGAAAAACTAGTCTTATAATTTCAGCACATTTATTATGATTCCATCTCACAGTTACTAGAACAATTGCACTAATTAATTGTTTGGAAGATAAGATGTTCTCCGGCTAGAAGTTTAAGCTTGTCAAGTTGGTTTAAATCATTGAAGAACTTAATCTCTCTTTGTGGATCTTTGTCATGCTCAATTGAATAAGCTAGTGACCCTATTGAATCTATACATGCGTCAATTTTAGATGAATTATATCTATTATTTTCTTTGCCCCTTCCTTTGCCCTCACACTATTAATGATCTCACAGTAGCACTCTTTGCAGTATGGAGCCTCGGATTGATGACGGGTCACGGATCTTGCAGCCTGGTCCTAGTGATGCGTCATTGTTGACGCGACAACAACATCATCGATCACATGCCATTTGGAATGGCGAGGTGAAATATCTAGTTTTACCAACTGCTTTAATTTTTACGTTATTTTTGACTTTTAGTTAGCAAGTTCTTTCAAAATTGTATTTGTAGTTCTAATAACTGCTATAATTTTTATTGATTTTGCAGGACTCGGGCCCACTGACGTGTCGTGGTCGCACTAAGGAGATGTCAAACATTCAAATGCAAGATAATCGGGTGATTGACATTATCAAGTTGCTGAGGCTTGAAGGATTGTTTAGGGCCCCTTCCAGAGAGATAGATAATTGTCTTATAACGGCCCTAGTTGAGCGATGGCGGCCAGAGACTCATACGTTCCATCTTCCACATGGTGAGATGTCGATCACCCTACAAGATGTGGAGGTCATTTTCGGACTTCCTATAGACGGTGAGGTCTTGGTTGGGCCGACTAATGTGTTAGATGGAACTTGGAGGGATCTTTGCATGGAGTTGCTTGGTTTTACTCCGGCGGATGACAACAAAACTTTGGTGGGGCAAAGACTTCTTATCAGCCGCCTTCTTGAGGCCATTGCAGCGCCATTGCCTCATGACGCAACGGAGATTCAGATACACAAGTATGCCCGGTGTTATATTTTAGCGCTATTAGGGGATAAGCTTTTTATGGACAAGTCGGGAGATAGGGTGCATCTGATGTTTTTGGAGCAACTGCGGAACTTGCGTGATCCGCCACAGTATAGTTGGGGCAGTGGTTGCTTGGCCTGGTTGTATCGAGAGTTGTGTCGGGCAAGTGAGAAAGGGGCATCGCAGATTGGTGGGGCGTGCACCTTGATCCAGTATTGGGCATGGGCAAGGTTGCCATTCTTGTGCCCGAGGATAGAGCCTGCTCCTGGATGTGATTATGGCCCGTGGCCGTATGCTCCACTTGCCGTTAAGTAAGTATTTTTTTGATATTTAGTGTGTTATGCAATGTACTCTTCTTAGTAACTAAGTAGCTACTTATCTTATGTTATTCGCTCGTAACTGTAGGTGGGTGCGGGTGCCAGGCTTGAAGAGTAGGCCATCCGCGATGGCCTTGGTCGTCTATCGTGAGCAATTAGTTACAATGCAGCCGAACCAGGTAATAATATTCAAAAATTTTGTTTGGTTATGTTAAGTTTCCTTAAGAATACGATTGCTTCATACTTTAACATATTTTCCGTTTTAATTTTTGTTTTTCCTTGTATCTATATATTCTCCCTTGTTTCACATTTGAAGATGCTATGATAATTGTTTTTTGTTTCTATTGTAGATTGTGTGGCAGCCATACGAGGCACACTTCGCCCACCTTCCTGACTTCTGCGTTGCAGGGAGGGGTACGTGGACAGCAAGGGTGCCGCTTGTGTGTTATTGCATAGTGGAGATGCACCACCCGGATCGTGTCCTTCGACAGTTTGGGTTGGCGCAAGAGCGGCCTGACGGTGTTGTGTACGATGAAAGGCTGCACAGAATAGACTTGCGTGGGAAGGTGGACAAGAATTGGAGGCAAGAGCATGAACCGTATATCATTTCATGGAATAGTCGAGAACAACGACTTTGCAATGCACCTCCTCAGACTGGTGAGATGGCCCGCAATCATGCCTATTACCAATGGTACGATCTGGTCACTCTAAAGTATGTCGACCGCAACAGCGCTAGATTACATCAGCTGGTAATGTGTTCTAATTATATTTCCTAGCTTGCTTTGTTTTTTCTTTAGTACATGTACGAACGTAGGATCAATTGAGTATATAAGTTTAGATGAGTATATAAGTAGATTAATACATTCTATATTATGCATTTTGTAATTGTTACATAAATGTGGAAAATTTTGATTGTACTGGTTCTTTCTCTGTTTCAGATTGAAAGTCATTTAGCGTTGTTGAATTGGGTTCCGGTAGGCAGCCGAGAACACAACCATATCCGGCGCATCCTATATACTGTGGCTGGGCTTGGTGGTGATCCTGCAGCCACTGGGCAGGCAAACAACCGTACTGAAACTGAGCCAGCAACTACTGCAGCCCCAAGCACAAGTGCAGCACCCGTAACTACACCGACCCGTGCTCGGCGTGATATTGCAAGCCCAAGCACAAGCGTAGCTAGGGGCCGTGGTCGGCTTGCTACAGCAAGCCCAAGCCCAAGCACAAGCACAACAAGGGGCCGTGGTCGGCCTGCTCCAGCAAGCCCAAGCCCAATTGCAGCTAGAGGCCGTGGTCGGCCTGCTATAGCAAGCCCAAGCACAAGTTCAGCTACGGGCCGTGGTCGGCGTGCAACAACCCCTCGGGTTGTAAGTAGTCATGAGATACCTGCACCCATCCTGCATGCATCTCCCCACCCTGAGGTCCCTCCACGCATCCCAGATGTATCTCCTCAATCCGAGGTCCCTCCACCCATTGTAGATGTATCTCCCCAGACCGAGGTCCTTCCACCCATCCCAAATGCATCTCCTCAGTCCGAGGTCCCTCCACCCATGGTAGATGCATCTCCTCAGCCCGAGGTCCCTTCACCCACCCCACCTTCACAGCCCAGTTTCGATCTCCATATCCATTCTCAGTTGACCCCTCCATTGCACCCCGAGACACCCTCATACCCACCCACCAGCTCTAGTGCACCCACTTTGCCCATAGACCCACCCCGTACTGAACCCATGACAATGATCCCCACTCCTGGCCTCTACACAGAGCATCATTACCCACCTACCTCATCCTCATCCGACCCTGTAGGACCTCCGGTTGGGACTGACACTCCACAGCCAAATACTGATGTACCGGACGAGAATCCCCCTCCTCAGCCTTCACCCCCACGAGGTAGACCGCAACTTGCTAGAAGAGCTCCCACTTGTGGGACAGGTGGACATAAAATAGGACACAAACACAGCTCTATGGTATGATAACATTAATTTTCCTGTATATGCCTCTTTTGCAGTTCACTTTATTCTTTACAATTACACCGAATATTGATTGTATGCATCTAATGTCTTTGCAACATGAGGATGACCCTAAGGATGATGCCCCGCAGCCTCCTCCTCCGCCCAAACATTACACGAGGGTTAAAAAACGCAAAATTGGTGAACCTTGAGAAAGAGGTGTGTTAAAAAAGCATGCAGCAAAAATTGGTGAAGTATTCTTAGTGTTTTTTTATTTTTTCTAATGATTTGTTTGATTTAATTAAGTATTTATGTGTGGAGTATTTGATTTGTGAATTTATTTGTAGAGAGAGGAATGACTTGTTTGATTTGAGATTTTTGTTAAAAAGAATTTCGTTGCTGAATTTGCTATTCGTTTCTGTTACAGGTGACAGTCGGAGCTTGTAACATACCGGAACCTAATTCTTGGAAAGTTGTTGAGCATACCAAATGGAAGAGGTTTGTGCTCTTAAGCTCTCCTGCGCTTAAGTTTCATATGCTAATGTGCATGTGTTAAACACAAATATGTGCTTATTTTTGCACTTGTAGCATAATATTTTGATTTGTGTATTCTAAAATGAGTTGGTGATATTTGGAAATGGCATAAAGGATTGTCAGACCTTAGAACACATACATGAGCTGATGAGCCTAGGTTTTGAGCTTTGCTTAGGGAATTCATTGCTTTAGTCATCTAGTTGCTTGGGAATGGGAATTGTGAGAGTTATCTTGTTGAATACCTTCTTCTTCTTCTTTTTTTTTTTTTTTGGTAGCTTCTTAGGAAAAAAGTGGTCTTGAAGCCTTCGGATGAGGAAAGCTGAAAAGTGGTCGAGGGAGAAGTCCTTAATGTGTTAGCATTTAAAAAATTGTGAAGTTACCACTTATCAAAAAAAAAAAAAATTTGTGCTGAGTGTATGTACTAACAGGATTAGAATTACCATGTTTAACCAAATGGATTAGAATTACCATGTTTAACCAAATGGATTAGAATTACCTTGTACCATGTTTAGCTTTGCATGTACTAACAGGATAGCCCATTGTTATTTTCAGCAAGGTATTGATGTTCACATTAACATTTGTGGTCATTGGACACTTGATCTACAAGCTTGGAGGTATTGACAAGCGTGTTATTGAGAGGTTTGAGAAGGAAGCTGCTGAGATGAACAAGAGGTCATTCAATTCCAGGCATGGGTGCTTGAGAAGCTCAAGGCTGAGCGTGAGCGTGGTATCACCATTGATATTGCCTTGTGGAAGTTTGAGACCACCAGGTACTACTGCACAGACCCGTGAGCATGCTCTCCTTGCTTTCACCCTCGGTGTCAAGCAAATGATTTGCTGCTGCAACAAGGTATGATGAATGCCATCATATTCCAGAGTATATTTTTCTTAATATTGAGTGATATGGTTGTGATTGATGTCTTTTATGGTTAACAGATGGATGCCGCTACCCCCAAGTACTCAAAGGCCAGGTATGATGAAATCGTGAAGGAAGTCTCTTCCTACTTGAAGAAGGTTGGGTACAACCCTGACAAGATTCCTTCTTGAGGCACTTGACCAGATCAATGAGCCAAAGAGGCCCTCAGACAAGCCCCTCCGTCTCCCACTTCAGGATGTTTACAAGATTGGAGGCATTGGAACTGTCCCTGTGGGTCGTGTTGAAACCGGTATCATCAAGCCTGGTATGGTTGTGACTTTTGGCCCCACTGGACTGACCAAGTCTGCTGCCAAGAAGAAGTGAATTGTGCTGCACCCAGTTTCTGCAAGTGCTGGGTATCGTAGTCCTTACAGTAAGGACTGGGTTCTTGCTATTAAGCTATCCGTACAAGGTCTAAGTGTTTGTTTTGTTGGTAATAGCTTCAACTCTCTACCATCATCATGTAGCTTCAATTCACAGAATTGGGTGCTTCACCGACGGTGGCGGGGCCATGAAGTATCCTAGTGTTTTTTGATTTGCTTAAGGTGTCATGTGAGACTTATTTATTTTCATAAGCAGCTATGGAGTTTTAGGTCTGTTCAAAAGCTGCCCGGATTTTTGCTATTTACATTTATAGTTATCTAGTCTTGTGTGTTTTCAATTGAACACTAGAAATGTTGAAAGCAGGGGAAATATTTTTTTATAAAGAATACCATATTACATTTCTAGTTATCTAGTCTTGTGTGTTTTCAATTGAACACTAGAAATGTTGAAAGCAGGGGAAATTTTTTTTTATAAAGAATACCATATTACATTTATAGTTATCTAGTCTTGTGTGTTTTCAATTGAACACTAGAAATGTTGAAAGCAGGGGAAATTTTTTTTTATAAAGAATACCATAAAAAAAAGCTCATTGTTAAAATAGTAATACCATATGATTTTTTTTTTATTCTAATAAAAAAAAGCCCATTGTTAGTTCCTCGGGAAAATTTTTTTCCCAGAGGAACTGGAGTTCCACTGGGAAAAACAGGGGAAACAGGGCAACCCCTTCTGCCTGAACAGGGGAGTTGCCTAAACGAAAAAAAAAAATTTCCCCAGTAGAACTCGAGTTTATAAAACTCGAGTTCTACTGGGAAAAACAGGGGAAACAGAGCAACCCCTTCTGCCTGAACAGGGGAGATGCCCAAACGAAAAAAAAAATTTCCCCAGTAGAACTCGAGTTTATAAAACTCGAGTTTTACTGGGAAAAACAGGGGAAACAGAGCAACCCCTTCTGGCTGAACAGGGGAGATGCCCAAACGAAAAAAAAAAAAATTTCCCCAGTAGAACTCGAGTTTACAAAACTCGAGTTCTGTTGAGAATTTTTTTTTTTTATTTTTAGTTTGGGCAACTCCCCTGTTCAGGCAGAAGGGGTTGCCCTGTTTCCCCTGTTTTTCCCAGTAGAACTCGAGTTTTGTAAACTCGAGTTCCACTGGGGAAAATTTTTTTTTTTTCGTTTGGGCATCTCCCCTGTTCAGGCAGAAGGGGTTGCCCTGTTTCCCCTGTTTTTCCCAGTAGAACTCGAGTTTTGTAAACTCGAGTTCCACTGGGGAAAATTTTTTTTTTTTCGTTTGGGCATCTCCCCTGTTCAGGCAGAAGGGGTTGCTCTGTTTCCCCTGTTTTTCCCAGTAGAACTCGAGTTTTATAAACTCGAGTTCTATGGGAAATTTTTTTTTTTTTTTACTTTGGGCAACTCCCCTGTTCAGGCAGAAGGGGTTGCCCTGTTTCCCCTGTTTTTCCCAGTGGAACTCCAGTTTTATAAACTCGAGTTCCACTGGGGAAATTTTTTCTTTTTTTTTAGTTTGGGCAACTCCTTGAGAGGCAGAGAAGTTGAGAATGTAAATGCACAACCATTACATCAAAAGGCGTTCTCGCACCAAGCTATAGAAACTGTTACGCTCTATTCATAAATATAGTTTTACAATGCAAATACATTTGCATCACAACAAAAAGGCATTCTCAATATATCAACATTCTAAACATGCGCAACCATCCTTAATTTGCAATTCTAACCGTACTACTCAAATCACAATCTTCATAGAGGTACATTGGGTAGAGAATTATAAGTACATTCAACAAAAACCAAAAAGTTAAATGTGCCAATACAACGTAGTCACTTTTCCTAAGATCAGCAGTTCGCACAACAAAAACGGCGTCCATGGAAGCATGCCTGCAAAACGTAGACTAATCACGTTAGGAGAGAAGTAGTAAAAACAGTAGTTACTGGTAGAATGAACAACAATTATATTTAACCAATGCATAATATTTTTCCATCTACCTACCTACTGTGGAACATTACTGCTTGTGGAAGCGCCACGGGACTGCGGACATTTTCTACGGTTATGCCCGGAAGCATGACACAATCCACATGTTTGCTTGGGTTGACTCTCTATCAAATCTGCATCCTCCCTCCGCCATCTTGAGCCTCGATCCTTATTCCTCACTCCATCCATCTCATTCCTTATTCTTGACTTCACTGGTCGACCTTTGGCCCGCAACAATGCTGGATTAGGCAACCACTTTGGCCCCATGGGATCCCTCCACAATGATTGTGACTTGGGAATCACAAATGCATGCTGATAAGTGTTAAGGGCATTGTCCAAACCATAACATGGGTGAATATATGCGGTCGAATCAATATTCAAATAGTCACATACTCTAATTGCATGTGAACACGGGATCCCTATGTTTTGCCATTTCCCACAACTGCATGTTCTTTCCTGTATCCGAACTTCATAACTGTGGTTTCCCCCTCCTGCGCTACACGTGAATGAAGTAACTATCTGATATATCATCTGTTCACTGTTAAATGGCTTGAGATAGTGTTTCTCAGATTTAAGCTTATTTCCTTCCCACTTGTCAATGGCATATTGACTCCATTTCTTACCCTCTGACAGGCGATTGAGGTATTCTTTGTGCCGGTCGTGGAAATATTCAACAAGTTTGGACCAAGTGAACTCAACCAACGCGGCAATAGGAAGGCCCCGTGCACCTTTAAGTACACCATTGAAGCACTCTGATATATTGGTTGTCATTGCCCCAAAACGTCTTCCACCATCATGTGATTGGGTCCACATATCCACAGACTCGCTCATTAGGTATGTGTATGGAAGATAATCTTGATTCTTTTCCTTCCCATCCGTTCCCGTCACCTTCTTCTTATTCCGAATGGCCTCCATTTCCACTTGCTTAATGGACTCCATTATGGTATCAAATTTAACTACCTGAGTAGCATATCCTGCTTTCAAGCAAGCTGACTTTAGGGTCGAGTTCTGAAAATGTGTGTTGAAGTTGCTAGCAACATGTCGAAGGCAATATCTATGAAATACCCGTGTTTTTCCATCATCCCCTCTAGGCCAGTTTGTAATGGCATTTTTGATACCGAGATGTCGGTCAGAAATTATGCAAATGCCGTCGTCGGGTATCACGTGGCCAATCGTATCTCTGAGGCATTGTAAAAACCACCTCCAACTGGGCCCTGACTCACAATCCACAACAGCAAAGGCAAGAGGGAATACCTTGTTGTTAGCGTCGGTTGCCATTGCAACCAACAACTTTCCCTGATATTTACCATACAGGTGGGTCCCATCAATACTGATAACTGGCTTGCAATATTTGAATCCATCAATGCTTGGACCGAAAGACCAAAACACATAATTCAATAATACGGTGTCATCTTCATCGGTGGATGTCATACGATAGAACACTTGGGTAGTCGGATCCATATCAATATATGCCATAAGCAACTTTTGCAACCTTTGGTAAGACTCTTCCCAATTCCCAAACAACTTCCCAATCGCCTTTTGTTTCGCATCCCATACCTTATAGTAAGAAGGCTTATGGCCCTGATATTTCGACTCTATCATAGATCTGAGATGTTTAATTGGGGTAGTGTGATCCTCACATAACTTCTTAAGGATGTCTGATGCAATAAAGTTACAATTCATCATTCTACCATCATTTCGCACCCCAGTCCGTATACATGTGTGAGGACCCTTGTACACGGTGACCATCCATAGTTTCTGGAGATTGGGCTTCATGACTGCGCAGACATACCACTTGCATGACTCATCCACACATTTTGCACAAAGTTTTGTCGTCGTCGACCTACTGATCATATACTGTTTGTTTTCCTTGAGGGCACAAATTGTTAATACACGCTGCACCTCCACTTTATTGGCAAAAATCAAGCCTTTGTACAAATTCATCCCCTCTCTCCAAGTAGACACAAATGGTATCTCCATAAGTGAAGGATCAACCATATTTTCCCAAGTATTTGCAGAAAATGACAAAGCAGGAGGTGCGTAGCCAGGGATTGTGTCCGTATTGTTTTGGACACTAAGAACATTGTCTGCATAAGGTTCACTATCATCCAATGTCTCATTATCATCAATGTCCCTCTCAAAGTCCCTAAAGTCCCCTCTCTCAATCATGTCTTCAATCTCATCACCGTGAATGTCAGTACTCTCATCAACATAGTCGTCGTCGTCGTCGTCATCGTCATCATCATCCGCATCATCATTCTCATCCTCATCCTCATCCTCATCCTCATCATCATCATCATCAGCATGCACATCATCATGCTCTACATGTGTAAAATACTCATATTCAGCATTTGGAACTGTAGCTTGTAAACTTGTTTGTGTTTGTTGGATTTCCTCGATACCAACTTCTGCACGCGGCTCCAACTGTATGTACAACTCGATATTAGTTACTTCAGATATTCTCTCCAACTTGTCAAACATGATCTTCACATGTTTGTCTGTTTCTATCGCCATATACTTGTAATTAATCCGGTGCTTCAGGATTTCATTTGGCATACGATAAGTAATTTGTATGTTGTGCATAGCAAGATTCTCACACAACTCTTCCATAACCATCATCTTCAATTCGTCAAGAGTCTTCAACCTACGATCAATTTGGGTATAATAGCTCTTTATACCCGGCCCTTCAAATGGCAATCCCTTGTTCGCATTGGCATTCTTCAGCGGACCACCGTGGTATAGGATTATATCAATTTCAGGCATTGTGAACCTGTTAAAGTCAAGTTACTATGTTAGTTAAAAAACATTTTTAAGTCACAGAAACAGTAAATACATATTTAACTTTTTTTTATCCAGTAAAAGAGATCCTTTGAACTTTAACTATTGCAATTTCCTTTACCAAAAATCTTTCAATATTTTTTCCTTTTCAATTGATGATTATGTTTATTATGTATGTTAAAGAGCATTAAAACAAAAAAAAACAACTTGAAGTGCAGCTAAGATGAACAGGGTGACATGTACAAGAAATGATAGTACAAAACATGACTGCATCCATTATAAGTTTGAGATAACAATTAGCAGCAAGATGAAAGCTCAAAGACAATTGGTTTAGAGGGGAAAAAAAGGGAATGAATACTAAGGAGAAATGATATATCCAAGTTCAAGGGACTACAATGACAACTGAAAAGGCTGAAATATAATTTTGTTCTTAAAACAAAAGTAAAATGTTCAAACTTGGTTCAAGCTCAAACCAAGCCTACAAACAATGTTTGAACTCAAGCTTGTCAAAATGTGTAAAAGCTTAAGCTCAGCTTGTTCAACTTAATTCATTATTCAAGCCAATCTCGAGCTCAATATAAAGCTCATGAGCTTAAGATCCTACACAAATACATTATCACACCCATTTTAAGCATATTCTCAGGCCTATTTGATTTGGAAGAGTGTTCTCTCAACTCCCAATGAATGAAAAAACTTACTATGATATGAGTCTATTTTTCAAGCCCATATATAACTTATTAATAAGCCCATAAACGAGCCTAGGCACGACTTGTTTTTTATCAAGCCCTATTGGTCAAGAGCCTATTCATTAACCTTCTTTTTTTTTTTTTTTTTGCTTGGGCTCTGCTCATTCATAGCCCTATTGCCTAGTTTACAGCTTACAAGGAAGACAAAAATGTATGTAAGGTAACAGAAGATAGCCATATCATATGCTTTATAAATTCCTTTTTCAATATGGCTATTAATTTATTACGTATAAGGTCTGTCTTCTTTTTTTTTTTTTTTCTTTTAAACTTACTAGTTAAGTTTCAATACAATTTTGAGAATTTTAAAATAAAATTTAAAATTTGTTTCAATTATTTTGATAATTTATCATAATATTTTATTTTAATATAATACAATTTACATTAAATATCATCCTTATATCAAGTAGCTTAATATATGTTTGTATTTCGATAATTTAATGTAGATGAAACTCTATTTTAAAATGTCAAGTGACTCACTAAAATTTGGAACTATTTTAAAATAAATTTATCTTTTACATAGAATTTTTAATTAATCCATACATCGCATGTATATACTACATTATATTGAATAAAAGACTATAAAGCCTAAATCATAAAACTTTTACAACTGGTACTGAATTTTCAGGAATTCTAACAGGAATTTGGTCCTAGTGGTATGATACATAATAAAATAGAAAAAAGGTAGTTGAATGCATAATATGAAGTTGATTTCAATCAATGGAGAATGAATAACTCTTCTGCATTATGTTTTTGACAGGCATGTAAAATTGGAGTTATGTTAGTATGCAATTCATGTAAGACACAATTTTAGTTTACCTTGTAGTAAACTAGTAATAGATCACCTTATTTTTTTTTAAATTGATTACTCATAAAGACAAAGTTATGCATTATCAGATCCAGTGACTTGTAAACTTTCCAGTTTACTTAAAAGCTGCATTTGAAACAATCTATTTGGTAGCATCAGGACACAAACCATAGATCCATAGAAATAGAAGTATTTCCATTACAAAAACTTAAAGATAGCTATATTCAGTCCATAGGACAAAATATAAAAGGAAACCAGGATTTTTAAGTTTTGACAATCACAAACTTACCCACACCCATAGACAACTAATACCCAAATACAATAACAATCAAATCAAAAAACCCTTACCTGAAATATGAAATTGTTGAGAGGGAAGAGGAATGAGAGAGAGGCAATGTGGTGAGTGAGAGAGTGAGAGGCAATGCGGTGAGTGAGAGAGTGAGAGGCAATGTGGTGAGTGAGTGAGAGAGTGAGAGTTATGGGCGAGTAGCTGTGTAAGTGTTAAAATTTTTATGCTCTGTTTTTCGGACTGAGGGAGGAATTATATTCAGATAAACTCGAGTCTTTAAGACTCGAGTTCCAAAACTCAAGTTTTAAAAACTCAAGATCTAGCTGTGCATTTCAGTAATTTAATTTCAAAAGATCTCGAGTTTTGAAGACTCGAGTCTTAAAAACTCGAGATCCAAGTGGACAACTTGTCCAGTCATCAATTGGTCCGTGAAGCGGTGGAGTGAGATAAAAACAGTATCTCGAGTTTCTAAAACTCGAGATGCCTAGTTCCCAATATATTTTCACGCGTTGTCTAACTAACCAAATACTCCCCTTACCTATTTATTCTGCACATTCCCTCTATTAATTTCCAAGCTGCAGCACACAAATCTCGTCAGACTTGTTGGGTGTTGCATTCAAAGAGAAGAGAAGATATTGATATATTAGTACATGCATAACAAAAGCTTGGATTTCTTGCTCTTCGATTAGCAAATTTTCACTCTTAAAATTCTTTTACAGGTGACAATTTTTTTGTTTTCATATTATTCAATGCTTGTACTTACTTCCACAAATTGCTCATGGGTAGATCCTATGAAAAAGGATCAATTAGATTGGAATAAACGTTTCAAAATCATAGAAGGGATTGCTCAAGGTCTTCTTTACCTTCACAAATATTCTAGATTGAGAATGGTACATAGAGATCTAAAAGTAAGTATCATCTTACTCGATGCTGAGATGAAGCCAAAGATTTCTGATTTTGGCATGGCAAGAATATTTGGGCAAGATGAATCTGAAGCAAACACGAAGAGAGTTGTTGGAACATAGTAAGTAAATTCGTTAATCTATCACTGAGCATGTGAACAAGTATGCATGTGTATTCTTATATGCATAGTGCCTTAATATACTAAAAGTTTTGTTGAATTCTTTTATTCAGTGGATATATGTCTCTTGAGTATGCAATTAAGGGCACCTTTTCAATGAAATCTGATGTATTTTGGAGTACTATTGTTAGAAATTGTGAGCGGCAAAAAGAATAACAATTTTTGTCATCGTGAGGAATCACTTAACCTTTTAGGATATGTAAGTTCCTATTTTATGTGATCCTTGTCCATAGATTTCTTCATTTATGAGACCAATTCCTTTTCTATTCAAGATATAACGTTCACCTCTCTTCTTCTCTTTTTTAGGCATGGGAATTGTGGAGAGAAGGAAAATGCTTAGAGTTTGCAGATCCAACATTAGATGATTCCTATCCATTAAATGATGTTTTGAGGTGCATCCACATAGGTCTTCTGTGTGTACAAGACAGTCCAATAGATAGGCCTTCCATGTTAGATGTTGTTTCCATGATTACTAATGAAACTGTGTCACTAGTTCCACCAAAACAACCAAGATTTTTTATTAACAGGAGTTTGTCCAAAACAATGTTGGAGAATTTCTCCATAAATAAGGTATTAGTTTCAGAGATAGAGGCCAGATGAAGAGCCAGTGACAATTGTATTTTTCAACCAACACAGCTATATAACAAATTGTATAAGCAGTAGCAGTTTGATGCAATTAAGAGCCTAAGTCGAAAACCGAAATTAAGGCCTTTTATATATTTAAATATGATTTTAAAAAAATTAAATATCACTTAAACTCTATTATTTTGCTTTAGATGAAAAATTAGGCGAAAACTAAAATTGAGACGTTTTATATATTTAAATATGACTTAAAAAAAATTAAATATTACTTTAACTCTATTATCTTGTTTTGCAAAATTATTACTAATTAAAATGAATTAGGTAGAAATTTTTTTTTTCAAAAGTCAATAAACACAAAAAATTTGATAAAACTTTTCACACCTGTTGACGTAGTAGATTGATAGTGCTAAGTTTGTCAACTTAACTACTATGAAAAATGTTGTGAATTTTTTTGTGTATTGATTTTTTTTTTTTTTAGAAGTGCTACTTTCACAATATTTTTCACAACACTGAAATTATTTTTTTGTAATCAATAACAGTCTATAAGAACTTGCTACTTAGAATTTGTTGTAAAAAGGTTGCAAAAAACGTTGTAAATGTAGCATTTTTCTCTTTTTTCTTGTTTTTCATTTGATAAAAAAATATTATTCTATTTATTGGCTAATATTTAAGCTTAATTAAATTAAAATTTAGGGCTTTTTTCTACTTAGGGCCTTAGGTGACCGCATTAGTTGCTTATATAGTGGAGCTGACACTGGGTATAATAAACAATATACCAAAACGAAAAAAAAAAAAAAAAAATTTATTTTTATTTTTTTGGGAAGTGTTTTTGCCCTTAGTTAAGTGGGTTGGATAAGGTCAACTCGTTTTTTACTCGGGGTCTAATTTTGCCAGGTCCATAAATTTATACATACTTCTTGATAGTTAAAAGATAAACATTAAATTTATATAATATTTCAGTAAAACTAATCATGATTAACTAATCTTAATTCTTTCAAAAAAAAAAAAAAAAAAAAACTAATTTATTTGCATCAATAAAACATACTCCTACTCCTCAAAAAAAATAAAATAAAATAAAATAAAATAAAACATACTCCTATATTTTATCATCATTTATCCCTTACTAATTTAACAAAATTAGGCATAGAACATTCCTCTATTTTGTAACTCAAAGACTTAATGACTTAATAGACCCAAAAGATTATATTTATCCCATAATCCCTATCAATCATTCTAAAGACCCATTCCATGCTCACCACTCAATAATTTTGTCGCCAATTGAACCGGGTGACTCTAAGCAAAAGTGCACCACAAGTCGTTTTGTAAACTATGTGCTACAAGAATCTGAGCTACAAGTCGTTCAACAGAAATACGTGCTAGCGAGTCTATTCAAATGGACAAGCCGTTAAAAGCTCCCCTGGCTCTAGAGATCAAACTGACCAATCACATAAACCCTCTTGCGGATCCAAATGTGTAGTCAGTTTCTCTATCACTTTTACAAGCTGCACTCCCTACAGCTACAGCCTAAAGCATTCTTCATTGCCTGCAAAAGAAGGTCGAATCATGACCAATTCTGAACCCAATTTTCCCATTTCACAATCGAATATCGGAATATGACTCTTAATCGCCAAATCCCAACGAACCAAATCCTGGGTATTCAAGAGAAAGCGTTTATTTGGGCAAAAAGTTGAGTTTTTGGTGATGGTAATGAAGATGGGTTTTCAGTACTTTAATGGTGGCTGTGAAAGTGAGCTGGTTGAATAGGCGTGGATTAGTAGTGTGTAGTTGTGAAGCATGGAAGTTAAAGACATTGATGGGCGATGGAGCTGTAGCTGTAGTATTGGTGCACTTTGGATCTCACCATCGCTCCTGGAGTCCTGGGCATGATCTGCTGGCTGCTGCTCCAAGATTTTTTTTAAGGTATGAGATTTATGTTAGAATATGTGAGGTTCAAGAACAGTAGTTTTGTATATAGCCTAAGCTACAAGTCGTTTATGTATTAGCTGATAAACTACATGTAGTTTCTGTATAGTAGAGTTAGTTAGTGCTAGATGACAGATGTCAGTTTTCTATCGGTTAGTTTCTTTGTTAGTTATTTGATTAGTTTTTCCCGCCTCTGTTCTTCTTATATAAGAACCAGAGCTTGTTTATTAAATACACAGATTCATTCACATACAAAATACTCGCTCTCTCTTTCGTCCATTGCAATGTTGGATTTCACAATTGTTGATTTGTGTGTGTGCGCATGAATTCTAACAATTTATATGAAAGTCCTACTATAATTTTAGTTTTAAGCCAAATTTTAGTTATTTGTGTTGGGTACAAAACACTGTGAAAACTTTGTATAAAGATAGTTTTTCGTGTCTTCCTGTGCCTGGTCAACAAAAAAATGACTTATTTTGATAATTTTATAGAAAATACTTTTTGAAAAATAACTTATTTTCTAGAAAACATTATTGTCAAAACAAACAAAAATTATTACTGTTTGTGATTCTTAAAACAAGACAACAAAGCAAACAGAGGCAAATTGTTCTACGGCATAAGTAAAATGAAATTATCAAATAAACTTGCAGACCATAAGAAACAGAATAAACATGCAAACCAAATATTTTTCTTTTTCTTTTTTTTTTTAAAAACAATACGTCGCTTAAAATGAGCAATTTCACCTTTCATTTTATTCATATGAAAAGGAGGTGTCATGTATGAACAGTATAAAGTGGAACACAAAATAATGAGATAGAGGATTTTTATTTGTCACATATATATATATATATATATATATAGCTAGATCGTTCGCCCCTAGATTCTACTCTCTAGAAGCCGTTGGATATCTTTTTTAATTGATAAACCCAGCAAAAGCTTGTGTCTAAGTCAAGTGTAAACAAAGACGGCCCTTCCCCCTCCCCACTTTTTTTTAAGTGAGAAGAATCTTTACCTACCCCTAGACTTAAAAGCAGTATATTCACATCTATTGTGAGAGTTTGATGGTTCAAATTGAGTCTGCCCATCTACAGGCTTCCATTGATAGAAAACAATGATTTTCTTTTTCTTTTTTCTTTTCTTATTTATTTGAAAGTTTCAGACAAAGTAGTCAGTCTTGAAAACAAATATACTCCTCAAGTCATGTTCTCAAAAGAAAAAAAAAAAAAAAAAAATTCAATTTTATGTGTTTGAAAGGTTGAAAATCTCTATTCTTCACTAGGATCCTACCAAGACGTTTCATTCACTATTTATTTCAAGGGATTGCATTGACCATGGACTTTGGGAGCCAGTTGTACCACTCCACACTTTTTCATAGATAAATATTTCCTATAATTACACAGCCAGCTGACTGTAATCAGGTTGTATGTTTTCTCTTCAAAAAGAATCGAAATTCAACACAATTTATCTGCTCAACCCAGCATTTATGTCCACTAGGACCAAACATATGCCAATGTATCTTTCATTTTTGGGAGAATCATCGAGTATATAAGTCTATGTATATGGCTATATGCGTACGGTTGTTTAAATTTATTTGTTTATCTTCTTCCGAGTGTTATTAATTTATACAGCTAAAGCCAAATTTAAAGAGTTATTTTAGTGTTAGAATATGCTTTACAAAAAATGATGCTCATTGCCCACTAATAAAGTAACCATACCAATAATGCAATGTTGATACCCAACCAATTCCATACCCTAAAACCATCAGATGTGACTTGTAATTCTACTTTTTCCTTCCATTTCAAAAGCAAATGCTAAATAGTTTCTATTGGCCTTTCTGAGCAACACTTTCTATTCTCTCCTTCTTGTTTTATTTTAAGAGCACCTGCCAGTTAAACTTGATGCATGTTACTTAAATGAATCCATTAGGTATGGTCAATGGTAAAGAACTTTACATGATCAAAATATCTTCTCTTGGCCGTTTCCTAGTGAATATTCCCTCAAAACAAGTGGAACTTAAAGAGTTTAATGAGTGCACAAATAAGCTCAGAAAAATAAGAATACTGAAATGCTTTCTGGGCCTATTCCTCCAAATAAGTCCCAGGTGCAGTCCACACACAAACAGTACTAAGATTTGTAACGAAAAATGTTGGAACAAAGATCAGAACCACTCCTGCATTTTTTTTGAATAAGACCATAGTGGGTCCACTGTAGTTGGTACAAGGCCAAAAGCTTAGAGATGGGGAGAACCATAATTTAATTCAATTTGTGTGTGCGCGCCTGCACATGTACATATTTGCTTGTTCATGCTAAAGTTCATTGGTCACTTTTTACTTTAGTGGTGATATGCCCTCAGAGTTTGCAATGATTGGTGTTGTTTCAATAAAATTTAATGTATTCAGTTTTGGGGTTCTACTATTATAAATTACTAGTCGCTAACCCATGCAATGCACGGGGTAATTAAATAAAATTGAGTTAAAAATGATGGAAAATAAATAATTTAGTTCAAAATAAAGGTTCAATTGAAAAATTGGTCAAAAATACAATTAGTTTTTATTTCTTTGAAATTGAACCTAAAAATAGAACTGTACATATATGAGGACAATGAGTACTCACATATGAGTGGCAAAAAAAGCAATAGTCACTATCACTTCGAGTATTCACTCAACCTTATGGGATAAGTGATTTTCTCACTTGAACCCTTCTTAACCTATATTTGGAATTTTGAACTTAACAGTTGACATTTTATGACAGTTGGACTTGTATCAGGCATGGTAGTTATGGAATGAAGGTGAAAGTTTGGAGCTAATAGACCCAACAATACTAGATGTGCCAAGCCCTCCATTTGAAGTATTTGAGATGCATTCATGTTGGTCTCTTATATTTACAGGATCAGGCAAAGGATAGACCCACCATGCTGGATGCCCTTTCTATGCTTCAAATGAAACTCTTAAACTATCTCCTCCAAAACAACCTGCATTTGTTACCAACAAAGTTGCAGAAGAGTCAGAGATTTCAGAAATTGAGCCAAAAAACTATTCCATAAATATTGTCAGTTTCTGTGATTTGAAGCCTGATAGATACTAAAATGCAATAGTTATGTATGAATGTGGTATGTACATGCCTGTGTGAGAAGGGCTATTCCTAAATGAAACAAGACAAACTTTTTGGATTTTTAATTAGGGCTATACGCCTATACTTGATTTCATTTATCTTTCGTCTTGTTGTAAGCAATGAAAAGAATGATCGATGCTTGCGTGAGTCAACTAATTTAACTTTTGTCCTAAGTGTCCTAGCTCAATTGTTATTGGTAATTCCAACCATCCGGTCGTCAAGGATTCAGCTGACCTCAATGTTTACCAAGTATACATATAATACAAAACTTGCAGTAATGGAAATGTAAACTATACCTGATTTTCTTTTTGAGTTTCTTTTATCTGCTACTCCCAAAAAGAGTGAGGTTTTTTGCTCCAATGTGGATAAGGTCTTGAAGAATCACATTTTGAGCTTGTTAGAGTTCTATGAAGGTATTATACTTATATGATACTTGGGAGATGCTTTGATTTCAGGGAAATTGAAAGCTCTAAGATGTGTTGAAAAACACAAGAGCTGTTTAGACCCCCAATTAAAATTACGGCTTGGTTGATTTTACACAAACTTAATACTAAGTGCGGAAACGTGTAAACACAAGCGTATAATCAATAAGCTACTCTAATCCATAAACTAAGCAACACAGCAGTATAATGGAATATAAAAGAGTAGGGAAGAAAGATGCAAACTCAGAAAACACCAAGACGTGTTCTCGAAGAGGAAACCGAAGAACTCGGCGAAAAACCTCTCCGCCGCCCTCCAAGCGGAAATCGATCCACTAGACAATCAGTTGGGATACATGAGTGAGCAAAAGACCCTCCAAGCCTAATCTACCCAATGCACCTAAGCCCTCCAATCTCCTACTCCAACAAGGCTTCTCGGAACCGTGTCTTGTCTAGTTCTCCGGATCCCGCAACAAGCTCCATGTTGCATCTGCCATCCTTGGCTTCTTCCAATGCTTCCCAGCAGCACCAAAACGTCACTCAACACTCTCAAAAGGTGTGGTAAGTGTTTGGGCTATCAACCTCTCAATGGTGTGGAAATGGAGAGGGAAGGGTTGAGGAGATACCACAAGCAAGTGTATAGAGAAAGGTGGGGATGACAATCTCTAATTGCAAATGTGTTTGGCTAGGGTTTTCTCTCTGAAGCATTCCTCAACATTTGTGGGTAATGGGGGTTTATATAGGATAGGTGCAGAATGTGTGAGTCAGTCAGTACAGGCTGGCAGAATAGCATGTCTCGCGGGTGTCTCGCGGGAAGGCCTTACCCGCGAGATACTCGCGAGAGACAGCTGTCTCCACCTGGCCTGACTCTTCGCATTCCAGCATGTGCAGGGCACATGCCTCACTTCGCGGGAAGCTAGGTCGCGACATACCCGCGAGATTCCATCAGCTTCCACTTTGCTTGAGTCTTCACACACTCTCTATCACACACCCCTTACATCAATTCCCACAACAAATACAGGGTATAAACAATTGATAGTAAATACAATCAAATTTGGCACGGAATAAAAGCCAACAAAACACATAGTTGTAAATCACAACTTTACAATCTCCCCCTTTGGCTATTCCGTGACAAAACCCTAAAACAGACTCTAGACTTAACCGTGAGTTTGGGAACACAGGCAAAACTCACTCACACTTAATTCTAGATTCTGATAAGCTCTTGAAACATATGAACAAGTGACTCCTGAAACACAACAACAAAATATTATCATTGTATGCAGAAAACTTGAAAAGAATATGGAGTATTAAGAGCATGATCAAGCAAGATGAAATAGAGAACACTAGATCATGGCAAGATCAAACAAGTAATCACTATACACAAGCAATTACTATGCTCATTCACACCAGGAATGACCATCCGGATATGCAAGATGATAAGCTCATATGAAGAGTACCATTTGCAAATCCAACACTCAACCAATGCAAAATACTTGAAGTATTTGCATCTAGGAACAATCCTACATGGGCACAAGAGTGTTCATCACTCAACCAATGCATAGAGTGTATATGCATCTAGGAACAATCCTACTAGGGCACAAGAGTGATGTAGTGAAGTAAATGTATGACATTAAACTTCAATAGCACAAGCATAAAGGTTGCATAAGCAAAGTATTGCAAATACATGGCACAAACCATAAAAGCCTACAAATCATGCAATAAAACAAAACAACCCTTAAAGCTTACAAAAGCAACATGGGTACATGCAAATTATGCTACAAAGCATAGAGAAAAACACAAACAAATATATGAAATAATACTTAAATAAAGCATAGTATCAAAGCTTTAAACCAAAAGCAGTAAAACAGTTATAAACACTAAAAATACTGAATAAAAACCGTCTTTTAAACCAATAACCAATGCTACTGTGTATCTAGGCTATGCTCCCCCTAACACTGTGCAAGCTCTTCTCCAGCTCCCCCTCAGAAATTTCTCCCCCTTTTTGACCGGAATGGCCAAAGGTCTAGAATGGTACGGACTCCGAATCAGAGCCATGAGTGGAGGACAACTCCTGAACTTGCGATGCTAATGCGGTGATCTGTCCCTGAAGATATGCGAACTGATCTGCTGTGTGCTGCACATGGGAGTCAAGCACTGTCGACATCTGGTCCATTTTAGCAAGCAACTGATCAAGTTTGCTTAAGCCTGATGGTGGAGCAGAAGATGATGGCTGTGCAGAGGGCTCTGGAGCCGAGGTGAACCTCTCAATCTCTTCCTCTGTATCTTCAGCTTCCTCCTGTTGTACTTGTCGTGGTGGTGGTATGGTATGCACACCAGTCTTGGATCCTCGAATGTGTGCAGTGCTCCTAGTCAAAGTATGACCACCAATGGGATAATCCCTCGGAACAACTGTGAGACCACTGGGTAGCTTGAGCTTTGTCTTGGCAATCAAACCCATGATCAAAGAGGGGAACGGCATCACAGTCCGTGAATTCTGCTTTGTGATGCTCTTCTTCAAGACATGCATGATGTGACCACAAATGTCAATCTCCTTATGTGTGAAGAGATCATACAGAAATCTTGTTCTCGGAGCAGATAGAGTGGTGAGATTGGTGACTGGATATAGATTGTGAATCATCACATAGCTCAATGTCCTCATTTCTGGAGAGAACTTGAGAGTGTCCATGGATGATTTCTTCAATACACCACCAAGGATTTTGATCATCTCATCAATCTTACCCAATCTGTCCTCATAAGCAACTGTGATTTGCTGAGATGGAGGACGAGTCTCCAAAAAGTCTTGGATGCTCTCTCTAGTAATCTGAAACTCCTTGTGTCTCACCCAGCCCTCAATGCGATCTCCGTTGACAATGGCATTAGAGAAGAACTCTTTGATGATCTCTGAGTAGACCACTCCAGTTGGGTTCAGCAGCTTGGTCCAAGTTCTATCTTTGAACACTTCAGGGATGAAAGTGCCCTCAAGAGTCTCTAACTGGACTACCCGTTCCATGATGATCGTCTTGTCCTTGTAGCAGTCATTGTACTTCATATCAGCATCTATAGACCGGAAATGTTCTGAATCAGTTCGGGCTCTCTTTGAAGTCGATTTCTTCCTAGCTGCATGCTTGGTGGGAGACATCTGCACAATTGCACAAAGCAAAGAAGGAAACAACAATGCACAAACACAAACCAGAAGACAAACTCCATTAGATTCAAGTTAGTGCTAAATCAGACATAGACTAACTGAAAAACAGAGCATGATAGACACCAAACATCATGGTAAGAGACTCCAACTTATAATGCATAACTACAATGCAACAAATTAAAGAATAGTGTAAGAGTGTGTGTCTGTGAGCATGTGCTGATGAGTGTGTGCGGCAAGAGAAGCATGAGGGTGCCTAAGTGTGCTTATTTGTGTGTCAAAAATGGGCAACATGAACAAAGTGATTGAAACACAAAATCAATGACCAAAACAAGTAAAATAAGGTCATACAAGAGAGAGTCCATTGATTGAAATCACTTGATTTCAAAATAGCACAAAAATGTCATTCGGACATTTTGACAAACACTTAGTGTGCATAAAATCAAAAACTACATGAATAATGCATGAACATGTGAAAATCTACCCTCAATACATGATAAAATGCCACAAGGGGCCAACACAAGTGCAGAAACAACTAAAGGAACACAGCCCAATCAAAATAAATGAAAAAGATTCACCCAATTTTGAAAACCAACCCAAAGTTTCGAAAATCCCCAATTATCAAAACCCTAACAAAAAATCTGCATAATCTAAGTAAAAACTTGAAAAGAAGTAGTTGAGAAACATACCTTGAAGAAAAGAATGCAGAAAAAATGCTTGGATTGAAGGGAAATGAATGGAATAGTGATTTTGGGTTGAAAGCCTTTGAGAGAGGTTGAGCGAGGGAAGTTTGATGGTTTTGAAAAACTGTCACATCAGCTATATAAAAACTGAAAACACGTGTTTTTCGCGGGTTAGAGAGTGGCGACACAGTCGCGAAACAGTCACGAGAAGAGCCACTGAAGCATAAAAATTTTCGCGAGAAGCAATAGGTCGCGAAACAGTCGCGAGACAGTCGCGGTAACTTCTGTCTGAAATTGGAAAAATCCAATTTTAGCCAAACAGTATTTCGCGAGTAGCTTTTGGTCGCGAGACAGTCACGATACAGTCGCGAAAGTTTCTGTGTGACATGTTAAAAGAAAAAAATTCCCTCAACTCCTTTTCGCGGGAAGCTCTAAGTCGCGAGCTTCTCGCGAAACAACCCCTGAACCAGTTTTTGAAGACACACAAAAACATGTTTTTTAATGAAAAACAAATGACAAGAAAGTGTAAAATCACTTTCAAAAACAAATAAAAACAATCAAAAATCTTTTTGGGTTTGATCAACAAAGATTGAGCATGTGAAAACACATTTAAACAAGTACAATCACACAAATGAATAAGGCATTCATTGAACATAGACTTGTGTGTTGTGTGTGAATATCAAAAATGAGATAGTCCTTAGTCCAATGTGAAGCTTCAATGATCAATTCAATCAAGGCATACACAACTAGCACTAGATTATGTGATCTATCTCAATTATAGAAGCATGCATATATGACCTCCCACACGTACTTGACAACAATTCATTTAAGCTTTTCATTTGGCTCCATATTTAACATATCATTTGCAACTTTTGAGCAAAGAGAATCTCATTTAGAGAAAGATGCCTGAAATTTTTGATATTTCAATTTATGAGTTAGCCTTTGGCTTGTTGGGCATCATACATTTTATTTTGGTCGCTTTCCCTTTTTCCTAGTCGAATACTAGTTTGTGCGACAGGCTTTTGCAGCTCTATATCTCTTTTCATTTGGAGATTTACAATTAGAGAGCTCTTTTAAGCAAAAAATAAAAGTGTGAAGATATATAGGCATGAGTCTATGCATGTCTCAAGATCAACAAAAACATTCACTAATCATTCATGACAAGGTTGAAGATCTATTTACAACAGTCACATAGATTTCAGAATTTCTTCCATAATGATATGAGTGCATGAGAGACAAGCTAAGCTCGTTAAATGCACAAAGCCATAAGTACAAAGGTACAGGGCAAAACATGCTTTGAGACAAAAACTCAACAAAGTGATCAAACTTTTTGGATTTTCTATTTTTATGTGATTTTGAATTTTTGAACACACCCAAAACAGAACAACGAGAAAAAAATAACAAAGACAACCGGTACAAATCAACCGGACACAATAAAAGATGCATGATAAAGATGCAACAGCAAATGTCCCTAAAAATTGAAAGAATTTATGCGTGGACATGTTATAATGCTTATGCATGAGCACCCCTTTTCACCCACACGTCACGTGCGTTTGGGGTGATATCCTTAACGGATTGGGTACGAGAATTTGGACTATCAAACCTTCTGGTGAAACTCTCCAAGCAGGTGGTGAAGGCACCAATCATTTTCATCACGTCCATCATGCCAGGATCACGATTCTGACTTCTCGGTTGTTCACCACCCTAAGACCTCATGTCATTTCTCCTTCCTCGTGACCGAGGTGCGCTTGAATTGTTGTCTGATCTCAGCTTTTGACAGTTGGGTCTGGTATGTCCTTGCATTCCGCAGTAATGACACACATAGTCCGTTCTAGGATTCCGTTGTGATCTTGGGAGAGACCTTCCTCTGGTTTCATGTCTACCCATGGAGTGATTTCGGGGCTTATTCACCATTCGTTGCTCACTTACATTCTTCTTCTCAGCCTTCACATTCTCAGGAATGGTTTCTTCTACAATAGGCACTGCGGCCTTCACAAACTTCACTTCTTTGGTAGCTTTGGCTGATGAGCTGCTTCCTCCGGTGTATCCCAACCCGGACTTGTCTGAAGAAGGTTTTTGAGATGAGATAACATCATCTAACTTCTGGGAGGAGACTCTCTCTATCTTGGCATGAGCTTGTACTACCTCTTGCTCAAGAAACCTCACCTTCGTATAGGCTTCAGACAACTCGCCATTTAATGTCTCAATTTCGCACTTAGCCTCTTTATATCTGACCATGAGACTTCTGTAATCTTCCTCAGCCTTCTTCATTTTCCTCACAGCTGCCTTGGCTATTCTGGTATACTCTCCAGACTTCTCAAGAAGTAAAGAATAATTTTCTTGAAGATTAGCTGTATTCTCTTCTTCTTCTTCAGCATCTGATTCATCCACATTCCCAATAGACTCTGAATCTGAATGCTCACCAAGCTCCTTCACAAGAGTACCCAAGTCATCCGACGACTCCACATGAGCAATGGTCATGAATGCGGAGTAGTTTCCCTCTCCGTCACAGCTCTCTTCCGAGTCAGAATCAGAGGATTCTGAATCACTGAGTGTTGTGGCATAAGCTTTGCCTTTTCCCCTTAGAAAATTTGGACACTCCTTCTTTAGATGTCCATGGCCATTGCACTCATAGCAAATAATTTCTGAAGAAGGTTGAAACTCCCTCCCTTCTTTTCTTGGAAACTCTTTCCTATCACCTCTTGAAGATGAAAATTTTCCTTTGTTGAATGGTTTCCCACTGTTCTTCATCTTCAGAAATTTTCGGAAGTTTTTCGCAAGAAATGCTACTTCCTTCTCCACCCCATCTTCTTCGGAGGAATCACCCATCCTTTCGGTGATGGTTTTAAGAGCAAGTGATTTACTCATCTTATGAGAAGGTAGTCCCATCTGATATGTTTGGAGAGACCCAACTAATTCTTGAATTTTAATCTCATCCAAATCCTTGCTTTCCTCTATGGCTGTAACTTTTGCTCTAAAACTTTCAGGCAAGGACCTCAACACTTTTCTCACCACCTTAGCATCTTCAATCTTCTCCCCAAGATTGAGTTTAGCAATTACAATTTCATTGAGCTTCCCATAGAATGAATCAAACGGTTCATCATCACCCATCTTGAGCTCTTCAAATTTTGTGGTAAGTATCTGAAGCTTTGTGTCCTTAACTTTCTTTGTACCTTCATAAGTGGTCTCCAAAATCTCCCAAGCTTCTTTGGCTACCGTCATGTGAGAGATCCTGTGGAATTCATCAGGAGACACAGCACAAAATATAGCATTTAAAGCTTTACTATTAGCATTGGCTGCTGCAAGAGCCGCCTTATCCCAATTAGCCTTAGGAGCTTCCGGCTTAGTCCAGCCGAGCTCAACCGCATCCCAAACGGTGTCTTCTATAGAGCATAGAAATGCTCTCATTCTGACTTTCCAGAATGCGTAATTGTTCCCATCAAAAAATGGTGGAACATTGAGCGATTGAGACCGGTCCATCTCAAATAGGGTCAAGGATCACACTAAGGTGTTTAAACCAAGCAAGTGTACCCGCTCTGATACCAATTGAAAGCTCTAAAATGTGTTGAAAAACACAAGAGCTGTTTAGACCCCCAATTAAAATTACGGCTTGGTTGATTTTACACAAACTTAATACTAAGTGCGGAAACGTGTAAACACAAGCGTATAATCAATAAGCTACTCTAATCCATAAACTAAGCAACACAGCAGTATAATGGAATATAAAAGAGTAGGGAAGAAAGATGCAAACTCAGAAAACACCAAGACGTGTTCTCGAAGAGGAAACCGAAGAACTCGGCGAAAAACCTCTCCGCCGCCCTCCAAGCGGAAATCGATCCACTAGACAATCAGTTGGGATACATGAGTGAGCAAAAGACCCTCCAAGCCTAATCTACCCGATGCACCTAAGCCCTCCAAGCTCCTACTCCAACAAGGCTTCTCGGAACCGTGTCTTGTCTAGTTCTCCGGATCCCGCAACAAGCTCCATGTTGCATCTGCCATCCTTGGCTTCTTCCAATGCTTCCCAGCAGCACCAAAACGTCACTCAACACTCTCAAAAGGTGTGGTAAGTGTTTGGGCTATCAACCTCTCAATGGTGTGGAAATGGAGAGGGAAGGGTTGAGGAGATACCACAAGCAAGTGTATAGAAAAAGGTGGGGATGACAATCTCTAATTGCAAATGTGTTTGGCTAGGGTTTTCTCTCTGAAGCATTCCTCAACATTTGTGGGTAATGGGGGTTTATATAGGATAGGTGCAGAATGTGTGAGTCAGTCAGTACAGGCTGGCAGAACAGCATGTCTCGCGGGTGTCTCGCGGGAAGGCCTTACCCGCGAGATACTCGCGAGAGACAGCTGTCTCCACCTGGCCTGACTCTTCGCATTCCAGCATGTGCAGGGCACATGCCTCACTTCGCGGGAAGCTTAGTCGCGACATACCCGCGAGATTCCATCAGCTTCCACTTTGCTTGAGTCTTCACACACTCTCTATCACACACCCCTTACATCAATTCCCACAACAAATACAGGGTATAAACAATTGATAGTAAATACAATCAAATTTGGCACGGAATAAAAGCCAACAAAACACATAGTTGTAAATCACAACTTTACAGAAATGAAATGAGCATGAATGCAGACCTTTGGTAGATAACATCTCCACAAGAATCATATATTGGTCTTGAAAAAAAAAAAAAAAAAAAAAAAAAAAAATCCTTTGCCAGTAGAGTCCAGCTAATAAAATCAGTTATTTTCAGCATAGAAGTTTATTGGACCAATTGTTCGTACTCACTAAGAAATTAAGGCTTTTGGGCAGATATTAAGTAGCTCTCTTTCGAATGGAAGTGATACGTGTGCTAAGGATGCAAAAAGGGGCTTGGAGTCACGTCTGCTTGCCTAAGAATAATGGTGAGCTCAGGATGAAATGATTGGAGGAATGGAATAAAGCTGCTTTCTTGAAGCACATATGGAATCTCTTTGCAAAAGGTGGTTATTTGCCGGTGGCATGGGTGAAAAACAATTTACAGAGGGATTGGAGTTTCCGGACCAAAAATTTCTCAAGAATGAACAAGAGGTTGGAGGAATTTCCTGAAGTTTACGGTTGGTTATGGGTCTCTGTTGTACACTGGTTGGACTGGTGGCATCTTGATGGTGTTTTATACACTAACTATGGTCCTAGGATGGTGTATGATGCAGCAAGAAACATTGAAATGAAACTCTCCAGAGTTTTGAAGGATAATGACATCAGGTGACCCCTTGCTAGATAAGATGCTCTAGCGGATATTCAATCCAAATTAACCATCTTACGGATAAGTTACTAGGATAAACCAATTTTGCTTAAATCAATATCAGGAAATTTCTCAAACCTAGATATGTGGAAATGCAATTAAATCAAGGAGGGCTAGAGTAAATTGGAAATCCCAAGACAAGCATTTATAACTTCACTTGCTATGCTAAACAGACTATCTACAAGAGATACGTTGATTCAGTAGGGTTACAAAGGGGGGTACAGCTTGTATATTTTGCAAAATGAACTTTCGGAAAAATTATGGACGTGTTTGATTTTCAACTACAACTTCAATTGGAATTAGTTAGTGGAAGGGGACTTCAAAAGTAAAGGGAAGGAGCCTGAGGGCTATTATTTTTGATTTGGCTTGGGGTTCTACAATTAATCAGTTTTTGTTCCAAAGAAATATGATCATCCACGGTGGTCAATGTATAGTAGAGGAAAGCATGCTCCTTTCCATCCAATGGGAAGTGAGGTTTCGTATTAACAATCAAGGAAACTTCAAAACTTTCATTCTTAACGGATCCCTTTGCTTTCCTGAGGGGTCTCAATCTTTTCTACATTGTTCTGCATGATCCTGTATTAAATGAGCTTGGCTTGGGTTGGTTCTGGTAGGTGATGTTTGGTTTTAGGAGGGCTCTGCTGTATTGTGAGTTGTTTAATGCTTGTTCTCAATGCTGGCAGTTTGCTTGTCAGCACAGGACTTAGGAAGTATGTGTACTTTATGTTAAGCTTCTCAGTTTCTTCGATGATTTTTTGTGTTTCAATGTTTCTTTTGGTTCAAGGAAGTTGACTACTGTGTTTGAGTCCTGGCTTAGGGCTTGTAACAAACCGTAGGAATCGTTTGTAACAAAGTTTATATTGAGTTGATGATCTAGAACAACCAATAGAGACTAGACTGTTGGGTCCCAAATAATATTATCACAAATATTAGTAATCCAAAATAACAATTTCATTATTATCACAATATTAATGTGGAAAACCCTTTCTCTTTGAAGGAAAAAACCACGGGATAAACTCTGAATAATTTCATTATTATCAAATCAATTACAATAATTTTTGTGTATGTCTCACGACAAAAGAAAAATCTCTCTTATTTTTCTTTGCTTTCACACACACAAATTATCTCTCTCAAAGGCGACAACACTTTGCACTCTCTCTCTCTTGGCTGTCTTCTTTTTCTCTAAGCAGCTTCCTCTTGGCTGCTCTCTCTTTTTTCTTGTGCGGCAATCCTTGTTGCTGCTCTCTCTTCAATATACAACACACCTCTTCTATATGCGGCTCTCTTTTTCCTCTTATGTGTATTCTTCTTTTTAGCACACGCATGCCTTTTATATACAAAAGAAACTTCAGCTGCTTTACACTCCTAGTAATACTAGGATTCCTAACACACCTTTAATTATATTTGAACTAGGATTCTTCAAGCATTAATTATTCAACTCACTAACTCCTAATTACAATAGGAGTAGCTTCTTGGCATGTCACACATGGCTCACTTAGTTGGGCTCTAAAGTAATGTGGGTTGGACTTTGGTGCCATGCATCCAACAATCTTCCCCTTTAGCCCACTGATGGGAGGAGATTTCAATCTAGTTATTAAGTTCAGATCCATGTCGATCAAGCCAACTTCAAGCTTGACCTTCTTCATTATCTTCACCAACACTGAGAAAACCTTATCAACATCAATCCCTTTCATTTTCAAATAATTAATCTCATTTTGGATATCCTTAATCTAATCCATCAGAAGCCCAATTATTTTTGAAGCTAACAGTTTGATGTTCTCCAGCAGTTCTCTTCTCACGAGGTTCAACAATCTCTGGTGGAGGATATTGCTCCCCCTGCTCAAGACCTCTAAGGTCTTTCACTTCATCATCATCCCATGTAGCCTTAACATGTTCATATTCTTCATCACCTATCACTTCCTCTTCTAAAGCACTATTAGGCAATGAGAATTTCATTATTTTGGTATCAGCACCACTAATTCCAACTCTCAACTGTGGAGTCTTCTCAAAAATTTTAATCTCATTGAACTTCTTCTTACAGGTCTTCACATGAGTCCTGTACATACTGCAACATGCATGTCCTCTTGCAACAACCAATGGCCCCTTAGTAAGTTTCCATCTTCCATTACCAAGGTAGTTACAATAACCAACTCGATCCATAGCCAATGTAGAAAACACATCCATCCTTAAATTTGGAACATGTTGCACATCCTTCAACATTACAGTACTACCAACATTTGTTTTGATGCACACATTACCAATTCCCACAATTTTTGAGTAACTAGAATTGCCCATCTTCACTGTACCAAAGTCTCCTGCTTTGTACATGGGAAACAACTTCTTCGTAGGGATAACATGGTGGGAGGTTGCAAAATCAACAACCCACTCAACATCATTATTAGCAACATGCTCACACTTTTGCTCTTGA
Organism: Quercus aquifolioides; assembly: GCA_019022515.1. Lineage (NCBI taxonomy): Eukaryota > Viridiplantae > Streptophyta > Magnoliopsida > Fagales > Fagaceae > Quercus > Quercus aquifolioides. Next base: position 23,685,569 of record CM032328.1, on the reverse strand, counting down.
ATAGAGAGCACCACAACATCCTCAGCAATTATAGCAGCTGTAGTATTTTTCTCACTATCATTCTTTTCATATTTTCCTTTATTTTGTTCCTTATTCCAATGCCAACAATCTCTCTTAAGTGACCCTTTTCCTACAATGGAAGCATTCTCTAGTTTCCTTGAACTGAGATCTATCTCTTGATTGTGACCTACCATTGAATTTTCGATCATTAGGTCATCTGCTTCTACCTTTGCTTAATCTTGTGCATTGTCTACATTCACATCTCTCATGCGAACCTCTTCACTTAAAATCAAATCTCGAATATTATCATATTTGACTTTGCTTTTCCCTGTAGAATTACTCCCCGCCATTCTCATAACTTCCCAACTATTTGGTAAAGAAACCAAAAGAATCAATGCACGAACCTCATCATCAAATTCAATTTCCACCATGGATAATTGATTTGTGATTGTATAGAACTCATTCAGATGCTGCGCTACAGGAGTGCCTTCTACCTTCTTCAGATTAAATAACTTCTTCATCAGATACACCTTGTTGCAGGGACGTAGTTGTTGTTGGACCTAGGGGGGCAGTGGCCCCCCCAGATTTTTTTTTTTTAATTTTTAGTATATATATAATATATTATTTTTAGCAATTTGTTTCAATAAAATTGCACTTTACCCCCTTAACAATATTATTGATATTTTAAAAAAGATATTAAAAAAAAATTAGCCAACAACAAAAATTAAGCCCAAACAACACTCCAAAACAAACTCAAGCAAAAAAAAAAAAAAAAAAAAAAAAAAGCCTGAATCTAATTAGATATCTAACTAGCCTAGGAGTAGGAAACACCCAACTTACCTCACACATATAATAAAAGGGAAAAAAAGGGGTGATTTCTAAGCCATTCAAAAAAAAAAAAGAAAAAAAAAAGAAAGAAAAGAAAGGAAAATCTAACTAACGACTGAGCACAGAGGAGTTCGGTAGCTAGCGGCACTACAGTCTACAAGTCTGCAAAAGCAAAGGTATCCCTCTCATATTGAATCCTTGTTTGGTTAACTTAGATTTAATCATGTGCTGTCACTTGACACTGCTGTGACTTGTAAAGAAAACTTAAAGAGAGCACAAAGCATGAGAGCAGGGATGGAAAGACTTAGAGACATAGAAATATAAAATAAACTAGAAGAAACTACAAACTAGAGAGATAGAGTCAAAGAGAGAGGTAAAAATCTGACCCATCTTTGTTTTTCTCTCTTTAATATAGCCCATAATTTATATTCTTTTATAAATAAAAAAGTTGTCATCTCTTGTGACAAACACAACACAACACAACACGTCAACTCCTATTGCCATAGCCCTGTGATGTTTATCATGTTTTGTGATTTTTTTGTAGTTTTGTCTTTAGTGTTTTTCTACTTTTCTGTCTTTTAAAACATTAAAGAGATTTTTTTTGGGTAAATAATTAAAAAGAATATTTGCAACTTTAAAATTTATTGGTTAGTTGTTGAATGCTTATATGCGTAGTGCTTGTCTATTGTGTGTAATGATTGTAGATTATTGACCATATAATGACATAATAATTTCAAATTATATTTTATTTGTAGATTATGAAAAGTCAACTACCATATTTGATTTTTTCAAAAAAAAAAAGTTTCAAATGATTTGGTAACTAATATTAGTGGTGCAACATTGCCAGCCACTAATGTTGAGAAAAATCTTGATGTCCCAATAGAGGAAAATCTTGACATCCCAATTGAGGAAAATCCTCATGAACTTGTTGAGGAAAATCTTGATGTCCCTATTGAGGAAAATTCTCAAAAAAACTTTCAAAAGGTTGATATGAGTTTGTTGCAATTAGAATTTGATCTTGGATTGCGTAGACAAATATATGCTTATCATGTTGATCAACGAGATGAGATCCATGATAACAACAAAGATTCAAGACCATAGCTGGCACCCTTAGTTTCTGTAGACCATCAAGGATAGCGTGATCTCCTCCATAGTTTCCTCCCTTGGTTTCAACAGAACAGCAAGATATCAGCAGCAGAGTAACAGTGGTATAATTTCAAATAAATTCAAACATGCCCAGTAGTAAGGATAGGCGTGATCTCCTCAATATTTTCTTTACTCTTTCCTAGTATATCTCTTATTACATTTATATCAGTTATGTTGTATAGATCCCACCTTGTAACATTTTATCTATATAAGTAAATACAAGAAATCTCTTTGCCTCAACCGTGAGACAGAGTTCTTAAAATTCTTTATGGTATCAGAGCCACTGGTGAGATAGAGAGATTTCCTTTTCTCTCTCTCTCTCTCTCTCTCTCTCTCTCTCTCTCTCATCCTCATCAAATTCATCTCAAGTTGATGAGTACCCTTATCCAGTGACACAAAATGTTGCTAATTTTGTATCACTTCGTCTCTCTTCCATGAACTTCCTTCTTTGAGAGTTATGATCTTCAAGGATTTATTACAGGTGAAACTAAACCACCATCACAGTTTATCATGGACGCTGAGTCCAATCCACATCCAAACCTTGCATTTGTGAAGTGGCAAAAATCTAACCGTCTAGTCAAAGGATGGTTGACAGCCACTCTATCTGAAGAAGTCCTTGGCATTGTTGTTGGTCTCAACACCTCAGTTGAGGTCTAGAATGCACTTATACATGCCTTTGCACGAGTTTCATCTGATCATAGCCTTGCACTAAAGCAGCGGCTCACTTCTATGACTCGGGGTGCTGACATTTTGGCTGTGTATTTACGCCGATTCAAAGCTGTTTGTGATGATCTTGCTGCCATTGGCAAACCAGTTACGGATCAAAAGAAGTCACGGTGGCTTCTAAATGGACTTGGCAAGGAGTATGTAATGTTCACCACCACTATTCTTCGCCCTCCCGTTCTACCATATTCAGAAATAGTTACTCTCTTAGAGAGTCATGTTGAATAGCATAACCTTGATGCACAACCAGCTCCTCAAATGGTCTTCTATGGCCAGCGCAACAAAAAGAACAAAAAAAATAATGGAGGGCAAATATCATTCAGTTCCAAAGGACGTGGATTTGCTCAAGGTCACTAAACTACTCCAAAGACTTTTAATACCTCACAGTCTCGAAACCAGCCAATTGGTAGTAAGGATGAGGTTCCTATATGTCAGATATGTAACAAACGGAATCATACATCTCTTAAGTGCTTTAATCGATTCAACCATTCATTCTTTCTAGATGATATCCCAAAAGCACTTGCAGCTATAAAGATTGTTGATAGTCAAGATTCTGAATGGTTCCCAGATATTGGAGCAACAGATCATATCACAAACGATCCAGGTAATCTTGATTCTTTAACTCCCTATCATGGATCTGATGGTGTAATGGTTGGAAATGGACAAACTTTGCCCATTATTCATATTGGTCAAGCAACTATTGGTACTGGTGTTTCTTCTATCAAATTAAATGATGTTTTGTTGGTCCCTAGTATAAAGAAAAATCTACTCTCTGTTAGCAAGCTTACAACTGATTTTCCTTTCACTTTTGAATTTGATGGTCTTGGTTTTGTGATAAAGGACATGACAACCAACCAAATAGTAGCGAAAGGGTGTAAACGAGATGGATTGTATGCTCTTGATGGAGGTGGACCATTTGCTGTTGATGGAGATCCAAAGGGTTTTTTCTCTTATAGATTTCGAAGGGCTAATAATGATTGTTGGCATCACCATCTTGGCCATCCACACCAACGAGTTATAGATTATTTACATTCAAGCAATCTTATTTCTTTTAATTCAAAGTCCAAGTCTTTCAAAGTTTGCATTAGGTGTCAGTTGGGAAAATCTAGTAGGTTACCTTTCTTGCCTATTGAAAATGAAATAAAGATTCCATTTTTCAAAATTCATTGTGATTTATGGGGACCAGCCCCAGTCAAATCAAGGGAACATTTTTGTTTTTTTGCAATCTTTGTTGATGATTATACACACTTCACATGGTTTTTTCCTCTACACAAGAAGTCAAATTTATTTGCTTCTTTTGAACAATTTTACAGATATGTAAAATGTTAGTTTGATGCTAAAATTTGTGTTTTCCAAAGTGATGAAGGGGGAGAATCTGCATCCAATGAGTTTAGACAAAATTTAATCAACTTAGGCATCCACCATCAATCTACCTGTCCCAAAACATCATAACAAAATGGGAAAGCTGAGCGAAAGCATCATAATATCATAGAATTAGGCCTAACCATGATGTTTCATGCCCGACTTCCACCTCGATTTTGGATAGATTGCTTTTCAACAGCTGTTTTTCTAATTAATTGGTTGCCATCTCAACACCTTGGAATGCAATCTCCATTCTTTCGACTTTGTGGAAAGCGTCTTGATTACTCTACTTTCCGTGTGTTGGGTTCCAAATGTTTTCCTTATCTTGGTGATTATCGGACTAACAAATTGCAGCCAAAATCTCTTCCTTGTGTGTTTATTGGTTCCATTACAAAGCATAAAGGCTATAAATGTCTATATCCACCAACTGGACATGTGTATATCTCTCGACATGTTGTGTTTGATGAAGCAATCCTACCTTATAGTGAGCCCACTAAGCTCTATGACAGAGATTCAATTGAGGGGGAGATTTGCACCTTTTCAGATTGGGAGCAAATACCCCTAATGCATCTTCAGATAGCAATTCTCCTGCCAGTAGATCTACATTACCATCTTTGTCTGCACTAGCACTACCAACTCTCTCAAGGCCTTCAATTTCAAATTCCATCATGGAGCCCACACTTGAGTCATTTGCCTCACCTCTCTCATCTGGGGCTAACTCTTCTCCAAGCTTATCTAATGTTGCTCAAGTCTCCAACCCATCAGATGTTATTATGGAGCCCACTTCTCAAGATGTGCCCCCTCATTATGCTTCATCATCTACCCCTGTTGCATCAAACAACCATACTATGGTCACTCTGTCAAAGGTTGGAATCACTTGGCCTAATCCAAAATATCATGGTTTTCATGTTGCACGGGCTTCAGCTGACATCCCACAAGAACCACAATCCATCGCAGCTGCAAAACACCATCCCAGTTGGGCCACTGCCATGGATAAGGAACTTGCTGCTCTTGCAACCAACCACACTTGGACTCTTGTTCCTTATCGATCTGATATGAATGTGGTGGGTTGGAAGTGGGTTTACAAAGCTAAGCTTAATCCTGATGGCTCTTTTGAATGTCTCAAGGCTCGTTTAGTAGCCAAGGGCTTCAACCAAGTAGATGGTGTTGATTTTTCAGAAACCTTCTCCCCAGTTGTCAAACCTGCAAGTATTTGACTTGCTCTTACAATTGCTGCTGTGAAAGGTTGGGAAATACATCAACTTGATGTCAAGAATGCATTTCTTCATGGGCATCTCTCTCAACCTGTGTATATACAACAACCACCTAGATATGTTGATCCGAAGCTTCCAACACATGTCTGCCAACTAAGTCGTGCTTTATATGGTCTTAAACAAGCTCCTAGAGCTTGGTTTGATAGACTTAGTGATTTTAGTCTTGCTCTTGGGTTCTACTGCAGCACAACTGACCCAAGCTTGTTCATTTGTCACTCCCAATGTGGTATCCTTATTTTACTTCTCTACGTAGATGACATGGTGGTCACTGGTGATGATCCATCTCAAATCACATGGCTTATCTCTCAATTAGCATGTGAGTTCTCCATTAAAGACCTTGGCTTTCTTCATCATTTTCTTGGTATTGAAGTCCACCGACTCCTCACAGGCCTCTTTCTCTCTCAACACCACTATGCATTAGATCTCTTAGAGCGTGCCTCAATGAGTTCTTGTAAACTAATCTCCACACCCATGCCATCCAAAGGTCGACATTTGCCAAACTGTAATGAATTGTACGCTGATCCTACTCATTATAGGAGCATTGTTGGTGGTCTTCAGTATCTCACCTTCACAAGACCTGACATCTCCTATAGTGTTAACTTTGTATGTCAATTCATGCATGCTCCTACCTTGCCCCATTACAAGCTTGTTAAACGTATCTTGCACTATGTGTATTTTAGCCTCTAGCACCCTTGATCTTTATGCATTTTTCGATGTTGATTGGGCAAGTTGCCCTACTAGTCGTCGCTCTACAACTGGATATTGCACTTTCCTTGGTGGTAAATGTATATCTTGGAGTGCTAAGAAACAATCAACAGTTGCTAGGTCCAGTGCTAAAGCCAAGTACCACTCCATGGCATCTACTGCGGCTGAACTCACATGGCTTTCCTTTCTCTTGCAAGACTTTGTCATGCCTCTCCCTTGCCCTCCAATTTTGCACTTTGATAACCTAAGTGCCTTGCACATGACAGTCAATCCGGTCTTTCATCGTCGAACCAAACATATTGAATTGGACTATCACTATGTTCGTGAAAAGGTTGCTCTTGGCTCTCTTGAAACTCACTTTGTATCCTCTACCAATCAGCTCACTGACATTTTCACAAAGCCGCTGTCCAAGCTTCCATTCTTGGCATTACAGACCAAACTTGGCCTTTGTCTTGACCCATGGCCTAGTTTGAGGGGGAGTGATAACAATAAAGATTCAAGACCATAGCTGGCACCCTTAGTTTCTGTAAACCAGTAAGGATAGCGTGATCTCCTCCATAGTTTCCTCCCTTGGTTTCAGCAGAACAACAAGATATCAGTAGCAGAGTAACAATGGTAGAATTTCAAATAAATTCAAACATGCCCAGCAAGGATAGGTGTGATCTCCTCCATATTTTCTTTACTCTTTCCTAATATATCTCTTATTACATTTACATCAATTATGTTGTACAGATCCCACCTTGTAACATTTTATCTATATAAGTAAATACAAGAAATCTCTCTACCTCAACCGTGAGACAGAGTTCTCAAAATTATTTAATCCGGCGACGTTACATTAAATTGGGTCCATACCAACCTTGTTTTAAAGAATTTAACAAATCTAAGAAGGGTCGAAGCTTTCAAGGTTCTTGGTATGAAGATCATCGCTTTAAGTCATGGCTTGAATATTCTCCTAAAAAAGATGCCGCTTTTTGTCTACCATGCTTTCTCTTTCATAAGCCAACTGGGCATGATGGACAAAATGCGTTCATAGTTAACGGATTTAAGAGTTGGAAGAAAGTTAGAAATAGCGAAAGTTGTTCTTTTAGTCTTCATATAGGGAAAGATCTTAACTCCACTCATAGATTTGCCCATAAAGCGTGTCAAGATTTGATGAACTAGTCTCAATACATAGATAGGGTAGTAGGCAATGTCACTTTAGAACAAATTGCAAATGATCGACTGCAATTGAAGGCTTTAATTGATTTTGCTCGACATCTTGCCTTGCAAGCTATTTCTTTTAGAGGTCGAGATGAAACCTCAACTCCAATCAATCGGGGAAACTTTCTTACGACATTGGATTTGATGGTGGGCTATAATAATAATGTTGTTGAAATAATGGCAAAAGCTCCAAAAAATGCCACCTACACATCACCTTAGATTCAAAAAGAAACTCTACATGTTATTTCAACCAAAGTGAAGAAGGCAATTAGGGAAGAAATTGGTAATGCAAAGTTTTACATATTGGTTGATGAAGCTCGTGATGAGTCCATGAAATGGCTATGGTTTTAAGATATGTTGATACATATGGCTTTGTGTAAGAACGATTTTATGGGATTGTTCATGTTGTTGACACTGCGGCATTGACCCTTAAAAAGGAGATATATTATTTGTTCTCTAATCATTGCTTAGATATCGAAAACATTCGGGGGCAAGGATATGATGGTGCAAGCAACATGCGGGGTGAGTGGAATGGATTACAAGTTTTGATTTTGAATGATTGTCCATATGCTTACTAAATTCATTGTTTTGCACATCGCTTACAATTGGCATTAGTAGGAGCATCAAAAGCAGTTGTCCCTCTTAATAGATTTTTCACTAAATTGATTTTGGTTATCAATAATATTCATGCTTCATGCAAATGTATTGAGAAATTAAAAATTGCTAGAGCTTCTGACATTGCATATTTGATTGATATTGAAGAGCTTGAGACTGGGAAAGGACTTAATCAGATGGTCACTTTACAGTGACCTGGAGATACTCATTGGGGTTCGCATTATAAATCGGTTTCTAACTTGATAAAGTTGTTTAGTCCAACATGTGAAGTTCTACTGAAAATCATGGATGAAGGAAATTCTTCACAAAAAGTAGAAGCAGAGTCTGCTTATGAGGTATTAATTTCATTTGAATTTGTCTTCATCTTGCATTTTGTTAATGAAACTATGGGGATCACTAATAAACTTTGTCAAGCTTTGCAAAACCAATCGCAAGACATTTTAAATGCTATGCATTTAGTTTCATCCACTAAAAAGCTTATCTAACAATTTAGAGATGAGAAATGGGATGATTTACTAGCTACTGTGATATCATTTTGTAAGGAACGTGGTATAGATGTCCCTGATATGAATGCTTGTTATGTTGCAAGATTTGGTCGAGCTCGTTATGTCCCTGATATGAATGCTCGTTATGTTGCATGATTAGAAATGAGCATTATTATAAAGTAGATATTTTTAATGCAGGAATAGATTCTCAATTGCAGGAACTAAATCATCGGTTTAGTGAGTATGCCATGGAGTTACTTACGCTTAGCTCAGCTCTAGACCCTCGAGAGGCATATGAATCTTTTCGAGTCAGTGATATTTGTTCATTGGTAGATAATTTTTATCCAATAGACTTCACAAATGATGAAAAGAATGATTTGAAAAAGGAACTTGATCTTTATAAGTATGATGTAGTTCAACATTCAAGGTTCAAGAATTTGAAAAATATTTCTGAATTGTGCCAATGGATGGTGAGAACTAGAAAACCAGAATACTATCTGCTTATTTATAGAGTGGTCAAGCTTGTGCTTACTCTTCCCATTTCTATTGCAACTACAAAACGAGCATTTTCAGCTATGAATGTCATCAAAACTTACCTTCGCAACAAAATGGAAGATGAGTTTTTGTCAAACGCTATGATGTTATTCATTGAAAGGGACATTCCTGCGACAATTAGTACGGATTCAATCATAGATGATTTCGAAGAATTAAAAAGACGACAAGTTCCATTTTCATAAATAATTGCATTGTAATATCTTAAAAAACAATAATTTTGTGTATTTTTCTTTGTTGATGGTTTATTAAATGAATGTTTATTTGGAGTTTCAATTTTTTGTTTTTTTGTTTTTTTTTGTTTATACTTCTACCCCGCTAACTCCAGGTCCTGGCTTCGTCCCTGCCTTGCTGTTAGCTGACAGCTTTTCATACATTCTAGACAAAGCCTTCTTCAAATCCGTTGTGGTATTTTCTTTCACAACATTGTGCGCAACAGATCTTGATAGAGTTAATCGAATAACTCCCAATACCTATCAATCAATAAGGTTCCAGTCTTCATCCTTCATAGTTTCAGGTTTCTCCTCCAATACCCGAAGTCTGTTCCATCAAATTTCTCAATTCCTGAAGCATTGCATTCTTCTTCGACCATCGCTTCTACTCTAACCTTAGCTTTGATACCACTTGTTGGGTTCCAAATAATATTATCACAAATATTGGCAATCCAGAATAACACGGGACAAACTCTTTCTCTTTGAAAGGAAAAACCATGGGATAAACTCCGAATAATTTCACTATTATCAAATCAATTACAATAATTCTTGTGTATGTCTCATGACTAAAGAAAAATTTCTCTTGTTTTTCTTTACTCTCATTCACACAAATTATCCCTCTCAAATGCGACAACACTTTGCTCCCTCTTGGCTGCTCTCTCTTTTTTCTTGTGCGGCAGTCTTATTGCTATTCTTCAATATACGGCACGCCTCTTCTATATGCGGCTCTTTTTTTCTTCTTGTGTTTATTCTTCCTTTTAGCACACGCATGCCTTTTATATACAAAAGAAACTTCAGCTGCCTTACACTCCTAGTAATACTAGGATTCCTAACACAACTTTAATTATAGTTGAACTAGGATTCTTCAAGCATTAATTATTCAACACACTAACTCCTAATTACATTAGGAGTAGCTTCTTGGCATGTCACACACAGCTCACTTAGTTGGGCTCTAATGTAATATGGGCTGGACATTGGTGCCATACACCCAGCATAGACCGCTAGAAGTCAGCACGCGAAAAATTCAAGAAATAGTAGATTCCATACAAGAGAGGGAGAGACCAAATGACAAAATTGTCAATTTCGATTGTGACCATATTAAAACGTTGTATTGACTATGGAGCTTAGAACTCCAATTTGTCCACTATGTTACTATTATTTCAAAAGCATCTGCTTGGTTCCGGTCAGATGAAGTTGCTGGAAAGTATTATTTACGTTCCCCAAATTCAAGGCAAAAGTCGAGGAATTAATTTCTTAGAGTAAATCAAGAGATTGGAGTAATCAATTGCATTGATATCAAATTCAAAAGTAAAATATCCTTATAATAAACTAATAGTTGACATATTTTAAAATTTTGCAATTCCATTATAAATATAGTTATCTTATAATGTGCATGTTTCCAATTTTTTTTTAGAGAGTTTCAACCTATGGTATCCGCTTCTGATGGTAACTCTTTATCATCAGACCAAGTCACCAATCGGTTTTTGGTTTAAGCAGGGATTGAACTCCAAATCTCTTATTCAACCATCAGAGATTTTATCAATTAAATGAAAACAAGATGTAGCCACTTGTGCTTAAAAGAATAAAAATGTAGCCATTTGGCCTTTGTTGGTATGGGACATAGGTCTTCACATTAATCACTTCGGCATATTACATACTACTTCAAATTTTGACAAATTAAATTGGTCAAAGGCCCCAATAGTTAATGTCTCCCATACTTTTCATATAAGACGAAAGCTTTTTGGCACTTCTACAATGAATACTTCTTCTTGTATATATGAATGTTGAATTTCACCATGAATTAAAGTATTTTTATTTATTATCATGGCCGGCTCAATGCATTTTGGAGCCTAATATGATAAGCGAGACATTTTCTTATAATTAAATATTAATTGAATAATATTTTCATTTTTATTTGTTCGCTTTAAAAATATATTTTTCTTGATTATTGAGGTGCAAATTTAATACTAATTATGGTTTTTATGGGGGGAGAAAAAGCCCAACCCAACGTATTGGGCCCAAGGCCCTATATGAGGAATACTGTTCGTCCGAGGAGATTAAGACACTCAGTCAGAGGCCCATGTAAAAGGAGAATGTCTGGAGATGAATACGTGCACTATCCGAGGAGATGTTCATATGTCCGAGGAGTCCGATATCCTCGGATCCGACGAAGTTTTGCCCGACACGTGTATGAGAGGTTCAAGTGATCTGTTTGACAAGTGTTAAGAGAGAAAGGAGCCTCGGACACGCAAGAAGGTAACAGGAACAGAGAAATATCAAGGAGACAGACTTCAACCACCGCATTTAATGCACTGCACCTACCTTCCTGGCCGCATTTATGTGGAGAAGACCCCTGAACAGTGCATTCTCAGCTACCGCCACTCAGACAGGGCTAAAGGGGGAGTGTGATGGGACATGCACTCAAGTGGGCGCCTAGATGATGAACAAGTGGACGGTGAAGATGTGGAAAGGCAGTACTATATAAGAGAGAGATGTCTCTGATAGTGGTGGATCGAAAAATCAAAAAGAGAAGAGTGAATCACATTACTGTAGCTCCAACAATTGTAACCTAAGTTCATCAATGAAAAACACCTCTTCGGACGAGACACTTACATCCGTCCGAGCACATATTAATTCAAATTCTCCCATTAGCGTTGCTGTTTAATACTGTTATTTTCATTATTAGCCTAGCTCTTTCACCCACTCTCTACAAATTTATTGTTTTGGGTTCAGTGGGCTCCAAATCCACACCTTCTTGGGCTTGGACTACAAAATCTGACCCTACAATTGGCGCCGTCTGTGGGGAGAGCTTGTGCAAGAGTGAAAACAACAGTTGATAATGGCAGGACAAGGTGAACAACAAGCGGAATCCAGGGCATCCCAACACGTGGATCATTTTGTCAACTTAGAGAGGAGACAAAATCGTGAGGGCAGTGTACACACTGTGCGCCTTAGCCAGAGCCAATCACAGGGCAGAAGTCACATGTCTCATGCAGAGAAGAACCGTGACTTACAACTGGAGGTGGAAAAACTAAAGAGGGAGTTGCGCCACGCAAAGAGGAAACGGGCTTCCTCGTACTCTGAGGACGATCTTGATGACGAGCAGGACGTCTCTTATCAGCGCAAATCTAAGACACCAGCTAGCGAGTCCTACACCTATGTAGAGGAGTCCCATCGTAAAAGGGAGCGTAGAAGCCCATCACGCGAGGACGTGGAGAACGATGCCATGAACAGGGCTCTAAATCAGATATCTAAGTCGCCCTTCACGCGCAGGATAGAGGAAGCCAGACTCCCTCAGCGCTTTAACCAGCCAACGTTCACCATCTACAACGGTAAAACTGACCCCGTAGAGCATGTGAGTCATTTTAACCAGAGAATGGCCGTCTACTCCAGAGACGAGGCTCTGATGTGCAAGGTTTTCCCTTCCAGTCTTGGGCCTGTTGCCATGAGGTGGTTTGACGGTTTGAAGGCAGGCTCCGTCAACTCCTTCAAAGAGCTCACTCAGGCATTCGGCTCCCGTTTTGTTACATGCCGAAGAGTGGCCAGGCCTCTCTCTTCACTGCTATCCTTGTCCATACAGGAAGGCGAGTCCTTGAAGGCATATTCAGACAGATACTGGGAGATGTTCAATGAGGTGGAGGGCAACAATGATGCAATGGCCCTCAGCACGTTCAAGCTCGGCCTCCCTACCGATCACGGTTTGAGGGCATCTCTATCTGGCAAACCGGTCACAAATGTGCGTCAACTAATGGACCGCATAGAGAAGTACAAGAGAGTTGAAGAAGATCAGCAGCAGGGCAAGGGGAAGGATAAGGTTATCCCTTAGGAGAGGAGAGAATCGCGGTCGGACCGATACAATTACAATAAACCGCGGAGGGATTTTGCCGGACAATCAGGATCGATGAATCCTCAATCGGTTAACACCGTGTTCAAGGAGCCAGTACACTAGGTCCTGGAAAAAATCAAGAACGAATCATTCTTCAGGTGGCCGAACAAGATGATAGGAAACACCGAGAAACGCAACCATAATCTCTACTGCCAGTACCATCAAGACCACGGGCATACCACGGAGAATTGTAGGAGCCTGTGGGATCACTTGGACCAATTGGTTCGCGATGGCAAACTAAAACACCTCATGCACCTCTCCAGCGGCCGAGGGTAGACGGGCTCAGGGCCACGCAGGGATGACCCCTCAAAGCCGCCGCTAGGGACTATAAACGTCGTCTTCGCCGCGCCGGGGAGAACAGGATCCTGGCCATTGAAAGTTATGTCGGTAGGCCGACCATCCGCAGGGGAGTCAAGCTGAGGACCGAAAAGAGCTAAATCTGGTGCCCCGCTGGTTATGGGATTCTCGGACGAAGACATGATCGGCACCATCCAACCCCATGATGATGCACTAGTCATCACCCTCAGAATAGGAGGGTACGATGTAAAGAGGGTGATGGTGGACCAGGGCAGTGCCGTGGAGATAATGTACCCGGACCTCTACAAGGGGCTAGGCCTAAAACCCTAGGACCTGACGCCATACGATTCCCCCCTCTTTAGTTTTGAAGGAAGGCCTGTCATCCCGAAAGGCCGGATACGCTTACCTGTGCAGTCCGGCTCCGAGGTGGTGGAGCTGGACTTCATTATTGTGGACGCATATTCGCCCTACACGGCACTCGTAGGCAGACCTTGGATTCACGCACTGAGGGCTGTCCCCTCTACTTTGCACCAGAAGGTCAAATATCCATCAGGAGGGCAGATACATGAGATCCGAGGAGACCAGTCTGTTGCTCGACAGTGCTTGGTAGCCGCCATTCAGCATAAGGCCCCAGCCGAGTCCTCGGACGTGGCTGGGAGGGATTTATAGCAACTACAGTCTCGGGGAGTGCCTTCTGAAGAACCGGATGAAAGCACTCGATGTGAGGATCTGACGAAAGTGATCGTTGGAGACGATCCTGATAGGTTCTTTCAAGTTGGATCTCAGCTGCCTCTTCAAGAGAAGGAAGAGCTGATAGAGTTCCTCAAGCGAAATCTCGACGTGTTTGCCTGGAGTTCTTACGAGGCCCCAGGGGTGGACCCGGAATTTATATGCCATCACTTGAAGGTGAATCCACTGGTCACCTCCAAGCAACAACCTATTCGACGCCCATCCAAGGAACATGCCGACGTAGTGAGAGACGAGTTAGCGAAACTCAAAGAAGCTGGGGCTATCAAAGAAGTTTTTTATCCCGAATGGCTGGCAAATACCGTGGTGGTAAAGAAGAAGAGTGGGAAGTGGCGAGTATGCGTAGACTTCACGGATCTGAATAAGGCATGCCCCAAAGACCCGTTCCCTATGCCGAAAATTGATAAACTGGTCGATGCCACTGTCGGTCACCCTCGGATAAGCTTCCTAGACGTCTTCCAAGGCTACCACTAGATACCATTAGCCCTAGAGGACCAGAAGAAAACTGCTTTTGTCACCCCTATTGGCAACTACCACTATAAAGTGATGCCGTTTGGCCTGAAGAACGCGGGAGCTACCTACCAGAGGATGATGACAAGGATGTTCGAGCCACAGCTGGGCAAAAATATCGAGGTTTACATCGATGACATGGTGGTGAAGAGCAAAGTTATAGCTGAGCATGTGAAGGACCTTGAAAGTACCTTTGAGATTCTACGAAGGTACAAGCTACGACTAAACGCCTCTAAGTGCTCATTTGGGGTAGGGTCCGGAAAGTTTTTAGGATACATGGTCACCCACCGAGGAATTGAGGTCAACCCCGACCAGATAAAGGCCATCAACGATCTACGAGCTCCTCGAAATCCCAAGGAGGTTCAAAAACTAACCGGAATGACCGCCGCCCTCAATCGGTTCATCTCTAGATCAGCAGACAAGTGTCGCCCCTTTTTCTCTTTACTCAACAAGTGGAAGGGATTCGAATGGACCGAAGAATGTGCTTTGGCATTCCAGCAACTCAAGGATTATCTAGCTCGGCCACCAATCATGTCCAGTCTTGAGCCAGATGAGGTACTGTTCACCTACATCGCTGTAGCTCCCTATGCGGTGAGCCTGGTGTTGATACGATCCGACTCTGGTGTACAAAGGCCCGTCTATTACATAAGTAAGTCGCTGCATGAGGCTGAGATTCGTTACTTGCCTCTGGAGAAGGCTATCCTAGCAGTAGTGCTTGGCACACGGAAGTTACCTCATTACTTCCAAGCCCACACGGTAATCGTTCTCACACAACTCCCACTCAAAGCTATACTCCGAAGTGCTGATTACACTGGTCGGATTGCCAAGTGGGGTACAATCTTAGGGGCTTTCGATATAAGATATATGCCCCGCACATCGGTCAAGGGACAGGTCCTCGCAGATTTGGTGGCTGAGTTCACGGAGCCCCAGCTAGAAGAGGTAAAGCCCATGTCAGGCATGGATGAAAAATCAGTTGGCATGATCTCCCAACAGAATCCCTCCCATTGGGAAGTGTACGTTGATGGCGCGGCAAATCAGAGAGGTTCTGGAGTTGGGCTAGTATTGATATCCCCTGAGAAAATCATTATCGAGAAATCGTTAAGGCTGGACTTCTCGACAACGAATAATGAGGCGGAGTATGAGGCCCTACTGATGGGGATGACTATGGTCCGTAGAATGGGTGGGAAGTCTGTGGAGTTGTTCTCAGACTCAAGATTGGTAGTAGGTCAAGTACAAGGCGAGTTCGAGGCAAAGGACGAAAGAATGCAGGGATACTTGGGTCGTGTTAAACATCTGCAATCAGAGTTTGACTTTTTCAGTTTGTTGCACATCCCTAGGAGTGGCAACTCACATGCTGACTCCCTGGCCACGCTTGCCACCTCTTCGGCACAAGACCTGCCGAGGATCATCCTCGTCGAGGACTTGCACAGGCCTACAGAAGCCAAGTCAGGGGCAGTCCAGGTTCACCAGATCAGGGCCGGGCCGTGCTGGATGGACCCTTTAATCAAATTTCTCAAAGAAGATATATTGCCCGAAGAGAAGGGAGAAGCTGATAAAGTTCGGAGGAAGGCGACTAAGTTCTGGTTATCCGAGGACCAGAAACTATACAAACGCTCCTATTCGGGACCATATTTGTTATGCATACATCCCGAGGCGACTGAGACATTGCTAGAAGAGCTGCACGAAGGAATCTGTGGGAGCCACACTGGAGGTAGGTCCTTGGCTCACCGAGCCCTCACCCAAGGCTATTGGTGGCCTAACATGCAAAAGGAGGCACACGAATACGTCAAAAAGTGTGATCAATGTCAGCGCTTCGCTCCAAACATTCACCAGCCAGGGGGAAATCTTAATCCGTTATCTAGCCCATGGCCCTTCGCCCAATGGGGCTTGGATATTGTGGGACCCTTCCCCAAAGCTGCAGGAAACAAGAAGTACCTCCTGGTCGGAACAGACTATTTCACCAAGTGGGTTGAAGCCGAGCCACTAGCCAATATCAGAGACGTTGATGTGCAAAAGTTCGTGTGGAAGAATATTGTCACTCGGTTTGGAGTTCCTCACACTCTCATCTCGGACAACGGCTTGCAGTTTGATAGCAGGGCATTCAGGAATTACTGCAGTGAGCTGGGAATTATGAACAGATACTCCACTCCAGCCTATCCCCAGGGTAATGGACAAGCGGAAGCCGTCAACAAGGTCATACTGAATGGCTTAAAGAAGAGGCTAGATGATGCAAAGGGCAGGTGGGTAGACGAACTGCCGCACGTACTTTGGGCTTACAGGACTACGCCTCGTAGGTCTACTGGGGAGACCCCCTTCTCAATGACCTATGGGGCTGAAGCTGTCATTCCTTTGGAAACCGGGTTCCCAACGATAAAAACTAGCTCATTCAGTCCAGCCGACAACGATGACCAACTACAGAAAAGCTTAGACCTGATTGAGGAAAGGAGGGAGAATGCAATGGTTCGGCTGGCACATTATCAACAGAAACTCAGGCAAGGCTATGATGCTAACGTAAAGCTAAGACCTCTAGAGCCTGGTGATCTAGTGCTGAGGAAAGTTGTGGGCACCGCAAAGAACCCGGCTTGGGGAAAACTAGGACCCAATTGGGAAGGACCGTATCGCATCACCTCAGGAGCAGGCATTGGGGCATATTTCTTGGAAGACCTAGATGGTCATGTAATACCGCGTCCATGGAATGTAAATAACCTCAAGAGGTATTTTTATTAATCAAATCTTTTCTTCAACCGACGTGTCAATTCACTGCGTAAAGTATTCTCTCAAGTGTTTAAACTTAAATCCAGTCATGCCTGCAGTCCTCGGACCAGATGATTAGGGTTAGTTAACACTCATTCGCCATTAGCTTAAGTGTTTAAACTTAAATCCAATCATGCCTGTAGTCCTCGGACCAGATGATTAGGGTTAGTTAACACCGTTAGCTCAAGTGTTTAAACTTAAATCCAATCATGCCTGTAGTCCTCGGACCAGATGATTTGGGTTAGTTAGCACTCAGTTACAGTTCTATAGTGTTTAAACTTAAATCCAATCATGCCTGTAGTCCTCGGACCAGATGATTTGGGTTAGTTAGCACTCAGTTACAGTTCTATAGTGTTTAAACTTAAATCCAATCATACCTGTAGTCCTCGGACCAGATGATTTGGGTTAGTTAGCACTCAGTTACAGTTCTCTTAAGTGTTTAAACTTAAATCCAGTCATGCCTGTAGTCCTCGGACCAGATGACTAGGGTTAGTTAACACTCCGGTGCGGTTCTCTAAGTGTTTAAACTTAAATCCAGTCATGCCTGTAGTCCTCGGACCAGATGACTAGGGTTAGTTAACACTCCGGTGCGGTTCTCTAAGTGTTTAAACTTAAATCCAGTCATGCCTGTAGTCCTCGGACCAGATGACTAGGGTTAGTTAACACTCCGGTGCGGCTCTCTAAGTGTTTAAACTTAAATCCAGTCATGCCTGTAGTCCTCGGACCAGATGACTAGGGTTAGTTAACACTCCGGTGCAGTTCTCTAAGTGTTTAAACTTAAATCCAGTCATGCCTGTAGTCCTCGGACCAGATGACTAGGGTTAGTTAACACTCCGGTGCGGTTCTCTAAGTGTTTAAACTTAAATCCGGTCATGCCTGTAGTCGATGACTAGGGTTAGTTAACACTCCGGTGCGGTTCTCTAAGTGTTTAAACTTAAATACAATCGTGCCTGTAGTCCTCGGACCAGATGACTAGGGTTAGTTAACACTCCGGTGCGGTTCTCTAAGTGTTTAAACTTAAATCCAGTCATGCCTGTAGTCCTCGGACCAGATGACTAGGGTTAGTTAACACTCCGGTGCGGCTCTCTAAGTGTTTAAACTTAAATCCGGTCATGCCTGTAGTCCTCGGACCAGATGACTAGGGTTAGTTAGCACTCGGATACATTCGCATCCCATAATCCTTGAACCAAACGACAGGTTAGTCAATACCCCCACGCAGCTATTGTCACTGGGGCTTAGTGCTAAAATTCCTGATTGCGTTTAAATCGACTCTAACTTATAAATGTCTTCCTTAGTTATGTTTAATTCGAAACCGAGGGACAATAACTTATGTTTAATTCGGAAAGGTATGCGAAACTCACATAAGTACTCATTCCAATCATTACTCATCAATAACTCTTATTTGGCCTATCCTTTTCAATGTTAATTTCGATTACTCACACCATCAATATGATGTATCAATCAAGTTATTTGCATTATTATGTCATAATTGCAATGTATAGTTATGTGTGTGGCAATAATAAGTAATAAGACATGTATCAAAAACATCAAAGACAAATAGGGAGCCATTCCATTAAAAAAGTATATATACAGGGTCAACAAAACAAAAAAGGAAAAGTTACAACTCCTTAGACAGAAAACAAAAGAGTACAAGTGCAAAACAAAAGCCCTATGTATCTACTCTTTCGCTGGAGGAAGCACAGGGTCAGCAACCTGGCCTATCCGATCAGGTGCTTCAGGGGCTTGGTCCTTGGGCTCAGCAGGTGTCTTCTCTGTGCCCGAACCTTGGCCTTTGTCTTTGGCTGGCTCAACTGGTGTACCTTTGTCACCTGGCTGACTAGCCCCTGGGAGTGCATCAAGAGTAGGTGGAGGAGCATGACTGACCGAGATTGGCTCCAAAACCTCTGGAAGCTGTGGAACAGGAGGGGGATCAGTTCCTAGGAGCTCTCGGATATCAGGATCATAATATACACTCCCAGGCAGCCTCAGTTCCGAGTCGGCAGGGACTCCAGCTGCATCCAGGGCCTTGCCCCAACTTATGACGCAGTAATCTCGGCTGACCGAGGCGAATTGCTCTAGAAGCTGGGATGTGGTCGTCTCTACCCCCAACTGGTACGCCGCCTTCTTTTCGGCTTCAACCGCCTCCTTGGCCAGTCTAGCGTTTTCCTCAGCCACTTGGGCGCTCGTCTTGGCCTTTTGCAGCTCAGCTCTGAGACCCTTCACCAGCTCATTCTCGGTTGCCAGATTGATCTCTGTCATGTGTAATTGTTTACGCTACTCCTCGGCTTGTTTTTCAGCATTCTTGATCCCAGCATCGAGGCTTCGCTTCTGAGAGATCACCTCTTTAAGCTCCTCAGACATCAGAGCATGTTCCTCCTTCAGCTTGCCAAGGGATGCCTCTGCCTCAAACTGGGACTGGGTCGCTGCTTGGGCTTTGAGCCAGGACTCCTTGTTCAACCCCTCGGCCACGTAAACCTGCTGAGTAATCTGCATAGTAACATCTCCAGTATTAGGTTAAGAAAAGAAACAAAGCCAACTAAGGATAAAACCTAAACTCAGGAATGGTGCACTTACCATGGCTAAATCCCTCTTAAGGGACATGAATAGCTCCTGCTGGGTGAAGCGCTTGAAGGAGGCCATATCGTGTGGGAGAAGGAGCGGTTGCTGCAGGGCCTCGGCGACGTAGCCTGCCCTTCCTCCGTCATAATTCCTGAGGGAGGTATCCCACAGGATTGGAGCGCCATCCAGCTCCAGCTTTGGAGACCAGATTCGCGGTCCCCCTCCTCGGCGTACATCTGCCACTAAAGCCTCCTCTCGGCTTTCAGTTGATGAGGCCCTATGGGTTCGGTTGTCTTTCACCACCTTTTGCTGCTTAGCCCCCTTGGTTGGTGGCACCTGTTTTTCCCCAACCTCAATGTGGGGTCTCTTCTTCTGCAGGTTTGGCATGGGTTTCAAATTTGGATCAGGGACCTGGATAGGCACTGGAGGAAGTGTCACCCCTGTTTTAGATGTCCCAGCATCTTTCGGATCGGGCTTTTTGCCCCTGCCCTTCATCAAACTCCTCAGATCCATATCGTCGTCCGAGGAGTCTTCTAAATGAGTGGCTAGTAAATTAAGATGGGCGCCTGACTGCTCGTATGCTTCTTCCTCGGCGTCTGAGACCTCTACCACCGGGTTTACTCCTGAAGCTTCTCCCTCAAACTGAAATCCGTCTATTTGTTCTTCTAGCGAGGAAGTGGAAAAGCCGGCCCCCTCACCTTCAATCTCTTGTCCGAGGGGAACTTGCCGGAGTGGTTGGACAAGGGGAGGTATAGCCCGAGGATTTGGACGGGGTACAAGTTCAAGATCGTCTGGCGCCAAGAAGCCCTTCCGACCAACGTCAATACGCGCAAGGCGATGGTCTCCCTGGACGATTGCGTTGCCGACCGGTTGGAAACCCTTTGGCTTCCCTGTATATCCAAGAATAAGGGGAGCAGATCGTAGTTGCCCGTCCTCGCTCACGAAGATCTCCGACCTTAAAAGGTAATTGAGGGCGGCAATATTCGTTAGGCTGAGCCGAGGAGAAACTTGTCTCTTATCTGTTGCAAGTCAGCAAAAAAATGGTTAGAAACTCAGAAATAGAAACCGAAGAGGAATCAAAAACCGTTAAAAGACGAGAACCCTAAGCCTATGGTTAGTGTGCCTAAATCTAACATGTCCCACCTGGCTTCCCATGCTTGGTTGGGCAACCATGGCCGTCATGCCAGGCGCCCGAGACGATCACATAGTCGTCTTTCATCCCTTTGTTGGATTTGGGAAGGCAGGAAATGAGCCTGACAACATCCGACCGGGATTTTAAGTAGTACCCAGCATCTTGCTGGCTGTGGCATTCGTACATATGTACCACATCAAGCCAGGTGAGTCTCAACCCCATGTGACGCTCAAGGTCCTCAATCGCTCCTAGGATCCTAAACATATTGGGCGCGCACTGCCAGGGAGTAAGCCTATGGTTCCGAAGGTAATTAGTGGTGATGGGACCCATGGGGATTGTCATTCCCCCTTCTTTGAAGGCGATGAGGGGGATAACCACCTCCCCCGTCTGCCGGTCTGTTAGTATCTTTTCTGGCGGGCAATACCTCACACCCACGTTAGGGGGTATGCGATACGCGGCCCTAAACGCCTCTAGTTGCTCAGGGCTATCCACCATGTACTCGAGTTTTCCCATGGTGCTTAAATGAAACGGTTGGCCGAAGAGAGAACTAAATGATTTGGTGGACGATGACTCACCAGGACTAAATCGGAGAGAAGATTTCAGGCTCGTAGGAGGGTTTGTGATGATTCTAGGGAGGCCTGAAATCAGCGACTGAGAGATTTGGACGGAGTGGCGCGTCTGTTCTTGCTGGAGCGTCTGAAGATTTGCAAAGTGAGGAAGAAATAACTTCCTCTGAAGCTTTATACGGGGTCAAGCGAAAGGTCAGGGGCATTCCCGCCCAAATCCTGAAGAAAAACCACAGCCGTTGGATCAATCAGCCACCGTTGGATACGAAGGACAAAACGCCGCCTGGTGCAGTTAATGCAGCGCCTTGGGAATGAGGAAACCGCAGCGGCATTAATGAGGCGTCTGTTCCCACGTCTACACACGTGCCAGCTCGGTTGTGCGTGTTCCCAAGCTTTTGCTCCGTGGCAAGTCAAAATCCTACTTTTTCTCCTCGGATGCGAGGGAAAAACTACAATTTCGAGGGGCTATTGTGGGGGGAGAAAAAGCCCAACCCAACGTATTGGGCCCAAGGCCCTATGTGAGGAATACTGTTTGTCCGAGGAGATGAAGACACTCAGTCAGAGGCCCATGTAAAAGGAGAATGTCTGGAGATGAATACGTGCACTATCCGAAGAGGTGTTCATATGTCCGAGGAGTCTGATATCCTCGGATCCGCCGAAGTTTTGCCCGACACGTGTATGGGAGGTTCAAGTGATCTGTTTGACAAGTGTTAGAAGAGAAAGGAGCCTCGGACACGCAAGAAGGTTACAGGAACAAAGAAATATCAAGGAGACAGACTCCAACCACCGCATTTAATGCACTGCACCTACCTTCCTGGCCGCATTTATGTGGAGAAGACCCCTGAACAGTGCATTCTCAGCTACCGCCACTCAGACAGGGCTAAAGGGGGAGTGTGATGGGACATGCACTCAAGTGGGCGCCTAGATGATGAACAAGTGGACGGTGAAGATGCGGAAAGACAGTACTATATAAGAGAGAGGTGTCTCTGATAGAAGGGGATCGAAAAATCAAAAAGAGAAGAGTGAATCACATTACTGTAGCTCCAACAATTGTAACCTAAGTTCATCAATGAAAAACACCTCTTCGGACGAGACACTTACATCCGTCCGAGCACATATTAATTCAAATTCTCCCATTAGCGTTGCTGTTTAATACTGTTATTTTCATTACTAGCCTAGCTCTTTCACCCACTCTCTACAAATTTATTGTTTTGGGTTCAGTGGGCTCCAAATCCACACTTTCTTGGGCTTGGGCTGCAAAATCTGACCCTACAGTTTTGTATTCAAGTTCATGAAAATTTCCTTTTCAATTGATAATATAACTAATTTTTCTTGTGACATATTCGATTTTAAATAATATTTTATTAATTTTTATCTAGGAAAATTCTTTTCACAAATTCAATCATAACATGTAATGCTAATAATATTCTGTAAGCGAGAAAAGAATCTAGCATTTTTTTAAAAATTATAATTTAGTACATTTGTGTCCGTTTAGGAATAACTTATTTAGTTGAAACTGAAATTTTTTTGCTAAAAGTACTGTAGATAAAGCTAAAAGCTGGTTGAAATAATATAGTAAGACTCATGAATATTACCAAAAAGTGTAATGAAACTCATAAATAGTAGTAAAAATAAACTAAATAGTAAAAATAAACTGCATTTTTTAGTCAATGCCAAATGCAACCTCAATGGAGCATTTTCATTCATTTGTAAGAATTTTTTTGAAACTTTTAATTCTAAAAGAAATCTAAATCATCAATATTAAAATAAATATAATGTTTGGGGTAGTCATCCTCTTTTGGCAATATTGGATTTTAGGTATTTAACATTGGATTTTAGTAATGATTTTTTTTTTTTTTTGAAAAACTCTTAATTCAGATTTTAATTCTAAAAGAGAAAAAAAGAAGAGGTTATAAACCTTCCATGTGTTTGGGAGATTGAAAAATTTTATACTCTTTTTTTTTTAGAAACAAACACACACACACACACAGGGGAGAGGGAAATGGGTTTTAACACAAAGACACACCACATTTTATACTCTTAAACTGCCACAAATAAAGTGAAGTGTATTAACATAATGAGTCCGAATTTAATAAGGATGGGGTGTAAAACCTATGTTATACACCATCCAATAAGAGATTATCATATCAGTATTTTACTTAAAACTCAATAGATCCTACTACACCTAGATAACATCTCAATAAACTCCTAATTGGATTGGATTTTCATATGAATATTAGAATTGATTGAGTGTGCTTGTGTCTATTATTTAATATGTGACATGATGATATGCCATGTTGAGATTGGAGAGTATAAAACTCAACCCTTATAAAATTTAATCTTCAACATGATACGACACATTTGAAAAGAGTATAATTTTTTTTAAAGTAATTTTTATTCATCAAAGGTTTTACACTGTAAGACACTATAAAAGTTGATGAAAATTACTCGCACAATACTAAGTTCTATAGATTTTAGCGACACTTAAATTTCACCAAATAAGATTAAATTGAACATTTTAATTTTCTCTAATAATATATTCAAACTTTTATTTTCATTTTTATGAGAATTTTTGCTTTCTTTGAAAGTTTGAAGTTTCAACCATTTGGAGTCATCCTTCCACCTAATTCCGCCCGTCGCTTACTCTCAAATTTAGTGTTCCAAAGTAGGTGATTGATTAACAATTATGGACCTACAGTCTGACTTATTACCTTTTGTTACATATTTAGGAAATTACCTTTCGCACAAGAGACCTTCCCAACCCTATCCCTACGCCACTTCCAAGAGAGCTTGTCTTGCCATATTTGAACTTAAATATGAACTGATCCTTCCTCTACAACATCTCACCCAAAAGAATAAAAACTGTTTGTTATGGCAAACAAAATTCCAAAACTCATCCTCGGTCTTTTATGTTTGCTACTCTACTTCGGGCCATCTTCCCAGCGTGATAAATTAGAGCAAGGTCAGGAGCTCAAGTTTCGGGAAGAATTATTTTCAGCTGAAGGAAAATTCAAATTAGGATTCTTCAACCTTACAAGTAACCATGTCTACATAGGAATATGGCACAACGACAACCGGTCACGTGAAGACAGTTTGGTGTGGGTTGCCAATCGAGACAAACCGATCCTTAACAATCCTGGAAGTCTTACCATTGATGATAATGGGAATTTGAAAATTACACACAATGGGAATCTTTCTATTGTACTATATTCCAGACATGAAGCTACTAATGCAAGTGCTATTCTACAAGATTCTGGTAATTTTGTACTGTGCGAAAAGAATTCACTGCGACAACTGTGGCAAAGCTTTGATTGTCCTAGTCACACACTTCTGCCAGGAATGAAACTTGGAGTTAATCGGAAAACGGGACATACTTGGTCTCTAACATCATGGAGAGGCAAGGATGTACCTGACTCAGGCAACTTTACCTTTGGCCTCCACCCTAACCTTACAGATCAATTGGTCATCTTGTTGCACGGGGAAATCTATTGGAACTCATCATCATCGAGCCTAACAAAATCCAACTCCAGCTTTAACTACATATCAAATGAGGATGAAACATTCTTCTGCTACTCTGAGAAAACAAATTCCCCACAGTTAACGATAGATTACTTGGGAATACTTTCTGATGATAGCGGCGCCACTCTAGTTGATTGTACTTCTGCCTCGTCTAATTTAAGGGATGGATGTGTAGCGCAAACTGAGGGTAGCATCTCGACAAACAGGTGGTGGATATGGCTCATCGTGTTAGCAGGGGGGATTATCATCACGTTGTTGTGCCTATTATGCTATGCAAAATTGAAGAAACACATAGCGAAAGGTAATTAATTAATGCTCCTACTATAGATGTTTAATTTAGATATACTACTGATGATAAAGCAACAACAAATTTTCAAATCATATTTTTCATTTATGTTAATTAGGGGAGAGTTCTAAGAAGAGGCAAAAGATGCTCGTACTAGAACTTGGAGGTAGTGCAATACCTTCCATTGTACGTGACAAAGTGAAAGAACAAAATAATGATAGGCAAGCTAGCCATGACTTGCAAAGCTTCAGCTTCGAAAGCATTTCTGTTGCTACAAGTAATTTTTCAACTGAAAATAAATTAGGAGAGGGTGGTTTTGGACCAGTTTATAAGGTTCTCTTTCTCTCTCTCTCTCTCTCTCTTTCTCTTTGTGTGTGTATGTGTGAAATTAAATTTGAAAATATTATAATCATATACTATATATAATAGCAGAAGCCTCTTAAGGAGTTGCTGCCACGTTTACAATTTAAAAGGCGATGCATTACGATCTTTCACTATGTAAAACACTGTTTGGAGCCTTTGGGTATAAAAAAGAAACGAACCGCTTAAAAAAAAAAAAAAAAAAGAAAGAAAAAAAGAAAGAAAGAAAGAAAGATTGGTACGCGGAGAAAGGAGAGAGAGATGAGGCGCGCCGAAGACACACACAGAGACCAAGAGCGAGAGCGAGAGATCCCAACAATGGCGACACATTTCCTGGAGAAAGAAATAGAGAAAGAGGCAGAGTTAGAGACATCTCGGGCCAATACCGCCGTCGAGCTCTGACCACCAAAATTCTTGCTTCCCTAAACCGGCGATGCACTATTACAGACTTAGCCCACCGGAACTGCAAGCACACAAAAAGAAACCTTTATGCCATACATCTGCCACCCAGATCGTCGAAACCGGCTCCGGTATTTTTTCTTTCCATTTTTTAGATTTGGGTATGAAATGTTACTTTAATTGAGTTTTTGTGTGTGTGTGTGTGTGTGTGTGTGTGTTGAATGGGTTTAGATTTGATTCGTTTTTTGTTTTGGGTTTTTGGGTTTTCTATCAAAGGATAGAGAGTCCGATCAAGGATAAAGAGAAAAGGATAGAAACAGAGACCAACCACCCTCCATCTATACAATCAGACCATCGTAACCACAGGCACACAAAGATCCACCCAGATCTTCTGCCATCACTGTAAGCCTCCACTCACTACCCGACTGTCGGAATCGCTACTGGTAAAGTTCTGTTTAAAATTTAAAAATTTAGGGTTTTTGGTTTTTATTTGGGAATCAATTGGGTGTTAATTATGATTTAGATTGGTATTTTGGGTCAGATTTGGTTTTGATTAAGGGATACGAAGATAGAGGAACCAAGCAGAGTTCGTAGGCGCCAAGAGAGAAGAAATATCAAAGGCCGGCCATTGTCCGTTCCCTCGCCAGACTTGGGTCACTGGAACCGCAAGCACACATGAAGGAAAAATTATGGACCACCAACATTGTTAGGCCATATATCTGCCACCTAGATCGTTGGAATCGGAACCGGTACAATTTTTTCCTCATTTTTCAGATTTTGGCAATCGGGTATGAAACGTTACTTTTGATTGAGTTTTTTTGTTAATATGTTTACATTTTATTCGTTTTTGTTTCGGGTTTTTGGGTTCTCTATCAAAATGTTTGTTATCTCAATTTTAGATACTTGCTGTTGTTCTGTTTTTTAGAGTACAAAAATCACTTAAAAATATTGATTTCAGTTTGGGTGGTGCTGTTTCTAATCTTTACGAAACCATTGAGATTAAATAAGTATAGGATTGAAATCATTGGGTATTTCCGTTTCTAATATTTATTTTCCTTTTTCAATCTCATTTTAGGCCTTTCTGCCAGAACATCATACACCTAGATAAAGTCTGTAAGGCACAGAGAGACAAACCGTATACCTGTAAAGTTATTGTTCCTAATGTATTAGGCAAGCAATACAAAATGTTTTAATGCTGTTGTGGTTTTTCTTTGTTATTATTCTGTTTCATCATTGATACCTATAATTTTGTGTGTGTGTGTGTGTGTGTGTGTGTGTGGCATATTGAGTTCCTGTTGGGTTTTCATTGTTGGTGGGAAAGTAACTTTTTCCTTTTTATTTTATGAGAAGAGTTTTGACAAATTCGCAGTTTATTGTTCACTGAATTTTTGATATCTATGTCTCTCAATGTTCCCTTTTATTTGATATTTGTGGCTCAATTGATCCTTTTTAATGTTTGGCTTATAAAAAACTTCTTTAAAGATAATGTTTTTAATCTCTCTCAAAGATTCAAACAAATATGTAGCCAAATATTTTCAAAACTCCAGTGTGAATGTTCAGTTATTTATTTGTAGTTTTGGTTGTATTTTGATTAGAGCAATGGTTATTAGTTCATCTTACACACACAATCTTGCAGTAGTATTTTCCATTTTTATTACATAGTGTTTTTTTACATTTTAATTTTAAAACCAACCTTTCACGATTTGCATTTATTCATACGTTGCGCATAACCTATCCCCTCTCTCATCCGTCTTTCTTCCCACTGTCACTCTCTCATATGCAGACCCAACACAGTAATACCCTGCAAGGGCATGACTATGTCTGCCATCTCCGACCCGACCTCAGTATCAGACCATTCTCTATTGGTAATTTTTAATTAATCTATGACTAATTTCTTTTCCTATTGTCCATAATTATGTTTGCTGTCAATTTTGGAATTTTGATTCCTAACCCTTTTTCCTCTATTCTATTTTTTGGTTGAAGTGAAGGAAGCACCCTAGAAGTTCAAATACTACCACCTGAGTTGTTATTAGGGTATGGGTATTGTAAAGCATGGAGAGACAGAACAGAGGGCTGTCTCCACCAGCCTACAGCCACTGTTAGACAGTGGAATATTCTTTTCTGTGATAAGAGTTCATAACCAAGTAAGTATGCTATTCATAAATTACCATTGTTTCTTTCCTTTCTTTTATATATATATATATATATATATATTAAAGTTTAGGTAGTTTCTCTTTACCTATGTGCTTGACATTTTCTTTCTTAATCTTCTTCTTCTATTTTGTTTAGAATTGGTTTTTGTGAAATTGCATAATCTGGTGTATTCAGTATTCTTTTCCATTGCCAACATTAATGTTGAAGAAGTTTAAGAAACCAAAAGGCAAAGAAAAATCTATAGAGGTATTCCCTAGAATTTTGATATTTTTCTTTTGGGTTTTAATTTCGTATTCTTTGAGGATTTTTTACTTTAGTTGAATATAAAGTTTCGTATTTTTATATTCTTCTTATGGTTTTAATTTCGTGTATTCTTTGAGAGATGAATGGCCCTTGACGTAAATTATACTAAATTTGCTTAAAAATTTAGACGACATTTAATTTAAAGTAGAATTATAAGTTCAGTTGTTTGATGCAAGGTGTTTTACTTTGCCATCTGTCTTCTATTGTTGTGTGAAATTATTATAGTGAGCAAAAGATAATCTCTTTTTCTTGATTTTCCTATGCACATACGTTATATTAAATGAATTAGGAAAAAAAAAAAAAAAAATCTTTTTTTGCCCCCTTCTCAATACTTTTTCCCTGAGAACTTGGTTAACAATGATAAACCATGCATTTTATTCTTTATATTTATGCAACTTCATTCATTATTTTTTTTTATGTTTGCAGTATTAGGTGAAGATATGTGAGTTTCATATTACCATTAAAGTAGAGTGAGGATTCTACAAATAGAACAATATTTGAATTTCAAATCCATTTCCTCTACTTTAGGTTTATGGGAAATTGGGATGACTTTATTTATGAAAATTTTGGCTTCAGTTCTACAGAGTTTGTCTCATAATGAATTGTTAGACCAAAATATCCCACTCATCTTGCTAGACCTAATAGTCAAACACAACAAGAAATTGTCATAAACTTAATTATGATTGCATATTATCAAAGAAATGTGATTGGAAACACTTTTTTTTTTATAAGACGACTGGAAACACTTATAATATAACAAGATGTTAGTTTTATGAATGTCTTTAGCTACTTGAATCCTGTCAAATGCAAACTTACATTTAAAACATACTAGGCATACTGTTGAAATAATTAAGGTGGAAGTTTTATTTTGGGTTTGAAACAGTCTGATCTATGCATATATTCTTTGACTCTAATTTTTCCCCCCTAATAATAAAGCAACATTTTTGCATGTGTAAATTTTAGGTTATTTATAAGTTTGATATGAGTGGGAGGTTTAAAATTTTAGAACTTTTACCCTGGTCTTTTCATAATTTTTCTTGGAGTCAAAGTGGTATGTAGTTAGTTTTGAGGATAAATTATGATGGATAAGGATTTAGATTAGTGTTTGTAGCACCCTTCATCAGCTCAGTGAGTAAACTTAGGGATGATTAACACATTTTCTAGATTTTCTAAATTAGAGTTTGGATGGTTAACACATTTTCCAGGTTCCATTATTTCAAAGGATTTTATATTGATGTATCCATTTTGACCTTTAGAGGGATCATAAAATAATTAGTCACAAAATCAAAAGAATTGAGTGTAGACAGTATAGAAAGAGAGTGCCTTCCAGTTTTCTTTTCTTCTATTTATTTTCATGTCTCTTTCTTGGGAGAAAAAAGTGTGAGGAAATTCTGGGAATTGCTCATTCAATTCAGTGACACTACATTAGTTATTTAGACATTCAAAGATAGAAAAATGCTAAAGCTACTACCAATTTTCCACAAAAGCTTACAATTGACATGGCAATGAATATGTTTGGTGTTACATTAATAACATAATAAATTCCTAAATTGCTTAGTTGTTTGTTTAAAAGTTGGCACATCAATTTGTAAGGACTCTATAATAAAATTTGCAACAATTGTAAAATCACTCTTAAGAAATACATTATTAGTGGGTAGCAGGAGTGAACCCACATTCTTTAGTTCAAATCTACCCTTCGTCCTTAGCCTGGTACCAAACATATCAAAAAATATATATATCTAATCCAATATTAATAGCTTTTTCTTCTGTAAATCTTCAAACGTTAATGAGCCATGGTCTTTCCTCTCTTAGGGCATTCATTTATAAGTAAGCATTTATAATCACAAGTAGATTGTTTGCTTCCCACCAAGAGAGTTTTCTAAAATAAGTGAAAATGCTATCACATGCTGGTATAAATTAATTTTTTTGTAGTCTGAATCTTTTATATCCTTTTGTAGGGGACTTCATATGAAGTTGTTGATTGCTCCCATGGTAAGCAACTCTGGGAACTATGTAAAGAGAAGTATGAACCACTATGGCTTAAAGGGGGAAACCGCTGTGATTTGGAGCTCAGATTGAGCACAAGATTCTTTCTTCAATATCTGTGCTTAATTTTGGTAGAACCTTACTTTAGCCACTTATAGTAAAGAATTAAGAAATCATTTTTGTAACTGAACATGCATTTGAATAGAAACTAAAAGTGTTCATGTATAATTTCTCAGCAAAATCTCAAAATTAGCATTCTTTTTGTCCACTAACATACAGCTAATAATTTGGTTTATAAACAATATGTTGTGTGTAGTTTTTTGGTTGGTATGCATGTCATGTGTTAAAAAAATGCATATATGTTTAGACTTCAATAGGATTTTTTTTTTCTTTTTTAGTTAGTATGGTTTAGTAGGAGTTGTGAAATTGAATTAACCATCTATTGAATGGATAGGGTATGGAGAATATGTCTTAAATTAATGAGGCTAAGAAAATTTGTGTCCTAAAGTAGCTTAAACAAAACACAATTTCTTATCAAACTTTGTGGTCTACATGCATTTATGATTTTTTTTTTTTTTAGTTTCTTATAAAGCTTCTAAGATACATTTACTTTGTGCAGTATATAAATGTTGGGGTTGAACGAAATCTACAAAGGTCAATATTCATTCCTCACGAAAGGGACATGACAGGCAAAAAAAAGTAGGGAAATTTTTTTTGGCTAATTGGAAGGTAGCAGGAACAAATGAAACGAGTGCAAACAGAGTGTTTTTTTTTGTTTTTTTTTTGGGCTGAATGCTAGCAGAGTGTAGTTGTGATCAAAAGTTGAAGAGCTCTCATAGCTCAATAACCAAACTCCTTCAAAACTTGATTTAGGCACTAGAGAAACAGTTAATCTCACTCAAGAAAAACCTATATATACCACCACAGGTCAGAAAATATTGGAATGCTCAGTGTTCACAAGAAACAGTGTTTTATATGTTCCTATTTCGAACTCAAGAAACCAAAGAACTAATAGAATTCTAGGAAGTAATAAGCTATTTATCTTGCAAGTTTGGTTCCTTAGCACTCGAATCTCACGAACAGTGTTGCATGTTTGAATTTCTTGGTGTGATGATGCATCATCATCATCATCATTATTATGCAATTATAGAAGGAAGAGATAGGAAGATGTGATCTTAATCTCCAGCCCAACCCAAAATGTGAAGGAATATTAGTTCCATCTTATTGCCTTTTAGGTTACGATTGAAATTCCAGATGAATTTGTATCTTATACTAACCTTTTTAATCCAAGTTGAGGAAGAGATCAGCCGATCATGACACTTTAAAAGAACATTTGTCCCTTTAGTATGTGGTAGAAGTGTATTTAAATATTATTAAAAAAAATTATTTCTAATAAATGTAAATAAAAAGGTTCCCGCACATAGTGCGGGTTAAAAGCTAGTAATAATTAAATGCAAAGGGTGTTGAAGCTCAACTAGCACGTCCTACCAATGTTTCCAACCAAGACATCTAGAGTTCAAATCTTTTTCTCCCACTGAAACTGTCGAATATATATATATATATATATATATATATATATATATCATAATTAAATGATTAAATTTACCAAAACTTGAAATTTTCAACTTTTTAAATGAAAGGTATTATTTTCCCTTAAAAAAATGAAAGGTATTTGAACTCATGACCACTTGTATTATTACCATCAAAATTACCAACTGCCCTAAAATATTATTAATAAATTATGCATTTAATTAATCATTTACTTTTATTTTAATAAAATTTACCATCTTAACTCAATCCTCTCTCTTTATTTTATTATTCTTATGTTTTTTTACAAAATCTGTATGTATGACCTAGCCTAACTCGCTAATCTCTAAAATCAATAAACTATCGCTAGAGTTCAGCCCAAGGGCTAGGTAGAATCTTCACAGAAAATTAAATAATGTGAGTAAAATATGACTCATATATACAATGTGCTTTCAGGGAGAATTATCTAATGGGCAGGAAATAGCAATAAAGAGACTCTCAAGAAGTTCTGAACAAGGATTGGAAGAGTTCAAGAATGAAGCTATTCTCATTGCCAAACTCCAGCATACCAATCTCATTAGACTTTTAGGGTTCTGCATTCAACAAGAAGAAAAAAAATACTAATCTATGAGTACATGCCCAACAAAAGCTTAGACTTCTTGCTCTTTGGAAGGTCATATGTTCATTACAAGGAAAACTTTCTTATGTGTTGATGATATATATATATATATATATATATATATATATATTATGAAATCAATCAATACTTACAATTTGCTTGCAATTATTTACTATGAATTAGATTCTAGTAAAAAGTCTCTATTAAATTGGGAAAAATGCTTCAACATCATAGAAGGCATTGCTCAAGGACTAGTTTATCTTCACAAATATTCAAGACTAAGAGTAATTCATCAAGACTTAAAAGCAAGCAACATTTTGCTTGATGAGTGAATCCAAAAATTTCAGACTTTGGCATGGCTAGAATATTTGGGCAGAAAGTATTAGAAGAAAACACAAAGAGAATTGTTGGAACATAGTAAGTATTCATTGCATTTCAAGTAAACACAATTTAATTCTATTTGTGAACATGAGTACATTTGTATATGTGCTTGTTCGTATACTAAAGTACAATTGTCAATTTTGTCTTCAGTGGTTATATGTTTCCAGAGTATGCCATGAATGATGTTGTTTCAACAAAAATTGATGTATTTAGCTATGGAGTTCTACTATTAGAAATCGTGAGCGGCAAGAAAAATAATAGTCGATGTTACTCTAATTATCCACTCAACCTTATAGGATATGTACATTTCTCACTTAATTCTTTTGAATTAATACATTAAATTTTGAACTTATTAACATTTTGTGTACAATTGGACTTGTATCAGGCATGGCAGGTATGGAATGAAGGTAAGGGTTTAGAGCTTGTAGACTCAACCATACTAAATGAGTCATGCCCTCCATTTGAAGTATTGAGATGCATTCATGTTGGTCTTTTATGTGTACAAGACCAAGCAATAGATAGACCTACCATGCTAGATGTTGTTTCTATGCTTTCAAAGGAAACTCTTCAACTCGTACCTCCAAAACATCCTGCATTCTTTATCAACTCCGTTCAAGAAGAATTGTCAGAGGATTGCAAAATTAAGCCAGAAAATGTTTCCATAAATTATGTCACGCATTCAGTTATGGAAGTTAGATAAATAGTAAAATAATGTATAAATGTAGTATAAGGCTATTTCCGTTTGGGACAATAAACAAGTCTTTACTCTTTAGTCGTATGTTTCATGATTTATTAGGACTTTCAATAATAAGAGGTATACACGATACACCTATACGTAATTACGTTTATCTTTCTTCTTGTTGTAAGCAATTAGAAAAATTATTGATCTTTTGTGAATTAATTAAATCATTTTTGGGCAAAAGTTTCCTAGTCCAGGTGTGATAGATAAAGCCAACCATCCGGATTCTAGTGGAGTGGGTGATTCAAGGAATCAATTAACAATAATGATAACAAGACAAATTTGATATACTAATTGCATTAATAGATATGTAAACTCGATCACTAGCTTATAATTCATAACCTTATTGGTACTTTCTTTTTATTCTTTTTTGGGTGACAAGAATATCCTACAGTTAGAATGGATAATTTTATAGGCAAGAAGCCCTTGTCACAACATTGCAAGATTTTTATTTGTGGGTCATTCTACCTCACACACTTTTTTTTTTCTAAAATACAATAGCTTCAAAATTTTTGTCATTCATCTATAGTATATACAACTAGACTGGTTACCTGTTTAATTGGTTGTCTTTACTATTTTTATATAAGATAAAAATAGTATTACTATTCTCTTTCTAAAATTCCAAAGCCATACCAATTTAGTTTTTCCCCCTTTTTAATCAGTTTGGATAACAAGTATACTCAATGACAATAACAACTTCACATAAGTATTAAAAACTTTTTTTTTTTTTTTAAATTCTATTCTGTATGATAGGAATAGAAATTGCCTTTTTATCACTTTTGATGGTAACAAGGTCA
Organism: Quercus aquifolioides; assembly: GCA_019022515.1. Classification (NCBI taxonomy): domain Eukaryota; kingdom Viridiplantae; phylum Streptophyta; class Magnoliopsida; order Fagales; family Fagaceae; genus Quercus; species Quercus aquifolioides. The sequence continues at coordinate 23,650,946 of CM032328.1, read as the reverse complement.
CGCATGACACATGAAAATTTCTTTGCTTATATATACTAGTACTCACTTCTATAGACGCGAGCATCCGAAGGCGGAAGATTCTTAGCTAGCCACAAGTGCATAATTTTGAAGAGTGAGGTCTTTTGAGCTGCATTGATCTACGGTGTGGCCTGTAGCCTTACAGAATTTTTAGACAGTGTAGTTACTCTTTGGTAGACCTGAGAAATGAGTCCGATTGATTGGGTTTAGGACAAAAATAGGTTCGGGTCAAAACAGGTGATTCTAAATAGGTTGCAAGCGAGTTGGGTTGTGTCAATCCGTATTTCTCACATGCAAACAAAAGATAAATGTAACAAAATAAAAATTCTGATTTCACTAATGATATCATCACTGTTAAAAAAATATAAATGTCGTGGACCATATTAAATTATCATCCTTCTTAGGTGCATCGGTTCTAGTTGCATATAAAATAATAATAAACTTATATTATCTAGAAATATAACTAAATAAAAAAAAAAGTTTTTAAAATAAAATCATAACATATTAGGTAAAAAAAAAAAAAAAAGTAAATATTTAATATGAAGTATAGCAGCGTTTATAGAAAACGCCACTATAGGGTAGGTCTATAGTGGCGTTTTTTGTAAAACGCCATTATATAGTTCTATAATGGCGGTACAAACGCCACTATAGGCCCAGTTTTTTTTTTTCTACTATTCGAAATCTTTATACTTGTGAATTGCTATCTGCCATATAAATTTACCACTTGACCTGAGGATTGAAGTTTAATGAAGGTGACAACCTGACCCTTAAGGATTACGAGGCCAAGTGCTTGAGAAATTGTTCGTGTTGCCTATGCATCAATAATGGATATAGAAGGCCCATACTGGGTGTGAGATTTGGAGCACAGGGCGTGGAATTGTTCTGACAGATGCCAGTATTCCACTGGCAACATACTTAATTCCTTAGTAAGTCTAATTAATTCATGCTCTCACTTATCAAATTAATGCATATAATTGATTTGCTTTCCATAATATATAATTGTGATTAAGGGTAATACGTTCGCATATAAAAACCCAAAAACCAGTTTCTTATGCTAATCTCCTAATATTTTACTACAGGCCTGCATAGTAATGCATGCTTTTCAACAAGTGGGGCATTAATGCTGCTTTTGGTTTGGACTTTGGAGTGACAAATCCCACGCCCATGGTGTTAATGGGTGAACCCCATCCACCATTGATGGGTAGCTATGCTATCTTTGAATACGAACTTGATTGAATGACTAATATTTTATCACATAAACTATTGAGGCTTTACAATTTCGCTCATCATTATTATAATATATATTTTTTAATGGGGTTAGAATCCTATTAGAACTAGGGGTGTCAAATGGGTGGGTTTGGTGTAGGACATCTATAAATTCTGTTATATTTATGCTCTCCATTAGAATCTTACCACATTAGACAGGTTAATGTAAGTGTAAACTAATTAGAATTTATTATCTTTTTAATTTGGATGAAAGAACTCAGCACTAATCAAATTTGAACTAAATTAGGTTTTATATTCTCTAAATAAATTCTAATTAAATTAGACAAGTTCTTTTCTCTAAAGTTTCTAATTTACTTTTTATATATTAAATTACTATTATTAAACGTTCATCATAAATAAAAAATTTTAATTTAGTTTTTAGATTTACAATATCATATATGGGATCTTACAATAATTTGCATATTTATTCACATCAAACTACATTTTTGAAATTATTTGATGAAATCAAATCTAAATTTACATTTAACAAATTTCAATGGTTGCCACCAAAATTAAGGATTTATTTAGATTATTATTTTTTTCATATTTAATGGTATATCATATTGTCTTAAGAATTTCTTATTTATGATGAGGAGTTTTGTTTTGTTTTGCCTTTTTCTTTTTCTATTTTTGGTTTTCGTTTTAGAAAGAGAATCAGATAGTAGAGCTTTTCATATTAAACTATGTTACTTTAAAAAGAAAAAAAGAAAACATATTACTTTAAATTAATTAGAAATTGCTAAAAATTTTGCAACTCAATTATTTAAAAACTCCTGGTATTTCAACGGAAACATCCATGATTTAAATCCTCCACCACAATAATCAAATTATCAAAGAGTCTAGAACTTATTGTCTTTTATAGTAATCAAAAAGTTACAGTAAGTCTTGGATCATGTAATTTCTATCTTTTATTAAAGAAGAAAAAAAAAAGCTTATTCCCAATACTAAATAAATTCTGTTTAAATTAAGTTTGATGTTAAAAAATTTTTTAATTAAATGAAGTAAGCTTTTTTTTTTCCTACAAATTTCCAAATTTGAAATTTTAGTTAAAAATAAATATAAATAAATATTTTCTTTCAAACTTTCCCATGCATTTTTTTGGTTTAGTGACTAGTTTTAAACTATAAGATGGAAATCTTTTCCAACGTAATTGAATAAGCCTTTTAAACCTCGTTCTTTTTTCATGTTATCATTCTAATTATGTATTTTTTTAATCTGAATTTTAGAGGTACAAAATAATGCAAAATATGTTAATTTAAACTAATTAGAACACCATCTTTTTAGATAAAGCAATCAACACTAAAAATAATTCTAATTTATTTGTTTGCAAATTTTAAGCAAATTCTTATGGAGAAAGTTTCTCTGTAATCTGAATTGGAGGAAGTCTCTCCAAACTGTGACGTGTCAATAACAGAGAGTGACACTTATCCCACCCCAATAAAACTCAAATCCAAGAGATAACGGGAGTTAACTCAAACGTTAGGCACTTTTCCATATTTTTTTTATTAAAAAAATAATTAATTATTTCTCACCACCATCACCAAAGTGATCAGTCCTTTCTCTCTCTCTCCTTCAACACAAATCGGTTTCCCATCTCTCTGTTTTGTTCCAGAACCTTTCTCCCTATATTTGATCGTTTTTAGCCCCAACCAATGCTACCTCCGCCAGTCCCCCCGATTTGTCTCTCATCTTCGACGATCCCACCCATCCACCACTCTCCACCATTCCACCCATCAAAACCCTCGAATCAAAGATTAACTGTCTAAAAAATAAAAAAAAAATTTAAACATAAAGCATCAATTTTAGTCTAGTCAAGAAAATTGAAACAAGAATGGTGTGAGGATTGACTCCAATCTATCAGATCAGACAAGCTACAAAATAAGCAAAGCTATAAGCTCAAAGATAGAGAGGGTAAACTAACTTCAGATAACAACAACAACAACATGGTCTCACCATTCAGCTTATCCTTTTTCACCTTCTTCATCTTCCTCTTTCTCTCTCATCCTCAAGCCCAAGCCTAATCCCAATCGGATCCCCAAAGCCCAACAAATGACCCACCAACAATTTGCATCATCGGTAGCGGCATCAGTGGCTCCTCAATGGCCCACTTCCTCCGCCTCTACTCCTTCTCCTCAAACTCAAACCCGTTCTCAACCCACATCTTCGAGAAAAACGGCATCATAGGTGGCCACATGGCCACGGTCAACGTGAGCGGCCAGACTTTCGAAGCCAGAACCTCAATTCTCCATCCAAAGAATTACTACACGGTGAATTACACTAAGCTGTTGGATCTCAAAAACAAGAACCCTCCTTCTTCTTCCACTTTCGTTTCCTTCTCTCTCGACATCTGGGACGGTCAAAAGTTCGTTTTCATGACACTCAGTTTCAGTTCCAAGATTCCCTTTGTCGACAATATTGTCTCGCTCGTGAAAGTGCCTAACATTTGAGTTAACTCCCGTTATCTCTTAGATTTGAGTTTTAGTGGGGTGGGACAGGTGTCACTCACTGTTATTAACACGTCATAGTTTAGAGAGACTTTCTCCAATTCAGATTGCGGAGAAACTTTCTCCCATTCTTATTAAACTAGGTAAGTTTTTTTTTTTTTTTTTTTAATAAAAAGTTTTATCAAATTCTGTATTGACTTTTTTATTTATTAATTTATACTAACTATGTATCATATATAATTTTTTTTTCAAGCTTTCTTGTGCATTTTACTGTTTAGTTTGTAGGCCTCCCCTCCAATTATTCTTATTAGTGAATTTGGGTAGTCAAAATTACGTGGTTTAGGGGCTGAAGACCTGTCAATCAGTGATGAAACGCTGTATTGACTATGGACCATGGACTCTGGAACATGGAACTTTATTACTGTATACAGTATACGTTCAACATTATTGGTCCACTCCGTTCCATTTTTTCTTTCATAATGTCAAAAAGTACCCTGGGGAGGGGCCCCCGTGTGAGAAAGTAGGGAGCGCGGTAGGCCCAATTAAACATTTTCCCATGTAAAATGCATGTGATGGGCATTATTACGAAACGACAATAGAGGATTCTAGGCCCACCCCATGTGAGGAAGGATAAGTGATAGACCGGACACTACTTTTTGAGTCAATGGCCGACGTAGCAAGGACCTGATGGACATCTATTACAGTTTGTTGTCTGATATGTGTTTGAAGGCTTGAGGGAATCTTTTCAATAGTTCTAAATATTTTCATCAACAAAAACAAAGAGAGAAAAAGACCCAAATAAACGAAAATACTCATTTATAAATTATTGGTTTTGTGCCTACTGGCTGGGCAAATGATAGCGCCTAATGCTAACCCAAAATAACGTCAATTATGCCAATTCGACATTAACATTAACAATATTAGAAATATTCTATTCTTTTACCGTCTGGAACTTCCAGCCAACCAAGGAGAAAGAAAAAAAGGTCCCAGAAATTTAAGAAGTAAGGACTAAATCTAGCCAAATGAAGTGTAAATTGCATAAATGATTGACTCACGAATAACCTTAAAAACCCCAAAAGCCTAATCTTCTCCTTTGCTTTTTTCACAATTTCCCATTAACCAAACAGAAAAAATAGTAGGGTAACATACTATCTAAAAAAGCACCTGATATTTGGGGAATATATGTGACTCCAATCTACCAAACCATGTAATCCTCAATTAAACAAAACAAAAGAAAATATCATATCATTTTATAAATAGCCATAAAATCATCAAATGATTATAGGAATATTACTTTGTAAGCCCAAAAAAAAAAAAAAAAAGCTAGCCAGATAGTTTAGTTTTGAACTTAACTTTCATCCAATGAAATCAAGACATTTCCCAATTTTCATACACTATTACATTGACAACCCTGCTTTTACCCTTGAACTCAACATGGTTTCATTTGATTTAAGTGTTGCATAGGATTAAATGCATTGTTTTTTCCTAGTGTTGAGGCTTCTATATAACTGTGTTGTTTTCATATTGTTAATACAAAATAGTATACAATATATGAGGAAGACATATGATTAATTGGAAAAAAAAAAAAGCCAAAAAAGAACTATAATCAAATTATTTCAGCAAAACAAAATTATTGACTCACCTAAAACCAAATCGAAAACCTTTTCATGTTTTACTGGTTTACTCTGCAACAACAAACATTTCTTTATAAATTTTTTTGACTACTTAAATATTGAGAATTTGATTTTAGAGAGAGAGAGATTGTAAATAAAACTCCACATAGGCAACATGCATAGCAAGTCAATGACCATCCATCGTTTCAGAAGCAAGCAATACAACATATTAAATCAAAGGCTTCTTCATCCTCTACAATTGAGAGAATACAATTCATGATGCACAAATTATTAAAGATAGAATATTATTTTGTCCAAATGGTTGTGTTATGCAAGCCTAGATTGATAGTTAAACCAATCTTATGCAGCAGTGGCAGCCACTGTTGTTGTCTGGTATAAATCTTTTTTGTTTGGACAGAACCTGAGACCAAACTCTAAAATTTAAACCCATAGCTTAGTTTCCCCTAAAATTTCAAATACACAATCTCAATGTCCATTGTGATTCCATCTTGGTTCAAATTAAAACCTATAAATCCCAAATAGAATCCAATAAGAATTGGAATTTAAAATTCCTTATGAATTTCGAAATTATATCCAGAATTTAAAAGCACACGAATCAATGCCTACGGAGAAACTACACTAAAATCAAGTTTCTAAGTGGTAGCCACATGAACCCAGATAAGAATTCACAAAATTAAATCAAAAAAAGAAGAAGAAAAAACATAACAAAAGTAGGACTGAATATAAAATATTACTTAGAAAGAGAGTAGAAAGATTGGACACACATGATCTTAAGAGCATCTCAACTGCATAAAGTGGGGCTAGAGCTTGAAGCATTGGTAAAAGTGCCTGCTTCCTGATGCTTGCATGTATTAATGTTCCCTACGAACATTTCAAATGAATTAGCCCTTGATCAAAACCATATATGTGCTTAAGATAGAGATCAGTGATTAAATTACCCCTTAAATGAATAGGAGCAGTACATAACTACTTGCAAAAGAGACCAGAAGATTGATTATAAAGCAATAACATTTGATACTTTCTAAAAATTTAACAAAAATATACCAAACAGGGAAAAACATTCTAACCAAAAAACAATAATCAACAAAAAAAAAAAAACCCAAGAAATTAAAATTAAGAATAGAAACAGGAACTAAATCTAACAAAAATCTACCAAACAGGGAAAAAAAAATTCTAACCAAAAAACAATAATCAACAAAACAAAACCCAAGAAATTAAAATTAAGAACATAAATTCCAATGATTTGCCTTTCCACCTACAAACCCAAAAAAAAAAAAAAAAAAGCTAAAAAAAAAACCCATTAATTTTTTATTACATAGATCGGAATTGAAATCAATCAATGACAAATGAAATCTACAACTGAATCCAAGAGAGAGTTAAAAACAAAAACCTAAATACTCATTCAAGAAGTGTAAAGAAATTGAAGAGACCAAAAATACTCTCTGCTTTCTACCTTGATTGAAAAATTAATGAAAACCAAATGAACAACACAAATACCCCAACCATAAACCAAATCCAATTTAATAACCTTAATCAAAATCAAATGTAACCCAAATGCCTAAATTGAACCTATACTACCAAACACCCAAACATAAATCATAGTTATCGCGTAATTTTAAAAGTAAAATAAAGAAAACCTTTACCTGTAACGGTTCCGGCTGCGTGACGGTGGTGGCTGCCCTAAGATTTATCTCTCTTTCAATCTCTATTACTCTTTGTCTACGGTCTCAAATTTTCCTCTCTCCCCAGTCCCCACTCTATGCCTTCTCTGTTTACCGTTCTGCCTAGGTTTTGGGTCTGCAAAAAACATGGAAGAAAACAAGGAAAGGCTTAGTGATTTTTTTTAATCAAAAATAGGGAAAAAAATTAAAAAAATTGAGAAAACTAACATTTTCATGGAGAACCCAAAAGCCCGAAACAAAAAAGAATTAAAACCAAAATCAAATCTAAACCTATCCAACAAAAAAACTCAATAGTATTTTTTTTTTTTTTTTTTTTTTGAGTATTGCAAGCCTTTTGATTGTATTTTGGCCAGTTATTTTTCTTTTTATACTGAGAGAGTGAGAGGCTATCACATGGTGTGTTAACATTGGGAAACAATATAATTATCGCTTTTTAATTGTGTACGTGGCTAAATTTTAGATGGGTTTTTTTCCTACATGGCAGCACCTCCTTAATTGCAGGAAAGGCTTCTTCTTTATATATAGTATTTGACAAGCGGTTACAAGTAAAGGAATCCCAGTACCTTATACCAATCTACAGTTAAATCCTTACCCCAATATCCAATTAGACTTGTTCAGTAGTGACAATTTCTCATTTTCAATACATGGCTTCCAGTACGTAACTAACCAATAAATGCGCATATCCAATTACATGACTTAATCACCAACTTGAGAAAGATGTTGGCTTGCAAAGTTCTTCAGTTCATCACACGATGAAGATCGCGAAGCTCCTTGATCACAAAACCCTACGGTGTACAAACACAACAGTTCAAGAGAAAGATGAACTAGGGCAAATTCTGTTTCCGGTCACAATTTGCATGAACAAAACTTTGCTTCACACTTACGTAACCTTTGACGGCCCTTAAAATAATCCTTATACATGTTTAGGGTTATGAGAAAAGAAAGCCTAAACATGTACTCATAGATTGGATGCAAAACAAAACTGAAAACCTATTTTTCATAAATCTTGACAGATAGGGTATCTATCAAGCTAGCTGTCGAGCATCGGGTTTCAGCGGCTTTTTAAACCTTGATAGATACTAGCTGTCGAGCTTTAAAATCCAGTACTTTTTTACTTGTTTCTTGGATAGATTTGCATGGCTTTAACACTAGAGCTTGAAACCTTCTTCCTTGAAGCATTAAACACATCCTAGATTTATCTAATTATAAGTAAAGTGCGTTTTGTCAAAGGATTGACCAATTCTAAATTAACATATGTTCCTAACATGAATCACATATGTCCTAACAATCTCCCCCTTTGGCAATCCGTGACAAAACTACAACTAACAGATAAACATATGAAAGAAGTCATAAATCACACAACTCATACTCGCTTATTAAATATAATAAAATCTATCCTAACACAAACTCTTGAAAATTTTGCAAGAAGAGAGTTTATGGCAAGTAGACGTTGATAACTTGTATTTCTAAAACACTTTAAACAAAACTCATCAAGGCATCTTAGTGTGAAACAGAAATATAAGATTGAATACAATAAATAAAAAACATGTGTATAAAGAAAGAAAAGAAACAACACATGAAAAGATAGGTGAAGCATGATAACAACATCATCAAATATATATCAAAGATAAATACAATGTTTGCTATCACGAAATGGTCACAAGACTAATGTACAAGAGATAATGTATCTAAAATAGAAAGAAAAGAAAAGATACAAAAATCCTCAAAAAGATACAAAAAATCCTCACTACATCCCTCATATACACTACCCCTATAAAAAAAACTCCTATACTAACCCTCCCCCCTATGAGTATGACTATTCTCATATCAAAACTACTCTTCCTTTTTGTCACGAGTGACAAAGGCTAAGTACATCAAGTAGACATCTCATCATCACTGGGCGAGCTAGCACCATCATCCTCATCAGCACCATCACTGCTAAAGCCATCATCACTCTCATCCTCAAAAGTCGATGGAGATGGAGAAGAAGCAACAGTGAAACCACCATGACAGTCTGTCGTCGTGCGATACGACCAATATGGGTGTTCACCTGATACAACTCATCATTGAGAGTATCAAGACGAGCATCCATGCGCACAAGTTGTGCCATGATGGCCTCAAGTATCACTCCACCCACAGAAGATAAAGGAGCGAAGGTGGATGGAGCGGTAGAAGCTGGAGGAGTCGCCGTCTCTGTCCGGGGCCGCCTCGGTCTGAGCTGTGCCTCGCTCCGTCTGACGGTAGCAACATCTATGGCACTCATAACTAGAAAATGAGGAGACTCGGGAAAGGAGACAGAAAAGTGGCGAAGAAGCCGTGTGATAGCCAAAGGAAAAATGAGCTTATTACGGGTCGTCGTATCCCTACAGACATCTATAAAGGATAGAAAAAAGTAAGAAGGGAAGTTGATAAAGATATCCTCTAAGAGAGATAACAAAAATCGAGCACGAGGTTCTGTAATGGAGTTATAATGAGACAAAGGATGAAGAATAAATGTTATCACTATGTTCAGGAATCTTGGACCTTTTGCAAAGGCCGAGTAAGGGAAGTTTTGACAGTCATCTCGAGAAGAAGGTGTCTCACAGAAGAGAGACGAGAGTTTGTCTTTGGACACAATCCTCAGACGATCGCAACCATGGTAATCAGGATGCGTTACCCTAGGAACGTGTAGTACCTCGAATACAATATCCAGAGTAACTACTATGTGTTTACCTCAAACGCGAGAGAAGAAATGAGGTAGAGAAGTATCGATTCTGTGCATATTGGAGTAAAACTTCTGTATGATCATGGAGGGACAAGTGACCAGATGTCACACAGTGACCCCCAACCCCTACTGTAAATGACAGTGGGTAGGTCAATATCGAAAAAATCTGAAAGGATGACTTGGCGTTCCGAATGAATGCCTCGTCTAAAAAAGTTCTCCGAGAAGTCCTTACAGGCCTTCTCATCATGGAATCGAACGTGAGATGGAGTGGGGTCAAAGGAAGAAGAAGTGGATGCCCCAGAACGAAGAGGGTTCTAGGACGGAGTAGATTTGTGTTTGGGTGTCATAGTGCAGACTAATGCAAGAAAGAGAGAGAGAGAGAGAGAGAGAGAGAGAGACAATCAGAAAAGCACCAACAAGACAATATATAAGAATATAACAAATTGAAGGTACGTATGCATGAAAATGCATGAACATATGACATGCAAACTAAAATACATCATGAGCTCAACCCAATCCAAACCTGACAGCACATAATCATTGCAACAAAGTAAACACACACCTAAATGCATGAAACATTGTTATAATGCAAATGTGATGCAATGCATGATGTTTTAAAACCATTTGAACAAAAACCCATCCCAAAATTTTAACAAAAACTCAAAAGTTTGAAAAAATCTCAAACAATTTCAAAAGCCCCAAAAGTTAGGTCAAAGATCATTAAATGCATGATAGAGGGGGAGAAAGTATCATACCAAATGAAGAACAAAGATCTTGAGAACGAAAAAGAAGTGAGAAAGATGAAAAGATTGAGTTTTGGGTATTTGGGAGAAGGAGAGAAACCTTTTTGTTGAGAGAGAATGGGGAGAAATGGGACAGAAATCGTGAGGATCCTATTTATAGGAATTCTCAGTTTCTCGATGGATCAAGAGCTATCAAGAGCTAACGAGATTTAAAAATGCACTTTTTAGCTATTGAAAAGCTATCGAGGATCTAATGAGAGGTTTCCATAGCAAGGATTCTCGATGAATCGAAGTAGCTATCGAGAGCTATCGAGCATACAGAAGGATTCTCGATGGATCGAAGTAGCTATCGAGAACTATCGAGAATGCGATAAAAAGCAGCTGAAAGGTCTCGATAAATAGCTTAGCTGTCGAGAAGTATCAAAAAGCTATCGAGATTGCTTAAAAACAGTTTTTTAAGAAGAGAAAAACACAAATATGAATGCAATCAAGCATGCTACACAACCAAAGATCCAAACAACATTTTAAGCTCTCAAAAACATCTCTTAACAAAAAATTGTTAAGCACATAGATCCCAAAAACACACACACACACACTAAACAAGTCTAACCAATTTTATATTTCAAAAACAAATTAAGACAGTTTAGTAAGCATACTTTAACACATGTATTCCTTGTGATGGCCAAATCACATTGCCCCTGCACATGTATCAAAAGTAGCAAAGAATATTGCGTGTTGTGTGTGAAAAACATCACAACATTGCATAAGTGTCTTCATGTTATGATGATTTGAGATATGAGAAAATCACTTTAACTCACATACAATAATAACTATTTGATGAGGATTATCACCTTCGAAGTACATCCTATAACTCCCACATCTCCTAGAATACACGCTTGCAATCATATATAAAGCATTTGATTCTTTTTGCTTTTTATTTTTCTTTGCATCTTTTCCTTTTAAGCAAACCATGCATGGGCATATATAAGAGAGAAAAGAAATACCCAATGATGTTAAGCATTTGACATTCCACTTTTGCTTTGCCGAAGCATACAAATGTCATTTCATGATTGGCGGGCAACATTGGTGAGATGGTTATTTATATCTTTCTTTTAGGATTTTCTAGTCCTTCTCGTCAAAAAGAGTGATACGAGTTTCAAGTACAAGAAATTATTTAACCTTACTCATAACAAACACAAGCCACAAAACTCACTTGCTTGGTTGTGCATAGAGATGCTCATCTAAGCTACAAAATATACAAAGTTTAGAAAACTTTGTTTTAATGGCCATACAAGGTACACAAGTACCAATGTACACAAACACACACTGTTTTTGTATTTCTCTGATTTTTCAATTTTTTTTTATGAAAAAAAAAATAAAGCAAAACTAAAAAGAAAACGAACAAAAACATGTTAAACAAAGCAATGCATAAAACTAGACTGACTCAAAACACGAAGGCAAAAACACGCAAGTAATGCAAAAACAAAAACAAGAAGGGGATAGAGAGAAAAAGTGACAGAATCACTTGGAGCCCTTTTCCTTTCACACCTTGGAAGAACCTTTCCGTTTAGCAAATCCTTGATCTGTCAGTGAGGGGGAAGAATTAAACTGTTCAAGTTCGAAAGGAACATGAGGGTTTTGAGAAGATCTCGAAGAGGAGCAAGGGAGGATGGAAACTGATTCTAATTTCCCAACGCAATCATGTTGTTGCTCTGTTGAGTGGCTAACCACTTAGAGATATTAGGTCGAGTATGTCCAGCTGCTCCATAGTGATGACAGAAATGCTGCTTTTTCTGTTTGGGCTTTTGAGTATTTCCCTTCTTAGTCCTAGGGTTCTTGATCTCTTTCTTTTCAAGCTTAGGGGTGCTCCTAAAATAGATTTACCCTTGTCTATGTTCTCACTAGCTAATTCATTTTTAACATCATTGTTCACAGTTTCAATATTATCAACAGGAGGAACAAAAATAGTAGTACTAGCAAAAGCAATACTAGGAGAAGAGAAATCATACCCTAAACAAGTCCGATCGGAAGTAGATTTCTGAAGACCGAGCATCTCATCGAGCTTTGCACTTTTGCACTTGAAGTTTTTTTCAACTGGGCTTTGACTTGGAACAGTTCTTCCTCAAGCTTCTTAGTCTTTTCAGCCATGAAATTATTCTCAACTCTCAGTGCTCCAATGGTCTAATTTGCTTCATCAAACTTTGTGGAAATTTCTTCTCGTTCAAGCTCCACTTCGCTAAGCTTCTTGGTGGCCAACCTATACAACTTCTCATGCTTTTTCGAGACCTTGTATAACTTTGCATAGGCTGTGTGGATGTCATCTTGTTCATCCATCTTTTCAAACTTAGACTCCACCAATTCCTCTTCTTCATCCACATCTTCAACAATCCCCTCAGTAGGATTTACAGTGGCAGTGAAGGCATTTAGGATTCTATCGTCCTCATTATCAGAATCATCCTCAAGCTCAGTGTCACTCAATGTAGCAATAAGTGCCTTGCTCTTCCTAATAGTCTTGAGATACGTAGGGCACTCTTGTTTCATTTTGGTCATAAGGGAACAGTGTACTGACCGCCATCCCTAGCATCCTTCTTTCCTTTGTCTTGACTTTTGAACTGCAAAGAACTGGATTGCCGACGGTCCTTGTCAAAGCCCTTTCCATTGGCATTCTTCATGAACTTCTTGAATTGCCTTGTAATGTAGGACTTCATTTTGCAATCTTCATTGTCTGAAGACTCATCTGTGTCACTGCTCTTGGCCTTCAATGCCATGCTCTTTCTCTTGCTTGATTTCCCTATCCTCGTCAAACCCAACTCATAGGTTTGCAGATTGCCAACCAACTCTATCAAAGGAATTTTATCAATATCCTTTAATTCCTCAATTGCAGTAGTCTTGGCATAAAATCTCTTGGGTAGAGATCTGAGCACCTTTCTAACAATCTTGGGTTCTGGAATGGTTTTCCCAAGACTAAAGGCCGAGTTCACTATGTCCTTGAGCTTGGCATAGAACTCATCGAATGACTCATCCTCCTCCATCTTAATCTCTTCAAAGCCTGTAGTAAGCCTTTGAAGCTTTGAATCCTTGGCAGTCTTGGTTCCTTCATAGGTTTTCTGGAGAATGGTTTATGCTTCCTTAGCAGTTTCAGTAGAGGATATCATCTTGAAATCCTCATTTGTGACTGTACTAAATAGAGCATTCAATGCCCTGCTGTTGAAGTTTGCCGCCTTGATTTTAACATCATCCCAGTCGGCCGGCGCTTCTGTAGGCTTGGTCCAGCCTATCTCCACAACTTGCCACACTTTTTCATCCAATGACTGCAAGAAAGCTCTCATGTGTACTTTCTAGTATGCATAGTTAGTGCCATCAAATAAAGGAAGTATGATAAGAGACTGTCATCTATCCATGAAAAACAGGGGTCAATGGATCACACAGCAAAGATTACAACTTAATCAGAGTGTGCATGCTCTAATACCACTTGATAGGCCAAGAATGTATTGACCCCTTATGATAAATTGACCAATTAATTTAGCCAAGTGAATTAATTAAGTTAATTAACATGCAAAGCACGTGGTAGCACAAACAAATCACCAAATAACTAAATGCAACGGAAATTAAATTGACACAGTGATTTGTTTATGAATGGGGAAAACCTACACAGCAAAAATCCCACCAGGTGATTTTAAGGTCACAACTCCCGAGAATTCACTATTATCACAACAAGCTGTTACAAGTAAAGAAATTCCAGTACCTTATATCAACCTACAGTTGAACCCTTATCCTAATACACAATTGGACTTGTTTAGTAGTGATAATCTCTCTTTTTCAATGCACAGCTCTTAGTACATGACTAACCAATAGATGCGCAGATCCCAATATATGACTTAATCACCAACTTGAGAAAGATGTTGGCTGCAAAGTTCTTCAGTGCATCGCATGATAAAGATCACAAAGTTCCTTGGTCACAAAACCCTACAGTGTACAAACACAGCAGCTTTTTCAAGAGAAAGATGAACTAGGGCAAATTCTGTCTCCGGTCACAATTTGCATGAACACAACTTTGCTTCACAATTGTGCAACCTTTTACGGCCCTTAAAATAATCCTTATATATGTTTAGGGTTGTGAGAAAAGAAAGCCTAAACATGTACTCACGGATTGGATGCAAAACAGAACTGAAAATTTGTTTTTCATAAACCTCGACAGATAGGGTATCTATTGAGCTAGCTGTCGAGCTTCGGGCTTCAGCAGCTTTTTAAACCTCGATAGATGCTAGCTATCGAGTTTTAAAATCCAACACTGCTTCACTTGTTTCTTGGACAGATTTGCATGGCTTTAACACTTGATCTTGAAACCTTGTTCCTTGAAGCATTAAACACATCCTAGATCTACCCAATTACAAGTAAAGTGCGTTTTGTCAAAGGATTAGCCAATTACATAAAATATTGACATATGTTCCTAACATGATTCACATATGTCCTAACAAGGTCATCAGTTATCAATTGTGTAAGGATCATATTTTTATGTATTGACATATCATAGTACAAAATGAAATTTTATGTATTTGAGTCTTAGTTTTATGGCTTCAAGAAGTACAGCTTTCGTAAACAAGTGGTATGAATTGAAGCTCGAGAAATTGCTCAAGAAAAACTAAAACTGTAGGTCTTGATACTTGTCTATCTATCGAGAATAAATGAATCTTGATACTTGGCTCAACATCTCTTGATCTATTAAGCTTCGAGAAAACTGAACAGTAATTTTCCATTTCAGCCCATGATGACTTCGCCTTTTTTGGGATCCATGCATTACGGTTCCAAAACATATAAAAGACATTGTATGGTTGTATCACAGACACAGAGAGACACAAACATACCGTGAGTTATCGTGATGTTTTGTGCCCTTAGGCTTTTATATCAAGGTCAAGGCATTATTTGAAAAACATTGCAAAGCTACAACATTCAAAGAGATTGTTGTGGTGTTAGTCATGGATAGGAGATTCATGCAAATGAGAAGTCTTATGCAAGAAGTTGTCCAGTTGGGGATTGGAGTTGAGCTTCCTTATAGATTAGTAGGTACTATTGTAGGTAGGTACCTTCTTTTTTTTGATAGGTAAGAAAGATGTATATTAAAAAAATTGCTAAATGCAAAGTAGCACCAGCATATCAAAAGTACAAGAAAAGATGGAAAAGAAAAAACATAAAAGACACTAATTACAAAGAAGAAGAGAGCTAAGGAATAAAAGAAGAGAATCACTAGATGTGAGTCTCCAAGCCCTAGCCCAATTAAAAAGGGAACTAGAAAAGAGAGCAAGCAGTTGGTCATCAGATCTATCCAAATTCTCAAATGTCCGCCGATTGCGTTCCCTCCAAATACACCTTTCAAAAACAATGGAACTAAATTCCAAATGTGAGATGAATGCTTCCCTAACCAATTCCACCAACCAAAAAGAAAATCTGACATCGTACATGAGGGGACCAGTGAAATCCCAAAAGTTCTATAGACAAAGCACCACAGCCGATAAGCCTTTCCACAATGTAACAACAAATGATCTACTGTCTCCCCACAACAACGACACATAATACACCAGTCAACAAAGTCAAAGCCCCTAAGCCGCAAGTTATCTCCCGTGAGAATCCTATCCCATGCCGCTGTCCAAATAAAGAAAGAGACACGTTGAGGTGTCTTAACCTTCCAAATACCTTTCCATGGAAAACCAATGGAAGAAGAACCATGTAACTTATGATAATATGAGCAGATAGTAAAATCCCCGTTCTTTGTCAACTTCCATCTCATACGATCACCATCAGTCACTAAAGGTAAATTGGATGCTAAGAATCGAAAGAAATCATCCACCACATCTGCTTCCCAATCATTAGGACCCCGAATGAAACGAACATCCCAAGTTCTCCTATTCCCTACTCCTTGACATATCAAAGATGATTCTACGGAAGCCTCTTTGTTTGCAGCAAAATTGTACAAGACCGAAAAAGCCAAATGGAGAGGAAGATCTCCACACCACCTATCTGTCCAGAATTTTACTCTATCCCCTACCCCAACCTTAAACTGGGCATTTTTGCTAAACGCTTCCCATCCCATTCGAACACTTCTCCACAAACCACAGCTATGAACACCCCTTCCCAACTTAGAGGTTCATCCCCCCCATTCTTCCCCAAATTTCAAAGCCACCACCCTCCTCCAAAGCCTATTCTCATCAATCCTGAAATGCCAAAACCACTTTCCTAGTAAGGCTTTATTGAAAGTGGTCAACTTCCTAATACCCAAACCACCATTAGCAATAGATATACACACCTTATCCCAACCCAACAAATGCGTCTTAGAGTCACCCCACAAAAAGTTCCTTTGCAGCTTCTCAATTTTGTTCGGGTAGGTAGGTACCTTGCAGTAGGGTAAGATACTTTGTCTTTGTAACCTCTATTCTTGTTAGTGGATTCTTCAGGAGTGGTGACTTGAAAATCACCCGATGGAGTTTTGCCTACTAGGGTTTTCCCCATCGTGATCAAATTACTGTGTCAAACTTATTTTCCATTGCACGTAATTTAGTTGGTGATTTGATTGTGCGTTAATTGGATTTGAATGTAATTTGGACTAATTAATCACCTTGGGTAATTGGTTAATCTAACTGGGGTCATTCTATAACCCAACAAATTGCTTGTTATTACTTATTGATTTATTATTTGAGACAAATTCTACTAAAAAGAAATTATTAAATTGGAAGAAACAAATCAACATCATTGGAGACATTCTCAAGGGCTTGTTTATCTCCATAAATATTCAAAAGAATGATTATTATATGCCTCTTTGTACCTTTTAGATTTGTTACTTGGTAACATCTACATTTTTATTCTTTTCTTAGCCAATATAGTTGATAGATTCAATGAGCTACTAGTTGGTCGAAGAGGCTCTTACACGTTCTCATTCTTGAATTGCAGTTCCCAGTAAAAGCAGTTGGTTTACTTAAAAGACCAATTATTATATAAGCCATTTGAGTATTCAAGCAGTTGGTTCACTCCGTATTTTGTTAGTCTTCAAATAGATACTTTCTTTGATGACACACTATGATATAAGTTCCACAAAATTGGCTGAGGCTTGAGAAACAGTGCCTATAATAAGAGAATAATATGTGTTCATGTAGGAGACTAAATTGAGTTATTTAATAAAGTGAGCGAGATACGTTCAGCCATTTCCATTTATTTCGCTCCATCAAATTTAATTTGCCGTAGTTATGTTCTGATTTACTAATTTAAATTCAAAACAAGGATTTCATTTGAATTTTTTTTGGCTTTGAGGGTGATATTTAATTTTGTTGTAGATTTCTGAGTCCTATACATAACCCTCTCTTAACTGAGTTACTGTAAGCATTGAACATAATCAATAAAAGCTCTACTTTTCTCTGTTCAAGCTGCAGGATCATGTGTATTATTCCTGGGTATTGTTATCATCATTGCAATAATAGGAGGACTATTCATACTGACATTATTATACTATTTTGTATGGATAAAATTTCAAGCGAAAGTTATTCTCATAGTCATAGTGACTTAATTTGGTTTGAATGTGATACTTAGGGGCTGTTTGGATTTTTGATTTTCATAATTCATAACTCTGTTTCCATAACTCATAACTCAAAAATGGTGGGACCCATGGCTGAGAAGTCCGTTTGGATTTTCATAACTCTGTTTCTAGTTTTTGTTTCCATCACTCAATTCTCTGATTTTTGAGTGATGAATTATAGAAACTGAAAAAACATAGTGTTTTCAGTTTCCAAAACTCAGTTTTTAATGGCATTTTTGTAATTACACCAACATGCACAGACCCACTGTCATTGCAACATACGTGAGCGCTGCTTTTGATGCCTCTTCAACTGCTTTCTTCTCCGCAAACATTTTCATTTTTCTCTCTTCTTTCTCTGGTCTACGTTGCACTGTTCTTCTTCTTTCTTTTTTTTTTTTTTTTTTTTTTTTTTTTTTTTTTTTTTTTTTTTTGTCACTGGGTTCGGTGAGTTCGAGTTTCTGGTTTATTTTATTATTATTATTATTATTATTATTATTATTATTATTATTATTTTTTGTTCTTCATCACAGAACCCATGAACTCTTCGCTGCAGTTCTTTCTTTTTTCTTTTTTTTTTCCTTCCTTTTCGCCTTTCTCATCTCAGACTCATAAAAATAAAATAAAAAAATAAAAATCAACGATTGGGGCAACGAATTGGTTGTTGTGGGTTTGTGAATATTCTGGGTGCTTCAAGGATGCTAATGAATTTTGTGGGTTTGTGCTTCAAACTCAGAACCAAAGTGGTTGTTGTGGGTATTGGGGGTTGAAGGGAAAAAAAAAAAAAAAGGAATGCCTGGGTTGAAGTCTCTGGTTTTGGGAGGAAATGGTGTGATGAAATGGTGTGAGGCGGGTAGGCTAACAGGAATGCCTGACATGTTGCTCAGGTATGGGTCCCACAAAAAGTAGAAAAAATTGAGTGATGAGAAATTGAAAATGTGTGTCAAACGGGTGGGTATAGGAAATTAGGGTATTTTAAGTGATGAGTGATGAGTGACGAGTGACAAAAATTGAGTGAGGACTGATGAGTGATGAAAAAAAAAATCCAAACAGGGCCTTAGTTTCTATCTTTATGTATCGTTCTGTATTAAGCTTCTTTCTTCATTTTCTATTTTTGGCGATTCTAAATGTATATTTTTTTTTTAATAATCTTTTTCCATTTTTAATGTAGCTAAACAGTGAATATGGATCACAATTAAAACAATAGGCGATCTCAGTGTACTCATGTTCAGATCCATATACTATCTGATACAAGAAAAACTTAGATCTTTAGGTAATGCCTTAGCGATAATTGGATTTATATGCATCTAAATAATAATTAAATTAATGATTTATCTCTTACCTTGTCTTACCTTAATTAATAGGGAAGAAAAACAGAGAGAAAGATATATTATTACATGAGCTAGGAAGAAGAGATGGTAAGAGGAGCCCTGAATTACAAATTTTCAGCTTTGAAAGCATAGCAGTAGCCACAAAAAATTTTACATCTACAAGCAAGCTTGGAGAAAGGTGGTTTCAATCTGTTTATAAGGTATACTTCATGACTTTTCATAAAATGAAGGAAAAATTAAAGATAAGTTGTTAGGTTAGGACTAATTAAAAAGTAGTTGCCTCCTGGGTATGAGGATAAATTGCTAAGCCCATTAAGGGTGAAAAACCCTTGGATTATCTGGTAATTGGTTCTGGCGAGTGGGGTCAATTGCCTGTAGGAGTTTGATTAATAGTGAGAATTGTTGTACAGTATACTCCATGACGTACAACTAATCTGAGTGAACTTTTCTTATGTCATTAAAAAAAAAAATTAGGACTAATTAGTTCTTATTTCAAGGACAATTGCCTGATGGTCAAGAAGTTGCACTAAAAAGGCTCTCAAGAAATTCTGGACAATTAGAGTTCAAGAATGAAGTTATACTAATTGCCAAACTGCAACACACTAATCTTGTTAGGCATGTTGGATGTTGCATTCATAAAGAGGAGAGGATGCTCATCTATGAATACACTCCTAACAAAAGCCTTGATTTTTTCCTCTTCGGTTAGCAAATTTTGACAATATGGTTAAATTATCTTTCTTTTGATTTTTGTCAATTGCTCACACTTATGTTCTACTACAGATCCCTGTGAAAAAGAATATTCTAGCTGGGAAGAAACACTTCAAAATCATTCAAGGGCTTCTATACTTTCATAACTACTCATGATTAAGAATAATTCACAGAGATTTGAAGGCTAGTAATATTTTACTTGATAATGAGATGAATCCAAAGATATCAGACTTTGGTATGGCTAGAATATTTGGGTCAAATGATTCCGAAGTAAATACAAACAAGGTTGTCGAGACATAGTGAGTGATTAAATCATTTTACAACTAAGTGCACAGATATGAATGTGCTTATATGCATGAGTTTATTCCTTCATTGACTGACAAAGTTTGTTCAATTGTTACATGTCTCCGGAGTATGTGATGAAGGGAGTTTTCTCATCAAAATTAGATGTCTTTAGGTTTGGAGTCTTATTGTTGGAGATTGTGAGCGATCAAAAGAATTATAGTAGTTACCATTCTGAACTGCCTCTCAATCTAATTGAATATGTAAGTTCCTAATGACGCAAGCTTATTTTGTCTAAACACCATGTTATAGTTCATGACCATAAGAGTATCGGAATTGTTTCAGGCATGGGAGTTGTGGGGAGAAGGTAGAGGCTTGGAGTTAATTGATCCAACTTTTGGTGATTTAAATCACACTAATCAAGTTTTGAGGTGCATTCATGTTGGTCTCTTGTGTGTTCAAGAAAGCCCAATTGATAGACCTGCCAAGTTAGATGTGACATTTATGATATATAATGAAGCTAATAAGCTACTTGCACCGAAACAACCAATGTTTTTTTCTTGGAATGAATATGCCAGAGGCAGGAATTGTTGAATGCAGACAAGAAAATTGTTCATCAAATAGGGTATCAATTTCAGAGATGGGACCAAGGTGAAGGAACCTGAGTCTTTCAATTCCAAGATTCGACCAATATTGTTGTAAAGCAAATTTTTACTATAAAAGGCAACAGTTATATCCCATTTTTAACAAGATCTTGTTATGTCATATGTGTCACATTTTCATTTTCGAGAGAATCAGAAAGTATATATGTCTATGTATACGGTTTTATGCCTACCGTGGTTTTCTTTTTTTTCTTTTCTTTTTTATTGATTATCTTTGTCTTGAGTGTTATTAATTTACACACCAACACCCCAAGTCAAAGAGTTTTAATGTTAGCATATGGTTTACAAAAGAAATATGATGCTCTCTAAGCAAAGTAATCATACCAATAATTGAATGTTAATACAGAACAACCAATTGCATACCGCTAAAGCCATCAGATTTGACTTGTAATTTGAGAGAACACATGAGAAAAGAGAGAGATGTTAGGATTAAGTGAGTTAAAGGAAGATTCATTTAAAATCAGCCTGGACATGTGTCAATATATTACATTGACACCTACTTAGTTCACAGGAATTACTGCAAACCAAGTTCGCAGCAAATCCCTCTCCTAATATTAATTGTACTATATTTTGGAACTTTCCGTGATTAAATAACCGGATTACAAGTAAGTTACTTTTGAGTAGGGATGGCAATGGGATGGGGTGGGTCCAAAGGATGGGGTCTTTACCTCCACCTTGTATGGTTTTGTCTTACCCCATCCCCGCCCCGCCCTGCCCCACCCAGCATGATGGGAAAAATTTTCTTGCCCTATCCTCACCCCTTGGGGCCCTACGAAGCCCCACTCCACCCAGTAAAATGCTACTTATTGTTAATTTGCCCACAACTATTACAATTGTTTTTAATAAAACCTGTTTCATTAATAAAAATATTCTTGAAATTGCAAATAAATTAATTCTATCAAATCAAACTAATTTTAGCAAAAATTAAATAATATTATTAAAGTGTTTAATAAGACAATATCACAATAAAAACAAAATCTCATAATACAATATCAATGATTCAATAGTATATAAATTTGTTTATAATAAAGACAAAAGAAAATGTTAAAATTGGTACCTTATTTCCAACCTTGCTAGAGAGAGAGAGAGAGAGAGAGAGAGAGAGAGAGAGAAAAAAAAGGGGTAGAAAGCCTTGTTGGATAGAATAAAATAAGTTGATGATATGTTTGTTTAAATAGTAGAGTTTTAAGATATGAAAAATTTACAATTTAATCTTTATCAATACGGGGCGGGGCAGGGAAAACACGCGTGGGGTGAAGTGGAGAGGGGCAAGTCAAAGCGGCGGGGGGGGGGGGGGGGGGGGGGGGGAATTGCCATCTCTATTTCTGAGGGTGGTATGTTAAGAAATAGGTCAAAGGACAAAATAATAGTTGGTGGACAAAAAAATACACACAAATTACAGTGATGTTATACTACTGATTTCGCACTCTTACCAATTGTTCAACTTACTATATTACAGATTTACAGGACTGGCATTATATTGTTAAGTGCATATGCCTAATTGACATTATATAGATATTTTTACGTTAAATTCAAAAAATGATACATTAATAAAATAAACTGAAAGAGGTTTAAAAAAAAAAAAAAAAATAGGGGAAATTACATTTGCCCACCTATGGTTTGCCTGAAAAACATTTTACTTACATGTAACTTAAAAATTGACATTTTACCCACTTGAGGTTTGCAGTTTTGCTCCATTTATCTCCCGTTACCTACCTCTATCAAAAACAAAGGTAAATTTGTTTTTTTGTTACCCTTTTATGTCTCCTCCTCTTAAAACATAAAAAACTAAAAAATCAAAGGAGAAAAATATCTAAAAGTTAGGTTTTGTAAAAATTAAAACCTAACTTTTACATCTTCTTTTCATGTATCAACTTTTAGATCTTTTATTTTAACACGTTAAAAATTGAAAAGGTGGTATCATATAAAAGAGATGGTGCACTAATCATAATCTACCATCACTAGAAGTCCTACAATTTGTGTAGCATTATTGAGAATTATAATGTTATTTATTTTTTTACCATAAAAAAAAAATGTTCTTTTTTTTTCTTTTTTCTTTTTGAGAATAGAATTATAATGTTCTTTGAACTTATACCGAATACCAGCTTCAACCAAGAAAAATCTCTAAAGCCCTATAATGCCCCATTCAATAATGCTGAAATTAGTTTGAGAGTAACAACTACGATTTTGGCAGTAGAAGCTTTACAATGAAATTCTCACATATGAAACCATATTATTTTTTTCTCAAGGTACAGTAAGCCATGAAATTTTAAATTTTCAAACAATTGCTAAAAGAAATAACTTTAAAAATCACGGATCATACTTGTTTTGACAAGATATAATTCCTAAAGTGCTTGAACAAGCCACCGTGGATTAGGCAGAGCCCGTACTATTGATAATGTTGTTCTCACTGTCCATTCCAGATATAGTGGTTTTGTTCAAGAATTTTGTTAGGTTTTAGACCCCTTAAAACACAACAATTGGATTAACCTAGTTTATTAGCCAAGTGATTAACTTAGTCAAATTATACAAATCTAGGTTAACACAAACAAATAATCATATCAAAATATAAAGCAGCGGAAATATAAAGAACACAAAGATATGATCACCCAGGAAAACCAAACTAGTAAAAAACCTGGGGAGGATTTAACCTAGCTATCTTCAAGGTAAACTTGAATCCACTATATGAAAGAATCGAAGTTCATACAAAAGGACTTACAAGCACCCACGCTCGACTTCCTAATGCTACCCACCAGTAGAACTTACTGACACAACCACGTGCAAGCTCCGAATCCACGGACTCCTTCTTTCTTGGATTCTCCAATCAAGTACAAGCACTCCTGCTTGTGTTTCTTTAAGCTCCAATGGCAGCAACTGAGTTGATCATCAAGGTGTTGATAATATCTCTACCTTGAAAACTCTAAGTTTATGTGAAGGAAAGCTCCTCAAGGATCTCACAAGAGATTCACACAAACCGCAAAAATATGAGCAACAATACAACCAGAGCAACTCTCAAAATGTGGCTAGGGTTTTGCCTTATATACCTAGGGCAAAAACATAAAACCCTAAACGTTTAATGAGATAGGGCTGAGTTGGAAATTCTGTAGAAAAAACATTCTAGCCGACTTTCGATTGATCGAGTCTAACCTTCGATAGATCGAGCCAGGCTGAAATGTATTAATACATCTACAGCCTCTCAATTCCAACTTTACGTGAATTACACAACTTTGAGCAAGCCTAAACAGTACTAAACATATTGTTTTGATCATGGTTTGCCAACATTACATATTAAAGTTCTAAATACATCAAATCCTAAGTCTTTAGAACCTAACAAACTCCCCCTTTGGCAATCCGTGACAAAACACAAATTAAAAGCTCAAAGTTTACAAATAAAAGCTCTTTACAAAAATAATGCTCATAACAAAAATTCAATCCTAACTACTATCCATCAGTTGCAAGTGTAGACAGCAGCTCAATTGAATCAACCTGTATATTCCTGAAACACTCAACAAACGCATAAACGCATGTGTGACAGAAAAACAGTAAATCAACAAGTATGTAAACTAACTCTCCCCATAAGTTAGATACAACAAAAACAAAACATTCTTGTATGTTTCACACAACACAAAATAAAGACATATATCAATGAAAAACTCATAAATATAAATCAATAAGCAGTGAACACAAGAATCATGAATCATATATATCAAAATCAATGTATCTCCCCCTAACATGAATAGCCCCAAAAAAAATACACAGTGAAGCACCTAGATACAATCTAATATCTCCACTAGCTCCGTAAAACAAAAGGAATACTCCCCCTAACTACAAAAACTCCTCTACAAGTATCAAAACTCTACTCCCCCTTTTTGTGACGGAATGCCAAAGGACAATCACATGCCATCATCAAAAGGAGGTGGTGAGGGTGAACGAAGATGCGCTAAGTCAGCTCGCAAAGCACGTAGCTCATCAAGCAAGTCCACCAAAATCTGACCATGAGCCGCCTGAACGGTCATGACAGTCTCCAAGGTACGACGTATATCGAAGTCATCCGAAGGAGGTGGAGGAACATCAGCAGCAGCAGCAGCACCAACAGGATCAGCAACATCCTCACCAGCAGGACCTGTAGAAGAAGAAGGAGGGGGTGCGGTACCAGAAGGCTCAGACCTAGGGTGTTTAGAGCCAACTCGAAGATGAGCAGCCCTCTGTCTAAGAAAAGACACACCTATGGGAGCAATAACATGTACGGGCTCAAAAGAAGGGAAATAATCTAGACCAAGATATAACATCAACAAAAATGGGATGGACAAGAGCATGAGCGGAAGATGAACTCCTATAAACTTCGTTCAAAGAACGAAGAAACAAGTGAGGAAAACTAATAGGAGCATCAGTAACAAGAGTGTACAAAAAGACACACCGCTCGAAAGGAATGGTGTGAAGATGAGAAATGGGCCATAAGGAATGACAGGCTATCCGAAGAAACAGATAGATAGTCTCAGGAAGCTCAGAAGACGTGATCCGAGGATCAGAACCCCACTGGATAGAAGACCCAGTGATGTATGACATGACATCATTCAAGAGTGGAGACTCATCATAAGGGTAGACAGGGTGCTGGACCAAAGGTACCCCTAGAGCATCAGCCACTACAGTAGGAGTAATGGTGTACTCTACACCTCGTATCCAACTCTTTACCAAAGTGTTGGAATCATAGATGCGGATAGAGATGTTCGAAAAGAACTCTCTAATCAGGGTAGCTGGAGGAGGAGGATCAGAAATATTCAACAGAGGTAAACAGCCTTGACGCTCAAAATTTGCCCTAATGGCAGGATCAATCTCATCTAACACAACAGAACGCTCAGCCCAAATCTTTCTCCTAAGATTCAGTGTCTCAAAAATCTCTTGGTTTTTCTCACTAGGAAACCTCTCACGGTCAAAAGAAGATGGGGGAGGAGAAGGTGGGGGAACAGACCTATGAGCTCTAGTCTTCCTAGGCATGATGCTAAGGAAAGGACAGAGATGCAAAGATAGAACCAAAAGAACAAAGACAAAACACAAACCAAGGGCAGACTGCAAGTTAGCACAAAAAAATATAGAACAAAAATCTATATGATGCATGAACAATTACAATGTCATGATGCATGTTCTAATGCAGTAAAACAAAGTTCAATTTAAGTTCAAGTGCACAAAATTGGCTTGAGTAGAGATTTTCTAACAAAAATCCCAAAATTTAAAAACCACTTGTTAAGATTTTGAACAAATTTGACCAATTGATCATCACACAAGCTAGAATACATAATATAATGATCAATTACATCAATTCAACAAGCCAATTGCATCAATTGAACCCAATTTGAACAAATCCCCAATTCGGATCAATTACAAGCCCTAGAATTTTCAATTTCTCACAAAACCCAAAATTGATCAAATTAAACTATCAAAAACATGTTTATATCATGTCCCAACAAAAACCCAATGATCAATTTCACTTAAAAAGGCTTGAATCAACAAAAACCCCAAAAAGAAATAGTTTGAAAATTTCAATGAACAATGCATGAAAAAAATGCATGAAACATGAAAATAAAAGAAAAAGGAAGGGTATAATGGACATACCGGCCCTAGATGACAAAAACCTCGCAAAAGATTCGGAGGAAAACGACAAAAAATTGATGATCTAGCCTTGCCGAGTCAGAGAGAGAGAGAAAAAGGTTTGAAACTTTTCGAAAAGAGATTTGAACAAGTCAAAGTCTGATATTTTAAAAATCTGATTCGTGATATTCGATTGATCGAAAATTACATTCGATTGATCGAAACAACCCGAGACTCATAAAAGAATTTTAAGCACATTTTCAATCGATCGAAAAACATAATGGATTGATCAAAACAGGCAGAGACTCACAAAATTTTTTGAGAAAAAACACAGTTTTGAAAAAATATATTTTGGCCATAAACTCCTCAAAGCATTAAAATTGATGAACAACATGCATGAGTATAAGATGAAATGCTTTTTCAAAAACCAAAGTTTTAAGCCCAGTTATTCAAAAAAAAAAAAAAAAAATTCTACCATTCTCCCCTTAAATTCTCAAGCAACAAAAAAATGTTTTGCATAATACTCAAGGTATTTTCAAACTTCGTTGGTCAGACTAAAAACACACACAATAACATGTACAGTGTTTAGCAAATAGTAACTTATGTAGTATGTGCAACTAGCAAAATCTTGAGATACAAGTGAGGTAATATGTGAATAGAAATCAAACACAAAGTCTACAAAATTCATCACGTAGAATTTGAAAGAGACTATCACCAAAAGAGTTACATCATATAACTCCCACATCTCCTAGATCATAAGCTTGCAATCATGTAAGTTTCTTGAATTTTGTCTCATAATATACACACCAATTTTAATTATGTGATTTGGCATCAAGCCTAATAGTACACGCCAATTTTAAGCATTAAGCAATTAAATCGACGCTTTCTTGAGCACAGAATCTTAAGATATGCACTTAGTTCATGATTGGCTAGTGAACAGTGGTGAGATGGTTACTTATGCCTTTCTCAAAAGGATCAAGTCCGACAGTCAAATAACATGTGACTTCAAGATTAAGACATCTTGATAAACACCATAAACATCTTTCCCACACAACATGCACTACAAAGTTTCAACTAGTCAAGTGCAATAAATAAGCTTATCAAAGCTAAACAAGGTATAAAGACATGTTATATGTAAATAAATTGACCAACCTTGTTTTCAAAAACCAAGAAAAATAATGCCAAAGACAATTTGCTTTCCTCTTCTTCTTTTTTTTTTTAAATTTATTTATTTAAAAGAGAAAACAAAAATAAATCCTAGAATGAAATGCATGAATGTTATGCAATGTAAATCCTAGAAACAAAACAACACAAAAACCAAAGAACAATGGTCACAACAGAGTAGAGCAATGAAGCACAAGGGCCATGTCAGAAAGACTCAATTAGATCGAGTCTTTTGCATCCAAAACCTTTTAAATGCATCACGAGCATTGGAGTCCCTATTCACGTTCGAGTGATTTCCAACTCCAGGATTGGAATAAAGGTTCAAAGCCTTTATCAATTCACCAATGAGTGCCATAGGATCTTGTGCTTGAGGCACAGGCACTTTTGGCTTGTTTGCTCACTTAGCTGCTTGCAACTTATAACAATTTGGACGAATGTGTCTAGACTTTCCACAAAAATGACAAACCCAAGTAAGTTTATCATGCATCTTGTCCTTAGAAAGGGTAGACTCCTTAGGTTTAACCTCTTTCAGATCAACCCTAATCTTCCTAGATGGTGAAACTTCTATGGGTTTGACAACCTCACTCATAGGGGGTTTGACAGCTTCACTCACAACCTCACTCACAGAAGGTTCAGAAGAAGATGAAGGAAAAAAAGTTTATGGAATGTGGTGCAGACACAAAGATGCTTTCAACAAAGCCTAAACCAGATTTGTCAGAGTGATACTTTTGAACACTCAGCATTTGATCAAGTTTAGAACTAGCAGATCTAGCAACAGATAAATCAAGTTCTAATTTCTTAACCTTATCAATGAACAACATATTCTCAGTTTTCACATTATTCAAAAGTTCATTAGCATCAAATAGTTTAACAAGTAAATTCTTCTTATCAAGCTCAAGAGATTCAATTTTCTTCAGGCCAAGTTCAACATTCATAGCATCCTTTGCAGCAACTTTGCAAAGTTTATTATAGGCCTCTTGAAGATCTGCATCTTCAGAGAGTTTCCCATCAGAAGGGTTCTCTTCAACAGACACGCTTTCATTGACTACAGCAGTAGCAGTGAAAGCAATGAAGTTTCCATCCTTGTCACATCCAGACCTCAAGAATGTAGGACATTCAGATTTAACATGACCATACCCTTGACATCCAAAACATTGAGAACCCAAAGAATTATTGAAAGATTGACCTACTTTTTCTCTAGGTTTTTCAGTGTTACTAACCTTAATGGGATCATTCTTCCTAAAATTTCTAGGTTCAGCAGTGTTTGTATTTCTTGCCTTTCTGTTACTATTCCTAAGAAAGTTTCTAAAGTTCTTGGCAAGGTAAGCAATCTCTGTAGCAGAGAGCTCATCATCAAATCCACCAACCTCAACATCATCAACTGACTTAAGAGCCATTGACTTGGATTTGCTAGCTTTGGGTAGGTCTAGCTCATAGGACTGAAGAGATCCTACAAGCTCATCAACAGGGATGGAGTCCACATCCTTGCTCTCAGTAATGGCAATCACTTTGGGCCTAAAGTCCTCAGTCAAGGATCTAAGAATCTTCCTAACAATTTCAGGTTGATCATAGATTTCACCCAGATTAAAAGCAGAATTAACAATATCATTCAGTTTAGCATAGAATTCATCAAAAGATTCATCATTAGACATCCTAATGCTT
This sequence comes from Quercus aquifolioides, assembly GCA_019022515.1. Lineage (NCBI taxonomy): Eukaryota > Viridiplantae > Streptophyta > Magnoliopsida > Fagales > Fagaceae > Quercus > Quercus aquifolioides. The sequence continues at coordinate 23,621,502 of CM032328.1, read as the reverse complement.
TCAAATCTAGAAGTTAATTACTGCAATTTATTAATCTTAACTGCCTTTGTGCCTTCATGCACAGTCTAGAGGATTTTCCAAGCAGTATGAGCAACCTCAACGTTAGAGATTCTCTTAAATTTCTCCATAGAAATAGCGTTAAAGATGGCATTCATAGCTTTGCTATTGAACCCAGCTGCTTCTTTTTGAGAAGTTTGCCACTCACTCACAGGAGTTGTGGACTTTTCCCATCCGTACTCAATGGAATTCCAAACCCTCTCATCAATAAATTTCAGGAATGCTTTCATCCTTAATTTCCAATAAGCATAGTTATTCTCATCAAAGTGAGAAGGAATAACAAGAGAGTGTCCGTGTTCCATTACAACAGGGGTCAAGGATCAGCTCAGAGATCAAAAGATCTACAACAAGAGAGCTACCCGCTCTGATACCACTTGTTAGGTTTTAGACCCCTTAAAACAACAATTGGATTAACCTAATGTATTAGCCAAGTGATTAACCTAGTCAAATTATGCAAATCTAGGTTAACACAAGCATATAATCATATCAAATATAAAGCAGTGGAAATATAAAGAACACAAAGATATGATTACCCAGGAAAACCATACCGGTAAAAAATCTGGGGAGGATTTAACCTAGCTATCCTCAAGGTAAACTTGAATGCACTATATGAAAGAATCGAAGTTCATACAAGGGACTTACAAGAACCCACGCTTGACTTCCTAATGCTACCCACTAGTAGAACTTACTGACACGACCACGTGCAAGCTCTGAATCCACAGACTCCTTCTTTCTTGGATTCTCCAATCAAGTACAAGCACTCTTACTTGTGTTTCTTTAAACTCCAATGGCAGCAACTGAGTTGATCACCAAGGTGTTGATAATATCTCTACCTTGAAAACCCTAAGTTTATGTGAAGGAAAGCTCCTCAATGATCTCACAAGAGATTCACACAAACCGCAAAAATATGAGCAACAATACAACCAGAGCAACTCTCAAAACGTGGCTAGGGTTTTGCCTTATATACCTAGGGCAAAAACATAAAACCCTAAACATTTAATGAGATATGGCTGAGTTGGAAATTCTGTAGAAAAAATATTTCCAATATTAACCAAAATGTGCAGAAATTATTTTTATTCTATTTTTATTAGTGTGCTTCATCAAATTTATTCCAATATTAACCAAAATGTTCTTTCAGAACTTGAAAATGTCAAAATCGTTATTTTTGAAGACCACTTGATCAATGGGGATGAATAGTACAAGCCTCAACCTCAATACCACAGGAGAAACATTCAATGGGCCAAAGATCAAATAAGTTGTTAGAACATATGTGATTCTCTTGTTAGGAACATATGTCACTATTTTATGTAATTGGCTAATCCTTTGACAAAACTCACTTTACTTGTATTTGGGTAGATTTAGGATGTGTTTAATACTTCAAGAAATTGTGTTTCAAGATCAAGTGTTGAAACCATGCAAGTCTGTCCAAGTTTCAAGTTTGAAAAGTGCCTGTCATTAAAACTCGACAGCTAGCCATCTATCGAGTTTTAAGAGCTGTTCTAGCCCCGTGGGTTGACAGCTGCCTGACAGATGGCTATCTATCGAGGTTTATGAAAAACAGAATTTCAAATCTGTTTTGACTCTAATCCATGATTATGTGTTTGGGCTTTCTTTTCTCATCACCTTAGACATATAAAATGATTATTTTAAGGGTCGTCAAAGAGGACACAAGTTGCACAAGTGTTGAGCAAAGTTTGTTCGAGCAAATTGTGACCAGAGACAGAGTTTCACCCTAATTCATCATTCTTGTGTAGAAGTTACTGTGTTTGTGCACCGTAGGGTTTTGTAACCAAGCATCTTCTTGATCTTCATCATCTAGATGAACTAAAGAACTTTGCAGCCAACAACTTTCTCTAGTTGGTGATTGAAGTCACGTACTAAAATTCGCGCAATTGGTTAGTCACTTACTGGGAGTCGTGCATTAAAAGGAGAAATTGTTACTACAGAACAAGTCCAATTAGGTATTGGGGTAAGGGTTCAATTGTAGGTTGGTATAAGGTACTGAGATTCCTTTACTTGTAACCGCTTGTTGTGATAATAGTTGAATTTCAAGAGTGATGACCTTAAAATCACCCAGTGGAGTTTTTGCCGTGTTGGTTTTCCCCATTCGTAAACAAATCACCGTGTCAATTTATTTTCCGCTGCATACTTAGTTTAACTGGTGATTTGTTTGTGCTACCACACGTTTGCATGTTAATTTGATTAATTAATTAAACTTGGCTAATTAATCAATCAATTAATCATAAGGGGTCAATTCGTTTTTGGCCTATCAAGTGGTATCAGAGCAGGCACACTCTAATTAGGGTTAATCTTTATTGTATTGATCCACTGACCTCTGTTTGTCATGGATAGAGGACAGTCTTTGATTATACCTCCTTTATTTGATGGCACTAACTATGCATACTGGAAGCTTTCTTGCAGTCTTTAGATGAGAAAGTGTGGCAAGCTGTAGAGATTGGCTGGACCAAGCCAAAGGAAGTGCCGACCGATTGGGATGAAGCTAAGATCAAGGCGACAAATTTCAATAGCAGAGCATTGAATGCTTTATTCAGTGCGGTCACTAATGAGGAATTCAAGAAGATATCCTCTACTGAAACTGCTAAAGAGACATGGACCATTCTTCAGACAACCTATGAGGGAACCAAGGCTGTCAAAGATTCAAAACTTCAAAGGCTCACTACAAGCTTTAAAGAGATTAAGATGGAGGAAGATGAGTCATTTGATGAGTTCTATGCCAAGCTTAAGGACATGGTGAACTCAGCTTTCAATCTTGGTAAAACCATTCCTAAACCCAAGATTGTAAGAAAGGTGCTTAGATCTCTACTTGAGAGATTCCATGCGAAGATTACTACTATTGAGGAATCCAAGGACATTGACAAGATTCCTCTAACAGAGTTGGTTGGTAATCTCTAGACCTACGAGCTAGGGTTAACAAGGATTGGTAAGTCGGGTAAGAGCAAGAGCATGGCTTTGAAGGCCAAGAGTAGTGATACTAATGAGTCTTCAGATGATGAGGATTTTAAGATGAAGTCCTACATTACAAGGCAATTCAAGAAGTTCATGAAGAATGCCAATGGGAAAGGCTTCGACAAGGATCGTAGGCAATCCAGTTCTTCTCAATTCAAGAGCCAAGACAAAGGGAAGAAGGATGCTAGGGATGGCGGTTAGTACATTGTTCCCACAGGACCTAAGTGCTTTGGGTGTCAAGGCTTTGGTCACATGAAACATGAGTGTCCTACATATCTCAAAAGCATTGGGAAGAGTAAGGAATTTGCTGCTACTTTGAGTGACACCGAGCCTGAAGATGATTCCAACAATAAGGATGATGGAATCTTGAATGCCTTCACTGCCACTATCAATCCTACTAAAGGGATTGTTGAAGATGTGGATGAAGAAGAGGAATTGGTGAGGTCCAAGTTTGAGAAGATGGATGAACAAGATGACATCCACACAGCCTATGTAAAGTTGTACAAGGTCTCAAAAAAGTATAAGAAGTTGTATAGGTTAACCACTAAGAAGCTTAGTGATGTATAGCTTGAGCGTGAAGAGCTTTCCACAAAGTTTGATGAATCTAATCAGACTATTGGAACACTGAGATTTGAGAACAACTTCTTGGCTGAGAAGATTAAGAAGCTTGAGGCAGAACTGTTCCAATTCAGAGCTCAGCTAGAAAGGACTTCAAGTGCAAAACTTGACGAGATGCTCAGCATTCAGAAATCTTATTCAGATAGAACATGTTTAGGGTATGGTCTCTCTTCTTCTAATATTGCTTCTACTAGTTCTACTATTTTTGTTCCTCCTACTAATAACGTTGAAATTGAGAATAATGATGTTAAAACTAATTTAGCTAGTGAGAACATAAACAAGGGTAAATCTATCTTAGCAACACCCCCTAAGCAGGATAAGAAAGAAGTTAAAAACCCTAGGGCTAAGAAGGCTAACTCTCAAAAGCCTAAACAGAAGAAGCAGTATCTCTATCATCATTGCGGAGCAGATGGTCATACTCGACCAAATTGCTATAAGTGGCTAGCCACTCAACAGAGCAACGGCATTATAGCATCTAGAAGCCAAAATCAGCTTCAATCCTCTCTTGCTCCCCTTGGAGATCTTCTTAAAACCCTCATGTTCCTTTCGACCTTAAACGGTTTCAATTCTTCCCCCTCACCACCGATTCAAGGGTTTAATCAAAGGAAAGGTTCTTCCAAGGTGTGAAAGGAAAGGGGTTCCAAGTGATTCTATCACTTCTTCTCTCCGTTCTTGTTTTTGTTTGCATTACTTGTGTGTTTTGTTTTGTTTTATTGTTTTGAGTCAGTCTAGTTTTTATGCTTTGCTTTATTTAACATGTTTTTGTTTGTTTTTAGTTTTTCTTATTTTGTTTTTGATATAAAAATAAAAAATAAAAATTTGAAAAAAAAAAATACAAAAATAGTGTGTGTTTTGTGTACATTGGTACTTGTGTACCTTGGATGATCATTGAAACAAAGTTTTCTAAACTTTGTATCTTCTGTAGCTTAGATAAGCATCTCTATGCATAACTAAGTAAGTGAGCTTTGTGGCTCTTATTTGTGATGAGTAAGATTAGGTTATCTCTTGTACTTAACACTCGTATCACTCTTTTTGACAAGAAGGACTAAAAAATCCTAAGAGAAATGCATAAATAACCATCTCACCACTGTTGCCCGCCAATGATGAATGACATATGTATGCTTCGGCATAGCAAAAGTGCAATGTCAATGACATTTGTGTGCTTCGGCATAGCAAAATTGGAATGTCAATAGCTTAACATCATTGTGTATTTCTTTTCTATCTCTTATATGTCCATGCATGATTTGCTTAAAAGAAAAATATGCAAAGAAAAATAAAAAGCAAAAAGAATAAAAATGTTTTATATGATTGCAAGTGTGCATTCTAGGAGATGTGGGAGTTATAGGATGTACCTTGAAGGTGATAGTCCTCATCAAATAGTTATGATTTTGTGTGAGTTAAAGTGATTTTCTCATATTTCAAATCGTCATAACATGTATACACTTATGCACAGAACACGCAATATTCTTTGCTACTCTTGATACATGTGCAGGTATAATGTGATTTGGCCATCACAAGGTTTACATGTGTTAATGCATGCTCACTAAATTGTCTTGACTTATTTTTGAAATATAAAATTGGTTAGACTTATTTAGTGTGTGTGTGTGTGTGTGTTTTTGGGATCTATAAGCTTAAAATGTTGTTTGGATCATTGGTTGAGTTGCATGCTTGATTGCATTTATATCTGTGTTTTTCCCTTCTTGAAAAATTGGTTTTTAGCAAACTCGATAGATCCTCGACACCTCCTTGACACCTGTCTTATCTGTCGAACTCTTAAGCTGTTACTTATCGCAATCTCGACACCTTCTCGATAGCTGGTGGATCAATCGAGGAAGCTCTTGTCTCCTCAATAGCTTCTCGACAGCTAGTGGATCAATCGAGCCTCTTTCATCTTTTCTGTTGAATTGTTTCTTGACAGATTCTCAGTAGCTGCATTTGTCGACGTTTTGTTTTCTCGACACCTGGCTCGATAGATGTCTCGACAACTCTTGACACCTTTATCTGTTGAGATTTACTGAAACACTATATATAGGTTCTGTGCAATCCGGTTCTCACTTTTCTCGATCTCTTTCTCGACAGATTTGTCTTTTCACCTCCCAAACCTCTCTCACTCACTCCAAACTTCTTCCTCAAGGTTTCTTCAAGGTTTTTCCAAGTTTTTCTTCACTTGGTGAGTTTCTAATCTCTCATTTACATGCATTTCATGTTTTGAAACCTAGGTTTTGGGGTTTTTGAAAAATTTTGGGGTTTGAAAAATTGTTGAGTTTTTGTTGAAATTTTGGGATGGATTTTTTCTTAAATGAGTTTAAAATCTCATACATTGCATCACATATGCATTATAACAATATTATCATGCATTTAGATGTGTGCAAATTGATTGTGTACTAATAGGATTGGATTAGGCTGAGCCCATAAAGCTTTTTATATTGCATGTCACATGCTTATACATTTCCCATGCATACGTTCTTACTTTTCAATATATATTGATATATTTAAATTTTTTTGGGACTTTTCTTATTGTCTCTCTCTCTCTCTTCCCCCTCTCTTTGTTTACATTAGTTGTGTCTATAGCACCTAAACGTATGTCTGCTCCGTCTCAGAACCCTCTTCGTTCCGGGGCATCGTCTTCCTATGATCCTACTCCTTCTCATATCCGGTTCCTTGATGAGGATGCCCGGAAGGCCTTTTCGGAGAACTTTTCTCGACGAGGCATTCATTCAGAACGTCGAGTCATTTTGGTAGACTTCCCCGACACTGACCTACCCGATGTCATTCACAGTCGGGGTTGGAAGTCACTGTGTGACGTCCTAGTCACATGTCCATCCATGCTGATACAGGAGTTTTACTCCAACATGCATCGATTTGATTTTTCAATACCTCTCTTTCATACTCGCGTTCGTGATACGCGCATTGCTGTCACACCGCAGCTTGTTGTGGATGTGCTTCATGTTCCTAAGGTAGAGTTTCCTGACTACCCTGGTTGTGAGCGTCTAAGGACTGTGTCCAAAGATGAGCTCAAGTCTGCTTTTTATAAGCGCCCTTCTGATTGGGGTGAGCATCAGTTCACTTACTACTCGGACTTTGCAAGAGGTCCTCGGTTTTTTAACATGGTTATGACTTTTGTTCTTCACCCTCTCTCTCACTATAACTCTATCACAGAGTCTCATGCTCGATTTTTGTTGTCCCTTCTTGAGCATCTTACATAGATTTTCCTTCTCATTTTATTCTTTCTATCTTAGATGTCTATAGGGATACGACGTCCCGTGATAAACTTATCTTTCCTTCCACTATCACGAGGATCTTATGCCATTTTTCTGTTCCCTTTCCAATGTCCAACCACTTTACCCATATTTGTGCCATAGATGCCGCTACCGTTAAACGTTGCGAAGCGCAGTTTAGGTTGAGGCAGTCAGGGTCAGCAGCTCCTTCCTCCCGTTTGGCTCCATCCCAATCTGCTTCATTTACATCCGCTCCTTCCTCTTCTACGAGCGATGTGTCACTTAGAGACATCATGGCGCAGCTTCAACGCATGGATGCTCGCCTTGATACACTCTCTACTGAGTTGTATCAAGTGAACGTTCGTGTTGGCCGTATTGTGCGGTGGCAGGAGATCATGGGTGGCTTCACTCCTAAGGATTCTCCTCCACCTCCTCCAGTAGCTTCTGATTTTGATTCTGAGGCTGAGGATGATGATGATGGTGATGACGATGATGCTTCCAATGGTGATGATGATAGAGATGCTAGCTCTACTGATGAGATGTCTACTTGACACTCTTACCCTTTGTCACTCGTGACAAAAAGTGGGAGTAGTTTTGGATATGAGAGTAGTCATTCTTCAGGGAGAGTTAGTATAGGACATTTTTGTTAGGGGGAGTGTTGATATCTAAGGGATATAGTGAGGATTACTTGTATCTTTTTCTTTTCTCTACTTTAGATACATTTATTCTTGTACATTGGGTCTTGTGACCATTATTGACATACATTGTACTTATCTTCTTTATATGTTAATGTATGTTTCTTTCACCTACCCTTACATGTGTTGTTTCTTTTCTCACTTTATGCACATGCTTCTTTTTACGTGTATGCAATCTATTATTTCTGTTTAACACTAAGATACCTTGATGAGTTTTGTTTAAAGTGTTTCAGAAATATAGGTTGTCAAAGTCTACTTGCCATAAACTCTCTTCTTACAAAGTTTTTCAAGAGTTTGTGTTAGGATAGATTTTATTGTATTCAACAAGTGAATATGAGTTGAGTGATTTATGACTTCTCTCATATGTTCATTTGTTTGTTGTGGTTTTGTCACAGATTGCCAAAGGGGGAGATTGTTAGGACATATGTGATTCACTTGTTAGAAACATATGTCACTATTTTATGTAATTGGCTAATCCTTTGACAAAACGCACTTTACTTGTATTTGGGTAGATCTAAGATGTGTTTAATACTTCAAAAAACTGTGTTTCAAGATCAAGTATTGAAGCCATGCAAGTCTGTCCAAGATTCAAGTCTGAAAATTGCCTGTCATTAAAGCTTGACAGCTAGCCATCTATCGAGCTTTGAGAGCTGTTCTAGCCGCGTGGCTCGACAGCTTCTCGACAACTGCTGGACAGATGGCTATCTGTCGAGGTTTATGAAAAATAGAATTTCAGATTTATTTTGACTCTAATCCGTGATTATGTGTTTGAGCTTTCTTTTCTCACAATCCTAGACATATAAAAGGATTATTTTAAGGGCCGTCAAAGAGGACACAAGTTGCATAAGTGTTGAGCAAAGTTTGTTTAAGAAAATTGTGACCGAAGACAGAGTTTCGCCCTAGTTCATCATTCTTGTGAAGAAGTTGATGTGCTTGTGCACTGTAGGGTTTTGTAACCAAACATCTTCTTGATCTTCATCGTCTGGATGAACTGAAGAACTTTGCAGCACAACCTTCTCTAATTGGTGATTGAAGTCACGTACTAGGATCTGCGCAATTGGTTAGTCACGTACTGGGAGCCGTGCATCAAAAGGAGAAATTGTCACTACAGAACAAGTCCAATTGGGTATTAGGGTAAGGGTTCAATTGTAGATTAGTATAAGGTATTGGGATTCCTTTACTTGTAACCTCTTGTTGTGATAATAGTAGAATTTCGGGAGTGGTGACCTTAAAATCATTTGGTGGGGTATTTGTCGTGTTGGATTTCCCCATTCGTAAACAAATTACCGTGTCAATTTATTTTCCGCTGTATACTTAGTTTAATTGGTGATTTGTTTGTACTACCACTCGTTTGCATGTTAATTTGATTAATTAATTAAACTTGGCTAGTTAATCAATGAATTCATCATAAGGGGTCAATTCGTTTTTGGCCTATCATAAGTAAACTCTTTGATTAATGAATTCGGTAAAATACAGACTGTGATTCAGTCTCCATGTAGCTCAAGTCTATGGTCTTGTACCCATCCTTGAAGTCAATCCACTACCCCATCTTCCACACTATCTTCTCCCACTCCACCATATACCAAACAATCCATCAATACAAAATAGAATATATACAAAATGTGAATTAAAGAAATGACGATTTAACATTTAAAAAAAAAAAAAGTTCAGACCTGGTTACAATGATCTTGCACTCTTAATTCCAATAACAAAACCATTTTGAGATAATTCATAACTTCTGACTTGCCAATAATTTGATTTTTTGTTGCTCTAGTTTTGGTTAATTGATTAGTTCAATCTGGGAAAAAAAATTATTGTGTTAAATAGGATCATAGATTTGAACAGTTTGAGACTATGGTCAATATAATTGGTAGGGAGCTGCTTGAGACAGCACAATCAGGGAGTTAATTGGGACAGAATAATGAAATTATGGATGCTAGCACACTGCATTCAACTTCAAGAAAGAAAAACCTCTATACCTAATCCTTTGTATTCAAGAAAGAACCATTGCAAACCAAATTCCCTCCTCTGTCTTCTCGTGCTCCACAAATCTTCCATTACCGCTTGAATCTGCTGCCATCCAGGAAGTCTTGTGTTCGGACATAATGCCAACTTCAATTTATAATTGTCCCTAATATCTCTTGGTTTGGTTAAGTAAGCTAATACCAACATTCACAATGTCAGTTATACATGGTCTTATTCTGATACAACTTTCGAATTTCAATATGATTTCAAGGAGATCTGTAAAAGTTAGGTTTTAATTTTTATAAAACCTATCTTTTAGATCTTTTTTCATGATTTTTTTAGTTTTTAATGTTTTGAGAAGAGAGAGACATAAAAGAATAACAAAAATACAAATTTACTTTTGTTTTTAATAGAGGTAGGTAATAGGAGACAAACGGAACTAACTTTAGGTAGATAAAGCTAATTTTTAAACTACAAATAAATAAAATGTTTTTCGTGTAAATCAAAAGTGGGCAAAGTATAATTTTCCAAAAAAATATTTATAGAGAGCAAACGGACACTGGGAATCTGGGATTATAATAATAATATAACACTGTAGAGAGACGTTGCTGATAAATATTAATAGGATAATTACACAACCCACCTGTGGTTAGGGCGAAAATCACTTTGCCTACCCGTGGTTTGAAAAGTATCACTTAACCCACCTGTGGTATGTTTCTGTCAATCTCTGTAACCCACCTCGAGCCCAGCCGTTACAAAAACACCTCTTAACACCAAAACACAAGATAACGCGAATCAAAACACCCAAAACTCAGAAAGTTTTCAAAAGAGATACTTGTGGTGAGATCAACATGTTCTTCGTGGTTTTTATATCTCTTTTTCAACCTATCCTAGCCCGGTGGTTTCATCTCGTCATGGTGGTTCTGGCTCTCCATAAGTGGTTACAAATTTTCTCGCCATTAATGAGTTGTGGCACTCCATTTGGTGGTTTTGTGTCACCATTTGTGGGTTTTGTTGGTTTTTGCATTTGGGTGTGCTTCATTTTTTTTTTTTTTTGCAGAAATCACGGTGGTTATGGGTTCACAATAGAGAGAAAAGAAAGATAGAAGTTTTCCCCATTGCCTCCCTCAACCCTTTGGCTAACTCCTCGAATTTAAAAAAAAAAAAAAGATTGGAAACCAAAAAGCATAACATAAACTACATTTGGTAACCATTAACAACATAAACTGCTGCCAGCACCACCATCACCACCACCACCACCACTACCTTCACCTCTCCCACCAGAACTAGAACCTCCATAGCCACCCGACTCACCATCCGAAAAAGCAGAAACTAGAAAATGATCAAAACCCAGTTGCGCAAGTCGCATTTCAAAACGGCCCAAATTCTTAAACTCGACTCCATGGCCAGAATTCAACGGGTGAGAGTAAGAGTGGCACGAAGAACAAGTACGAAACCCGCTAATCTGAACTGGGTTTGCGGGAATTCGGGTGGAATGCGAGATGGGTCTGCGAGAAAACCCCATGAAACTGAAAGAGAGTAGGGATTTGCGGGTGAGTGATGCTGGGTTTGAAACCATTTGTTTCTGTGAAGACTAATGAAAAACAGGAGTTGTGGGAAAGTCTGTGTGACTGTGCGGTGAGTTTTTTTTTTTTTTTTTTTACACACTGGTATAGGATAGGAGTGCGGCTCTTGGGTTGAGGGAGGCAATGGGGTTAGGCTTTTTTTTTTTGGGTATGTTCTTCATGTTCTTCATATTTAAAATTTGTGTGAATGGAGAGAGAGATAAATAACACTTTTTGATCTTGTTTCTCTTACATTTTTGCTCTATTTTTTGTTTTGAGAGGAGAGAGACATAAAGTTTGAGCCAAAATACCTATTTACCCCTGATTTTAACAGAGGTGGGTTACGGAAAACAAACAGAATATACCACAGGTGGGTTAAATGATACTTTTCAAACCACGGGTAGGCAAAGTGATTTTGCCCTAACCACAGGTGGATTATGTGTAATTATCCCAATATTAATCTTCGGCCCCGATTCCGAGACTTATTCTATTAAAACCTAATCAACAATATTATAAAGATTATGAAGCATTTTTGAAAGTACGACTATGGACTATGGACCTTGGAACCTTTTTTTTTTTTTTGATAATCTGGACCTTCGAACTTTTTTTTTGGTAAAAATGGTCCTTCGAACTTGTAACTTTATTGGTCAACTCCATTTCATTTTTTAATTCATTACTAGCTGCGAACCCGCGCGTTGCGCGTGATGAATTTTTTAGGATGACCTCATTAAATTTATTTTTTACAATTTGTATTAATTTAATAAATAGTAATGTATTTCATAATAACATTTTTATTTATTATAGGAACAATCATAAATATAATATAGGAACAATCATAGACATAAATATAAATTTGAACATTCATATTTTTATTCATTATAGGAACAATCATAAATCATAAATATAAATTTTTTAGTACCAAAATGAAAACAAAAAAAAAAAAAATTTCTCAAAAATTCAAAAGGCAAGTTAACAAAAATATTCATTTTTTAATAAAATTTATTTATAACATTTTGTGAATCATTAAAAAGAATATAAAATTTGGAAAATTTTCTTTTATTTTTAAACAAACTTTCTAAAACTCTATTTTTTCTACCCTACAATCCAAACACAGAAAAACGTAACTAAAAAATTAACAAAACTTAACAATGATTAATTGAACCAATTATCAAAACAATTTGTTGTTGATAATCTCTTAAGGTTATTTTCTTTGTTGAAATTGCAATTTTGTCCACCCAAAACATATTATCATATAAACAATTATTTACAAAATCTAAGAATTAAATTTCTATATATGTATTGTTATAAAATAATAATAATAATTAAAATACAATTGCAAAAGCTAAATTATATCACCCACCCGATTATTTTTGTTTGACTAAACCTTTTGATAGGCCACAAACTGAATGACCCCTTGTGATTAAACCAATTAATTAATTAGCCAAGTTATTAATTAATCAATTTATCATGCAATTGCGTGGAAGCACAAACAAATCACCAAACAACTAAATATGCAGCGGAAATTAAATGACACGATGATTTGTTTACGAATGGGGAAAACCCTTGAGGCAAAAACCCCACTGGGTGATTTTCAGGTCACCACTCCCGAAACTCCACTATTATCAAATCAAGCGGTTACAAGTAAAGGAATCCCAAGTACCTTACCAACCTACAGTTGAACCCTTACCCCAATACCCAATTGGACTTGATCTGTAGTAACAGTTCCCCCTTTTTGATGCACGGCTCCCAAGTACGTGACTAACCAATGCACGGATCCCAGTACGCGACTTCAAACACCAACTTAGAAAGAGAGGTTGGCTGTAAAGTTATTCAGTTCATCATACACGATGAAGATCAAGAAGATGCTTGGTTACAAAACTCTTTGGTGCAAATACACAGCAACTTCTTCAAAGAAGATGAACTAGGTCAAAAACTTCGTTTTTGATCACAAATTGTTTGAACAGAGTTTGTTCAATGCTTGTGCAACTTGTGTCTACTTTGACGGCTCTTAAAACAATCCTTTTATATGTCTAGGGTTAGGAGAAAAGAAGGTCCAAAGACACATTCACAGATTCCCAAGAAATCAGATCAGAAAATCTGATTTTATAAATCTCGACAGATAGCAGGTGTCGAGGAGCTATCGAGCAAGTGTCGAGCTTTAATGAATTTGCACTTCAGCTTGTTTTTCTTGGACAGACTTGATGACTTCAACACTTGATCTTGAAACCTTGTTTCTTGAAGTATTAAAAACACCTAGAACTACCCAATTACAAGTAGAGTGCATTTTGGTCAAAGGATTAGCCAATTTACATAAATAAGTGACATATGTTCTTAACAAGTGAAAACACATATGTCCTAACAATCTCCCCCTTTGGCAATCCGTGACAAAACCACAACAAACAAATGAACATATGAGAGAAGTCATAAATCACTCAACTCATACTCACTTGTTGAATACAATAAAATCTATCCTATCACAAACCCTTGAAAAACTTTGCAAGAAAAGAGTTTATGGCAAGTAGACTTTGACAACCTGTATTTCTGAAACACTTTAAACAAAACTCATCAAGGCATCTTGTGTGAAACAGAAATAATAGATTGCATACAAGTCATAATGAACATGTGTATAAAGATAGAAAAGAAACAACATATGTAGAGAAAGCTGAGAGAAACATACATCCACATATATAGAGAAAATAAGTACAATGTATGTAAAACTGGTCACAAGACCTCATATACAAGATCAATGTATCTAAAAAGAATAGAAAAGAAAAGATACATCATAACCTCACTACATCCCTCAAATATCAACACTCCCCCTAACAAAAATGTCCTATACTAACTCTCCCCCTAAGATGACTACTCTCATAACCCAAAACTACTCCCCCTTTTTATCACAAGTGACAAAGGGTAGAGTGTCATGTAGACATCTCATCAGTAGAGCTAGCATCTCCATCATCATCCGAAGCGTCATCGTCATCACCATCATCATCATCATCCTCAGAGTCAGAAGCCGCTGGAGGAGGTGGTGAAGGAGTAGCCTCAGAAGCAAAACCACCTATGGTCGCCTGCCGTCGTGCAATACGACCAACACGAACATTCACCTGATACAACTCAGTGGAGAGTGTATCGAGGCGAGCATCCAAGCGCTGTAGCTACGCCATGATGTCTCCAAGAGATACATCACCCATAGAGGAAGAAGGAGCAGATGTAGATTGAGCTGATCTGGATGGAGCTGAATGGGAGGGAGGAGTGGAATCCGTCTGTCTCGACCTAAACTGAGCCTCACTACATTTTACAGTAGCGGCATCTATGGCACAAATGTGTGTGAAGTGGTTGGACACAGGAAAAGGGATAGAAAAATGGCGTAAGATCTTCGTGATAGCGGAAGGAAAGATGAGCTTATCACGGGACGCCGAATCTAAATGAACATCTATGATAGAAAGAATGAAATGAGAAGGAAAATCTATAGTCAGATGCTCAAGAAGAGATAACAAAAATCGAGCACGAGGCTCTGTGATGGAGTTGTAGTGAGAGAGTGGATAGAGTACAAAAGTCATCACCATGTTTAAGAATCTAGGACCTTTAGCAAAAGGTCTACATGATGTATACTGATGTTCACCCCAATCAGCAGGGCGCTCACAAAAAGCAGAGATGAGCTTATCTTTGGACACAGTCCTCAGATGCTTACAAGAAGGATAGTCAGGAAACTTTATCCTAGGAACCCTAAGTACATCCGCAACTAGCTGCGGTGTGACAGGGATGCGCGTACCTCGAACGCGAGTGAAAAAGAGAGGTGCTGAACGATCAATCTCATGCATGTTGGAGTAGAACTCTTGAATGGGCACGAGAGGACATGTGACCGGGACGTCACACAGTGACTCCCATCCCCTACTGTGAATGACAGAGGGAAGGTCAGTGTCGGCGAAGTCAGCCAAAATGACTTGGCATTTCGAATGAACACCTCATCTAGAAAAGTTCTCCGAAAATGCCTTGTGGGCATCTCCATCACGGAACCGAAGATTGAGAGGAGCATAATCAAAGGATGAAGAAGCTCTAGAACGCAGAGGGTTCCGAGCCGGAGTGGATTTACGTTTGGGTGCCATAGACAGTACTAACGTAAACAGAAGGAGAAAGAGATAGAGAAAGAGACAATCAGAAAAGTCCCAAAACAGTTCACATATATCAAATATATTGAACAATGAGTACGTATGCATGGGGAATGCATGAACATGTGACATGCAAAGGAAAAACATCATGGGCTCAGCCCAATCCAATCCTAGCAGCACACAAACATAGAACACACATCTAAATGCATGTAAATACCATTCTAATGCACATGAAATGCAATGTATGACATTTTGAACACATTTAAGTGAAAACCCAACCCAAAATTTCAAGAAAAACTCATTAATTTTGAAAAACCCCAAAAATTTTCAAAAATCCCAAAACCTAAGCTTCAAAACATGAAATGCATGAGAAAGGAAGGGAAATGAGATCTTACCAAGTGATTAGAACCAAGGAATGGCCGAAAATCAAGTGGGTTGGAAGTTTTGAGTGAGAAAATCAAGTTTGGGAGAGGAACCGTCACGGACAGATCGAGAGAGATCGAGAGAAATGAGATCAGAATCGCGACAGCAGCTTAAATAGGCACCTCAGTAATTCTCGACAACTGAGGTGTTGAGAGGTATCGAGGAAGCTGTCTAGGAAGGTATCGAGAAAAACACGTCGACAGCTGAAGGTGTCAAGAAGGTGTCAAGGAATGAACACCATAACCAAGAACAGAAGCTCGATCAATCGACAAGGTATCGAGAAGGTATCGAGGAGACAGGAGATTTCTCGATCGATCCATCAGGTGTCGAAGAGGTGTCGAGATTGCGATAAGAAAAAGGCTTGAAAAGCTCGACAGATACCAAGGTATCGAGGAGGTGTCGAGGAGGTGTCGAGACATCTTTAAAAAGCAGTTTTTCGAGAAGTGAAAAACACAGACATGAATGCAATCCAACAAACACCTCAACCAATGATCCAATCAACATATTAAGCTCTCAAAATCATCTCTCATCAAACATTTTAAGCACATGGATCCTCAAAAACACACACACACACACTAAACAAGTCTAACCAATTTTTTTTTCAAAAACAAGTCAAGACAGTTTAGTGAGCATACATTAGCACATGTAAACACTTGTGATGGCCAAATCACATTGTACCTGCACATGTATCAAGAGTAGCAAAGAATATTGCGTGTTGTGTGTGAAAAACATCGCAAGATTGCATATGTGTATACATGTTATGACGATCTGAGATATGAGAAAATAACTTTAACTCACACACAATCATAACTGTTTGATGGGGACTATCACCTTTGAGGTATATCCTATAACTCTCACATCTCCTAGAATACACGCTTGCAATCATATTTAAAGCATTTTAATCTTTTTGGTTTATATTTTCTTTGCAAATTTTCTTTTAAGCATATCATGCATGGGCATATAAAAGAGAGAAAAGAAATACCCAACATGTTAAGCATAGACATTGCACTTTTGCTATGCCGAAGCATACAGATGTCTTTGACACTGCACTTTTGCTATGCCGAAGCATACAGGTGTCATATTATGATTGGCGGGCAACAGTGGTGAGATGGTCATTTATGCATTTCTCTTAGGATTTTCTAGTCCTACCTGTCAAAAAGAGTGATATGAGTGTTAAGTTCAAGAGATAACTTAATCTTACTCATCACAAACAAGAGCCACAAAACTCACTTGCTTAGTTGTGCATAGAGATGCTCATCTAAGCTACAAAAGATACAAAGTTTAGAAAACTTTGTTTCAATGGCCATCCAAGGTACACAAGTACCAATGTACACATAACACACACTGTTTTTGTATTTTTCAATTTTTCAAATTTTTTTTTAATTTTATATCAAAAACAAAATAAACAAAACTGAAAATAAACAAACAAAAACATGTTATCAAAGCAAAGCATAAAACTAGACTGACTAAAAAAAATGCAAAACACACAAGTAATGCAACAAACAAAAACAAGAAGATAGAAGAAAGTGATAAAATCACTTAGAGTCCTTTTTCTTCCACACCTTGGAAGAACTTTTCTTTTGATTGAACCCTTGAACTGGCGGTGAGGGGGAAGAATTGAAACTGTTCAAGTTCGAAAGGAACATGAGGGCTTTCAGAAGATCTCCAAGAAAAGAAAGAGAGGATTGAAACTGATTTTGGCTTCTAGATGCTATTATGCCGTTGCTCTGTTGAGTGGCTAGCCACTTGTAGCACTTTGGTCGAGTATGACCGGCAGCTCCACAATGATGACAGAGATGTTGCTTCTTCTGTTTAGGCTTTTGAGAGTTAGCCTTCTTAGCCCTAGGGTTTTTAGCATCTTTCTTATCTTGCTTAGGGGGTGCTCCTAAGATAGATTTACTCTTGTCTAGGTTCTCACTAGCTAATTCAGTTTTAATCTCAGTGTTCTCAATTCAGTGTTATTAGCAGGAGAAACAAAAACAGCAGTACTAGTAGAAGCAATATGAGAGGAAGAAAGACCATACCTTAAACCTGTTCGATCTGAAGCAGATTTCTGATTGCTGAGCATTTCATCAAGCTTTGCACTTGAAGTCCTCTCCAGTTGAGCTCTAACTTGAAACAGCTCCGCTTCAAGCTTCTTGGTCTTCTCAGCCAAGAAATTGTTCTCAAACCTCAGTGCACCAATAGTTTGATTCGCCTCATCAAACTTTGTGGACAACTCTTCACGATCAAGTTCCACATCACTGAGCTTTTTGGTGGCCGGCCTATACAATTTCTCATGCTTCTCAGAGAGCTTATAAAGCTTTTCATAGGCAGAATGGATATCATCTTGATCATCCATCTTCTCAAATTTTGACTCCACCAGTTCTTCTTCTTCGTCCACTTCTTCAACAATCCCTTCAGTAGGATTGACTGTGGCAGTGAAGGCATTTAAGATTCCGTCATCCTCATTGTCGGAATCATCTTCAGACTCAGTGTCACTCAAGGTAGCAGCAAGTGCCTTGCTTTTTCCAATGCTCTTGAGATATGTAGGACACTCATGTTTCATGTGTCTGAACCCATGACATCCAAAGCACTTAGGTCCTGCGGGAATAGTATACTAACCGCCATCCTTAGCATCCTTCTTCTCTTTGTCTTGGCTCTTAAACTGAGAAGAACTGGACTGTCTGCGGTCCTTGTCGAAGCTCCTTCCATTGGCATTCTTCATGAATTTCTTGAACTGCCTGGTGATGTAGGACTTCATCTTGGAATCTCCATCATCGGAAGATCCATCTGTATCACTGCTCTTTGCCTTCAAGGCCATGCTCTTGCCTTTACTTGACTTGCCAATCCTAGATAACCCTAGCTCATAGGTCTGCAAGTTTCCAACCAGCTCAGTCAAAGGAATCTTGTCAATATCTTTTGATTCTTCTATCGCCGTGATCTTGGCATGGAATCTCTCGGGTAGAGATCTGAGCACTTTCCTCACAATCTTGGGTTCAGGGATGGTTTCCCCAAGATTGAAGGCTGAGTTTACTATGTCCTTGAGCTTGGCATAGAACTCATCAAATGACTCATCCTCCTCCATCTTAATCTCTTCAAAGCTTGTAGTGAGCCTCTGAAGCTTTGAATCTTTGACAGCCTTTGTTCCTTCATAGGTTGTCTGGAGGATGGTCCACGCCTCCTTAGCAGTTTCAGTTGAGGATATCTTCTTGAACTCCTCATTGGTGACCGCACTGAATAACGCATTCAATGCCCTACTGTTGAAGTTTGCCGCCTTGATCTTGGCTTCATCCCAATCGGCCGGCGCTTCTTTTGGCTTAGTCCAGCCAATCTCAACAGCTTGCCACACCTTTTCATCTAAGGATTGCAAAAAAGCTTTCATGCGCACTTTCCAGTATGCATAGTTAGTCCCATCAAATAAAGGAGGTATAATTAACGACTGTCCTCTATCCATGACAAACAGGGGTCAATGGATCAAACACAGCAAAGATTAAACCCTAATCAGAGTGTGCCCGCTCTGATACCACTTGATAGGCCACAAACTGAATGACCCCTTGTGATTAAACCAATTAATTAATTAGCCAAGTTATTAATTAATCAATTTATCATGCAATTGCGTGGAAGCACAAACAAATCACCAAACAACTAAATATGCAGCGGAAATTAAATGACACGGTGATTTGTTTACGAATGGGGAAAACCCTTGCGGCAAAAACCCCACCGGGTGATTTTCAGGTCACCACTCCCGAAACTCCACTATTATCAAATCAAGCGGTTACAAGTAAAGGAATCCCAAGTACCTTACCAACCTACAGTTGAACCCTTACCCCAATACCCAATTGGACTTGATCTGTAGTGACAGTTCCCCTTTTTTGATGCACGGCTCCCAAGTACGTGACTAACCAATGCGCAGATCCTAGTACGCGACTTCAAACACCAACTTAGAAAGAGAGATTGGCTGCAAAGTTCTTCAGTTCATCATACACGATGAAGATCAAGAAGATGCTTGGTTACAAAACCCTTTGGTGCAAATACACAGCAACTTCTTCAAAGAAGATGAACTAGGTCAAGAACTTCGTCTTTGATCGCAAATTGCTTGAACAAAGTTTGTTCAATGCTTGTGCAACTTGTGTCTACTTTGATGGCTCTTAAAACAATCCTTTTATATGTCTAGGGTTAGGAGAAAAGAAGGCCCAAAGAGACATTCACGGATTTCCAAGAAATCAGATCAGAAAATCTGATTTTATAAATCTCGACAGATAGCAGGTGTCGAGGAGCTATCGAGCAGGTGTCGAGCTTTAATGAATTTGCACTTCAGCTTGTTTTTCTTGGACTGACTTGATGACTTCAACACTTGATCTTGAAACCTTGTTTCTTGAAATATTAAAAACACCTAGAACTACCTAATTACAAGTAGAGTGCGTTTTGGTCAAAGGATTAGCCAATTTACATAAATAAGTGACATATGTTCTTAACAAGTGAACACACATATGTCCTAACACCTTTGCTTCTCTCTGAATAAATGGCATTATAGAATACTTCTTATACAACAATTAAGAGTACTTTGTCCACCCCAAAGGGTTAAATAATAAACAAAAATTAGTAAAGTCTCATAGAGTTTAACATCTAAATTGATCACGATAAAAAAAAAAAAAAAAATCAAATTCTAACTTGCAAAACGACTAATTATAAGCCCAAATCAAAACAAACCAATGGGATAAAGAAAAATAACTTGTAATCGGAAATTTGAATACCAAGGGGGTGTTTGGTAGAGTAGTTTGAGAAAGGTTGTCTGCAGTTTTTTGAAATACGTCTGGGTGAAAAAGTGTGTGGAAATGTGTGTAATATTATTTAAAATATGAAAATGTGAGTTTGAGATTGATGACCAAACAGGCCCCAAACTACCTAAATATGTATAAAAGTCGATGCAAATACCAAAAAGATAAACACATGTGATGTGACAATTAAATCAACAATAAAAATTAAATAAAAAACCATTAGTAGAAAAAAAATGGTTGAATCAATAAAATAAAATAAAAAAATCCACCAAAAAGAAAAAACAAAATGGGAGAAAGAGAGAGAGTATTGACCTTTTTGTCGTGGGCCACTTGGAAGGAATAGGGGAGAGAGGTGGAAATGTCGTAAGAAGAAATTTATATGAAAATTAAGATGGCAGAGGAATGGTGGAAGTAGATGAAAGATTGAACAAAGTGAAACCATAGAATTTAAGAAGATATAAAGGAAACTTTTAAAAATCTAAAGGAAATCAAATGAAAATTAAAATATATATATATATATATATATATATATATATATTGGAGGGGATGAAAGATTGAACTAAAAAGACAATGATTGAAGAAGATTAAAAGTTGGAAAAATTAAATAAGAATTGCACACACACACACTCACACACACACACACCAAAAAAAAAAAAAAAAAAGATACTAAAGATGTAGTGCATAAAGAGCCTTATAAAATTTATTACAAAACTTCCATTAATATATATAGTATAGATATGTATAGACATTGTTTTTGGTTTTTGATACTTCATTGATTTCATTATTTAGTTATAAACATCTAGAATGACCATATAAATTAAAGTAAATGAATATATAAAGGCAAAATTATATGTGAAGTTTGAAACCACTCAAGATGAATCCGTAAAGTTAATAATCTATTTATATTTGTTTGTAAAAAAAAAAATATGAATAAAAAATCAATTCTAAATTAAAGTAGATGAATATGTAAAGACAAATTTATATGTAATATTAAAACTGTCCAAGATGAATGTATAAAGTCAATAATCTATTTATATTTTTTTGTAAAAATAATAGGAATAAAAAATAAATAAGAAAAATAATAATTATGTAGCCAATGACATGGCGATGAGGTGGCGCAACAGGAACTTAGTTACAATAAATACTACGCTTCAACTTTTAGATATATATAGATTTAGATTATTAGTAATTTTGCCACCACACGATATGTGACATATATAGTTTCATGTTAATTGTATTAGTGAAATGAATATACATAAACTATGTTATACATTTGTTGAAATCACCAAACAGATTTCAATAATAATCATGAAAACTTAATTACTTATTTATGGGTGAAACATTACAAATCCAAACAATATAAGAATTAAAAACTATTCGGTTAGAGTTCTCAGTAAGCGAGTAGGTTCCTCTCTCCTTATTGTAGCATAGGTGGTCCTTCCTTAGGCCCTGCTTGGGAGTTCATAAAGGAATAGAATGGAATGGAATGAGATGATTATAAGGGAATGGAAAGGAATGGAATGGAATGGAATGTATTTAAGTAAGGGAAAGGAATGGAAAAGAATGGAATGGAATGGAATTAAGTAACCTTGATTGGATGTTTTAAAATAAAGGAATGGAAAGGAATGAAAATGAATGGAATGTAAGTAATCCTGTTTGGAAGCAACATAGAGAGAATGGAATGGAATTGAATCATTTTATGACAATATTACTATTAGATCCTTATTTTAAAATAAATGGTTGAATATATAGGGGTATTTTGGGAGTTTTAGTAAAAAAATCATTAAATCTAATTCCATTCCCTCCCATTCCTCCCAATTTCGGGGGGAATGAAAATTTGAGATTTTAAGGGAATAGAGAGGAATGAGTGTTCTCTCCTACCCATTCCATTCCCTCCCACTTAAACTCCCAAACAAGGGAATGGACTTTCCATTCCCTCCATTAAAACTCCCAAACAAGAGAAGGGAAGAATATTCTAAAATTATTCTTTTTATTCCTTTCCATTCCCTCCTCCCAAGCAGAGCCTTAGGGAAGCAGTACGTCCCCTATAGTAACTTAGTTTACTATTAGGGCTTTAGTGTGTTTTTGGAGTAGTTTACTGGTGTGTAGGTGAAGATGGAAGACCTTGCTCAACGTTGGTAGAAACTGTCTTTGTTAGTGGACGAAGGAAATAAGGTGGACCTCATGGCGAAGAAGAAAGCGGGGGAACATGTTTTGGCAGCGAAGTTTTTGACACATCGGAACGTCAACCTTGAAGCAGTGGCTCGTACTGTTCGACCTCTTTGGAGAACAAGAGGTAGTTTCGAGGTTAATGACGCGGGCAATAACAAGGTGCTGTTTGATTTCGAATTCGAAGTGGATGCTGTAAAGGTCCTCATGGGAGAGCCGTGGACTTTTGATAGACACCTGGTGGTTTTGGAAAGATATGATGGTTCCACGCCAATACAGAACCTACAGTTTAAATCAACCTCCTTCTGGGTTCAAATCCACGATCTCCCCTTCTCTTTTATGTCAAAGGAGGTTGCTATTAGCATTGGGGAATCACTGGGTGCTGTGACCGTTCCAAAGGATAGTTTGGAGATGAGAGGAGGGAATTTTATGAGAGTTTGTGTGGCGGTTGATATTACTAAAGCTCTGTGCAGAGGTAGGCGCGTATCATGGAGTTCAAATTCGGAGGGGTGGGTGTCGTTTAAATATGAGAGGTTACCTAACATCTGCTACTGGTGTTAGCAGCTTTCCCATGACGACAAGGATTGCACACTCTGGTTACAAAGTAACGGTACGCTGGCAGTGGAGGATAGGTAGTTTGGGCCATGGATTAGAGCGGTGCAATTTAACTATTCGAAGAAAATGGTGGTGGAAGTACAGGGATATGAGGTTTCAAAGCACAAAGCTCATAATCCAAACGGTAGTTCTCAAAATGGGATGTCGCAGCGGCCTTCAACGGTAACCGGTACCGTAGCAAGTCAAATGATGATGGAAGGACACGTGGTGGGGCAAGGAGGGGTTGCGGAGGTGCCGGACAGTGGCAATCACAGATCAGAGCGTGCTATCCCGGATTTTGAGGAGATCATTAGGGATATTGATGAGTCACTAAACGCATATTCAGGTAATTCAAACTTGAATTCAGTTTTGGATAAAGGGCTAGAGAATAATGAGGAGATAATGCTGCTGGATGTACCGGTGGTAGTGGCTGATTCTACGAATGTGGATAGCGAGTGGAGGAAGGATAAGATGGGATCAGGAAAATATGGTGGGACTGATTCGGAGTGTGAGTTTCAAGTGGGTTGGACAGCTGGGGAGAAAAACAAGGTCGGTGGGAGAGTAGGAAGCAACAAGGGTGGAGAAAAGAGTTGTGGTAAAACCAAACAGTCCCATGCAAGTGTTGCACGTACTAAGGACTCTCATGCACAGGTTGTGGGTCCAAAGAAGTCAACTTGGACTAGAATTCCATGGCCCAACTCAGTTTCAAAGTCTGACGCAGTAGTTGAAGGCCCGAAAAGAAAGAGTAGTCAGCAGACTGAGGAGGTGGAAGAAGCTTTAGTGACTGTTAAAAAACACAGAAAGGAAGAGGATGTTGCACCAGTGAACATGATTAATCAAAGTACATCGGCGGTGGCTGCGATGCAGTCCCACCGGGAGCAATGAGTCTCATAAGCTGGAACTGCCGAGGGCTTGGGAACCTTCGGACAGTTCGGGCCTTACAGAAGGTCATTAATAAAGAAGATCCCGCAATTGTCTTCCTTATGGAGACGAAATCAGATTTAAAGTGGATGGGGAAAGTAAAGGAGTGGTGTAAATTTAAGCATGGTCTTATTGTTCCTAGTCAAGGTAAAAGTGGAGGATTAGCAATGTTTTGGAGGGAGGAAGTGAAGCTAGATATTCAGACATATTCTTCTTCACACATTGATGCATGGGTCCATGGTGGATATAATGTGGGATGGTGGCATCTAACTGGTTTTTATGGAGAACCTGATACTTCTAAAAGAGGGGAATCATGGCAAAAAATGAAACACTTGTGTGGGACATCAGATTTGCCTTGGCTCATAATTGGAGATTTTAATGAGATCACATGTGGATAGGAGAAAGAAGGGGGAAGCTGCAGGCCACGGCAATAGATGGGGAATTTTGTGGATACTATAAATTGGTGTAGGCTTAAAGAGGTGGAATTTGTTGGTCCAAGATTCACTTGGCTGTATCAAAGGGAGGATGGTATTCAGATTAGGGAGAGATTGGATAGGGCATTAGCAACGTTGGAATGGTTGAACTTATTCCCATAAGCCAAACTATTTCATCTAACCTCCTCTGCATCAGATCACTCTCCATTGTCTTTACATCCTGAGAGAAGGTCTCCCAAAAGGAAGGTGGGAAGAGTATTTAGATTTGAAAGAATGTGGTTAAAAGATTCAAGGTGTGAGGAGGTGGTCAATGAAGCTTGGGATGAAGGAAAGTTAATGGGTACAGAATTCACTCTTAAGAATTGTCTGGATAGGTGCCGGGTGAAGCTTGATGCCTGGAACAAACATGAATTTGGCCATGTAAGTCGAATGATTGCTGAACTACAAAAGAAATTAGAATGGTTGGAGAAACAGCCTTTCACTCCGGAATTTAGTACTGCTTTGAAGACCACACGGATTGAGTTGAATTGTTGGCTTGAAAAGGAGGATGAGATGTGGAGGCAGAGATCCAGGATTAATTGCCTACAGTTAGGTGATAGAAATACGAGGTTTTTTCATGAAAAAACCTCAGCAAGATCAAAGAAAAACTTGATTGTGGGCCTATTGGATGCCGAAGGGAGATGGCAGGAGGATGAAGCTAAAATAGAGGATATTGTGGTTGATTATTACAATAACCTATTTAAGTCCAGCAACCCCACGGATTGCACATAAATTTTGGAGGCAGTCACACAGAAGGTAACTCCGATCATGAACCATAGTCTCACAAGGGATTTCTCAACTGCGGAAGTGAAATTAGTACTCAAACAAATGTACCCACTAAAGGCCCCAAGTCCGAATGGAATGCCACCATTGTTTTTCCAGCACTTCTGGTCAAAGATTGGTGTGGAGGTGACAGCAACAGGCCTGGATTTTCTCAACTCAGGTATTTCTCCTCCTAATTTTAATGAAACCCACATTGTGCTTATTCCAAAGTGTAAGGAGCCAAAGAAAATTACAGAATACAAACCAATCAGTCTATGTAATGTGGTTTATAAGATTGCTTCAAAAGCCATTGCTAATAGGTTAAAAAAGATTTTACCAACTATTATTAGTGATACCCAAAGTGCTTTTGTGCACGGAAGGTTAATCACTGATAATGTTTTGGTAGCTTTTGAGGCTATGCATCACATCAGTAGGAAGAAAAATGGTAAGATGGGGGAGATGGCATTAAAACTAGACATGAGCAAGGCTTATGATAGGGTTGAATGGGCTTTCTTGGAGAAGATAATGCAGAAGCTTGGTTTTGAAAATAAATGGAGGGCGCTTATCATGAGATGTGTCACTACAGTTAACTATTCCATCAAGATTAACGGTAAGCCAAGGGGTTGTATTATTCCTAGTCGGGGGATTAGACAAGGAGATCCATTGTCTCCCTATCTTTTTTTATTATGTGCAGAAGGCCTTTCTGCATTAATAAGAAAATCAGTGGAGGAGGGAAAGATGGGAGGTATAGCAGTTAGTCGTGGCGGCCCTAGATTATCTCATTTGTTTTTTGCAGATGACAGTTTGATTTTTTGTAAAGCATCCATTGCTGAATGTAGTGAGTTGAGAAAGATTCTACAAGTCTATGAGGATGCATCGGGCCAACAATTGAATAGAGCTAAGACTTCACTATTTTTTAGCAATAATACTCCACGGATGATACAAGAAGAGATTAAGAATAGTTTTGGGGCACAAGTGATCAAGCAGCATGAGAAGTATCTAGGTTTGCCTTCATTAGTGGGTAAAAACAAAAAAAAGCACCTTCAATGACATAAAAGAGAAGCTGAGGAAGAAACTAACAGGATGGAAAGAAAAACTATTATCGAAGGCTGGGAAGGAAATTCTAATCAAGGCAGTGGCACAAGCAATCCCGACTTATTCAATGAGTTGTTTCAAGTTACCGGATTCCCTTTGTGAGGACTTGACAAGAATGATTCGTAATTTCTGGTGGGGTCAACGGCAAGAGGAGAAGAAAATGGCATGGGTGAGCTGGGAGAAGTTGTGTGCCCCTAAAGCATGTGGAGGTATGGGTTTCAAGAGCCTAAAGGAATTTAATTTGGCAATGTTAGCTAAACAGGGGTGGCGGCTGCAACAGAAGAAAAATTCTCTGGTTTATCTGGTTCTGAAGGCTAAATACTTTCCAAATTGTGAGTTCTCTCAAGCAACTTTGGGTAGTAGTCCATCTTTTACATGGCGAAGCATAATGGCAGCACAAGCTATTGTGAAGCATGGCTTACGGTGGCGGATTGGAAATGGAGAGAAGGTAAGGGTCTGGGGAGACAAGTGGTTGCCCACGCCTACTACATACCAAGTGACATCTCCAAGATTGTTCTTCCATGCGGAGACAATGGTGAGTGACTTAATTGACCGTGAAAATGCTTGCTGGAAAACAGGGGCTATTGATGCTCTGTTTTTGACCCACGAAGCAGAGGAGATAAGGAAGATCCCATTAAGTAGCCGTTTTCCACCTGATAGGCAGATATGGGCATGCAGTCCTAACGGAGTGTTTAACGTGCGTAGTGCATATTGGGTGGCTAGAGAGATGGGGAGGCCCAACAACTTTAGCTCTGGTTCGGATGAGGGTGGGAATAGAAAGTTTTGGACTAAGCTATGGAAGATTCAGGTGCCACATAAAATACGGCACTTCACTTGGCGGGCTTGTCGAGATGTAATTCCCACAAAGGTCAACTTGGTGAGAAGGCAGGTGTTGCAAGATGATCAATGTGAGGAATGCCATCTGGAGGCCGAAAATTCCAACCATCTGTTTTGGAAGTGCAAACGAGCCCGTGAAGTATGGGAATGTTCGAAACTGGTATTGCCTTTTACACCTGAACAGTCTTGCTCTTTCAAAGATATGTTGTGGTGTTTATTAATGGAGGTGGAGAGTACCCCGGAAAAGGTAGCAAAAGTGGTGACTTATGCATGGGCTTTATGGAGTAATAGGAATGAAATTCGCCAAGGAGGGAAACAGAAAACGAGTTTGGAGCTGGTTCGAGGGGCAACTCAGTACTTAGAAGAATTCCATGCTGCGAATACAGAGGAGGAGGTTGTAAGAAACTTTAACATGCAACAGGTCCGATGGGTTCCACCTCAGGGGCAAACGTTCAAAGCAAATGTTGATGGGGCTGTTTTTGCTGAACTAAAGGCTGTAGGTATAGGGGTGGTCATAAGGGATATGGAAGGGAAAGTCAAGGCAGCTTTGTGTCAGAAAATAAAAGCACTGTTTGGACCTGTAGAAGCTGAAGCCAAGGCTTTTGAAATGGGCACTCAGTTCGCAAAAGACTTGGGAATAAGGGATGTGGTGATCGAAGGAGACTCCTTAATTGTGCAGCGTGCATTGAACGCGTTAGCCCCACCTCCTCCATCAGTGGATGCAGTTGTTATGGGTATACAAGATGCAGCAGTTGATTTTCAGCACATAGCCTTCACACATGTAGGCCGTCAAGGGAATAAGCCAACCCATTTGTTAGCTAAATATGCCAAGAGCATTGATAATGTTTTAGTTTGGATTGAAGAGATTCCTTGTGTTATAGAACAAGCTCTTATCCAAGATGTAATGTCTTTCCAATGATTTAATAAAAGTTTCACTCTTCTTATCAAAAAAATAAAAATAAAAACTATTCAGTTATCTAGTTAAATTTCTCAAATCACATGGAGTACTCATATTATATGAATTAATCTCCTCATAACTGGTGGTAGCTGCTTTTAGACACAAATTTGCCAGTTACTTCTCTCCAATTCAATCCAACATGTGATCTTCCTTCGCCTATTGGCAAAATTTAAATTGTTTTTTGCTGCACATGATCATTGAGAGATTTATCCAGATAAGATTATGGTTTGTTTAAGCTCTGAAGCTAACATAAATTAGATAGCTAGATGCTTTAACCTATAATAGAATAATAATAATTCAACAATTGAACCATCTAACAAAACAATAATGGCAATAATTAAGTAATCAACAAATAACGTAATAGCAATGTCACTGAGGTAAACAAAAGAGAACATGTTACAATGTTATATTTCTATAGGAGGATTTCGCAATGGGGTACAAATTTCAAATGTAACAATGAAAGATATAATTTAGAAAAAAAAAAAATTAACAAACCATTAAGCTAAATACAAAACACAAATAATTTTTTTCTTTCTTTCTTTCAATGGAGAATATGTAATAATGTTAGTTCATGCATTAGACTAAATGTGATAATGATTCATCAAGTCTGTTTATAAATCTCACATTTTGATCATGAGTCCATAAAAGAGGTTATTTTTAGCAAGTGGCTCGTCAAGCAAAATTATTTTCTATCTTATTGAAATTAAAAAAGCATGCAGCTAAGAACATAACAATCATTTTCAGATTGAATATGATAGGATGATGAGAAATTGTCTAAAACTAACAAACCTTTGAATGAAAATCCAATGCTCTTAGTCTTAGATGGTTTATATATCTGTGTCAAGTTTGTGTATGATATGTTGCTATATAATGTCAAAGAAGATAGGAAAAAAAGATAGCGAGACCTGTACCTTGAGGAGTATTTGAATAGATTATAGTGCCCTAAACTTCGCGGATAAGAACTACAAATTCTGAAAGAAGCAAGAACCTGGTCACCTCTCTTGGTTGCATTCCAAAAAAATTCTACATGCTTTCCAATTTAACTTATGAGGAATATGAGAGATGTTGACATGAAGGCATTGTGCACATCTAGCCTGTTCCAAATACTTGAGGGTGTAAGCAGTACTCAACTCCCCTGAACAACCAATAATGGTCCTACAAAGATAGAAAAAACAAATTGGGAAGTCAAGCTCAAACCCACGGGCAAGGAATGGTTAACTTTTAGTGCTATTAATAAAACTTTACATGTGTAGAGAATTAGCGGGAGCTTACTTGTGTGACCCCGGAGCTCCACAGAAAGCATTGATATTCCCCTTTTAAATAAGTGTAGAGGGAGGCCAAGAGAGCTAATTTAGGTGGGTTTTGTGTTGTGCCTGGGCGTGAGAACTCAAATTTAATTGAGAAGTGGAAAGGGTGAGGGAGAGTAAAAGTATCTAAAACGCTTTGACTGGAGTGTAGGTGACGGTTGTTATCTGCAACGCCAAATTTTATTTTTATTTTTTTTCCAATTAATTTGAAATGCCATCCTTTTGGGATGAAAATCTAAAACGCCAAATTTTTAATTAATTTGAAGAAAGATGAGCTAGAGAAAAGAAAGAGAATAGAATGACATTCACTTATGTTTCAATAAAATGACACGTGTTACCATTTTGTGTATCAATTAGTTCTAAGGATTCAACTTTTATAATAGATTATAGATTATATTTTTTTCAAATTATTGTTTTAAAGATTTTATGCAACGATTATGGGGGGCTTCAAATGCAAGTGATTTTTTTAAAAAAAAAATAATAATAATAAATTTATTGTGTAAAGTCAATAATCTATTAATTTTTTTTTTTGGGTAAAAAAATAGGAATAAAAAATATATTATAAATTAAAGTAGATGAATATGTAAAAGCAAAATTATATGTAATGTTAAAACTGCCCAAGATGAATATGTAAAGTCAATAACCCATTTATATTTTTTTGTTAAAAAATAAGATTAAAAAATAAATAAGAAAAATAATAATTACGTTGCCAATGATATGGCGATGAGGTGGCGCAACAGGAGCTCAGCAGCAATAAATGCTATGTTTCAGCTTTTAGTAATATATAGATTTCATAGAGTATACTTCACTGGTTAGACTCAGAAATTTGAGGGCCTGTTTAGTTGGTTAGTTTAAGTAATATTGTTTGAGTGTTTTTAATATATGTGTAGGTGAAAAAATGTGTTAAAAAGTGTGTAAAATTGTTTAAAATGTGAAAATATTAGTTAGAACTAACCAGCTAAACTGGCCCTGAATAATTGGATCAATGTATCACGTAAATCTTCAGCAAGATGAATCGGTCAAGACCCCAGTATCCTGGGAGATGAGCCCCGGTCGGTGTGAGCATAAACTATAAAGTAGGGAGCGATAGGCCCATTTTCACATTTTCCCATGTAAATGCATGTGATGGACATTGCCACGAAACAGCAAAAGAGGTTTCTTTGACTTGTGCAACCGCCCTCCCTGAGTTAGTGATATTCTAAAGGATTATTGAGGTCGGTTTTAGCCTTTTTTTTGTTGGTACTTTGTGGCCTAGTTTCTTTCTTATTAGTTGCTTTGAATAGATTCCTTTCTTTTCAACGAAAAAGTAAAAAACGAAAGAGGTTTTTGGGGCCCGCCCCGGGGTAGATACATAAATGTGAGAGGAGCCTGTTCACATCTAATCTATTACAGTTTATTGTTGACATGTAAACAGCTAAAGGAGTTTGAAACCCAGGTCGTGTTTGGTAGAGGTGCTCAAGCATTATGGTTAAAAATGAGGTCACGCTCAAAAAAAAAAAAAAAAATGATTAATTATTAAGTATTATGATTAAAAAAAAAAAATTTTGTTATAAAAGTTATTTATAACATTTTGTTAATCATTAAAAAGAATATAAAATTTGGAAATTATTTTTTTAGTTTTAAACAAACTTTTTCAAACTTTTTTTTTTTTTTTTTTTTTTGCCTACAATCCAAAACACGGTAAAATGTAACTAAAAAAATTAATAAAATTTAACAATGATTAATTAGACCAATTAAGAAATCAATTTGTTGTTGAAAATCTATTAAGGTTAATTATTAGCAAATAAAAAAATTATTAGCCAAATCTAAGAATTAAATTGTTGAAAATTCTTGTATACTCATGCCATGAACAAATCCTGCTTGTTATGGGGAAATAAGTTTAGGATGAATTTGTTTCAGCCCATTAGCTATACTTTTTTTGAACGATTTTGTTATCAACTTTGTACAGGCTAAGTACGTAATGATAATTTTTGAAGCTGCATTTGACTTAGGGATCAAAACAGTTGTATGATTCATTTATTTAAGCATATAACCATTTGGAAAAATAAAATGAAGTTGCTATATTAATCACATCAGATTCAATGATAGACCAATGACTTTTATAAAATATTTCATGATAGTCCAATAATGTTTATAAAATAGTGCAGGCATACAAGAAGATACGTAGAATATCCGTAATTTTAGGAACACTACACACATCAATTCTACAACGTAACTAAATTTATATATATATATATATATATATATTGTGTTCATATGCTAAATTCCAATGAGGACACTGACCTACCAGTCTCAAAGTTTGTAGTCAATGAACACAGACCTACCCATTTCTTAGTTGCTGGGTTAATCATTAATCACAAATTAGTTAGGCAGCACTTCTCCCGATGCCTACGCCAATTGAGCATGAAATGTACCATTCTTAAATTCTATCCCCTTCCATACTGGATCAAAAACTGTTTGATAATGGCTAGCAAAGCACGAATTGTTTTCCTCATTTTTTCCTATTTTCTACTTTTGCCAGGGCCATCTTATACTCAGCCAGCAGAAACTTGTGTCCAAGGAAAAGAGCTAAAAGATGGGGATGAACTAGCTTCAGCTAATGAAAATTTTAGATTGGGATTCTTCAAACTTTCAGGTAAAGCTTACTTAGGGTTATGGTACAGCAGAAACAATGAGAAGCCATCATCGGATGCCAATCGAAGAACCCCAATAGCTGACAAATCTAGTGTTCTTACTGTTGATGATTATGGGAACTTGAAAATTTCATACAGTGGGGATCAGTCTATGGCACTATGTTCGGTTCAAGGAGCAAGTAATTCTGGTGCTATTCTACTGGATACTGGCAATTTCAGGCTGCATCAAATTATGAATTCAGATGGATCTACAAAGTGGAATATGAGGTAAAGCTTTGACAACACCACTGACATACTTCTACCAGGATTGAAACTTGGGGTAAACAATAGAACTGGACGTTCTTGGCCTCTAACATCAAACAGAAGCCATGATGTGCCTGGCATAGGATCCTTCACCCTTAACATGGACCCTAACAATACAAATCAATTGATCATCTTGTGGCGAGGTAACATCCACTCCAGTACTGGGCCTTTGTACAATGGTCATTCCAGCTTGATATCGTATGGCTTGTTGAACCAAAAGCATTTAAATTTTGGATTCATTTCAAATGAGAATGAGACATACTTCATTTCTTCTGTAAATAAGGATTTCAGCACGGTTCCAAGGTTTTCAATAGTTTTTTACAGTGACAAGATTCAGAGCACAGGGACAAGTTTTAGAACCAATCCAGAAAGCGGCTCACAAGAGATATGCATCCACGTATCCAAAGGTAAGTCTAATTGTTAAACAGATGTACCTAACTGATGCATTACATGCTTATATGAAGATAACAGCATATGATGCGCGGCTTTGATGTCTAGGATTGATAACCTCTTTTTTTTTTTTTTTTTTTTTTTTTTTTTGGGTCCGTAACCTATCTGCTGGCTAAAGATACATGTCTAGGTCAAAGCTAAAACAATTAATGCGGTATAAAAAATATTTGTCAATGCAGCAGACAAATGGTGGATATGGCTAATCGTTGCAGTAAGTGGAACAGTCATCACCCAGCTGTGCATCTTTATAATATGGAAAGTATACAAAGCAAAAGGTAATTTCTTACTATATATTTGAAGGAATGTTAATTAGTAATGCTCAATCCGTTAAAATATTTGAAGCTCTACTTTCCATGTATTTTAATTAGGGAAGAAAAGGATGAAACAAAATATTCTGGTACAAGAATTCGAAGGTCATGCAATGCCTTGTGCTGATATGCAAATCTTTAGCTTTGAAAGCATTACAACTGCTACAAACAATTGCTCAACTGAAAATAAATTAGGAGAGGGTGGTTTTGGACCAGTTTATAAGGTAAAATCATGACCCTTCTTTCTCGTTCTTTCCTTTTTGTTCTTTTTCTCTGGGATAATTTGAACATAAGATCTATCTACTCCAAAGCCTGCTCACTATCCTATGAGTTGAACCCCAAGTGCTTGGTAAGATTTTGATTGATAAATTGAAATCACATTAGTTTATGACTAATGAGAAATACTTTCAGGGAAAACTGGTTGATGGGCAAGAAATAGCCGTAAAAAGACTTTCAAGACATTCTAGACAAGGACTGATGGAGTTCAAAAATGAAGTCATACACATTGCCAAACTTCAGCACACTAATCTCGTGAGGCTTTTAGGATTTTGTATTGAAGAAGAGGAAAATGTATTTATCTATGAATACATGGCCAACAAAAGCTTAGATTTCTTCCTTTTTGGTACGCTCCTGGTTTTGCATAATTGCATAAGTGATTATTGCTATTATCATTTTTATAAGGTCATAGGTTATCGATTGCTTGTTATTACTTATTGCTTTATTCTTTTGATATAGATTCTACTCAAAAGAGATTATCAATTGGAAGAAACGTATGGGCATCATTGAAGGCATTTCTCAGGGCCTTATTTATCTCCATAAATATTCAAGATTTAAAGTAATTCACCGGGACTTAAAAGCAAGCAACGTTTTACTTGATGTTGAGATGAATCCAAAAATATCTGAATTTGGCTTGGCTAGATTATTTGGCTTAAAAGAATCAGAACAAAGGACAACTAGGCTTGTTGGAACATGGTAAGTATTCATTTCAACCTTATGCTATTAAGTTTAGCTGTAGATGAGTTTAAATATTGTTTTAAACACTAAACCCTTCTTTGATTTGATAATTTAGCGGCTATATGCCTCCAGAGTATGCTATGCAAGGTATTGTCTCAACAAAAGTTGATGTATTCAGTTTTGGAGTCCTACTTTTAGAAAGTTTGAGCGGCAAGAAGAATAACAGCCTATATCATTCAGATCAGCCACTCAACCTTATAGGATATGTAAGCAATCTAAATTAATAAACTTTTGTAAATTTTATTTGAAATCTAACCTTGCTACTTAATTATTGTGTCTAACTGAACTACTATCAGACATGGACAATGTGGAATGAAGGGAGAGGTTTAGAGCTAATTGACACAACATTAAATGAATCATGCCCTCCAAGTGAAGCATTGAGATGCCTTCATGTTGGTCTCTTGTGTGTACAAGCCCATGCAACAGACAGACCCACCATGCAAGATGTTATTTCCATGCTTTTAAATGAAATCATCCAACTACCTGCGTCAAAACAATCAGCATATTTCCTGAAAACAGCTGTAGAAGAGCCAAAGGTACCCAAAAGGAAGATGGATAACTTTTCCATCAATAATGTAACAATTTCAGGGTTGGATCCTAGATAAATGCACTGGTCTTTTCTAAATGTATGTTCATTAATGGATAAATATGGTAGTATGTTTATCTATTATATATTTGCAAATTTAGAAGGATTTCTAGTAGAGTCTTATGTAATTAAGTTCTCTTTCTTCTAGCTCAAAAGAAGAATTATTTGATAAACTTGTCCAAGTTGTCCTAAGGAAGGTGATGGAGAATGCAAACTATAGGAAATTGTTTCAAATTCTTTTTTATAACTTGGTTACCAATTTGGTTTTTCTTCTTGTAGAAAAAATTTGACTTGATTCCTTTTTTGGGTTCTCTTAGTTAAAAAAAAAAAAAAAATGTAATCCTTGTCAAATAAGTAATTGGTATTTCTTGCCCTACAAGAAATCGAATTTGAAAATGTTAGAAAACCTTGAAAATCAGGGGCGAGTGGGGTGGGGGACCCTAGTTTAGGGTGAGTGCCAATCGGCGACCTCCAAGGTGGCCAATCAACACTTCCCTACCCTCAAAAGTGCCAATCAGCAAGGTTTTGAAACCGGACTGGACCGTATGGTCCGATCTGGAAAACCGTGACCCTCTCACAATCACAGTTCTTTTAAGCTTAAGAACCAATTTTTGCCAAAAAAGTAGGAAACCGTTTGAACCACGGTTCAACCGCACGGTTCTGAGAATCGTGCTCAGACCGCTTCTCATGGTTCCCTTTGATTCTGAACCTTAAAAAACAAAAAACAAAAACAAAAACAAAAAACAAAAAACAAAAAACAAAAAACAAAAAACAAAAAACAAAAAACAAAAAAAAAAAGAAAAAAGAAAAGAAAAGAAACACAACTGCTAGGACTTGGGAGTACATCATGTTTGCCACTGCCGTCTCTAGAAAAATACAACATGTCTTTATGTTTCTTCTTCTCTCTTCAGAGCACATCATGCAGCTCCCTTTCTTCAAAAACTCTTCTCTTGGGTGAAGCAAGCTTTAAATTCTAGTTTTGTTCTCTGTCGGTAATGTGTGTGTGACAGGGTGAGAGTATGAGAGAAAGAGAATGAGAAACAGAGAGCTAGAGATAAAGAAAGAAAAATAAAAGCAGAGGACACGCTGTGTGGAGAAGGAAGAGTCTTGAAAAATAAAAACAAGATAAGAGGAGTGGGGATGGGGATACGTGTGTGGAGGAGAAAAAACAAGAGAAAAAAAAAGAAAAGAAAAGGAAAAGAAACATAAGGATGCAAGGAAAGAAAGGAAAAAGAATAAAAAGAATAAAAAATCACAATTAAATGTTACTACAATATTTTCACAATATTTCACAATAAATTTTAAGTAATAGATTGTTATTAGTTAATATTGGTGAGTAAAAAAATAATTTCAATAGTGGGTTCAAATTAAAACTAGTAACAACTTTTTATATAAATTTTGTTGTGAAAGTATTGCTAAAAATGTTGTAGACTTCTTCACACTTCTGGAGACTTCTTCTTTGCTGTGCGTGTCAACTACTCACATAAATGCTTGCTTGCTATCAAGCACTTCTTGGGTTTTGTTATTTGTTTAACTTTAACCATTTTTAAATGCATGGGCATCTTCATTCTTCAGATCTAGCTTTTGATTTTTATTTTTTTTAATTCATAATAAATGGTGAACAGTGACTATTCAAATGGGCTTGGGAAAATAAAAATGATCGACAGTCAAATGGGCTTGGCTATGAGCAAATAAACTAATTTGTCCCTTAACTATTTTATTGGGTTTCATAAAATAAAAATTATGGGGTACTAAAGTGTGCTTTGTCATGACTTAAAAATAATTTAGAAACTCAATAGCTATTTATGTTTTTTTAGAATTTAATAATTTTTATTTGTATCATGAAAGTTATGTTATAAAAAATACTATCTATATTTGTTTTGGACTATTTTAGTTAATTTTTCTATTTTTTTATTAATTTAATGTTTTTATATATATATATATATATATTTAAAATAATTATTAAATTAATTATGACGTTATTATACGATTCGACCTCAAAAAACTTGAACCTCTCCCTTTTACGGTTCAATGAACAGTCCGGGTCTGAAAACCTTGCTAATCAGCACTCATTTCTCAAATTGATCCAACTTTCACGTGGAAGCGTCAGCCTTGAGATGACAACCAAGAGCTCAAATGGACAAGTTTAAGTCAGATTAGGATAGTTTTAGTTTGTAGTTAAAAATAGATAAGCTAGAGTTAGTTAGCCAGAACCATAGCACACTAATCACATGTACAATTCCTATAAAAACTTGTTGAATTAGTAGTAGCACATGGGGGAATTCAGTAAACCAATATTTCAAATGAGAATTCAGTAAACCAATGTTTAAGGTTATTATAGTATAAATAAGGACTTGTAACTCTCATTGATCTATGTGAGAATCCCCTTTTTTTAACTAAACTTAGGGTCTTGAAGTCCTCAGAAAGTATGTTGTGTATGTATGTGTATGGAGTTGCCACTAATTTTATTTTGGACAAAACTTAGATACAGTACCTTAAGTGCTGTTCCTTAGGTTCCCCTTTTAGGATTCAGCCATGTTGCTACTTAACTAAAAAATACACTTCCTTCCCATGAGAAAAAATCCACATGGCAAAATCTTAAGAGGTAAATTTAAGAAACAACACCTAAGTACTGTACCTAAGTCTTGCCCTTTTATTTTTATGCAAAGGAGGTGTCGTCTGAGCTATAGGCTATAGCTAGGTCATTTGAACCTATAAAAGGAGCTGGATATCTTTTTTAAAGTGGGAACATTCATAAACCCAGCAGAGTTTATGTGCCTAAGTCAATTGTAAACGAAGCTAGCAGATTTTTTTTTTTTTGCCCCTTATCTCAAGTGATAAAGATATTACCTACACTGGACTTCAACGCAGTTAATCGATTTTGATTGTGAGTGATTGATTGTATAGATTGAGCCTGGCCATTTACAGGTTTCCATTGATAGATAACAAAGATGTTTTTCTTTTTACTTTATTTGAAAGTTTCAAAAAAACTCTTTATTCCAAGGGAGTACATTGACTGACTTTGACTTTGGGAGCCAGATGGTTTCACTCCACACTCTTTCATAGACAAATTTTCCTATAGTTCCATGTAAACATAATTTATTTTCAAGTGATATGCCAAAAATTGAAACCGCAGCCATCTGAATTTAATCAAGTTGTAATTTTTTTCCTCTTTGGAAAGAATCAAAATTCAACATTATTTATCAAGCTTGACAACATCCACAGCCAGCTGACTAAAGAATCAAAATTCAGCACAATTTATCTGCTCCTCTAGGAACAACCAAGCAAAGGATTGTAAGGTTGCAAGGATGGAACTCCTTTTCCTTTGATATGTGTTTTGATACAACATAGCTTCCCCTGCCCTGTCCTCCAATGCCTAGCATAAGAAGAAATATTCTCTTTATATACTGCTTCATATGGTTCATCGAGCCTTTCTATTAAGGGTCCGTTTGGATACCGCTGAAAAGTGAAAAGTAAAAACTGAAAATACTGTAACAAAATAATTTTTAAATGTGCGAATAGTGCCGTGGAACCCATTTTTTATGAAAGTTTTGCTGAAAAAGAGGTTTGTGGGTCCCGTGAATAGTGCACGGGACCCACTGGAAATGTGAAACGCTGTTCTCCAAAAAAAAAAATTGAAACGCAGTCGTTGAACGCAGAAGTTGTATCCAAACGGATACTAAGAAGGATAGTAAGAGTGGTGATACTGATGTACTAGTTTATCCAACCTACTTATTTAGCAGAAAAAAGGCCTTAAGCACCACTATTAAGAAGGATAGTGAAAGTGGTAATGGTAATATTGATGTACTGGTTTATCCAACCAATTTATTTAGCAGAAAAACCTAAACATTTTAGAACAACACCCGGAAAGCTCCATTCTGTTTTATCAAATGCCCTCTTCATATCAATTTTGAGAGCATGAGTGTAAGCCCCCGTACATTTCTTTTTCTTTTTCTTTTTCTTTTTCCATTGAATGAATTAGTTCATGGACATTAATTCTGTTTTCTTGTATAAGCTTGCCATGAACAAATCCTGCTTGTCATGGAGAAATAATTTTAGAATGCATTTTTTTCTGCCTATTAGCAATAAAATTTTAAATGATTTTGTATTCAACATTGTACAATCTAAGTTAGTAATGATGAATTGTAGAAGCTGCATTTGACTTAGGGATCAAAACCAGAATTGTATGATTAATTTATTTAAGCAAATAGCACTTAGGAAAAATAAAATGAAGTCACTGTATTAATCACATCAGATTCAATGATAGACCAACAATTTAGATATAATTTTTCATGATAGATGCAGGCATACAATAAGGTATACTACAGACACCAATTCTGCAACACATCTAAATTTTAATATAAAAATTGTGTTCATATGCTAAATTCCATTGAGGACACAGACCTACCAGTCTCAAAGTTTGTAGTCTCCGGACACAGCCCTACCAGTCGTCTGATAGTCACTGAGCTAATCAATAATCACATATAGGTTAGGCAGCACCCTTCCCAATGCCTATACCAATTGAGCAAGAGTAAGTTACTATAACATTACTTGAATATAAAATGTACCATTCTGAAATCCTGATGTCTTCCTTACCAGATCAAAGATTGTTTGATAATGACAAGCAGAGCACAAATTTTTTTTTTCCCCCCTCAGTTTTTCCTATTTGCAACTTTTGCCGGGGCCATCTTATTCTTGGCCAGCTGACATATTGGTCCAAGGAAAAGAGCTCAAAGATGGGGATGTAGTAACTTCAGCAAATAAAAAACTTTAGACTAGGATTCTTCGAACTTTCAGGTAAAGCTTACTTGGGGATATGGTACAACAGAAACAATGAAAAGCCATCATGGTCTGCCAATCAAACCTCCTCAATAGTTGACAAATCTAGAGTTCATACTATTGATGATTATGGGAACTTGAAATTCCATACAGTGGGGATCTGGCTATGGTACTATGTTCGGTTCAAGGTAATACTAGTGCTATTCTCCTGGATATTAAACCAAAAGCATTTTAATTTTGGCTTCATTTCAAATGAGAATGAGACATGCTTCAGTTATTCTGTAAATAAGGATTTCATCACGGTTCCAAGGCTTACAATAGATTACCAGGATGCACTTTTGGGTTTCAGATATTCCACTGCATATTCATATGTTTTATGCATTTCCTCTGATGACGCTGTATATTCAGATATTCCACTTCAGTCATTTTGTCGATGTGGCAGGTCAGTGTCGCTGGTGGGTAAAGGGAAAAAAAAAAAGCTGCTTTTGTAAATGCCGTAGTGAATAAACGAGATTTGATCACCAGTGGTTTTCTAAAAGATTGACTGCAAGTTTAGGCCATGGGCATTTTTTGGTAGCCAATCTAAATAGGTGGAGGGGTGGACAACGAGGGGCTAGCCGGATGAGGAAAGAGGATGGGAAGCAGCAGACGGATAGAGGGGGAAGGGAAGGCAGTCAGTGTGCTTCAGTATTCAAATCTCATGAAGTTCAACTGCTCAAAGTCATAGGCCATCACATTTTCTTCCAAAGCCTCTTCTTATAAATTTTCACATTTCTTTTGTCTTTAGCAAAAATATACATTTGGTCCATTAAATTTGGGCAAAGTTCTATTTTAGTCAAGAAATTTATTATTATTATTTTTTTAGTTCTCAAAAAATTAAAGCATCCAATCTACACGTACTGTCTATGTGCTGTTAT
Source organism: Quercus aquifolioides (assembly GCA_019022515.1). Lineage (NCBI taxonomy): Eukaryota > Viridiplantae > Streptophyta > Magnoliopsida > Fagales > Fagaceae > Quercus > Quercus aquifolioides. Next base: position 23,581,019 of record CM032328.1, on the reverse strand, counting down.
AATTCCTGCTTACATGGCTAATGGAGGGCTTGGGTGGCTTTTTTATTTATTTATGTGACGTTGATTGATGAGAGCTCGACTACATGTGGTGCAAAGATCATTACATTAGAAATCCCAACCCCAATAGCTCAAAATCAAAACCCTAAAGTAAAAAAATTCGTAAAATGACCAACAGCACGAAATTCCCCCAAATCCTCACATTCCTCTCCCTCAAGCATCTATTTTTCCTCTTCCTGCAACAATGCTTTATGAGAGATGTGTCATAAATATCTCACAGTCAAAGCACTAAGCCAATACCCATTGGTGAATTTCATTTGAAAATGTGTCAAATTCAAAAGTTCACCTATTTTCTAGGCAGCACATGGCCCCGTTTCAGCTCTAGTGGCCATATAGAACTACTACAGCTGCAAATTTTACATAAAACACTCATGAAAAACGCATCAAACTCTGAATTCCAAAAGACCATTGAACATATCCATTGTCCACAAGTTAGTTCTTGGAAATTCCATCTACTTACAACTTAAATCTAAATTATTAAAGCTATAAACTAATTATCCTCCACAAATCTCTTATTCTTTGTTTTCTTTTTAATTTATTTTTTACTCTTTGGGTAATTTCCTCAAGCACTTGGCACACATACTCTATGTCTAGACTTGCACAGACCAAGTTATTTTTTACTCTAAATCAGAGTTGCCTAATGCCTAACACTAGTCCTCCTATGAGTAGCTTGCAATTAAAGGAGATATTTGAAGCCAAAATAGACAAATTGAAAAGCAAACCTAAATTATACAATAAGAGTAATTATATTAATAAACAATAATTCTAGATTTGTAGTTTAATTATACAAGTTATATACAAAAAATCCAAAATCAAGAACAAAACATTTATGCTATCAATGGAAAAACAATGAAATACAAAATTGAAGGTTAGGTTTTCAAGGAGAATGTGAAATTGGATTCATCAATGTATAGAAGATACCTAATCAGAGGTTTGGATAGGTAAAAGTGTGAATATATACAAGATTTGGATGCGATTGTACCAACTCGGTGAATCTGAAGCAAAGAAAAATCAACCAAAGTCAAAAACTCTGTTTGGTTGTCGAGAAAATAACAGAAAAACACAAGGAAGGAAGAGAGAGAGAGAGAGAGAGAGAGAGAGAGAGAGAGAGAGAGAGAGAGAGAGAGAACCTGTGAGGAGCTGAGAACCTGTGTTTAGGCCGAACGAGATGTGAGCTATGAAAGAGAGCGGGAGCGAGAGTGAGAGAGAGCCTACCTTAACGTTTAGGGGTGTTTGGTACATGCACTTAAAAATATGTGTTTTGTTGTTTGAAAACATGCGTGGAAACACGTGTAGGTGAAAAAGTGTGGAAATGCATGTAATATTGTTTGAAAACTGAAAACATGTGTTTGAAATTATATACCAAACAACCTCTTAAACTCTGAGTTTAAAATGAGCTTTTATACAATACAATAGAGTGGTATTGATTTCCAACGTTTTACAACCGTTGATACAAAATTTAATTTATTTTATCCACAGTTGATGAAGCGGTTAATAAAACTATTCTCTTTTTAATATTTTTTGACCTCCTTTTACTATGGTGCCTAAAGAAAAAAACAAAAACCAAATACTTTTTAATATTTTTTTCAATAGTTATAACAACTGTAGAAATAAGTTTATGAATTTCCTTATTTCTACTCTACAGTTGTACTCAACCGTAGAAAATTAAGCTTTTATCTACATTTTTTAGTGACAATAGATATAAATATGTTGAAAAAACTCAAGTTTGTTGTAGTGTCATATTGGTTTCTTGTGTGTTCAAGAAAGCCCAATTGATAGACCTGCCATGTTAGATGTGAAATTTATGATATATAATGAAGCTAATAAGCTACCTACACCGAAACAACCAGCGTTTTTTCTTGGAAAGAATATGCCAGAGGCAGGTTGTTGAATGCAGACAAGAAAATTGTTCATCAAATAGGGTATCAATTTCAGAGATGGGACCAAGGTGAAGGAACCTGAGTCTTTCAATTCCAAGATTCGACCAATATTGTTGTAAAGCAAATTTTTACTATAAAAGGCAACAGTTATATCCCATTTTTAACAAGATCTTGTTATGTCATATGTGTCACATTTTCATTTTCGAGAGAATCACAGACACAGAGTATATATGTCTATGCCTATGGTTTTATATATGCCTACCGTAGTTTAAATTTTTTTTGATTATCTTCGTTTTGAGTGTTATTAATTCACACACCCAATACCCCAAGTCAAAGAGTTTTAATGTTAGCATATGGTTTACAAAAGAAATATGATGCTCTCTAAGCAAAGTAATCATACCAATAATTGAATGTTAATACAGCATAACCAATTGTATACGGCTAAAGAAATCAGATTTGACTTGTAATTTGAGAGAGCGCATGAGAAAAGAGAGAGATGTTAGGGTTAAGCGAGTTAAAGAAAGATTCATTTAAAATCAACTTGAACATGTGTCAATATATTAGACTGAAACGTACTTAGCTCGCAGGAATTGCTACGAACCAAGTTCGCAGCAAATCCCTCCCCTAATATTAATTGTACTATATTTTGGAACTTTCCGTGTTTAAATAACCGGATTACAAGTAATTTACTTTTGAGTAGGGATGGCTATGAGGCGGGGCGGGTCTGAAGGATGGGGTTTTCGCCCCCACCCTATATGGTTTTGTCTTACCCCATCCCCGCCCCGCTCCGCCCAGCATGATGGGAAAAATTTTCTTGCCCCATCTTCACCCCTTGGGGCCCTGCGAAGCCCCACCTCACCCTGTAAAACTTTACTTATTGTTAATTTGTCCACAACTATTACAACTGTTTTTAATAATGCATGTTTCGTTAATAAAAATATACTTGAAATTGCAAATAAATTAATCCTATCAAATCAGACTAATTTTTAGCAAAACTTAAATAATATTATTAAAGTGTTTAATAAGACAATATTGCAATAAAAAACAAAATCTCATAATACAATATCAATGATTCAATAGTATATAAATTTGTTTATAATAAAGACAAAAGAAAATGTTAAAATTTGTACTGTAAGGTTGAATATAATCAACCATTGTATTGGCTTTATTCCGTGCCAAATTTGCTTGTATTTTAGCATTTAGTAACCCTGTATTTAGGTGGGAATTATGTACGGGTAGTGAGTGAGAGAGTGTAAAGAAATGCTCAAGATTGTGCAAGATTCAGGAATTCGCGGTTGGGACTCGCAGGTGACTCGTGATTGGCAAGCCGCCAAATGCAGCACACGAGTGAAGCGTGTGAGAAGACGAACAATCGTGCCAGCTGGAGCACTACAGGACAAAAAGTCCAGCCTGGCCATTCTGTTATCTTGTGGCTTGAACTCACGACTCAGGCAAGTCGCGAGGCCAAGCCGCCAAACCACCTTGTTTGGGAAAAATTGTCACTTCACATTCCCTTCTCACCCAAGTATGAATACCTCTTAAACCCACGAAATGTAGAGAGCTTTCAGAGAGAATTTTAAGAGAGAAACCCTAGAGAAAAACATGATTGATTCATCCACAATCTTCACATAGAGACTTTTCAAATTCCTCTACTCTCATCCTCTCCATTATTACATCCTTGAGAGGTTCTTACCCAAATCATTTTCTCACCATACCCACATCTATGAGAAGGCTTTTTGGTGCTTTGGGAAGCAGTTAAGAAGGGACCAATGGTTATTGGTTGATGCTATGGGTTGTAGCAGAATCCGGTAAGCTAGAAAAGACAAAAGTTTGATGCAACCTCGTTGGAGTAAGAAACTTGGAGGGCTTAGGTACCTGGGTAGATTAGGCTTGGAGGGTCTATTACTGTTCATGTATCCCAACTTCATTTTCTAGTGGATTATTGACCGCTTGGAGGGCGGCGGAGAGGTTTTACGTTGAGGGCTTCGGTTTCCTCTTCGATAACACATTGTTGTGTTGTCCTTGTGTTTGCATCTCTCTTCCATTAATCTTTACCATATAATTTTTGTTGTGGATGTGATTTTAATTGGTTTAGATTGTTTATCAATTCTGGTATAAGCTTGTTATCATTTTCTTCATATACATTGTTTGATATAAAGCTTGAATTGGTATTTTGTTGTTTGGGAGTCTAAACGTTCATAGTGTTTTATACACTATTTGAACATTCAAATGCCTTATTTCCTACCTTGCTAGAGGGGGGAAAAAATGATGTAGAAAGCCTTGTTAAGTAGAATAAAATAAGCTGATGATATATTTGTTTAAATAATAGAGTTTTAGGATATGGAAATTTTACAATTTAATCTTTATCAATATGGGGCAGGGCGGGTCGGGTTGGGTTTAAAAAGTCTAAACCCATCTCTGCCTCGCCCTATGGTACGAGGCTAAAATCTTGCTCCATCTTCGTCCCACCATCTTTGCGGGGCGGGGAAAACCCACGTGGGGCGAAGTGGAGGGGGACAAGTCAAGCGGGCGGGGCAAAATTGCCATCCTTATTTCTGAGGGTGGTATGTTAAGAAACGGGTCAAGGACAAAATAATAGTTGGTGGACAAAAAAATACACACAAATTACAGTGATGTTATACTACTGATTTCGCACTCTTACCAATTGTTCAACTTACTATATTAAAGATTTACAGGACTGGCATTATATTGTTAAGTGCATATGCCTAATTGACATTATATAGATATTTTTATATTAAATTCAAAAAATGATACATTTCTATAATAAACTGAAAGAGGTTTAAAAAAATAGGGGAAATTACATTTGCCCACCTGTGGTTTGCCTGAAAATCATTTTACCTACCTGTAGCTTAAAGATTGATACTTTACTCACTTGAGTTTTGCAGTTTTGCTCTGTTTGTCTCCCATTATTTACCTCTAGTAAAAACAGAGGTAAATTTGTTTTTTTGTTACCCTCTTATGTCTCTCTCCTCTCAAAACATAAAAAACTAAAAAATCAAAGGAAAAAAAGATCTAAAAGTTAAGTTTTGTAAAAATTAAAATCTAACTTTTACATCTTCTTTTCATGTATCAACTCTTAGATCTTTTATTTTAACACGTTAAAAATTGAAATGGCGGTATCATATAAAAGAGATGGTGCACTAATCATAATCTACCAACGCAAGAAGTCCTGAAATTTGTGTAGCATTATTGAGAATTATAATGTTCTTTTTTTTTTTTTGGAGGATAGAATTATAATGTTCTTTGAACTTATACCGAATACCAGCTTCAACCAAGAAAAATCTCTAAAGCCCTATAATGCCCCATTCAATAATGCTGAAATTAGTTTGAGAGTAACAACTACGATTTTGGCAGTAGAAGCTTTACAATGAAATTCTCATATATGAAACCATATTATTATTTTCTCAAGGTACAGTAGCCATGAAATTTTAAATTTTCAAACAATTGCTAAAAGAATTAACTTTAAAAATCACGGATCATACTTGTTTTGACAAGATATTCCTAAAGTGCTTGAACAAGCCACCGTGGATTTGGCAGAGCCCGTACTATTGATAATGTTGTTCTCACTGTCCATTCCAGATATAGTGGTTTAATTTTGTTCAAGAATTTTATATACAGAATTATTTTTATTCTATTTTTATTAGTGTGCTTCATCAAATTTATTCCAATATCAACCAAAATGTTCGTTCAGAACTTGAAAAAGTCAAAATCGTTATTTTTAAAGAATAGTGCAAGCCTTAACCCAAAGCAGAGTTTTAAAGAATATAAAAAATTGTCAACCTAAAGCAGAAATACAAGAAAAATAAGAAATCCACCAAAAAATAGAGAGAGAGAGAGAGAGAGAGAGAGAGAGAGCCTTTTTATTGTAAGGGAAAACTATGCATAGAATGGAAGAGATAGTGACAAATTTATAGTAAGAACGTATGAATAAGAAGAGAAAAAAATAGAGGAAGAGGAAGGGAAAGAGAAAGAATGATATTAATGTAGAGGGTAGTGGGGAGATGAAAAGGTAAGGGAGAGAGAAAGGTTAGAGAAGTAGTAGGGTGATGAAAAGGTAAGAAAGGGAGAAAGGTTGGAGAAGTGTAAATATTAAAAAAATAAATGTTAAAAACAATTATAGGAAAATTGGAAAGAAAAAAAATAATGACATGGATGCTGATGTGGCTCAACTGGAGCGTAACAACAATAAATGCTACGCTTCAGCTTTTAGATATATATATAGATGTGTTTGGATTGAGAGGAAGAGGAAAGGAGAGGAGAGAAAGTGAGTCTTTTCCATTGTTTGGATGATAGGTGAGAAGAGAAAAAAAGCTAGGGGTGAGGGAAATCAAATACCTCCGGACCCACATTTTGTGTCCGCCAATTTGGCCGAAAATTGGAGAGAAGCCTGACTTGTCTGAACTAAAAACATTAGTTTTGTGCCCATGTATTTTTGTTACTTTCTCTATTTCATTAGGACATAAACATAATAAAACAACCATTTTTCTTTTCATTTCTCTTTTGTTTACAACCCAAACGAAAAAATAGTTCACTATATTCTATTCTTTTATTTTCTCTTTACCAAATATGCATGAGAGAAACATTTTCTTTTTCCTTTCTATTTCCTATTCTTTTCTCTTTTCTTTTCTTTTCACCTACTTGCAACCAAACACAGCATTAAGGAGAGAGAAAAAGAGGAAAAAAAAGAAGAAGAAGAAGAAGAGAGAATGACAAAGTGGTGGGCCCGTAGGAAAAAAAGAAAGAAGAAAAAGAGTTTAGTCTTGTCAATGGGTCCCACGATTTTCAATTTATTTACAAAGGGACCACACAGCAACGTTATTTGAAAACTAAAAATTGGTATGGTGAGTTTTCAAAATACATGTTTTAAACACCCTAAATTGAGAACTGTAACTTAAATACTCTTGATAAAAAACTAGGAAAATTACACTTTAAGGTTGTTTTGGTCTTTAAACACTCTTGATAAAATCAATTTTAATTGTTTGTGAAAAGGTTGTTTTGGTTTTAAACAATGTGTCATTTAAGCAAAAAATCATGTGCAAGTCATGTGATATTAATTTCCGTATAACTTAATATTTAAAAAACACCCTAAATTAAGAACTATAACTTAATCACTCTTGATAATAAAAAAACTAGGGAAATTACACTTTAGGGTTGTTTTGGTCTTTAAACACTCTTGATAAAATCAATTTTAATTGTTTGTGAAAATGTTGTTTTGGTTTTAAACAATGTGTCATTTAAGCAAAAATCATGTGCAAGTCATGTGATATTAATTTCTGTATAACTTAACAGTAAAAGTAACGCTAGGGTGCAAAGTGTGATAGTTTAGAATGCAAAATGTGCATTCGAATAGTTTATAGTGTAAAGTGTAATCTAGTGTATAGTTTAGGGTAGTAAAGTGTAATTTCTCACTAGACTCAAAGGCATATAATAATCCTTCCTCTCTTGTAATCCTATAACCCTTCCCTTCAGACAAAATCTTGTTACCTTTCAGTTTCAAAGACAGTTTTTACTTTGTAATCTTGTAACTCTTCAGACAGTGTTTTATTTTCAAGCTTGTAACAAAGACAGCAGTTTGTTTTCAAGTTTTATCAAAGAAAGAAGTTTTTATTCAAGTAAGGTTTTACTAGTTTCTATTTTCATATTCCATACTCCGTTTTAACTTATTTTGAATATATCTATTTTGCTATTTTCTTCTTTATTGTCTATTTTACCATTGTTTATGCTTCCATATTATTGTCGTGCTCTCTCCTGGGTAGTTAATTGGTATCTGAGCCATGGATGGTAAATGTATGAGTTTTATTTATTTGCAATTAAGAAGTTACTAGGAACATATATTACTACATAGCCACTACTTGCTCATTGTTAGCGTTGGTCAACCTCAAGACTCGTTGGCAAACCATAGTTTCACGTTGGTTAGCCCGTTTTTTGTTAGTCGATGGATAGGTGTTGTTTGGGTGGTCCCACAATGGAGTTTCCTGAGGAGGTGGTCCCGATAGCAAGGATACTAGTGGTTAGTAATAGTTCCGCCAGTAATTATTAATTGCTTGGAAATAGAATAAATACGTTTATTAGCTCATCATCTGTTTGCTTGTTCACACTTAGGTTAGGCACACACTAATTAGAAACATGGACTATGATGATATAGATTATGATGAAGGTTATAACGTAAGAGGTATAGACAATAATCGGTTAAATGGTAATATTGGATTATGAGGAAACATATTCTGATTCTGATAGTGATACTGATGATTATAACTATAACAATAGCACAAATAATTGGAGTACATTAACAGGAGATAAAATCAACCAACAAACTGATAGATACAATAATAGTTTGCTAGACAAAATTAATAAAAAATTAGAATCTTTAGAAACTATTGAGAAACCCACTATATGTACTAAAGTCGAAAGAAAAAATGATAGTTTTTTGGACCTCCTAAAAAAATTGAAAGCTTTAAATTCAGAAAGAGAATTTGAACCTCATCATAGATTACCTTTAACAAAGACCATGACAAATTATTGGTATAATGAAAGGAATAGTGCAATAGAAAACAAGCATATAAATAGTAGTAGAAAAGATGATAGAGAACTAAAAGCAACTAAAAGACCTATAGCTATAGCCTATAAAGACAACAAGAAATACTTTGATGAAAGAAAAGACTATAGTCACGTAGTGCAAAAAATGGTAGATGTAGAGAAAGAAAGAAGTTTTATAGAAATAATACAAAAGAAGAAGCTAGATATAATTGATGAAGACAAAGAAAAAGGAATGGAAAGACAACAAGGCAATAGTACTCTAACCAACTCAAAAGAAACTCTACGTAAGAAGTTAGACATAGAAAAAGAAAGAGACGTGATAAGGAAAGAGAAAGAGAATGATAGTCTAGTCAACAAAGGATTGAAAAATGATAGTTTGGTACAATTAAATAAAAAGACAAAAATTTTAAATTCACCTTTAGATATAGACAGAAAAAGAGACATAATAGTTTTAAATAATACTGAGTTATCAGATAATGAGAAAACTGGCTAACATATTAGAAATACTATTTGTCATAAATGTAAACAATATGGACATACTAAGAAACAATGTCATAGACATAATAAAATTGTTAAACAAATCAGTAAATTAGAATTTGAGAAAGATGTAATAAATGAATTAATGGAAATGTTTGACGTTAAGCAGAAAGAAATAGACCAAGTTAAGAAAAATGAAGAACTAAAATCAACCAACCCACTTAAAGTCAATAAAAGAAAAAGAAAACAAAAAGACATAATAATGAAATTGATAGATAATCTACCCAATCACCTAAAAGATAAAAAAGACTATTTACTAAAATTGAAAGATTCTATAGACATACCTATTGCTTGCATTAAGTGTAGGAAATATGGACACCATGCTACGGAATGTAAAAAAGCTAAGAAAGGAAAAGATTAGAAAGAAAAGACAAAAAAGAAACAAGATGGCATAGATATAAAACCAGTAACACTACAAGACTTAATGACAAAAGCAAAAATAGTAAAACAAGAAATCAAAGAAGATAATTCCACAGACATAGATGAACAAAATATTGCAAAAATAATAAATTTGAAAGAATTTTCAAAACCCATGATAGACCCCCCTTCACTAGAAAAAGATGCTCACAATAGACAAAATTTCTTGAGTTTAATTGACAGAGTAATTTTTCAAAAATGACATACAGAAATCACTTTAGTAATTAATAAAGAGTTTTCTTTGATAGAAATTGCTTTAGTAGATTCAGGTACTGACATGAATTGTATACAAGAAGGATTAATACCTTTAAAGTATTATGAAAAATCATCTGAATGAATAACTCGGGCTAATGGAGAAAAGCTCATAATTAATTATAAAATACCTAATGTTCATATATGTAACGATGGAGTATGTTTTGAAACTATTTTTGTTTTAATTAAAGACCTTTCTTACAAAGTTGTTTTAAGAAATTCCTTTATGGTCTTGATTTACCCCATTTTAGAGACAAACGAAGGAATTAAAACTAATGTAACTAATGTACCCTTTAATATGTATCCCCTCAATAATGTCACTATCCTAAAAGATATTAGTAAAGTAAGAATCTATAGAACTGAAAGAAATTTGTCATCTTTAAAGACAGAAATATCACTAGATGACCAATTGACAAATAACGACATAAAGAAATTTAAACAAGATATAGAGACTGAGATTTGTTCTTATTCTCCCATTGCTTTTTTGCACAGGCACCAACATATAGTCCAAACATCTTGTGAAAAAGAATTTACATCTTGTGAAAAAGAATTTAGTGGAAAAGGCATAAAAGATGGAAATATGATCTCTTTTGATCAATATGCATGGACTGATTGATAGATATAACAATCAAAGTTGTGATTAATAACATACTCATACTTTTTACAATAATCTCAAATACTCATATGACAGATGTTTTAATAAAAGAAGTCTTGACAGATTCTCCTTTACTAATCATTAAAGAAAACACTAATTGTGGTAATCTCTTGAACAAAGACAAATTTAATTTCTCCACAGAAAAAGTTAATCATAAGTCTTTGACAGATTTTCCCCAAACTACTATAGTAGTTGACAAAAGACTTTATGGAAAAGCTTTATTTCACATATTCTAGCATAATGAGATATATAGTACGACATACAAAGCAGACAGAATTATGACAGATAAGTTGGGGTCCACTGTTTGAAAAAGCCCGCTAAGGAAAAGAAGAAGGAAAGACAGAAACGATAGGAAAGTCTTTTATTCGCATATAAACCGCAGGCGCATTTTATATGCTTAGAGGGCTAACTGTTGATGCTCATTTTGGAAGCCCAATAGCAAGAAGAAGCCCAACAATATGGGCAGAGTAGAGTTAGTGAAAAAAAAAAAAAAAAAACTCGATTGGCAGGAACAATGGATTATAGGCCCATAAAGTAAATAAATAGGCTTTGAGGAAAGCAAATGGGCCTAAAGGAGCCTAGAGAGAGAAGCAATAAACCCATGGGCATTATGAGTGTAGAAAAGTGAGAATGGGCCATAACAAGCCCGAGATAATGAAGCAAGAAAGTAAGGGGTTAGTGGAAAGCCCATGAGCCCCAAGGATGAAGAATAAGGTAATTGGGCTAGGGAAGCCCAAAAGAATTAATAAAAGCTCATGGGAATGCAGAGTTAGAAAATGGGCCAAGGATGCTCAAAAATAAAGAAATGGGACAAAAGAGCCCACGAGCAATGTAATGGGTTAAGAGAGCCCAAAGTAGCATGAGAATAAATCCAATGACCATATTGAGTCATTGAGAGAAGGCAGCAAGGCCGAAAAGGCCCAGCAAACATGGGTCAAATAACACCACAGTATGAATGGCAGAATGGTATGGTAGGAATGGCAACAAGACTATGGAAGGAGCAAAGAATGGGCTAAAAGGGAAAAAACCCACGATCAACCAAGGCCCAGCCCTTGAAAGGAGCAGGCCAATAATGAAAGATTAGAAAACAGTTCACACCATAAGGGGTCAAGGATGAGCGACAAAATGCACAGAGGAGACTTCAAACCATGGCAAACACATGAGCAGCAGACAAGCTTTCAACGTACATAGGAAGTGGAACACGCGCAAGGCCCAGACACTACCAACATGTACCCAGCCAATACAGGAGTGGAGGGTCATGGGCCAGAGGTAAGAGTGTTAGGATTAGTGCCCTTAAATCCTATTGTATGATGTTGTGTGTGATATTACGTATGACACTATGTATGACATTATGTATGACTTAATATTGTGATTAATAAAGTTGTTTTATTATTATCTAAAATAATGGTAACATGAATATTCGGACATTATCATATAGTCCATGAGATGCATAGTATATGATTTATGTGATTTAGTCATAGAAGATATAAGTCACAAGTTCTTTGTAAACTCAGAATTTTAGTTCGTAGTCGGTGATGAAATTGGGCATTTCATTTGCGAAGACTATAACATATCAACTAAGATGATTTGTCTTGATCATGGAAGTGGAGACTTCTAGTTGATATGTTGATATGTTTTAAGAGTTAAGACATATTGAACTGGACCACTGTGAGATTTATTATTCTTAACGACTATCAATGAATAATAAATCTCACGACTTCTATTTACATGAACTCTTAATCTTGAAAGGATAATAGACCTAATCATGAAGTGTATGTTGCTTTGATATATCTGGAGTGAGATCTAAAGATACAATCAAAACCTCAGTATGTTGGGCAGCTACATTTAGTGTTGATGGTACATATATTCTCAAGATGGAATTCATAGTCTCTTAACGGAGATATAAAATATTCTCTTGTGATAAGTTTAATGGATTCAGTTATTCAGAGAATTAGGCCTAACCACTTTGGTAAGAAATTACTAAAGTATATATTTATGAAATTGGATTTCATAAATATATGATGAATAACTTAAAAGGATTAAACCGGGTACTCAAGAATTAAGATGTAGTAATCTACAAAGTGACATCTACATTAATGATTTTGTATTACTACGAATATTTTATGAAGGGGTTGTATGTACAATAAAGTCTTGGGATATAATTTATTAATAAGGCCTAGAGTGCAATTATATTTATATAGTAGTATTAAATATAATTAATGGTAACTTTGGACTTATCAAGAGTTGACAGAAAAGCCCAAGGCCCATTGGAGCTAGAGTCTTATTTGTTCTATTTTGGTCTCACTCCAAGCCACATACTAAAACCCAATTAGAAAGGCCCAAAAGGCCAGCTCAATTAGATAATTAGTTAAATACAAAGGGAGAAACATACAGAATTTTAGAAGTGACATTATTGTGAAATAGTGTGTATGTGTGAGTGTAAGCCACACTCTTTTTCTCCCTTGGAAACCGATTGAGAGACCACACTTCTTGGGTGTAAAGTGGAATTGGAGTGAAGATTAAAAGTGTTCTCAAGAACTTCTGATCTTTGGTTTTGAAATTTACCACACCAAGGTACACTCTCTTATTCTTAAATTCTAAAATTTTCATAGTACATGTTATCAATTACGAATGAAGTAGATCTATTAATTTTCTGCTGCGTATGTTTTGTATGCGATACAAACATGTATTTTTCCAACAAAGAGAGGGTATGGTCTAGTGGTGGGGAGAAAGGGAAAGTCTATTTTGGGGTTCCCGCTCATATTCTTTTGGGGTTGATATCCTACTGAGATGACATACCACCCAAAAGAAGGAAAGATGAGCTGGAACCACTAGGTGCATGCCATGAGGGATAACAAGAGAGAATGTTACGGTGAGCAAGCAAACAAAATAGTTTTCTTTGTCTGGTAATGGGGAGTGGCACAGCCAGTACAGGTAAGTGGTGGCGGCTGGACAGCTAACAAATCAGTGGGTGGTCGGAAGGAACACCCTAAACTAGACAAAAGTGGTTAAAGACTAAAATGGTAAAAACCAGTCATGGTAGGCAGTATATAAAGGGTCCTTGTTGTGCACAGTAACACGACCAGAACAAGAGCAACCACTAGAAGAGAATCACAACACCACCATTACCATAACACCACACGAGCAAGCATTAAGAAAGAAAGAAAAGAGTGGGAAAGAGTAAAAGTAACAAAATGGAGAGAAATGAGAAAGAAAAGAAATAGGGAGTGTAGAATGGCAGGCATGCACCAATAGGCTAATCCCTTCTCTCCCTCTAATGGCCTACTCTCTGTTGAGGGCAAATGATTCTTTTGGGTAAAAGCCATTCAGGCTCGTTCCCTCAAAGTGATTAATTTCTACGGCAGGATTACCTTGTGAAGTTATCCACATTAAGGAAGTGGTTTCCTCCTTGGCCTTGGCCCTGTAACACAATTAAACACGGCAAACTGATCTTTACTTCTTTGATTTTACCACTTGCTACTATTGTTTCTTCTCTTGTCTTTGCAATCTCACCTATAACGTGCTCTTTCCGCTTGTTTTAATTAAGAATCTCTTACTTAGTTTTCCGAACAATAACGTATTTCTATTATCATTGTTTTATTACATTTATCCGCCATAACTCTTTTGTAGCAACTTCGCCTGCCATGGACATGTGACTAAAGTTTCGGCAAACAGGGCATAGTTTGTGCGCAAGTCAGACCAAGGTGAGTTGCAATTGGACCGGTCCCAACTCTCCTATCTAGAACACTCGGGCCCAGTGCAGCAGGAGGCAATCTAGCCCAAAATCACAAAAGGCCCACCACAACGCGAAACTATGGTTTGCCAACGAGTCTTGAGGCTGACCAACACTAACAAGGAGCAAGTAGTAGCTATATATTAATATATGTTCCTAGTAACTTCTTAATTGCAAAGAAATAAAAGTCATACATCTACCATCCCTAGCTCTGATACCATTGATAATAATAATAATAATAATAATAATAATAATAATTGAGAATAATTGAGAATAATGAAAAGGTGTGAAAGTGAAAAATAGTGGGAGAAAGAATTGAGAGTGAAAATCTGGGAAACAAAAAAAAGATAGAATTAGATAAGGAAAATGAGATTTTTTTTCCCCTTCATAAAAGAATTAGTCGACTGGCTTTAACTTTTGGGTCAATTGTAAGAAAAGAGCGAGCTATTTCAAAGATTCAGTTGTTGTTGTTGTTTTTTTTTTTTTTTTAAATAAATCTAAATAATATTGGTGATGTGTAAAATTGTGGAGCTTCCAAATCTTAGGTGGCACAATACAAGAAGGTCAACAAAAAGTCAAAAGTTTCAATTTTATAATATATATAGATATATAGATAAAAAATCATCATAGAAAGGCATTAAGTGCTCACCCTTAAATTTTAGGACCAAGGGCAGTTGTCCCAAACCCTTGTAACATTTTTATCTACCACATTTACCTCAACATCATTAGAAGCATTCCAAGCTTTCAAGCAAAAAAAGACTTTAGTTGAAGGGATCTTACCCAGTAACCGAAATTTGGACTTCTCCTCGGCTCTTGGTTCAATCTCCAGGCATCCAAGCTTCTTGGTCTTTACTATAAGCTTATCCATGCTGCTCCTAACTCCCTCTACAATCTTAATTTCTGAGATAAGGAACTGGTTTGGTTCGAGAAATAGAGACCTTTGGTAAGATTTAGAGGATAAGCGATCTCAAGGACACCGGCTAAAAAGGAAGAAACTAGTCTACGAAAGAAAGGGGAAAGAGAGGACATGCAGCAGCGGCCTCGATTTTGACATTATGATGCCTACAAATTCTTCATAATTGAGATCTAATGCGGAATGTGGTTATGTGAGTATGAACCTCTTTTTTTTTGTTTTACCCACAAATCACAATGAATAATCAACATTTAACTGTTTGCTGGTTCCCAAGCACCCAACAATTCCAACATAACAATTCCAACATAATAGACTTATAGCTCCTGGCGAGGTGGAAAACTAGCCGCCGCCAATATAAAAGACTTTTCCTTACCATCCCTTGAAACCAATTGTTTTTTCTATGGTAACTCCAGATGATCAACCCCAAGCTTTGAAGTCCGTTTCATTCCAATATGAATATCTAGCTTTTCTGTTGTTCTTGAGTCACTCCGTAGGACACGGGTCCACTTAGCCACAGGTTGAGTGACGTGGAGTGAAGATGCGAGAATATGTGGAATATCCTGAAATGGAGATGCAGCCTTACTCGAACTCATAAAAGTAGGGGAGATATTATTGGTGAAGGATACGGTGTGTTTATTTGGAGGTGAAATATAGTGGATGAAAAACTTTAGAGAGAAAATGAGAAGGGGAACTTTTTTGAGCGTGTTTGATTGGGTGAGGAGGAAAGAAAATAAATGGTGGGGCTCAGGTGTTTTCTCCCCGGACCCACCAAAAAGTTTTCTCCCCAAAATAGAGAGAAAACTGAAGGAAGAAATTGGGCATCATTTTTAGACGAAAATGTTCATGTGCAATTGCATATGGGCTTCATCCACATTACTTTTCTTCACGCATTTTTTTCTTTTTCTTTTTTCTCCTTTTTTTTTTTTTTTTTGGTTGTTTATCACTTTTTTGGTTTTAATTGGGCATCGTTTTTTAATAAGGATATATGCGTAAATTTATATAAACTCACTTTTTCCATCCCTCCATTTTTCCACTTCCAATCCAAAAAAAAAAAAAAAAAAAAAAAATGAGAGAAATTAAAATTTTTTCTATCTTCCCACTTTCCATTCTCTCATCATTTTCTATCCTCCTACTTTTCGAGAAATTATAAGGTCCTCATGGTGGATAAGTGACGTAGTTCATCTTTCCAGAAAAAGACTCACATCTGTTTAAAATTGTTGACTCAGAGTTTTTTTTTTTAAATAGAAACTGATTACTGACTCAACAATTTTAAATAAGTGGAAGTCTTTTAGTAAAATGATGGACAAGTGACGTAATCCACCACGCGGTATAATTTCTTGAAAAATCAGATTCTTGAATAGGAATCGAATCTCATTTATACTTCGTATCCTCCATATTATCGTGCCTAGTCAAATCTTGGTCAATCTCATTTAATTGCCGAGAAAAACACTCTCTCCCATTGGGCTGACCCTCAAAACTCCGATAATCTTCAACCAGTATAGGAAAAACATTAATTCGAGTCTTAGAATCAGGAGTAACCTTATGGGGGAGATTCCATTGAAGAGTTTGAATTTTCTGGTGTTGGGTTCATAGGATTCAGAGTAGCACCACCACCGTATGGTTGTTTAGGTTCCTCTACCTTTTGTTTTGCATAAAATCTAGGGACCACTATCATGGATTTTTTGACCAGATTAAAAGGTGGAGCACACATCCAAGCTCCATATTGGCGGGATTCAATGGACAAAGTTCCCTCACTATCAAACCACAAACCACAGTCTTTGTCACTGTGAATAAGGCAGCTGCAGCAATAACAAATATTCAGCAGCCTTTCAAACTTGAATGACACCCAACTATTCATCCTATCATCCATGGTTATTTTATGACCTCGATGGAGAGGTTTTGATACATCAGTCTCTACTCGGACCCTCATGATGTCCCCTCCTTCCATCTCTGATTTTTCTGATGAACAGACCTTACCGATACTTGAACAGATACCCACTACCACATCCCGGTTCATAATAAAGAAGAAGAAAAGTCAGCAGTACACAAAAGGAAAGAATAACAGAGCAACAAATTTGGAAATCATTCATCTCTAGACAAATCACACAAAATCCTCTGCCATTACTCAATCAACACCATATTTGGCTCTCTTACCGTTACTGAAGATCAGCAAATGATTTGGCTCCAAGAGAAAATCACTCCACTCATAATTACACACTTTGAATTATTTTGAAATCCTTCTCTGTACAAACACTCAACATTTGTATATAAATACCTATGTATAACTTCTCTCATTATATAGTGAGAGGAGGCCCTTTTTGAATAAAACAATTACTCAATTTCTTCTTTATGGTATCAGAGCTAACCATGTTTGTTATGGTAGTGTAAAACCTTCTATCTTCTTCTTTTTCCTTTATCTTGCTTATGGCTTTGTCTACATCATCATCCTCTCTCAATATCACCACCATTGCATAGATTGCTACAATGGTTGGGGAAAAATTATCTACAAAAAATTTTGTCATGTGGAGAGGCCAACTGCTACCATTAATTGAGAGCATTCAAATGGTGGACCACATTGTGGAAAACCCAAACCAACCTAAGGCATTGCTAATCTCCTCAGATGGAAAAGAAGAGCCAAACCGACAATATGCCATATGGAAGAAAGATGACCAACTCATAAAAAGCCTTATCACAGCAACTCTGACTTCAGAAGTTCGAAGCCATACTGCTGGCTTGACCACCACACAAGAGGTGTGGAAGTGTCTTGAAGATCGGCTTGCTAACTCCTCCAAGGAAAGGTCACGCGACCTTACACGAAGACTTCAAGAAATTTGCAGAGAGAATCATCGATTGCTAGATGAATACCTTCATAAGTTGAAGGTAATTTGTGATGAACTAGCAGCAATACACAACCCTGTTGATGATGATGGTAAGGTTTATTGGGCTCTCAATGGTCTTAGCAACAAATATGACAACTTTGTCATTGCAATGCAAGTAAGATCACCCCTCCCCTCTTTTGACAAATTTGTTACTTCTTTATCCATCTATGAACGCAAACATCAAGATAGTAGCTTGAATGAAAATCAAGCTTTCTTCTCTCAACGCCAAAATAGAGGTAGAGGTAATTCACATAATTGCAATCAAGGGCACCGTGGAAGCAATCATTTTAGTTCAAGAGGGCGAGGATTTACTCCATCACAACATAGTCGTGGTTCACATTCCAACTATAGAAGCACTCCAAGTAGATCCTCTGGTCAATCACAACGACCATCATAATCTATGAATCAACATAGCCAACACCAACGACCCTCCATCATTTGTCAAATCTGTAACAAGTCTGGACATAAGGCTTTCAATTGTAGAAATCGATAAAACCATGCCTATCAAGATGAAGAGATACCACAAGCCTTAGCTACACTCTCTATATCATATCCCAACGATCCTGAATGGATTTCTGACTCAGGTGCCACCTCTTATATGACTAATGATGCAGGTAAACTCCACTCACTCAAACCTTATCATGGCCCTGATAAAATTGTTATTGGTGATGGAAAAACTCTTAAGATCACTCATATAGGGGACACATCTATTTTTACTCCATATGGACAGTTGAGACTTAAAAATGTCTTGTTGGTACCTAATATTACAAAGAACTTACTCTCTATTGAAAAGTTAGCAAATGATTTGTCATGTGTAATACTTTTCTCATCTAAAGGTTTTGTGGTTAAGGACAAGAAAACATGGAAGAGATTGGCCAGCGGTCGTAGGGAAGGTGGTCTCTACACTATTGGAGGAAACACATATGCCCTGTTCTCTACAAGGCAAAGGGTAGCCTCTGATGAAGTATGGCACCAATGGCTAGGTCACCCCCAACAAAAGGTTCTTTCATTTCTTAGTCAAAGGAATTTTATCTCTGTTGATGATCACAATAAAGGAAATCCTATTTGCACAAGTTGTCAAATGGGTAAAAGTTGTAAGCTTCCTATTATTAATGAGAATACCAGAAGTGATTTTCCACTCCATAAAATACATTGTGATTTATGGGGACCTGCCCCGATTAATTCTGTCCAAAATTTTCGCTATTATGCCTCCTTTGTTGATGATTGCACTCGCTATACATGGATGTTTCCTTTAAAATACAAGTCAGACTTCTTTGCATGCTTAAAAAAAATCAAGAATATGGTGGAATTACAACACAATTACAAAATAAAAATCTTTCAAAGCGATGGAGGTGGTGAGTTTGGCAAAAATGAGTTTTTGAATTTCTTATCTGATCATGGCATAGTTCGACAAATATCCTATCCTTGAACTCCAGAACAAAATGGAATAGTTGAAAGAAAACATCGCCATATAGTTGAGTGGGGACTCACTTTATTGTTCCATAGTAAAGTGCCAAAGAACCTGTGGATTGATGCATTTCATACTGCAGTATTTCTGATAAATCGCCACCCTACACCATTGTTAAATATGGAAACACCTTTTAAATTGCTTCATGGAAAGGATCCTGATTACTCCTCTCTACGAACATTTGGGTGCCAGTGCTTTCCCTACCTTTGGGCTTATGGCAATAACAAGTTTTCTCCTAAGTCTCTACCATGTGTGTTCATTGGCCATAGTCAATTTCATAAAGGCTATCGTTGCCTTTACCCTCCTACTGGACATGTATACATATCTAGGCATGTTGTTTTTAATGAAAACCATTATCCATATGCTAATCCACCTTCTAGTGTTGCTAATTTTCAGGGAGAGCAGGATCTTTCTATGACTACCTTTATTGAGTGGTCTACCCCTAATCATTATGCAAAATCTACCTCATCTCCGCCCATCACAGCAAGTTCAATCTTCCCTTGCTCTATTCCTCCATCTTCCACTTCAGAGATGCCACTTGCTCAAGTGAACACTTCTACCAATGCCAACTCAAGTGAACCTAGGCCTTTAGTAGAAGAATCTTCAACAGAAGCACATGTTCTTAAGCCAAATCCTCCAAGCCTATCTCCACCAGTCCAATCTAATTCTGCTAGTTTGGATGTGAGTTCTTCATCTATGCGCCGATGTGTAAAGTTGAAGAATGGTTGTCCCTCCTCCAATGCTTCCAGCCTTTTGGATCCAGGCCGCCATCTCTCCCTTAATTCCCATCCAATGAAAACTCGTGGAAAAACTAAGGCTGGTTTGCTGCATTATAGTACTCCTCCTTTTATTCCTACTGAACCTCGTTCTTTGAAACCTGCCCTTAGGCACCCTAATTGAGTTGCTGCTATGAAAGAGGAACTTCAAGCTGTCCATGATAATCACACTTGGACCCTTGTTCCACATCATCCGTCTATGAATGTTATTGGTTCAAAATGGGTCTATCAGACTAAATTAAAAGCAGACGGGAGCCTTGAACGCTTGAAAGCACGGTTGGTTGCAAAGGCTTCAATCAACTTGAAGGTGTGGATTATGATGAGACCTTTAGTCCAGTGGTAAAGCCTTAGACCATTCGGATTATTCTCACTATTGCTCTCACTTGTAGATGGAAAATTAAACAACTTGATGTTAAAAATGCATTTCTTCATGGTTGTCTCAAAGAGCCTGTCTTTATGGAACAACCACCTGGGTTTCAAGATCAGCACCATCCCGAGTTTGTTTGCAAACTGTCTCGCTCACTCTATGGCCTAAAACAAGCCCTAAGAGCTTGGTTTGATCGATTTAGTACTTATCTCATTCACTTTGGTTTCCTTTGCAGCACTTATGATCCATCCTTGTTTATTTTACATAGTCCACATGGTACTATTGTTCTACTCCAATATGTTGATATATTATTCTCAATGGCAGTAATGAGCACTTCCTTGAATCCTTTGTTCGTCAACTCAGTTCTCAATTTGCCATGAAAGACCTTGGACCTTTGCATTATTTTCTTGGTATTGAAGTTATTCCTGCTCCTATTGGTATGTTCTTGTCTCAACGAAAATATGCTCAAGATCTTCTCCAACGTGCTCACATGTCCGACTACAATGCCATCTCCACACCCATGGCATTGAAATCTACCATTGACTACCTCTCTGATGCTTTCCCCAATCCATCTCTCTATCGCAGCATAGTGGGGGCCTTACAATACCTCACCATAACACGTCCTGATCTCTCTTACGTTGTTAATAGCATTTGCCAACACATGCATGCCCCTATAGTTGGACATATGCAACTTGTCAAACGTATCTTGCGCTATGTCCGTGGCACTTTCAAATTTGACCTTCATCTCCTACATGACAGCACACTTGATCTTTATGCATTTTCAGATGCTGATTAGGCTAGTTGTCCTCTTACTCGTCACTTTATGACTAGTTATGGTGTTTTCTTGGGCTCTAACTTAATTTCTTGGGCTGCTAAGAAACAACCCACAGCGTCTCGTTCAAGTGCAGAGGCTGAATATCGAGCTATGGCTGTTGCCACTGCTGAAGTCACTTGGATCTCCTTTATACTACAAGATCTTGGCATCCCTTTACCTACTGCTGCTACTCTTTTTTATGACAAAATCAGTGCCTTATACATGTCAATTAATCCGATTTTTCATGCACGTAGTAAGCATATAGAAATAGATTATCACTTTGTTCGTGAGAAAGTTGCTCAAGGAGATCTCATCACTAAGTTTGTTCGTACTTCTCATCAGCTTGCTGATGTGTTTACAAAGCCACTTCCTTGTGACCAGTTTCAAACTCTTCGGTCCAAGTTGGGAGTTTTGTCTCCATCACTCCTTAACTTGAGGGGGAGTAAAGAAGAAGAAAAGTCAGTAGTACACAAAAGGAAAGAATAACAGAGCAACAAATTTGGAAATCATTTATTCCTAGACAAATCACACAAAATCCTCTGTCATTACTCAATCAACACGGTATTTGGCTCTCTTACAGTTACGAAAGATTAGCAAATGATTTGGCTCCAAGAGTAAATCACTCCACTCATAATTATACACTTCGAATTATTTTGAAATTCTTCTCTGTACAAACACTCAACATTTGTATATAAATACATATGTATAACTTCTCTCGTTGTATAGAGAGAAGGCCCTTTGAATAATACAATTACTCAATTTCTTCTTTACATAAAACCTAATGGGAATGTCGTAAACTTGAACCCAAAAAGGAACCAAATCAAAGCATAAATCCCAAACATGCATAGTCTTTTCGTAGTGTTGAATCGCAACTAAATGCTTATCAAAGCTCCAAGGTTGACTTTACAAAACTCGATCTGTTTCAAGTTTATTATCAAAAATGAAGAGAACAATATGATTACCCAAATTTTTAATTTTAAAACCATTTCTAGAGTGCCATAACTGTTTGAAGTTTCTGGCTATTGCATCACTGTTAAGAACTCTTTTTGTGAAAAACTTCACAGCCAAGATAAACTCAACAGAGCCCATCTCATTACTTAACAGAAAACCATCACCTTCTAAACCTGAGAGAGATAAGCAACTCCAACCCTTAGTAATATCTTTCATGGTGAATGAAAAGAACACTAGTGTTTCCCAAACCCCAAGAAAAAAACCCCACTAGCCCTTAGAAAACAAAGTTTTACTAAGGGGACAATCAAACCTTCGATAAGAAGGGACAAAGAATTCTATAACCTAGGAGAAGTTAGGAACCCTAACTTTCACTAGTGACAGATAAACCAGTGATAGATGATAAGAAAATATTAGGTCTATCTCAGTAGCTAAAGACTCACATTCATGTCCTAATTCTATTTTGTGTGCAAGACAAATCTCTTATTTGTACTAGAAGTTTATGGTTTAGCTTCTTATATATACTTATGTTATGGTTTATTATAACACAAAATTTGTACTATACTCTCATATATTAAAGATATAGCATTTAAGGATTTTCTTCATGGACGTAGACTGTTAGGCCGAATCATGTAACATTCCTATTCTTGTGTTCTATATTTGATGCTTTCATTTCTCCATTTATTCTAATATATTCAAAATGATATATCAACGCTAATATTTAATTTAGTATATTAATAAAATAAACTGAAAAGGATAAAAAAAAAATTCTAGAGAGCAAACGGACTCTGGGTTTATAATATTACACCATATAGAGACATTGCAAATGTTCTTCAGCCCAAACACTTATTCTAAGAAACCTAATCAATAATATTATATAGATTATAAAGCATCTTTGCAAATATAACTGGATTTTTATTTTTTTTTTTATTTTTATTTTATGTGGGTAAAATCAAATATAACTGGATTAGGTAGTGGATAAAGAGTCATATATTAATGAAAGAGAACTTTTTTTTTTTTTTTTTTTTTTTCATATTGATAATTCAGATCTATAGTAAGCACGTAGACAACTGATATTTTGATATTGATTGCAATTGTAGTCCTCCCCTCCAGTTATTCTGATTTGTGAATTGAGTAGTCAAAATTACGTGGTTTAGGGGCTGAAGACCTGTCAATCATTGATGAAACGCTGTATTGACTATGGACCATGGACCATGGACCTTGGAACTTTGTTACTGTATACACTGTACGTTCTAACATTATTGGTCCACTCTGATATATTTTTTCTTTCATAATTTCAAAAAATATACTGGGATGGTTGAAATTGATAGTTGTAAAAAGTAACTTTTTATTTCAACCATTAATTAAAAAAGTAAAAATTTAAAAAGGGAAATGTGTAAATATTTTGTGAGAGAGATGAAGATGAATTGCACCTGATGAAATACCTAGAACATAGAAAATAAATGCAAATAACTTTTGCTAATACAGGGTGTGGTAGGCTCAATTAAACATTTTTCCCATATAAAATGTGTGATGGACATTACCGCAAAATGACAATAGAGGATACTAGGCCCGCCCCATGTGAGGATGGATACGTGATAGATCGGACACTACTTTTTGAGTTAATGGCCAATGTAGCAAGTGTTGGGTCTGAATTATATTACCATTAATATTATTAATCTCAAATAGTAATCACACACAAAAATACAAATATTATCATTAAAAAAATCATAGGAGAAATTCCGAATCAATTTTACTATTATCAAATCAATTACAATATTTTTTGTATATGTCTTACGACTAAAGATTTTTTGTTTTTTACTCTCCCATACACTCTTTTTGTGTCTCATGAAGGCGACAACACTTTACTCTTTCCTCCTTGGCTATCTTCTCAAAGGCGGCAACCCTTTACTCTCTCCTTCTTAACTATCGCCTCTAAGGTGGCAACCCTTTACTCTCCTTGAAGGCGGCAACCCTTTGCTCTCTCATCCTTGGCTATCTCCTCGAATGTGGCAACCCTTTGCTCTCTCCTCCTTGGCTATCTTCTCAAAGGTGGCAACAATTTACTCTCTCCTCCTTGGTTATTTTCTCGGAGGTGGCAACCATTTGCTCTCTCCTCCTTGGCTATCTCCTAAGCGAAAATCCATTTTTTCTCTCTTAGTTTCATGCTCTATTTTCTCCTCTCCATAGGGAGAACTGAAAGCTCTAAAATTTGTTGATCAACACAAGAGCTGTTTAGACCCCCTAATGAAAATTACGGCTTGGTTGATTTTACACTAACTTAATACTAAGTGCGGAATAGTGTAAACACAATGCGGAATAGTGTAAACACAAGCGTATAAGCAAGACAACTACTCTAATCCATATTTAAAGCAACACAGCAGTATAATGGAATATAAAAGAGTAGGGAAGAGAGATGCAAACACAGAAAACACCAAGACGTGTTTTCGAAGAGGAAACCGAAGAACTCGGCGAAAAACCTCTCCGCCGCCCTCCAAGCGGAAATCGATCCACTAGACAATCAGTTGGGATACATGAGTTAGCAAGAGACCCTCCAAGCCTAATCTACCCGATGTACCTAAGCCCTCCAAGCTCCTACTCCAACAAGGCTTCTCGGAACCGTGTCTTGTCTTAGTTCTCCGGATCCCGCAACAAGCTCCATGTTGCATCTGCCATCATCGGCTTCTTCCAATGCTTCCCAGCAACTCCAAAACACTCTCTACACTCTGAATAGGTGTGGGTTGTGTTTGGGTACAAATCTCCTCTCAAGGTATGATAATGGGAGAGGGATGGAGAAGAGGCTACAATGATTTCTCACTAAGGAGGAGTAGCTCTCTCTCAAAAGATGGGTGTGTGTTGTAGAAAACCTATCTAGGGTTTTTCTCTCTGAATGGCCTCTCTTACATTTGTGGGTAATGAGGGTATATATAGTATGGGTGAAGGGTAAGAAAGTCACTCATTAAAATCCTCCAGGCAGAATGTTTCGCGACTATCTCGCGGGAAGGCCTTACCCGCGAGACACTCGCGAAAACGACAACCTGGCACGACTCTTCAGCTTCCAGTCATGTGCTTCTCACATGGCTCTTTCGCGGCTTAGCTTCCAGCGACACACCCGCGAGATCCACTGATCTTCAATAAAGCTTGAGTCTTCACTAACTTGATACTAAACCCAATACAATTAAATCCCACAAAATACAAGGAAATAAAATAAAGTAATTACAACACATTTTGTCATGGAATAAAGCCAATATAAAACATAGTTGTAAATCACAACTTTACAATCTCCCCCTTTGGCTATTCCGTGACAAAACACCCTATAACAGACTCTAGACTTAAACGTGAGTTTGGGAACAAAGGCAAAACTCACTCACACCTAATTCTAGATTCTGATAAGCTCTTGGACATATGAACAAGTAACTCCTGAAACACAACAACAAAATATTATCATTGTATGCAGAAAACTTGAAAAGCATATGGAGCATTAAGAGCATGATCAAGCAAGATGAAATAGAGAACACTAGATCATGGCAAGATCAAACAAGTAATCACTATACACAAGCAATTACTATGCTCATTCACACAAGGAATGAACATCCGGATATGCAAGATGATAAGCTCATATGAAGAGTATCATTTGCAAATCCAACACTCAACCAATGCAAAATACTCAAAGTATTTGCATCTAGGAACAATCCTACATGGGCACAAGAGTGTTCATCACTCAACCAATGCATAGAACGTATATGCATCTAGGAACAATCCTACACGGGCACAAGAGTGATGTAGTGAAGTAAATGTATGACATTAAACTTCAATAGCACAAGCATAAAGGCTGCATAAGCAAAGTATTGCAAATACATGGCACAAACCACAAAAGCCTACAAATGTGCAATGAAACAAACCCTAAAAGCTTACAAAAGCATCATGGGTACAAAATATAAAGTACTTCCCTATCATATCACTCCCCCTATCATGAATCATAGGAGCTGTGATGAACTTGGAACATATATACCTGTAACCTGAAACACTTGCACAAACCACATTAGACCCTCAAGGTAAATCAGGTGTTAAAAAGACAAGTATAATGTAACAAGTAAAATGTGATCAAGTAAACATGTTGAGAAACATATGAGCAACTTGATCAAACACAAGATAGTCATATGGAAATGACTACAATGATCATATAGCAAAGCAAATGATCATCCGAACATGCAACCAATAAAGCTTAATAGCATAAGGGTAAAAGCATGTCCAACACAAAAGCATGATGCAATGAGAGCAATAAAGCATATCAAAGCACCGTAAAGTAACGAGAAAACAAGCATAAAGTAGATCAAGGTTTTCTCAAAAAATGTCTTCTCCCCCTTGGTATATGCATCTCCCCCTACGAATGTGCACAAGGTAGAATTTCTCCCCCTAAGAGTGTGCACATGAGTCATATAGAGATTGTAAAGTTGTGATTTACAACTATGTTTTATATTGGCTTTATTCCATGACAAAATGTATTGTAATTACTTTATTTTATTTCCTTGTATTTTGTGGGATTTAATTGTATTGGGTTTAGTATCAAGTTAGTGAAGACTCAAGCTTTATTGAAGATCAGTGGATCTCGCGGGTGTGTCGCTGGAAGCTAACCCGCGAAAGAGCCATGTGAGAAGCACATGACTGGAAGCTGAAGAGTCGTGCCAGGCTGTCGTTTTCGCGAGTGTCTCGCGGGTAAGGCCTTCCCGCGAGACAGTCGCGAAACATTCTGCCTGGAGGATTTTAATGAGTGACTTTCTTACCCTTCACCCATACTATATATACCCTCATTACCCACAAATGTAAGAGAGGTCATTCAGAGAGAAAAACCCTAGATAGGTTTTCTACAACACACACCCATCTTTTGAGAGAGGGCTACTCCTCCTTAGTGAGAAATCATTGTAGCCTCTTCTCCATCTCTCTCCCATTATCATACCTTGAGAGGAGATTTGTACCCAAACACAACCCACACCTATTCAGAGTGTAGAGAGTGTTTTGGAGTTGCTGGGAAGCATTGGAAGAAGCCGATGATGGCAGATGCAACATGGAGCTTGTTGCGGGATCCGGAGAACTAAGACAAGACACGGTTCCGAGAAGCCTTGTTGGAGTAGGAGCTTGGAGGGCTTAGGTACATCGGGTAGATTAGGCTTGGAGGGTCTCTTGCTAACCCATGTATCCCAACTGATTGTCTAGTGGATCGATTTCCGCTTGGAGGGCGGCGGAGAGGTTTTTCGCCGAGTTCTTCGGTTTCCTCTTCGAAAACACGTCTTGGTGTTTTCTGTGTTTGCATCTCTCTTCCCTACTCTTTTATATTCCATTATACTGCTGTGTTGCTTTAAATATGGATTAGAGTAGTTGTCTTGCTTATACGCTGGTGTTTACACTATTCCGCACTTAGTATTAAGTTAGTGTAAAATCAACTAAGCCGTAATTATTAATTGGGGGGTCTAAACAGCTCTTGTGTTTTCAACACATTTTAGAGCTTTCAATTGGTATCAGAGCGGGTACACTTGCTGTGGTTTTAATACCTAAGTGTGATCCTTGACCCCTTGTGTGTTTTGCCATGGATAATGCTTTACATGCTTGTATGGATGTTGTTGATTGTAACATGCCATGTGTTTGTGAAAATGCCTCTATGAGTGTTTATCCTCATGATTGTGATGCCATGTTATATGAATCCATGGGTGTTGCTGACAAACTCTTGAAGAAAGAAGCTAAGAAGTTTCAAAAGAATTTGAGCAAGTTCATTTGTGAAAAGGATGATTTGATTGCTAAGCTCAATGAATCCAATAAATTGGTTGAAAAATATAAAAAGCTTGCTGAAAATTCTCTTGAAAAGCTGAAAGAGTTTGAGTGTTTGAATATGGACTTGGATGCTAAACTTGTTTTGTCTAACAAACTTGTTGATGATCTTAAATCTGAAAATGAATCTCTTAAGATGCATGCCAAGTGTTTGATTGCTGAACCTATTGTCAAAAATGATGAAAATATATGTTGCAATCATGTTGTGGTACCCAATTTTGTGCCTAATGTGTGTTTTGCCTCAAAGGACAAATCGGTGTACATTCCTCCACATAAAAGAAATCAAAAAGTGGAGAGAAAGGCTCTTAAGCCTAAGCCTTTGATTAGGTCCAATCCTAGGGAATTGAGTGGATCTAAGTTTGTTCCAACTTGCCACCATTGCGGTGTGATTGGTCATATAAGGCCTCAATGTTCTAAGTTGAAGAGAGAACAAACCCAAGTTGCTAGATCCATTCCCAAAAAGCCTAATGGACCTAAACACATTGTTTGTCACCATTGTGGTGCCTTTGGTCATCTAAGACCTCATTGCTCTAAGTTTCATGCTCTTAAAAGAATTAAAAGAAAAGAGAAACTTGAGCCTCTTGGAAGTTGTACTTTGTATGATAAACCGGATTTGAGTGAAAATAGCATGTTGTTAAAGAAAGTGTTTAATGCTCTTAACTCCTTGACTATGTGCATCTCCGGTTCTCATTCTTCCAACCCTCGTCTCACTTCTCTTGAGACACTCATTCCAAGCAATCATTCCGTTTGGATGAGGAAGGGTTCCTATGGTTGAGCTTTTGCTCCTTTGGTCCTTGATCTAATTCTTTCGATCTCTGTAGGACCCTTCATGCATTGAATGTCATATCTTCATGCATTTGTGTATTTTGCATTTATTTGTATGCATTGCTTTTGTTTTGATCTTACTTTTATGTCTTTGTTTTGTGTGTGTAAAAAATCCAAAACCACATAAAAAGTGAAAAATTCAAAAAGTTTGATCGTATATGTTTGAGCACATTTCACATGTGAGTTTGGCCTAGTACCTTCGTACTAATGGCGTTGTGCATTTACGAGCTTAGCTTGTTTTGTATGCACCTAGTTCTTTGTGGGAGAAATCTTGAAAACTATGTGTGACTGTTGTAAATAGATCTTCAAGCTTGTCATGAATGATTGGTCAATAGTCTTGTTGGTCTTGATACTTGCATAGACTTGTGTCTATATCTCTTCCCACTTTATTTTTTTTTGCAAATAGAGCTCACCAAATGTAAATCTCCAAATGAAAAGAGATATTGAGCTGCAAAAGCCTGTCGCACATACTAGTATTTGACTAGGAAAAAGGGAAAGCGACTCTTTTTAATATGTTTTGTATGGTGCTCAAAAAGCCAAAGGCTAATCATCAATGTTGAAATATCATAAATTTCAAGCACCAATCTCAAAATGAGATGTTTTTGTCCAAACAAAATAAAATGGACCAATTGTTATGCCTTATATAGAAGCCAAATGAAAAGCTTCTGAAGTTATGTATTCAATGTGTGGGAGGTCATATATACTCATTTCTATAATGGAGATTGTCCACTTGATTTCGTATCAGTTGTGTATGACTTGATTGAATTGATCATTGAAGCTTCACTCTAGTCTAAGGACTATTCCACACTTGATCCTCACACACAACACACAAGACTTTTGTTCAATGAATGTCTATTTCATTTGTGTGATTGTACATGTTCAAATGTGATGTGTGTGTGCTCAACCATATGTGGTTCAAACTAAAAAGATTTTTGTTCTTTTTGTTTGCTTTTGGAAGTGATTTGTATCACCCATGTTTTTCAAAGTTTTTAAAGTGTTTTTGTGTGAAAAACATGTTTTCTGGGTGTTTTTGTGACCTATTTCATGTATAGGCTCAACTGGGAGTTAAATGGTCCAATTTTAAAGCTTTTTCAGCTTTGGTTGATCAACACAAGAGCTGTTTAGACCCCCGATTAAAATTACGGCTTGGTTGATTTTACACTAACTTAATACTAAGTGCGGAATAGTGTAAACACAAGCGTATAAGCAAGACAACTACTCTAATCCATATTTAAAGCAACACAGCAGTATAATGGAATATAAAAGAGTAGGGAAGAGAGATGCAAACACAGAAAACACCAAGACGTGTTTTCGAAGAGGAAACCGAAGAACTCGGCGAAAAACCTCTCCGCCGCCCTCCAAGCGGAAATCGATCCACTAGACAATCAGTTGGGATACATGAGTTAGCAAGAGACCCTCCAAGCCTAATCTACCCGATGTACCTAAGCCCTCCAAGCTCCTACTCCAACAAGGCTTCTCGGAACCGTGTCTTGTCTTAGTTCTCCGGATCCCGCAACAAGCTCCATGTTGCATCTGCCATCATCGGCTTCTTCCAATGCTTCCCAGCAACTCCAAAACACTCTCTACACTCTGAATAGGTGTGGGTTGTGTTTGGGTACAAATCTCCTCTCAAGGTATGATAATGGGAGAGGGATGGAGAAGAGGCTACAATGATTTCTCACTAAGGAGGAGTAGCTCTCTCTCAAAAGATGGGTGTGTGTTGTAGAAAACCTATCTAGGGTTTTTCTCTCTGAATGGCCTCTCTTACATTTGTGGGTAATGAGGGTATATATAGTATGGGTGAAGGGTAAGAAAGTCACTCATTAAAATCCTCCAGGCAGAATGTTTCGCGACTATCTCGCGGGAAGGCCTTACCCGCGAGACACTCGCGAAAACGACAACCTGGCACGACTCTTCAGCTTCTAGTCATGTGCTTCTCACATGGCTCTTTCGCGGCTTAGCTTCCAGCGACACACCCGCGAGATCCACTGATCTTCAATAAAGCTTGAGTCTTCACCAACTTGATACTAAACCCAATACAATTAAATCCCACAAAATACAAGGAAATAAAATAAAGTAATTACAACACATTTTGTCATGGAATAAAGCCAATATAAAACATAGTTGTAAATCACAACTTTACAAGAACCCTTGGGCCAAAGACAAAACTAAAGCCATCAAATTCTTTGTAACATTTTCTATTTATAAGAATCTTTTTCTACTCCTCTTGAACTAGGAATACATTACTTCTTTAATAAGAAATAGACTTTCCTTCCACACCAAGGAATAGTCTTTCCTTTCACACCAAGGAATAGACTTTCCTTCCACACAAATGAAACCCAAATTAATTTATTCTTCTTTAACTAGGAAACTTAAGGCCTTGTTTGGATTCCTTTTTTTCATCACTTAATTTTTGTCACTCATCACTCATTACTCTCACTCATCACTTAAAATATCCTACCCGTTTGGCACCATCACTCACTTGTTATCACTCAATATTTTTTACATTGTTTGTGGGCCCTATACCTGTCACTCGGTGTAGGTTTTTTTTTTTTTTTTTTTTTTTAAAGTATCACCGAACCCAGTGAAAAAAAAAAAAGAAAAAACCCCAGAAACCCAAACCCAGTGAAAGAAAAAAGAAAAAAAAAAAAAAAAAACCCAGATCAGATCACCAAACCCAGTGAAAGAAGAAGAAGGAAAAAAAAGAAAAAAAAAAAAAAAAACCTAGATCAGATCACCGAACCTAGTGAAAGAAGAACAAGAAGAAGAAGAAGAAGAAAAAAAGAACTAAAGACCGAACCTAGTGAAAGAAGAAGGGGAAAAAAAAAAGAAAAAAAAGAGAGAGGAAGAACTGAAGACTGAACCTAGGAGAAGAAAGGGAAAAATAAAAGTCAAAAGGTGCGGTTGTGGGTCCCTTCATGTGTGTTTAATTACAAAAATGCTATTGAGTTATGAGTTATGGAAACTGAAAACAGCTAAAATGTGTTTTCAGTTTCCATAACTCATAACTCAAAAATCAGAGAATTAAGTGATGAAAACAAAAAACTGGAAACAGAGTTATGGTGCTCCCAAACGGACTTCTCGCTATGGGTCTCACTATTTTTGAGTTATGAGTTATAGAAACAGAGTTATGAGTTATGGAAATTGATGATCCAAACAGCCTCTAATTGACTTTTTAAGTCATAATTGGACTTTAAGGTAATTTCCCAACAGCAAGGACCTTGTTGACATCTATTATAGTTTGTCGTCTGATATGTGTTTGAAACCTTAAAGGATTCTTTTAGTAGTTTACTTGGTTTGTGTCTTAGTGATAGATTGCACACATTCGGATAAATATTTAAGCATTTGACTAGTTTCAAATATTTTTATTGAGAGAGAAAGACCTAGATAAACAAAAACATTGATAGAAGTTAAATAATATATAAATTTTACAATGTCATAGTATATAAAATGTTGAATAAAGTAAGCAAAATAATGACCAAAATTTCAATAGGAATTTGGTAAGGATGGGGGTGTAAAACTTATGTTTTACACCATTCAATAGGAGATTGTCACATCAGCGTTTTACTTAAAATTTAATACATCCTACCATACCTAATAACATCTCAATAAACTCTCAATTTGGTTGGATTTATATTTGGGGGTACTAAGATTGATTGGATGTGGTCGTGCTTATTCTTATATATATATATATAATATAACTTTACTCTCACTACTTACATATCTGATATCTCATTCTCATCTCACCATCCTCAACTCACATGTAGCAAAAATGCCAAAAATAACCTTCTTCGAGACAACGACTCACAATCACAAAACCATAATAAAAAAACACATAAAAAACTAAGGTTGTCAATAGGGTTGTCCACCACTTGCCCAGACCTGACGATCTCCACTCGATAACCACCTGATCCAAGTGGTGGTTTGGTTAACTACTGGTCGCCTGCGCGAGGACTTGATGTTGTCGGTTCGAGTGGTGGTTTGTTCTCTCCCTGTCAGAAATCGCGAGTTTTGGCCAAAAATCTAGTAAGCCTAAACTTTAACTCTGCCAATATTAGGTGATCTCAGCCAAATCTCGATAGATCTAGCAAGATCTCAGCCAGATCTCCATAGATCCGAAGGAATATTGGCTAGATCTTGTTAGATCCAACCAAATCTTACGAGATGTGACCAGATTTCAGCCAAAATCCAGCAAGATAGGCAAATCCAAAACTGACCGATACACACCCGAAATTGATACAACCCGATCTAGATGATCCGAAATTCTATTCGGATTGATTGCGGGTTGAAATCTCCCCCACCTGATGATGTTGGCTCGAGTTTAATTGGGTTAGGCACAAACTCGGCCCGTCCCAACTCGTGGACAGTCATAGTTGCTAATACTGTATCACAGGCCATTTCGGTTTAGTCATGAAAATAATATATTTTGGTATCTGTAATACCAGCATACTGTTTCAAAATTACAAAAATATATATATATATATATATATATATATTGGAAAAGTTAGTATGTAAAATAAAAATAAAAAATAAATAAATAAATAAATAAAAGAGAGTAAGTTATACTAAAATTATGAGGAAATTTTGCACAAAGTTATATGCATGCTAAGCAGTTGATTGATTGGTTGTATAATTTAAGTATGCCCATTTACGGGCTTCCATTGATAAGAAGCCACAACCAGTGTGGGTCGCAAATCGAAACTCCCCAATCTTTGACAATTCTGGAATTCTTACAATCAGTAATGATGGCCAATTGAAAATCTTACACAATGGTGGAGCGGACATTGTACTCTTTTCGGTTCCCTTAGTGAACAACACAAGTGCTACTCAGCTAGATTCAGGCAATTTTGTCGTACATGAGCTGAATTCAGATGAATCTAGGGGTGGCAATCTTTATCCATATCCATGAACCCTCCCATTACCCGTCTTATTTGGATAAGTCTTAACCCAAATATTCACCCATTTGAATATTTGGGTTAAATGGGTAAAAACCCATTTGGTTATTGAAAGTTCAATATGGGTATGAAACACCCTTGAACGTTTAGACCCCAAATTACAAAATTACCAATTCAAGCTTTATATCAAACAATTAATGTGCGGAATATGATAACAAGCTTATAACAGAATTGATAAAACAATCTAAGCCAAATATAAACACATCCACAGCAGTAAATATAAGGCAAAGATAAAGGAAAGAAAGATGCAAACACACGGACAACACACGATGTGTTATCGAAGAGGAAACCGAAGTCCTCGGCGTAAAACCTCTTCGCCGCCCTCCAAGCGGTGATAAAATCCACTAAAGAATATAGTTGGGATACATGAACAGCAGAAGACCCTCCAAGCCTAATCTACCCAAGTACCTAAGCCCTCCAAGCTTCTTGCTCCAACGAGGTTACGCCGAACCTATTTCTTCTTTAGCTTCCCGGATTCCGCTACTTGACCATAGCATCAACCAATGTATATTGGTTCCTTCCCAAACTGCTTCCCTAAGCACCAAATGGACCTTCTCACAGACGTGGGTGTGGTGAGATAAGGGTTTGGTAAATAACCTCTCAAGGGTATGACAATGGAGAGGAAGAGAGTAGAGGAATTTGTAGAGTCTCTAAGGTAAAGATTGGGGATGAGACAATCTTGTTTTTCTCTAGGGTTTCTCTCACACAATTCTCTCTGGAAGTTCCCTCAATATGATGGGTATAAGGGTGTATATATAGTAGGGTGAGAAGGGAATGCAAAACGTCAGTTTTTGCCAAACAGGGCAAGTTGGCGACTTGGTCTCGCGGCTTGTCCAAGTCGCGAGTTCAAGTCGCGACGTAACGGCCTGGCCAGCCTGGAACTTTTGTCCTGTAGCGTGACAGCTGGCGCGACCCTTCAGCTTCCCAGTGTGCCTCTCACATGCCAGCTTTTGGCGGCTTGCCAGTTGTGATCCACCCGCGAGCCCGAGCCGCGAACCTCTGTTTTTCTTGCACACTCTTGAGCTTTTCTTCACATCTTCTCACACACTACCCTTACAATTTTCCCACCTAAATACAGGGTTACTAAGTGCTAAATTACAAGCAAATTGGTCACGGAATAAAGCCAATTAGATGGTTGATTAAATTCAACCTTACAATCTCCCCCTTTGGCTATTCCGTGACAAAACCCTAAAACAAACTCTAGACTTAACGCGTGAGTTGGGAACAGTTGGAAAACTCACTCACACCTAACTCTAGAATCTGTAAAGCTCTTGAACATATGAATAAGTAACTCTTGAAACACAATAACATAGCAATATCATTGTATGCAGAAAACTTAATATGCATATGGAGCAAAATAAGCATGATCAAGCAAAAATGAACATAAGCATAAAAGCAATAATTCATGGCAAGATCAACAACAGTAGTCACTTAAGTAAAAGTGATTACTATGTTCATTCACACAAGGAATGAACATCCGGACATGCAAAAATGATAAACTCAATTGAAGAGTATCATTTGCAAGTCCAACACTCAACCAATGCATACAAACATATATGCATCTAGGAACAATCCTACAAGGGCACAAGAGTGTTGTACTTAAGATAATGCAAGGCATTAACAAGTACCAAAGCACAAAGCACAAAGGCTGCATATGCAAAGTTTTGCAAATACATGGCACAAACCATAAAAGCCTACAAACATGCATAAATGCAAGAAACAACCCTCAAAACTTACAAAAGCAACAATGGGTACAGACCCAGCATATAAAGACAATGCTAAAATAAACAACTACCACCACAGTATTTTGAGTTATCAAAGTTTTATATACAGAAAAACAACTGAAAAAAAATGATGAAGAAATCTCCCCCTCAAGAGCTGCCCCCAAAAGTTCTCCCCTTTTTTGACAAGAATGGCCAAAGGGTCACTGTTGCAACTTTGTGAAAATGCCATCAACTTGAGCTGCTATCACATCAAGTTGGTCCTGCATGACAACCAATCTCTCCGACTGCTCTTTCTGGCCATCTCTGAGGGTCTTTTCCATTTCCTTAAGACGTTTGTGAAGGTTATCAAAGAGCATTTACAACTTGTCAGGCTGAGGAGCAGACTGTGGTTGTGTAGTGCCTGGTTGCTGTGAAGCATGGGTGGCATGTATAGGTGAAACTTGCTCAGGAGTAGAGGAAGTAGCAGAAAATAGATGTGCACTCTTTGGAGCTTTAGATGAATGACTCCTGCTGGCCTGTAGAGTGAACATAGAGATTGGTCGAGGACGAATCCTCGTTCACTTCATAATAAGACTACAGAATGGAAGGCACCCTCGTGCTACTGTTCTGGTTGCTGTCTTTCTTATGATGTGAAAAATATGGGCACAGATGTCAATGGTGGTGCCTGTGATGAGATCACATAGAAATTGAGCCATTCCAAGGTTTATATACACCGTGTTGGTCAACGGATAGAGGTTTGAAAACATGATCAGCTTCAATGTTGTCAAATCAGGCGAAAACTTGGTAGTACTAATTGATGTGCCGGTGCTTGAAATGTCATGGTCAGGACCAAGAATTTGGAGAATGTCCTGAATCACTGGAGTACGATCATCATACGGAGTTAGGTCGGCATCCGCAGGTCGTGTGATTTGGAGAAGTTCAGCTATGGTGTCTGGATTAATGATGAACTCCGTTCCTCTTACCAGACAATGTAGTTCACTCTCAAGATCAACTGTGTTGGCGAAACATTCCTTCACTAGTTCAATCATCAGATCAACAAAATTTCCGAATAATGCTGCCCAATCTTTTGCCTCGAAGATCCGAGGGACAAAAGTTGTGTCAAAAGTGTCAAATCTGACCTCCCGTTCCACTATAGGAGTTTCCCAGTCGAAAATGCTGGAGTAGGCATCTAGGTGCTGAGGAGTTCTGAACAACTCAATATTGAGTTCAGTAGATGGCTGTGAGGAAGACCGTGTTCTTTTTGCAACAGGCACTGTTTCTTCTTCTGACATCACTTCTTTTCCTTTAGAGGATTATCGAGACATCTATAAGAGAGCAAACACACAGCAAAGTACCAAATGCAATACCACAGGGAATCAATAGCAACTTGATTAGATTCAGTTAAGAATGTAAGAAAATTTCACTTTAATCACAAACACAAGAATCAGATTATCAACAAGATAACAAATGGCTAAAATGAAATACACTCCACACAGAAGCACATAAACATTCCAAGGAGCACAAAAACTATAAAGACCACAGAACCATAGACAAATAACCCAAGGCCACATACAGAGTGCACCACATAGACTCCAAACCCATATGTCTAATGAGTAAAGAGAAACACTATCAAATGAACAATGCTCAGACTAGATACAAACATGCTGAAGCACAGACAAGATATAAAATAAACTCAACACCACAAGAGAATACCCTCAAACAAACAAAATCACCATTTTAGGCAAACCCATATTGGAACACAATATATCGCAGAGCACATGTGCAAAGTTCAAAACAAGAAGGTAATGGTTACCATAGTAAGAATGAAATGAGGGAAAGAAAACCCATACCTTTTTGTTGAAAATTTGAGAGAAAATGATGCAGAAATGGAAGATTTTCAACGAGAAACTCGGAGTGTTTGTGAGAGTAAAATGAGGAAGACAATGAACAGTCACACAAGTATGAGGGAAAAACTGAAAAACAATTTTAAAACTGTCTTCAAAAAGCAAAACACGCGTTTTTCGCGACTGGATCAAGTCGCCAGTAAGTCGCCAGGTTAAGCCGCGAAACACTGTGAGGAAAAGAAACGTGAGAATTTCTCTAAGTGTTTTTCGCGACTGGAAGGTCTACCCGCGAGATAGTCGCGATATGAGCCGCGAAATTCCTTGAGTACCTCTCGCGACTGGACCTTCCACCCGCGAACCAATCGCCATACTGACCCGCGAAAACTGGAAAACTCAAAATTTGGAAAAATTTTCTAAGTCTTTTTCGCGATTTGAGCATTTACTCACCAGTTAGCCGCGACAAAATTCTGAATGATCTCGCGACTGGGACATGCGACTGGGCCAAACCGCGACTTAGTCGCCAAAACAGGGCAACACTGTTTTTGAAAATTTTGACATTTTTGTAAAAACAAAGTACTTTCCAAAAACAGAACAAAACACTCAAAAATCTTTTTGTGTTTCACCAACAAAGATTGAGCATGTGAAAACACATTTAATCAAGTACAATCACACAAATGAATATGGCATTCATTGAACATAGACTTGTGTGTTGTGTGTGGATATCAAAATGAGATAGTCCTTAGTCCAATGTGAAGCTTCAATGATCAATTCAATCAAGGCATACACAACTAGCACTAGATAATGTGACCTATCTCAATTATAGAAGCATGCATATATGACCTCCCACAAGAACTTGATAACAATTCTTTGAAACTTTTCATTTGGCTCCATATTCAACATATCATTTGCCATTTTTGAGCAAAGAAAATCTCATTGTGAGATAGATGCCTGAAATTTTTGATATTTCAATTAATGAGTTAGCCTTTGGCTTTTTGGGCATCTTACATTTTATTTTGGTCGCTTTCCCTTTTTCCTAGTCAAATACTAGTATGTGCGACAGGCTTTTGCAGCTCTATATCTCTTTTCATTTGGAGATTTACATTTAGAGAGATCTTTTAAAGCATAAAAATAAAAAGTGGGAAGATATATAAGCATGAGTCTATGCATGTCTCAAGATCAACAAAACCATTCACTAATCATTCATGACAAGGTTGAAGATCTATTTACAACAATCACATAGATTTCAGAAGTTCTTCCACAATGATATGAGTGCATGAAAGACAAGCTAAGCTCGTTAAATGCACAAAGCCATTAGTACAAAGGTACAAGGCTAAACATGCTTTGAGACAAAACTCAACAAAGTGATCAAACTTTTTGGATTTTCAACTTTTTATGTGTTTTTGGATTTTTGACACAAAAACAGTAGAAGAATGATCAAAAACAAGAAAAATGTAAAAGCATTTTAAACACAAACAAACCACAAATTAAACAGATACTCAAAGACACAACGCAAATAACCAATCATATCCACAAAGCATAGGAAGAATTGATGCATGGACATGTTATAATGCTTATGCATGAGTACCCTTTGTCACCCACACGTCACGTGCGTTTGGGGTGATATCCTTGACGGATCGGGTACGAGAGTTAGGGCTGTCAAACCTTCGTGTGAAGCTTTCCAGGCAGTTGGTGAAGGCACCGATCATCTTCATCACGTCCATAGTTCCTGGATCACGGTTTCGACTTCTTGGCTGCTCACCACCCCAAGACCTCAAGTCATTTCTTCTTCCTCGTGACCGAGGTACACTCGCATTGTTGTCTGCTCTTAGCTTTTGACAGTTAGGTCTAGTGTGTCCTTGCAGTCCGCAATAGTGACAAGTATAGTTTGTTCTAGGACCCTGCTGCTGTCTTGGGAGAGATCTTCCTCTAGCTCCAAATCTGACTTCAGATTGATTTCGGGACTTGTTAAACACCCGTTGATCAGCCACATTCTTTTTCTTCTCAGCCTCAATTGTCTCTGGAGTAGGCTTATCAACAGCCGTCTCTTTGGTTTTCACAAACTTTACTTCCTTGGTGACTTTGGCTGATGAGCTGCTTCCTCCGGTATATCCCAGCCCGGACTTGTCTGAGGTATGTCTTTGAGATGAAATAACATCATCTAGCTTCCTGGAGGAGACCCTATCCACCTTGGCATGAGCGTGTACTACCTCTTGCTCAAGGAATCTCACTTTAGTGTAAGCTTCTGATAGCTCACCATTAAGTGTTTCAATTTCACATTTAGCTTCCTTATATCGTGCCAGGAGCTTTTGTAATCTTTCTCAGCTCTCTTCATCTTCTTGATGGCTGCATTAGCCACCTTAGCATATTCACCGGTCTTCTCAAGGAGTGAGTTGTAAGTCTCTTGCAATCCCACTGTTTCTCCAACTTCCTCATCTTCAGACTCCTCGACTATTCCACTAGACTCCAAATCAGAATGTTCCCCAAGCTCCTTCACAAGTGTACCCAAATCATCCAAGGTCTCCACATGTGCAATGGTCATGAAAGCGGAGTAATTTCCTTCTCCGTCACAGCTATCTTCAGAGTCAGAGTTTGATGAATCAGCATCACTCAAAGTTGTGGCATAGACTTTTCCTTTTGTCTTCAAATAATTGGGACATTCCTTTTTGAAGTGTCCATGTCCATTACACTCAAAACACACAATGTCCGAGGAAGATTGAGACTCCTTCCCTTCTTTCCTCGTAAACTCTTTCCTATCACCTCTTGAAGATGAAAATTTCCTTCCGTTGAATGGTTTCCCACTGTTCTTCATCTTCAGGAATTTTCGGAAGTTTTTCGCCAGATATGCTACTTCCTTCTCCACTCCATCTTCTTCCGAAAGGTCATGAAATGCTACTCTCTCATCAATTGTTTTAAGAGCAAGTGATTTGCTCTTCTTCTGAGAAGGTAGGGACAATTCATATGTCTGCAGAGAACCAACCAGCTCTTGAACCTTGATGTCGTCAAGATCTTTGCTCTCTTCAATGGCTGTAACTTTGGGCCGAAAACTTTCTGGTAGCGACCGGAGGATTTTCCTTACAATCTTTGAGTCCTCCATCTTTTCCCCCAAGTTAAATTTACCAACAACCACTTCGTTCAACTTGCTGTAGAACGAATCAAACGACTTTTCCTCACTCATCTTTAACTCCTCAAAGCGAGTGGTCAACATTTGAAGTTTTGTGTCCTTCACTTTCTTAGTTCCCTCATAGGTTGTCTCCAGAATTTCCCATGCTTCCTTAGCAATAGAGATATGAGAAATCCGGTGGAATTCTTCTGGAGAGACACCGCAGAAAATAGCATTCAATGCCTTGCTATTTGCATTTGCCGCTGCAAGAGCAGCCTTATCCCAAGTAGACTTGGCAGCCTCTGGCTTTGTCCATCCCACTTCCACTGCATCCCACACAGCATCATCAATAGAACACAAAAATGCCCTCATACGGACTTTCCAAAATGCATAATTATTACCGTCAAAGAACGGTGGTACATTAAGAGATTGAGACCTATCCATCTCAAAGGGGTCAAGGATTACACTTAGGTAATTTAAACCACAACAAGTGTACCTGCTCTGATACCAACTGAAAGTTCAATATGGGTATGAAACACCCTTGAACGTTTAGACCCCAATTACAAAATTACCAATTCAAGCTTTATATCAAACAGTTAATGTGCGGAATATGATAACAAGCTTATACCAGAATTGATAAATAATCTAAGCCAAATATAAACATATCCACAACAGTAAATATAAGGCAAAGATAAAGAAAGAAAGATGCAAACACACGAACAACACACGATGTGTTATCGAAGAGGAAACCGAAGTCCTCGGCGTAAAACCTCTCCGCCGCCCTCCAAGCAGTGATAAAATCCACTAAAGAATATAGTTGGGATACATGAACAGCAGAAGACCCTCCAAGCCTAATCTACCCAAGTACCTAAGCCCTCCAAGCTTCTTGCTCCAACGAGGTTACGCCGAACCTATTTCTTCTTTAGCTTTCCGGATTCCGCTACTAGACCATAGCATCAACCAATGTATATTGGTTCCTTCCCAAACTGCTTCCCTAAGCACCAAATGGACCTTCTCACAGACGTGGGTGTGGTGAGATAAGGGTTTGGTAAATAACCTCTCAAGGGTATGACAATGGAGAGGAAGAGAGTAGAGGAATTTGTAGAGTCTCTAAGGTAAAGATTGGGGATGAGGCAATCTTGTTTTTCTCTAGGGTTTCTCTCACACAATTCTCTCTGGAAGCTCCCTCAATATGATGGGCATAAGGGTGTATTTATAGTAGGGTGAGAAGGGAATGCAAAACGTCAGTTTTTGCCAAACAGGGCAAGTTGGCAACTTGGTCTCGCAGCTTGTCCAAGTCACGAGTTCAAGTCGTGATGTAACGGCCTGGCCAGCCTGGAACTTTTGTCCTGTAGCGTGACAGCTGGCGCGACCGTTCAGCTTCCCAGTGTGCCTCTCACGTGCCAGCTTTTGGCGGCTTGCCAGTCGCGATCCACCCGCGAGCCTCTGTTTTTCTTGCACACTCTTGAGCTTTTCTTCACATCTTTTCACACACTACCCTTACAATTTTCCCACCTAAATACAGGGCTACTAAGAGCTAAATTACAAGCAAATTGGTCACGGAATAAAGCCAATTAGATGGTTGATTAAATTCAACCTTACAGTTATTTAATTAGATGGGTCTAAATGGATAAACCCACTAATAACCATTAAACCCATTTAAAATTTAAGTTTAAATAAACCACAGAAACCCATTAAACCCTTCAAAAATCAATCACACTTTACCATCTACTCTTCAACATTTCCTACATTTTCTCATCATCCAAACAGACTCGTAACAAACACTACTACTTATCCAAACAGCATCTCGTTTGTTCTCCGCAATAACAACTTTCTGTCACAGACATCCAAATCAAAACTCAAATCACTTTCTGCCGTTCATTCTCAAAAACACTGAAACTGAGCTCTAAATCAACTCTTATGAATTGAATTTTCCCTCTCTTACTTTCTCTCCTCCCAAACACAAATTAAGTAAAAAAATGTCTTCTCCAATGTACCGCATAGGCTACGCTCTTTCCCCCAAGGATGGGCAACGCTTCATCCAAAATCTTTAATCAATCAAGCCAAACAACGCGACATTGATCTCATCAAAATCGACCCCACCAAACCCTTAGCTCAACAGGGACCGTTCGATTGCATCATCCACAAAATCTACGGCTCCGATTGGAACAACCAAGTGCAGCAACTCTCTCTCCATCACCCAAACGTCGTCGTAATTGACCCGCCGGAAGCAATCGACCATCTCCACAGCCGTGCCTCCATGCTTGAAAATCCCTCAAGGGAACCAAACCCTCGGGGTTCCAGTCACTGATTTGGATATCTGTGATAGCGTCTCCGGCGGTATTACTGCCTAGCTTGCTCGCCGAAGGACGAGTTTGGTTCCGATTACGATTCTTCTGCTTCTTCTTCGGATCGCTTTTCGAGCTCCGAGTCGTGCGCCACTGGTCCGAAGAGAGTCGAGCTCAAAGATCGGAGTGAGAAGGAGAAGAAGAAGAAGAAGAAGAAGGTCGTGAAACGCAGCGTTTCGAGCTCTGTCACAGAGATCTCCGGCGGCGGCGACGATTCGGTGTTTCCGGCGAAAATCCTTTTCTTTTTGTTTCAGGCGAGCTCACACGTCTTCGTGTTTTGTTCTTTTTATTAAAAATTTACACTTTGTTTGGATTCCAAGAAAGTTAGGATAGAAAGGAAAGTTTAAATGAGTTAGAAAAGTGTTTCAACACATGTGCTAATGCGTTAGTGGCAATATTAAAAAATTAAATGGGTTAAATGGATGGGTTACTAATTAAATGGGTTGGGCGGGTAATGGGTAATTAATTTATATATAAATGGGTCATAAATGGATAATTATACATCCAACTCATTTATGACCCAACCCATTTATGACCCAACCCGCACGTTTGCCACCCCTAGATGGATCTATAAAGCAGGTTGTTTGCAATAGCATGTTTTGTTAATTTATTCAAATTTCTTAAGAAATTACATTTTACAAGAGTTCCATGGCAGTTAGCAAACTTTGCTTTCTTCAATTTTTTAATGAGGACCTTCCAGCCTAGCCTTATCATAAGCAGGTTTTCATGATTATTTTTATTCTCTTTGTTGTCATCAAGTTTGAATTGTAAGCA
The DNA here is from genome assembly GCA_019022515.1 of Quercus aquifolioides. NCBI lineage: Eukaryota > Viridiplantae > Streptophyta > Magnoliopsida > Fagales > Fagaceae > Quercus > Quercus aquifolioides. The sequence goes on along the minus strand of CM032328.1, from coordinate 23,537,393 downwards.
GGAAGCAACTGTATATCCTATGTTCTTTTTGTTAAATTCAAGCTGATAATTTTTGGTACTATATATGTTCATCCATCTGTGCATTATTTTCTTACACAGGTTTTGTGGCAAAGCTTTGACTATCCAACCGATACACTTCTGCCAGGGATGAAACTTGGAATTAATACAAAAACTGGGCATAAATGGTCACTAACGTCATGGTCAAGTGACGAAGATCCTGCGTGAGGCTCTTTTACACTTGGGATGGACCCCAATAACACAAACCAGTTGATCATCTTGTTGCATGGTGAAATCTACTGGGTTAGTGGCCTTTGGCAAAATTCTAATTTAAACTTGCCACACGCATTATCAAATGATGTAGACTACCATTTTAGCTACCATTCAGAAGAGGAAGAAAAGTACTTCATTTATTTTGTGTACGGAGATGTCATCCCATTCCAAAGGTTGACATTAAAGGCATCGGGCGCTCTTTTTGGTATGGCCATGAACACACAAAATGAAATCCTTTCTTGTAGGGAACCGTCCCTCCGTAATGGATGTTTTGGGGAAACGTCTAGCAGGTGTAATAGGGGTGATGGGTTCACGGCTGGAAAGGGCATCATGCGTCAGAATGGATTCAAATTCAGTGAAAGGGATAAACTTACCTTAAATGACTGTGAGGCCATATGCAAAAAGTATTGTTTTTGTGTTGCCTATGCTTCCACAAGTGATGGTGAAATTGGCTGCGAGATTTGGGACGAGAGATTTAGAATTTTCATGGAGAATGATTCAAATGCTTCTCGATATATATACCTCCGCAATTCACCTTTTGATTTTGGATCCAAAGGTAACTCTGCATCATTGTAGAAGTTTATTAGGAGAAAACGATAGTTAATGAGTAAAACGATAAAAGTAGAGAAGTTTATAAGATACGCTTACTTACATATTTGATGCATTAGATATATTATTCTCCACAGATAAAAGTTATGTCGGGACCTTTGCTATTATTAAACATTATGAATTTTAAAACATGCATCAACTTCTGATAAATTTTAATATTTATCTAAAACTCTCATTTTATTACAATATTTTGTTTAGTTATTGGATCCTACTTTAATTTAGGATAAAGTTTAATTCAATTAAAGATTAATATAATTTGTAATTGAATTTTTTCATAATTAATCTACAAAATGAAACCTATTAGACAGTAAATTGCAATCTTTGATCTAATTATTGAGAGCAGAGAAGTTGAAGAAATCTATTATAAGGAAATATATGTGTGTATTGACCAGCTGCCTTACTAGACCATGTCTTGCTTGAGGGTTCCAAACTTCGTTGTTCTCTAATATAGGGAAAGGTAATGTATGGCTAGGAATATTCTTCAAATGGATTAATGTTGGATAGTTCTTGCCAGGATAAGTAGGCACGAACTTCTGAATAGCAGCCTAATTTTTAGAACATTTGCTAAGGGACTGGGAGGTAGGACTTGTGTCAAATTTGTGAGTGTGTCAAAAATCATTTCTCTGCCACGGGTAACCATGATTTCTCTATCTAAAGGCAACAAACATATTATATTTTCCCTTTCAGATGAAAGCCACTCAAAGATGTTTAAAAAATGTATTTTTCAAATTTTCACTGGTAACTTCAGCCAAGAAGCATCGATATTTAACTGTGCTCCACAGTGCATTATGTATAACACTTGTCTCTCTTAGTGACTGGTCTGTCACGCATCTATTAATCAGATATGGAAAACTATTTTGGTCTTTCTCGTAAAACACTTCACCTTCATTTACTGCAAAAATGTTCGGAAAAATGATAATTATGTGCCTCTGTACATTTTAGATTTGTTACTTGGTTAACTCATACATTTTTATTCTTTCCATAAACATGCAACACTGCCTAGTGGCAAGATAGGGGTTTCAGCCAATATAGTTGATACATTCGATGAGCTACTAGTTAGTAGAAGAGGCTTTTGCAAATTCTCAATCTTGAATCGCATTTCCCAGTAAAAGCAGTTGGTTTACTCAAATTTTATATAAGCCAATTAATTATTTAAGGAATCAATATTTCTAGATGTTCTAGCTTGACTCTGAATTTGTAAGTCTTCAAATAGATACTTTCTCTAATGACACACTATCATAGTGTTATACATAATGTACTGAGCCATGAACACTTTAGGAGAATAAATTGAGTTATGTGATAAAGTGAGTGAGATGAACTGAGCCATATTTTAGGAGAATAATTTGAGTTAATTATGTGATAAAGTGAGCGAGATGCACTGAGCCATTTCCATTTATCTTGCTTACACAATGAAAAGAGCCACTAGTTTATCTCTCTATCAAATCAAATTTGCCATATGTATGTTATGATTTACTAATTTAAATTAAAAACAAGGATTTCATTTGATTTAATTTGGCTTTAAAGGTGATATTTAATTTTGTTTTAGATTTTTTAAGTCCTATATATACCCCTTTCGTTTCTAAGTTATTGTAGGCAATAAGCATAATTTAAAAAAGAGAAATGATATGTCTATAACATTTTTACAACAAATGCTAAGTGGCAGGTTGTTACTGGTTGTTATTGTTAAGGCAAAAAAGTAATCTTAGTGTTAGTTTCAAATTTGAACCAATAACAACTAATCACCTGTGATTTATTGTAAAAATGTTGTAAAATTGTTATAGACGTGGCATCTCCCTTTAAAAAAATTCTACTTTTAGTTGTTTATGCAGAAGAATCGCGAGTTTCATTCCTATGTAAAAGCATCATCATTGCAACAATAGGAGGACTATGTATGTTGGCATTATTATACTGTTTTGTATGGAGAAAACATCGAGCAAAAGGTATTCTAGTAGTCATAATGACTTAATTTGGTTTGAATGTGATACTTTGTTTCCATCTTTATTAATCATTCCATATATAAGCTTCTTTCTTCATTTTCTATATTTGGTGATTCTAATTTGTAATTTTTCATCTTTTTCCATTTTTAATGCAGCTAAACCACTGATACGGATCATCATACAAAAATAGGAGGTCACATTGTACTCATGTTCAGGTCCATACGCTATATGATACAAGAAAATCTTAGATATTGCGGTAATGCCTCAGCAATAAATTAAATGCATATAAATAATAATTAAATTAATGAGTGATCTCTAACCATGTCTTACCTTAATTAGCAGGGAAGAGAAACAGAGAGAAAGATATATTATTTCATGAGCTAGAAAGAAGAGATGGTAAGAAGAGCCATGAACTGCAATTTTTCAGCTTTGAAATTGATGATGCCAAAAATATCAACAGTGAGTTGCACAATGCTTGTACGCTCGAAACGACACCTGCACAACAAAAAGGAGAAGACCTAACAGAGAGCACCGGTGTGGTGCCGGCCAAATACCCTCCGAAGGTCAAGTTAGAGCTTCTTTTCAACTCTAGAGTGCTAGAGAGGGGTTAATTATGCGTACCTCGATTTGTGAGAGTATTAGGGCTTTTATAGTAGTTGAGTATTGACCTTTTTTCCTTGGAGTAGAAGTCCTTTCCTTATAGGAATCCTTATGAGCGTAGATCGCGGAATCCTTTTCTTATAGGGCTCTAACACTGAGCATGGGATACAAGTAATTTCCTTATCAATCATGCGTGGTGGCCAAGTCATAGTTTTACCTATAACCGTCGGCCTTAAGGCCATCAGCTTGCCTTATCCCCTTCAGCCATGTCGGCGTCAGTTCCTTGCTACGCTCTATGGACTGCCCAAGAGCTCCGAATCACCGTCCATCAGCCTTGGATCCTTCAGCTTTTCCAGTTGTCCGATGTCGTCAGCTTAGACCGTAGGCTCTTTCGTAAATGAAAAGCTGGCGGGTTGATCATAGTTTATTTTTATGTATCAGTTGCCCCCTACTCCATATCTCCGTCAGTTTAAGCTGACGGGGTATGGAGTTATATTTTTTGTTGCTGACTTTTACTTTAGCCAGGAGAGAGAAAATGATACAGTTGGAATTAAATGCTTTGGATACGTGGCGAATTTCGGTTGGCTCCGCTTCTGGACGAGGGCGTCGCTTCGTCTTCCGTGCGTTTCCCTTATATATATATATGGCCCACCTCTCCCCATTTTTCCTATTTCACTTTCACTGATTCCTGGAGAGCAAATCTGTCGCCTATTCTCCGTCAGCACTGCCAACATTTCTGTCGTCACTTCTTCAACCGTCACTTTTGAAGAACTTGTAAGTTTCTTTTCTTTCCTTGTACATACTTTATTTCAATTAATTTCTTTAAAGTGAGGTCGTCATCCTAGGTGCTTAGATTACACCCGTCACTTGTAGGTAGTCAGATGTCGAGTGACGCGTCGAGTGACCGGTCGTCGGTCCGCGATGGAGCGAGCTACGACGAGGTATTTGGTTCAGGTAGTGAGTCCGGGAGCTTTTCCTGGTCGTCGGAGAGGGAGACGTCAGCCCAAACTCCCGTCGATGAGGTAGGAAGTCATGGAGACGGTGGTCAAGAGGAGGTAGTAGGTGAGGAGAGTGAAGTTGGAGGAGGAGAGAGAAGTAGTGACGGGGATGAGGGCGACGAGGGCTCTTGTGAAGGGACTTCTGGAAGTCCCGGAGGTAACCGTCCCTTCATCCTTCCCAAGGAGTGGGCTGTAAATAAGTTCCTCCCAAAGATAACTCTCAAAATTTTTAAAGAGTTACGCACTCGTTTCCAAATCCCCGACCATATTCCTATCCGTCTGCCTAGGGATGGTGAAAAATGTTATACGAGAAGAACTGCAGATGTTGGCATGTACGATGCCATGTTTGCTGCGGGGCTGAGACTGCCTCTGACGACTTTACACCGTCAGTTGGTTGACTTCATGGGTCTGTCCATCAGTCAGATTGCTCCAAACTCGTGGAGAATCTTTATCGATGCTGAGATACTATGGGGTCGTCTAAGCGGAGGCCACCGTCAGCTTTCCTTGGATGAATTTTTTTATTGCTACAGACCCCGGCACCTTTCTTCTTCCAAGGGGATGTATCACTTCGCCGTCAGGGAGAAGGATTTGAGGCTGGTGTCTGAGATGCCAGATTCTAATAGAGCCTGGAAGAGCAGGTTCTTTTTTGTCGAAGGGACGGACTGGGTGTGCCGTCAAGAAGAGTGGGAGATGATACCTCACGGTTATTTCGATAATACTTGGGCGTTTGCCAGGGAGTCAGGTTTTAGCCGTCAGCTTTTGTCCTCGTCAATTTTCTGCGTATCACAATCTACTTTTGAATGGTTTTAACGTTGTCAGTTTTCTTGTTATTTTTTAGCCTTCACTCGCCCATTAATAACCGACGAGCAGGAAGATTTCATCCATCGGGTTTTAGAGATTCCTATAGAGGAGCGATCGTGTCGGGATTTAATTACACTCGACACTCTTCACGCGTACTGCGGGGGTCCTGAACCGACGCCTGAAGCTCGCAGTTTGGAGGAATTTTCCTGTCACCGTGAGTATCTTGATCTTATTGTCCCGTCATTTTTGTATTTTTTGTCGTCAGTTCCCCTTATGTGTTTCTTTTGCAGAGATGGACGCAGCTAAGCAACGGATTAGGGATGCCGCTGCTCGTCAAAAGGAGGAAAAGAAGGCAAAGGGGGAGGTGACGTCTACGTCTGCCCCCCAAACCGTCACTAAGGGTTCTCTAAAAAGGAAACCCGACAGGGATGTCAACCGTCCCTTGAAAAAGACAGCCGTCACTCCTAGGGATGGGCTCCCTGAGAAGTCGACCCCCAAGTCAGGCCATGGAGCAGGGAAGGGTGTTATGACTTCTTCTGGTCCCGTCCTGAAGGGGCCCCGCGGCCTGTTGACGCACAAGGACTTTGCTGTTGAAACCATTGAAGCACTTATAAGACCGACGGACATAGATCATTGTGCTCAGCTGGGGACGAAAGAGCTGGGGTCGTCAGCTTTGTTTAATCTTTCACGGGTAACCGTCAGCCTTTAACTGATCCTTGCCTAATCTTTTTCCTGTTTAATGACTGACGATTGTATTCTTTTCTAGGCCTTGGTTCGCGTAAAGGCGCTTCAAGACCGGTGCGTGGCCAAGGAGGGGGTCGTCACTCGTGTTAGCAAACATAATGCTAACAAGCGAGATCAGCAGGCTCAGTATAAGGAGGCAATGCGTGTTCTTAACGTTGAGCTGAAAGAGGTAAGGGAGAAGCTGGAAGAGGCGGGTCGTCAGAAGGGCGAGCTAGAGAGAGAGCTGACGACTCTTCGTGATCAGTTGGAGACGGCAGGGGCTGACGCTGTCGAGAAATTCAAGGCGTCAGACTCTTTCATCGATTCCTGTGGTGGCTACTATGGCACGGGATTTGATGACTGCCTCAAACAAGTAGCATCAGCTTTCCCTGAACTGGACCTATCTGGGATCACCCTGGACGACGCCCAGCCGATGACGCCTGCTACTGACGCCATTACTGCTGGTGGTGACGACCAGGAGGATTCTCCACATGTAGATAGTGGGGTTGTTTTAGCCCAGCCTGCTGCGAATCCTCCCATCAACCCCTTAGTGGAGGTCCTTGTAGTGGAGGACCCTCCTGCTCCTGAGAAGTGAAACAAGGATTTAAGTGACGCTCCTCCTTCCTAGCCGTAGTTTTCTCTTTGTAATTGTTGTATTTCGCTTTGGACTATTTTTAAGTGCCCCCTTTGTCTTTGGGGTTTCCATTTAAACACTAATTTACCTTTGCTTAACGCCCGTCGCTTTTTATGTATGTATGTTGGGCAATTTGCTTGAGTTTTCTAAATTTACTTTCATTTCTGCAGGCTGAGGCCGTCAGCCTTTATGTAATTTAACGTGCTTATGACTCTACTGTTTTAATAAAGCCGTCGCCATTTCGCTAGGAATTTTTTGGTTATTCCTTTATTTTTGAAGTTGTCTAATGTTGGGCTCGCCCAGTTGTAGGTTATGATTCAATGGAACAGAGTTATGATGCCAGTTTATTGGAGTCGTCAGCTTTACTTAAACCGTCAGCTTTTTGTTTAAGTTGAGCTTCGTCGATTTCTTTGGTTCTCTTATTGGACCGTCAACTTATTTTGCTCATTTCGTGGACGGCAAATCGTTGGTTCTTTATTTTAACCGTCATCTTAATAGCTGAGTTTATCGTGGACTTGGCCTCATTGTTAGCCTTTTATTTAGACCGTCAGCCTAATAGCTGAGTTTACTGTGGGTTTAGCCACTTCGTCAGTCTTTTATTAGACCGTCAGCTTAAGAGCTGATTTTATTGTGGACTTAGCCACTTAGACCGTCAGCTTAAGAGCTGCGTTTATTGTGGACTTGGCCACTTCGCCAGTCTTTTATTGAGACCGTTAGCTTAGGAGCTGATTTTATTGTGGCCTTAGCCACTTAGACCGTCAGCTTAAGAGCTGATTTTATGGTGGCCTTAGCCACTTAGACCGTCAGCCTAATAGCTGAGTTTACTGTGGGTTTAGCCACTTCGTCAGTCTTTTATTAGACCGTCAGCTTAAGAGCTGATTTTATTGTGGACTTAGCCACTTAGACCGTCAGCTTAAGAGCTGCGTTTATTGTGGACTTAGCCATTTCGCCAGTCTTTCATTGAGACCGTCAGCTTAGGAGCTGATTTAATGGTGGCCTTAGCCACTTACACCGTCAGCCTAATAGCTGAGTTTACTGTGGGTTTAGCCACTTCGTCAGTCTTTTATTTTAGACCATCAGCTTAAGAGCTGCGTTTATTGTGGACTTGGCCACTTCGCCAGTCTTTTATTGAGACCGTCAGCTTAGGAGCTGATTTTATTGTGGCCTTAGCCACTTAGACCGTCAGCTTAAGAGCTGCGTTTATTGTGGACTTTGCCACTTCGCCAGTCTTTTATTGGACCGTCAGCTTTATTGCTTTGTCCATCTTATGGACTTGGCCATTTCGTCGGTCTTTCGTGAATTTAAATTTGTAAGTAGAAACTTCAGTAGTTCTGAATAAATTCCTCTTATTGCCATGCATCTATATGAAAAGTAGTTCAAAAACGAAAACTTGCCCTTTTGGGCTTATTGTAGCAAAACCAAAGTAAAAAACATGCCCATTGGGCTTATTGTAGCGAATACTTAAAGTAAACAGTAAATCTGAGTGAACTAAGAATAAAAAAGAGGGGTGTTAGTCTTCACGTCATCGCCTCTACTGGTAGTACTTTCACAAGTGTTCAGCATTCCAAGGATGCGGTAGCTTCCGTCCGTCCAATGTCTCCAGATGGTAGGTGTCTTTCCTCTGCCACGCCGTGACTCGGTAAGGTCCTTCCCAATTCGGGCCGAGTTTTCCTTGGGTTGGGTCTCTTGCTGCGCCCATGACTTTTCTTAGAACGAGGTCTCCAACCTGGAAGTCTCTGTGCCTGACCCGAGAGTTGTAGTGTTTGGCCATGCGGTCCTGGTACTGTGCGAGCCTTTTCTCTGCCGCTGTCCTGACTTCGTCCACCAGATCGAGCTGCAGACGTATGGCCTCGTCATTTTTCCTTTCATCATGGTTGTGCACCCTGTAGCTTGTGAGGCCAACTTCAGCTGGGATGACTGCCTCATTTTCGTATGTTAGTCGGAATGGTGTCTCCCCTGTCAGTGTCCTTGCCGTAGTCCTGTAGGCCCAAAGTATGCTCGGCAACTCTTCAGCCCATATACCCTTTGCCCCCTCGAGCCGAGTCTTGATAATCTTCTGCAAGGATCGGTTCGTGACTTCGACCTGTCCGTTGGCTTGAGGGTGGGCGGGGGAGGAGTAGTGGTTCTGTATCCCTAATTGCGAGCAGAAGTCCCGGAAGGAATCGTTGTCGAATTATTTCCTGTTGTCCGAGACTAAGACTCTAGGGATGCCGAACCTGCATATGATACATCGCCAAACGAAACTGCGTACGTTCTTCTCGGTAATGGTGGCCAAGGCTTCAGCTTCTACCCACTTCGTAAAGTAGTCGATACCCACTACTAGAAACTTCAGTTGTCGTATTGCCGTAGGAAATGGTCCCATGATGTCCAGCCCCCATTGAGCGAACGGCCATGGCGCCGTCATCGGGGTAAGTTCTTCAGGTGGTTGTCTGACGACATTGCTGAACCTTTGGCACTTGTCGCATTTCTTTACATAGGCCTTGGCATCCTTCTACATGGTTGGCCAAAAGTACCCCGTTCGTACTAGCTTGTGTACTAATGACCTCAACCCTGAGTGGTTTCCGCAGATTCCCTCGTGCATTTCTCTTATGACGTAGTCTGCTTCTTCAGGGCCTAAGCATCTTAGGTAAGGGTGGGAGAAGCCTTTTTTGTACAAGACGTCTCTTATCAGGATGAACCTCGCTGCTTGAACCTTTAGTTTTCTTACAGCTTCCTTCCCATCTGGTAATACGCCGTTCTTCAAGTAGGAAACTAGTGGCGCAGTCCAATTGCTTTCGGAACCAAGCTCCTGTACATCGACAGAATTTATAAGTGGAGAGAGCTGAACGAAAGAGAGTACGTTACCAAGGGTGGCCATATGCTCGGCTGAAGCGGCTTTGGCTAGGCGATCAGCTTGCTCGTTTTCTCCTCGGGGGATCTGCGTAATTTCGGCCTTCAGCTCGTTAACCCTTCACCTCGCTTGGTCCAGATATTTTTTCATCCTTTCGCCTTTACACTCATAATCCCCATTTATCTGGTTGACCACAACTTGGGAGTCGCAGTGAATGATCACTTTTTCGGCTCCTGCAGCTTTGGCGAGGTCAAGCCCTGCTATCAGAGCTTCGTACTCCGCCTCGTTGTTGGTGGTAGGGAACTCGAGGCGGATCATACACTCGACCATGTCTCCTTCGGGTGAGTGTAGTACGACGCCGGCTCCCCTAGCTTGCTTGTTGGAGGACCCGTCTACATGTATGCTCCATTGGGGAGATTCTTCTGCCCCCTTGTCCTCGCCATTCGTAAACTCAGCTATGAAATCTGCAACGACCTATCCCTTAATGGCGGTTCGTGGGCGGTACTGGATGTCAAACTCGCTTAATTCTATAGCCCATAGTGCTAATCGCCCAGCAGCTTCAGGGTTGCTCATTGCTCGTCGCAAAGGTTTGTCAGTTAGGACGATCATCGTGTGGGCTTGAAAGTACGGCTTTAGTTTGCGTGCTGCTGTAACCAGTGCAAATGCGAGTTTTTCCATAGGCGGATATCTTTCTTCAGCTCCGCGTAGCGCCCGACTGGTGTAGTACACAGGTTTCTGCACCCTCTCTTCTTCTCTGATCAAGGCGGCGCTGACGGCGGCTGGGGAGACGGCAAGATAGAGAAAAAGGTCTTTACCCGGTTGCGAGGGACTCAGCAATGGGGGGGAAGAGAGATAAGCTTTCAATTCCTCGAACGCTTGTTGGCACTCGGCAGTCCACTCGAAAGATCTCTTCAGTGTGCGAAAGAAGGGTAAGCACTTGTCCGTTGCCCTTGAGACGAACCTATTTAGTGCTGCTATCTTGCCATTAAGGCTTTGTACTTCCTTCACATTTTTTGGTGGTGCCATCTCTATTATAGCTCGGATCTTGTCCAGATTGGCTTCGATGCCCCTTTGGGAAACCATGAATCCTAGGAATTTTCCTGCCGTCACCCCGAAGGCGCATTTTCCTGGATTCAACTTCATGTTGTAAGAGCGAAGAGTGTCGAATGTTTCCCTGAGGTCTTCCAAGTGATCTTCCTCCCTTCGGCTTTTCACCAGCATATCGTCTACGTAGACTTGGACATTTCTCCCGATCTGTGGTGCGAACATTCTGTTCATAAGCCTCTGGTATGTTGCGCCCGCGTTTTTTAGACCAAACGGCATTACCTTGTAACAGAAGAGGCCTTGGCTGGTTACGAATGAAGTTTTTTCTTGATCGGCTTCGTGCATCTTGATTTGGTTGTAACCGGAGAAGGCGTCCATAAAACTTAATAGCTGGTGTTGAGCTGTAGAGTCTACTAGAGTGTCGACCCTTGGGAGGGGATAGCTGTCTTTGGGACACGCTTTGTTTAGATCGGTGAAGTCTACGCACATCCTCCATTTCCCGTTAGCTTTCTTGACCATCACTACGTTGGCTAGCCAGTCCGGGTAGTAGACTTCTCTAATAAAGTTTGCCTCCTGTAGCTTGCGGACTTCTTCAGCTATAGCTCGATCCCGTTCGGGGGCGAACACCCGCTTCTTTTGCTGGACGGGTGGAAAGGAGGGTGATATATTCAGCTTATGCACCATGACTGAAGGGTCTATTCCTCGCATGTCCTCGTGACTCCAGGCGAATACGTCCCGGTTTTCTCTGAGGAAGGCTGTAAGTGTTTGCCAGACCACGGGACTTGCAAGGGTCCCAATCTTTGTTGTTTGGTCAGGTCTGGAGTCGTCAAGGGATATTTCTTCAAGCTTCTCGACAAGCTCCGTCGTACTTCGATGCTCTTCTATGCTCATGGCTTGGAGGTGATCATCCATTTCCATCATAGCCACGTAGCATTCGCGTGCGGCCACCTGATTTCCACGTAGTTCCCCTACCTCGTATTCGGTAGGGAATTTAATCATTAAATGATAAGTCGAGGTTGCCGCTTTCCATGTATTGAGGGTTGGTCGCCCTAAAATAGCATTGTAGGAGGACGAACAGTCGACCATGAGGAACGTCACGTCCTTTGTGATCTACTGAGGATAGTCGCCTGCCGTTACAGACAATGTGACCGCGCCTAGGGGAAACACCTTTGTTCCTCCAAAGCCGACGAGTGGGGCATTCGTCGGAATCAATCGTTATCTGCTGATTCCCATCTGTTGGCATGCCGGGTAGTACAGGATGTCTGCCGAGTTGCCATTGTCGACTAACACTCGGTGTAGGTTGTAGTCCCCAACTTGTAGGCTGACAACAAGTGCATCGTCGTGCGGATGGTGAAGACGTCGTGCATCTTCTTCCGAGAACTCGATAATAGGAATAGGGCTTTCCCTTCGTGCTACCTTTTGTACTGGACCCGTCAGCTGGACGTTTTGGACCATCTTGAGGTACGTCTTCCGAGCCTTTTTGGACGACTCGGTAGCCGTTCCTCCTACAATCATTCTTATGTCGCCGACGGGAGGTCTAGGACGGTCATCATCCCGTTGGCAGGGGGTGTTCTGGAGGTGGCGGATTCGTTTTCTCCTTGCTTACAAATTTCTGTAATTTCCCTTGTCTTATGAGGGCCTCAATTTGCTGCTTTAGGTCGTAACAATCAACTGTGTCATGACCGTGATCTCGGTGGAAACGGCAGTACTTGTCTCTTGAACGCTTGCTATGATCTCCCTTCAGCTTTCCAGGGAAGGTCAGAGCCCCTTCGTCCTTGATTTGCATTAGGACTTGATCTATCGGGGTGGTTAGCGGGGTGAAGCTTGTGAATCTTCCTCCCGGAGGTTTGGAACGCCTTTCGTCCCTTCGATCTCCTGTCCTCGGCCTCTTCCGCCCTTAGTCTTGTCGTGCATCTTCCTGCCTCTCCCTTTTTCTTGGCTTCTCTTCCCTGGCCTTCGGCGCGTCCTCAGCATTCATATACTTAGTGGCCCTGTAGAGTACTTCCGACATGGTCTTCGGGTCGTTTTTGTATAGGGAGAACAAAAACTTACCCTTTCGCAACCTATTTGTGAAGGCTGCTACAAGTATTTTGTCGTCTGCTTCATCAATCGATAGCACTTCCTTATTAAAGCGCGTTATGTAGGATCTCAATGTCTCTTCCTCTCGTTGCTTGATACTCATCAAGCATGCCGTGGACTTCTTGTACCTGTGGCCCCCAATAAAGTGTGTGGTGAACTGAGCGCTTAGTTCCTTGAAGGTGCTGATGGAGTTGGGCGTCAGCCGACTGAACCACACCCTTGCGGAGCCTTTGAGTGTTGTGGGGAAGGCCCTGCACATGATCTCGTCTGCTACCCCCTGAAGGTGCATTAGGGTCTTGAAAGTTTCTAGATGGTCCAGAGGATCCTTCACCCCATCATAGCTGTCTATATGCGGCATGCGAAATTTGTGGGGTAGGGGGAAGGAGTTCACGGCCGCAGTGAAGGGCGAGTCGGTGCGGTTGACTAAATCGTCTAGATCACTGGAAACTCGCCCTTTGAGCGCGTTCATCATAACCTCCATCTGTTCCCTCATTGCCTGCATTTCTGCAATAATATGTGGTGGAGTCGCATCCGTGAGGGATGGCATGCTTAAGTTCTGCCTCTCCGGTTTGCTCGGGGCGTGGCTGCCTTCCGGTTTCTCCTGATTTCTCTTTGGAGTGCTGGTCCCTTCCTGATCTTCTTGTTGGTCGTTCAGTGCTGCATTCTTCTGGCGCAGCTGTTCTTCCAAGTCGTGGTTTTGTTTGGTGAGACGCTCCACGGCGGCTCCGAGAGTCCGAACTTGTCTTTCGAGGGCAGTCGTGGGTGGCTCCTCTCCTTGAACGTCGTTAGTGGTTGCCATCGAGCGAGTGAGTACCATGCAACCCTTTAGTCCGGGAAACGATAGTATGGCTTACGGTTGTTTTCCCACAGACGGCGCCAACTGATGATGCCGAAAATCTCACCAGTGAGTTGCACAATGCTTGTACGCTCGAAACGACACCTGCACAACAAAAAGGAGAAGACCTAACAGAGAGCACCGGTGTGGTGCCAGCCAAATACCCTCCGAAGGTCAAGTTAGAACTTCTTTTCAACTCTAGAGTGCTAGAGAGGGGTTAATTATGCGTACCTCGATTTGTGTGGGTATTGAGGCTTTTATAGTGGTTGAAGATTGACATTTTTTCCTTGGAGTAGAAGTCCTTTCCTTATAGGAATCCTTATGAGCGTGGATCGCGGAATCTTTTCCTTATAGGGCTCTAACACCGAGCGTGGGATACAAGTAATTTCCTTATTACTCATGCGTGGTGGCCAAGTCATAGTTTTACTTATAACCGTCGGCCTCAAGGCCGTCAGCTTGCCTTATCTCCTTCAGCTATGTCGGCGTCATTTCCTTGCTACGTTCTATGGACGGCCTGAGCTCCGAATTGCCGTCCGTCAACCTTGGAGCCTTCAGCTTTCCCAGTTGTCCGATCCCGTCAGCTTAGACCGTAGGCTCTTTCTTACGTGAAAAGCTGACGGGTTAAATCATAGTTTATTTTTAATAAAATGACAGAAAAATTAAAGAGAAGTTGTTAGATTAAGACTAATTAGTTATTATTTGAGGGACAACTGCCTGATGGGCAAGAAGTTGCAATAAAAAGGCTCTCAAGGAATTCTGGACAAGGATTTTTGGAGTTCAAGAATGAAGCAATACTAATTGCCAAACTGCAGCACACTAATCTTGTTAGGCTTGTTGGATGTTGCATTCATAAAAAAGAGAGGATGCTTATCTATGATTACATGCCTAATAAAAGCCTTGACTTTTTTCTCTTTAGTAAGTAAATTTTGACAATTTAGTTAATTATCTTTCTTTTGGTTTTTGTCAATTTCTCACGCATATGCTCTACTATAGATCCTGCAAAGAAGAATATTCTAGGTAGGAAGAAGCGCTTCAACATCATTCAAGGGATCCTTCAAGGGCTTTTATACCTTCATAACTACTCAAGATTAAGAATAATTCATAGAGACCTGAAGGCCAGTAACATTTTACTTGATGATGAGATGAATCCAAAGATTTTGGATTTTGGTATGGCTAGAATATTTGGGTCAAATAATTCTGAAGTAAACACAAACGGAGTTGTTGGGACATAGTGAGTGATTAAACCACTTTGCGACAAAGTGCATGGATATGAATGTGCTTACATGAATGTGTTTCTTCCTTCACATACTAACAAAGTTTGTTCAATTGTTCAATGGTTATATGCCTCCGGAGTATGTGATGGAGGGAGTTTTCTCAATAAAATCAGACATCTTTAGCTTCGGAGTTTCATTATTGGAGATTGTTAGTGGTCAAAAGAATAATAGTAGTTACCATTCTGAACAGCCTCTCAATCTTATTGGATATGTAAGTTCCTAATGACACTAAGCTTATTTTGTCTAAACACCATGATATAGTTCATGACCGTAAGAGTCTTGGAATTGTTTCAGGCATGGGAGTTGTGGGGAGAAGGTAGAGGCTTGGAGTTAATTGATACAGCTTTAGGTGATTTAGATCACATTGATCAAGTGTTGAGGTGCATTCATGTGGGTCTCCTGTGCGTCCAAGAAAGCCCAGTTGATAGACCTACCATGTTAGATGTGATATTTATGATATATAATGAGGCTAATAAGCTACCTGCACCAAAGCAACCGGCATTTTTCCTCAGAAGGAATATGCCAGAGGCAGGAATTGTAGAATGCAGACCAGAAAATTGTTCATCAAATGATATATCAATTTCTTCTCTTGGTCAGCTCCTGATGATTATTCCCTCAAAACAAGTGGAACCTAAAGATTCAGGTTAATGAATGTACAAAAAAGGTTAGAAAAGTAAGAACACAAAAATGCTGAGATTTTGTAACAAAGAATTAAGAATGTTGGAACAAAGATCCGAATTTGCTTTGACATAAGACCTAAGTGGGTCCACGTGTGGTGTCATAAACATATGGCAAACAATTCTGTAATCAAGTCAAAAAAGAAAGTTCAATAATCTGACCAAAAGGGAAGAGGTCAAAAAAGCTAGCAGTTTGGCTCTAGTGATTGACAATCAACGAGTTAGACTACCTTCATGATCTCGTCTTAAAATTTTCCATTGATATGCTTGGCTAGCAAAGGAAGGAAGCTTATTCTGAGACAGATGTATTGGTACAAGGCCAAAAGCTTAGAGACAAGAAGAGCCTAGTCTTGGCCAATTGGACATTCTGGTTGGCACTTTAAAAAATACGTATGTTAGATTTTCATTCAACATTGATAGCAGATGATTATAGAATTTAATCTCTTCTATTTTTAAGGGGCCTAGCTGATCAATTAAAGGGTTAGCTTTTCTTTTTTAGGATACCAATTCTCAGTACCTAATATTTAAAAATGTCGTAATACTATATTTTAATGGTGGATTTTAATTAGCTCAACTAAAATGTCTATGAAGGTTGAATAAGAGATTTGGGATTCAATCCCCGACTGTGAGAATTTTATTTGTGGAAGTCTAATCATTGCAAATTGAGTGTGATAAGACTAGAGTGTGGATTAAAGGCAAGGCTCTTTGAATTCTTCTCATCAAAGATTTTGTGGAAGTCTAATAATTGAAAATTGAGTGTGGCAAGACTGAGACTAGGGTGTGGATTAAATGCAATGACTTTGAATTCTTCTCATCAAAGATTTCTTCTATGGACACACACTGCATACATTTTGACACAAAATTTATATTTATTAATATATGATTAGATTCATTACTTACCACTAATTGTTATAAAAATTAATCTAATCTCATCAAAGATTTTGTGGAAGTCTAATAATTGAAAATTGAGTGTGACAAGACTAGGGTGTGGATTAAATGCAATGACTTTGAATTCTTCTCATCAAAGATTTCTTCTATGGACACACACTGCATACATTTTGACACAAAATTTATATTTATTAATATATGATTAGATTCATTACTTACCACTAATTGTTATAAAAATTAATTTAATCTCCCATAATATATGTGCTAGTTATGCAAATGTGTATGTCTGTAAACTAACAAAACTTCCAATTAAAAAAAAAAACATAAAAATTAATTACGATACAACTCAAGGTTAAGATTAAGGAGAAAAAAAAATCTAATATCACAAATTATTATCTAACTTTTTTGCCACAACTATGATGCAGCATAGTGTAACCTATGAAAAAAAAAATAATGAATTTATATGTAAGCGATGAGCAATCACTCACAATCTACTAAGGGTGAATTTGGTTCAGCTTTTTGATACTATGCTTTTTGAAAAATGGGGGTTTCAAAAGGTGCGGTATGAAATTGTGCTTTTTGAAAAAGATGAGTGTTTAGTAAAAACTGTTAAAAGAATTTGGTTCAGCTTTTTGATACTATGCTTTTTGAAAAATGGGGGTTTCAAAAGGTGCGGTATGAAATTGTGCTTTTTGAAAAAGATGAGTGTTTAGTAAAAGCTGTTAAAAAGTGTTTTTTGAAAAAATTGAGTGTTTGGCTAGCACTTATAAAAGTGACTGTTTAAGTGGTAAATTACCAAAAATGACAATGTATATATAAGAGAGTTTATTTCATACTTAAATCAACTACTTCATAATACTTACTCCAAAAAAAAAACTACTTAATAATAATAATAATAATAATAATAATCATCATCATCATTATTATTATTATTATTATTATTATTGGTATTATTTTAATAATATTATTTTGTAAGCATGGAGGATATAAGAAGAAGATATAATCCAATAGTAGATTTGTTTAAATTCACCTCTAATTAAAAGATATTGAATAAGGTTGTAGCCTTAGACTACAACTAATTTTGTAGCTAAACTTTGTTTTATATATATATATATATATATATTAATTATAGTACGGTGAATGATATAAAATTTTAATTAAAAAGTAAGTATTGATTTGAATTAATGAATTTAATATAGACTTTAAATAAAATTCCAAATAAAATTATTAGCTTTGTTTGAAAAAATAAAGTAAATAAAATAAAACTCAATTAACATTCTTTTGTAAATAAACCATATTGTAGAGCTGTTTACAAACTAGGAAGCTTCTTTTTTCACTCTTTAACCCCCCACCATATAGCCCGTTTGGTAATATTGTTTTAGTAACGTTGTTTAAGTGTTATGGAAATATGTGTGGGTGAAAGTGTTGTGAAAATACGTGTTATATTGTTTAAACAACGAAAATTTTTGTTTAAACAACACTAAAAAAAATGCATAATATCTGACCACCTCATCTTTTTATTTTTTATCTTTTTTTTTAATCTCATAAAATCACATTCTCTTTTTTCAATTTCCTCTCATTGTGGTCTTTTTTCTTCATCTTCCTCTTTTTTTATATATAAATCTTTTCCCTTGCCGTGTTGCTAGAGCTCTCAAGTTCTTGTTTCTCTCTCTTCATCTTCAGATCTTCTTCATCATTTGTTTCATTCACCTCCTCAGTTTATCAATTTTCACAAAGGAGAGGAACCTGGGCCTGCACCGTTGATCAAGCTTGTTTGTGAATCTGTGATCTGCTCCGTAGATTTGCTTTGGTTCTATAAGGCTGCTGCTGCAATCTTTGATTTGTGGTGCTCACTTTCACCGTGTACAATTGTGCTATAAACAAAGGGATAAAATTGGGATTTTAAGAATAAATAGTGGGCAATATGGGAATTTTGTAATTTCCAACAGTAACATGAAACGCGCTTCAACACTTTTTTGCAATTGGAGCTCCTTGCTGCCCACACGATTTGGGCTTCCTCAATGTTTTGGAACAATGGACTTTTCATTAAAGCGTGTTTCTAAAACTACACCAAACACGTGGTTTGAATTTTCGGTAGCAAAAAGTGTTTTTTAGGCTCCTAAAAGCCGAAACAAACACACACTAAGTCAAAGTTGTGGCAAAAAGTTATGAAATAATTCGTATTTCTAAAACCACACTAGATTAAGTCCCAAAAGTCCAAGTTGGGAGCTGCAACCTAACAGCCTTCCACAAAGATGGTATCTTGTGAGACAGGCACATGCGCCCGGCCATTGTTTCACTAACATGTGGGTCCCATGCGTGTGAGACTGTGCACTTCTTTTACCAGTCTCTTCTATTCATCTTTATCTTCACACATCAGCCTCACAATTGTATTGCATATCCATTTGGTAATAGCAATCGGAACATGAAGAAATATGATTTATACCCCATTTGCTCTGTTTTGTTGTTGGTCGTTTTGCTGAAACAACATCCATCAAAAGCCCAACAACCTTACGTGAATGACAAACGGCTCAAGTGCGGCCAAGATCTAAACATCACGAATGGGTTTAAATGCAACGGCGCCGAAACCAGTTGCCAATCCTACCTCACGTTCCGATCCACTCCTCCTTACGATTCTCCACTGTCCATCGGCCTCCTCTTGCACGCTGATTTTTCCTTCATTGCCGAAATCAACAACATCACAATCTCCCAGGAAATCCCCACCGACACCAAGACCATCATCCCTATCGATTGTTCATGTCTGGGTCAGTACTACCAGCACAACAGCTCCTACCAGTTGCGGCCGTCCGACAGCTATTTCAGCATGGCCAACGACACCTACCAGGGCCTCACCACTTGCCAGGCCATGAAGCGTGAGAACCCTTATACAGTTGAGACTCTGAGCGTGGGCGTGAAAGTAAGAGTCCCACTCAGGTGTGCTTGTCCCACGTCCAACCAGACAGCAAGTGGCTTCAAGTACTTGCTCGCTTATATCACTACCTCGGGAGATAACATCTCTACAATTGCCGATTTATTCGGTGCGGACAAGCAGAGCATACTTGATGCAAACGAGCTATCCGAGGATAGCATTATATATCCATTCACACCCCTTGTCGTCCCACTGAAAAGCAAGCCCACCGGTATAGTTAAAAGCGTAATTTTAGGTAACCATTCTTGCCAATTCCAACCCCCCTTCTCCTATCACTAATTTAATATCAAACTATTTTTTTTTTTTTTTAAATATCCTATTAGTCGGTAGCCAGTGCAGAAAATTTTAATATAATATGAAATTTAATAATTATGAAAAGATATTTATGATGATTTTGTTTATTTCTCAAATTATATTTTCAATCATTTAAACAATTATGATATGCCACAATTCTAATGAATAGTTTATATATAGAATAGAATTTAAATTCAAATTAGCTATGCAAATTTTATTTGCATGCCTATATTTTAGAGTTTATAGTTGGCCCTCCTCAAATTTTTTGATTAGTCCAAATAGCCCAAAAGAAACTAATCACTTAACCCTTTCTTTGGACCTATGGCCCCTCCATAGTCCAAATACAACACAACAAAAAATCCACAAATCACCAATATCATAATTCAATAACTCATAACCAAAAAAATCTCATAGAAAAAAAAATTCCCTTACGGGGGTGACAATAATTTATATAACTTTTTAATTGAATTATAAATTATGGGAAAATCAATTACAATATTTAAATTTTTTTCAAAAGATAAAATGCAAAATTCTTTTAGAAGCCAATATTGATGTGTAGCATTGTCAACTCTTAATATTAATATCCCAATTTTTAAAAATCCTCAAACAAAGTTTTGAAAACTTCATTAGTGTGATTTTTAGTTGCATCCAAAAGTATGAGTTTATCATATTGGTGAGTTGGTCAATGTGATAAAATCAACATATTAATTCTAATTATCAAAAATTTGGAGATCTAAAGTCCTCTTCTTTTTTTATTCTTCTTCGAAAAGGTTTGAATATCATATTGTAACTTTCAACTTTTTTGGTTCATATTATTTCATTCTTGACTTAAATATTTATGGTAATAAAGTGCAATTGTTTTGTATACCATGATATTTTTTTTAATAAACCATGTCACTTGAAATTTTTTTGGTTCATGCTTTCGCCCCCCCTAGGTTCATATCCTGGTTCCGTCCTTGGACACAATATTATGAGATCAAACAATAATTAAACGGTTTCCGATACATTGTCAATTTTCACCAGTTGGTCCTAAAGTTGCACTCGCTGGCTTACTAAATATCCTTGCTGCAGTTCCTTTCATTCTTGAATCACCCACCTACAAAGTATCTAAATAAAAGTTTCAAATATTAAAGTTATGTGTTGTTTAAATTATGGATAAAGAGTCCTTCCTTTAAAAAATATATATAAACAAAGAGAGGAATCTTAAAAGATTTGAAGCCCCTATAGGTGAAGGACGAGAAAATGAATTTTATCAATCTTATTATTTTGTTTTCTAAAGAACAAGTAGTCCCAGCATCTTAGAGCATAGTAAATGATAAGAAAATGCTATTGTTAGTAGAACATAAAATTTTGGCTGTCCTAATGCAGATAATTCAAAAAACAGGTCGGCAAATAGGTGGTGGATATGGCTCATCGTGACAGTTGGGGGAATTATTATTGCCTTGTTGTGCTTCTTATGTCATTCAAAATGGAAAAAACAAAAAGCCGAAGGTAATCGATGCTCCTACCACAGATTTTCTTTTATATAAATTAGCAAAATATTTTTTAAGTTATATTTTGCTTAATTTCGTGTTAATTAGGGGAGAGAAAAAAGAAACAAAAAATGCTCCTAATGGAACTTGGAGGTAATGCAATAACTTGCAATGTACATGACAAAGTGAAGAAACAAAGCAAAGATGGGCAAGATTGATTGCAAACATTCAGCTTCAAAAGCATATATGATGCTACAAGTAATTTCTCAACTGAAAATAAATTAGGACTGGGTGGTTTTGGACCAGTTTATAAGGTTAGTTCTTCACACCTTTTAGCCTCATAATTTTTTTTTATAAAGTTTCAACCTATAACGTTCGCCAAACATCTTGAGAGATTGGGAACTAGACTCATTATAGCAAGAATCTTTAAGCAAAAACTTGAGAAGAAAGTGAAGAAACTTTCCCCTTTTTGCTACTGGAACCATGTGTGTAGAGAGGGAGAGAGCTTAAGCTTTCTAGCTCTTTTTAGTTCTATGTGAGAAATGAGAGCAAAAGGAGGTAGGAATTTTGGTTTGTTTGACCGGCTAGGGAAGTTTCTCACTTGAATTTGTGGCTTGCTACATGTCATACATGCAT
Organism: Quercus aquifolioides; assembly: GCA_019022515.1. Lineage (NCBI taxonomy): Eukaryota > Viridiplantae > Streptophyta > Magnoliopsida > Fagales > Fagaceae > Quercus > Quercus aquifolioides. The sequence continues at coordinate 23,515,863 of CM032328.1, read as the reverse complement.
GGTAAGGAAAACAAGTGTCCTCTCAAGGATTGGGCAAAGTGTCTTAAGCTTATTGGTTCATGTCTCTAAAAAGTTACTAAAATACCCTTCCCTTAACTAGCTAATTACAAGATTAACTATATATATATATATATATATATATATATAGTACTAATAACTTAACCACCTAATATAGTAGCATATATTGCTTTGTACATACATAGTATATAATCATAATACAATTAGCCATTCACACACACACACACATATATATATATATATATAAAGTATCAAACTTAGTTGAATGGTCCATGGTAATTAAGATTTAACCCTCCATTCCTAATTAGCTAGTGCAGGGCACCACACATACAATATATACAACTCTAAAAATAAAATTTTAACATTTTATGTAAATAAAAAATCTATATTTAAAAAAATTGTGTGCAGAAATTTAAAAAAAAAAAAAAAAAAAAAAACTCAATGAGGTAATAGATCTAACACTAATAACATTTATTTGATAATTGCTAGTCAAGTTGGCGAGTAATAATGTTATTATTTTTTTTCACAATACATAAAATTTATTATATTGTTAATATACAATGATATATATATATATATATATATATATTTTGAGAAGGAATATACAATGATATATTGAAAATGAGTCAATAATAAATTTAAGTTTAAAAGTTTACGATAAGGTCATAATAAAATGGTCAGGTTGGTTTGGTACTAGCAACCTGGTCCATTTTTATATGCTAGATCTATCTACAACATTAAATTAACCTATTCCATCTCTTTATTTTTTGTTAGGTTCAACATTTAAACTTAAGACCTAATCAAGCTAGCTAATCCAATTTGACCAATTAATTTGCACCTGAGCCTCATCCCAAGTGCTAGATAGATGTTTGACAGAAAATTAAATAATGTAAGGGGAGATTGATTTAAGGTAATGTGAGTAAAATATGACTAACACAATATATTTTCAGGGTAAATTAGCTTATGGGAAAGAAATAGCAATTAAGAGACTCTCGAGAAATTCTGGACAAGGATTGCTAGAGTTCAAGAACGAAGTTGTTCTCATTGCCAAACTCCAACACATTAATCTTGTCCGACTTTTAGGATTTTGTATTCAAGAAGAAGAAAATATACTAATATATGAGTACATGCCGAACAAAAGTTTAGATTTCTTCCTCTTCGGTAGGCTATATGTTCATTACTACGAAAATTTGCTTATATGATGATATTTTTGTTTTCTTTTATTCTAAGTCAATCAATATACTTATCGTTTTCTTGCTATTATTTTCTACTATGAGTCAGATTATACTAAAAAATATTTATTAAATTGGAAAAAACGCTTCAACATCATTGAAGGCATTGCTCAAGGGCTCGTTTATCTCCACAAATATTCAAGGCTAACAATAATTCACCGGGATTTAAAAGCAAGCAACATTTTGCTTGATAAGGAGATGAATCCAAAAATATCTGATTTTGGCATGGCAAAAATATTTGGGTTGAAAGGATCAGAAGAAAACACAAATAGGGTTGTTGGAACATAGTAAGTATGCATTTACTTTCAAGCATGCATAATTGAATTCTATTTGTGAGTGTGTGAGTGAATATATATGCTTGTTCATACACTAACACTACAAAAAAATCGTCCTGTCCCAGCGTTTTTTTCCCAGCGTTTTTACAAACCGTCGTAATAGATAAGCCTGTACCAGCGCTTTTTGAAAACGCTGGTATAGGAAATCCTATTACGGCGGCTCAAAACCGGCGCTTTACAAAGCGCTGCAATAGGAGGCCTATAGCAGCGTTTTTCAAAAATGCTGGTATAGGAAGCCCAAAAGCGCTGGGATAGGCCTCCCTCCATAAGGAAATGGACGGGCCTATCCCAGTGCTTTTAAAAGCGCTGGGATAGGTTGACCCTATTCCAGCGCTTCAAAAAGCGCTGGGACAGGTCCCTCCATTCCCTTATGGAGGGAGGGCCTGTCCCAGCGCTTTTGGAAGCGCTGGAATAGGATCACCCTATGCCAGTGCTTACAAAAGCGCTGGGATAGGTCTCCCTCCATAAGGGAATGGACGGGTCTGTCCCAGCGCTTTTAAAAGCGCTGGGATAGGTTGATCCTATTCCAGCGCTTCGAAAAGCGCTGGGATAGGCCTCCCTCCATAAGGGAATGGACGGGCCTGTCCCAGCGCTTTTAAAAGCGCTAGGATAGGGTCAACCTATTCCAGCGCTTCGAAAAGCGCTGGGACAGGCCCTCCCTTCATAAGGGAATGGATGGGCCTATCCCAGCGCTTTTGAAAGCGCTGGCATAGGGTCACCTTATTCCAGCGCTCCGAAAGCGCTGGTATAGGTCACCTATAGTATTTTTTTTTATTTAATTATATGGGTCTTAATAGATAAACCCACTAATGCCCACCAAAACCCATCTAAAATTTAAATAGAGAACATAAAGTCTAAATTTCTAGAAAATGACCAAAATATCTCTGAAACTAAAAAAAATGACCAAAATACCCTTGAAACTCAAAAAATGACCAAAATACCCCCGAAACCTAAAAATTGCAAAAATACCCCCAAAACCCAAAAAATGACCAAAATACCTCAAAAACATAAAAATTACCAAAAATATCTCCAAAACCCAAAAATTGACCAAAATAATCCAAAACCTAAAAATGACTAAAATACCCCCAACACCTAAAAAAAGACCAAAATACCCCCGAAGCCTAAAAAAATGACCAAATTACACCCGAAACCTATAAAAATCACCTAGGGATTTGTTAATTATTAAATGAAGAAAAAAACGCCCGAATACAAAAAAAATGACCAAAATATATTTTTATTAATTAATATAATTTATTTTATTAATTTGTACTGTTAAATTATATTTTATTAATTTGAACTATTATATTCAATCTTATTAATCAAGAAAATATTAAATATTACTATTTATAATTTTAAAATAAATTAATCAATAAAATATTAAATATTACTATTTCTTATGTGTAAGGGAAACGTGAAATCAAAAGAAAAAAAAAAAAAAAACCAACTTAGGGGAAGTTAGACATGGGTTTAAAAAAAAATGAAATAGATAACGAAAAAAAAAATTAAAGGATAAACCTTAATCACAAGGTAGATAGCTTTTTTTAATAGAAACGTGGTTGTTTTTTTTTTTTTTTTTTCATTAGTGTTGGGCCAGAAAGAGTCAGCCAGCCCCGGCCCACTTCGAACCAGGCCTAAAGGCCCGCGCCGAGGAAACGTCCAAGGTTCGAGGACGAAAGTATAAAACCCAATTGCCCATGAAGCAGCGCCGAGGACGACTCCTTCCTCGGACGGCCGAGATCATAAAGTGGACAAGCAGTACATCATCAAAGGGAGTCTTCCTGAGCATCCCAAGAGCAAAAAGCAAGTACCAAGCGCCAGCAATGGAAGCATGGTGGAGGAGCAAGTCCCAGATGAACTGTCACCTCCACATTAAATGCCCTCAACTAACGCCCTAGCCGGATTAATGAGGATAGGACTCCTGAACAGTGCTGTCTTGGGCGCTGCAACCCACAGGAGGAATGGGAATGCGGCTGATGGGACAGGCTCTCAAGTAGTGGACTGGCTGATCAACAAATGTAGGGCTAGGATCAACTGAGAGAGATGTATATAATGTAAGAAGTCCCTCTTGAAAGGGGGACGGACGGAAAAACCAGAGTTAAGAAATATTATAGCGACTTGTATTCTCTGAAACCTTGTAACCAATCTTCAAAGAAATAATAAGAACTTCAAACTCTGTAAGGCACGTCCGAGGAGCATTACTGTACACCCCAATCCACGCTTAAGTTATTATACCCACAAACAACCATGCATGGCCGCTGCATTCCTCACTAGGGCCTAGTTCTTGAACTCATTCTCTATAAATTCATTGCAGGGTTAGCTGGACTTGGGTCCACTCTCTCAATAACAGAAGTGCCCGAAACCGCCCCCTACAATTAGTTTTTCTGTTTTTAATTTTTAAAAGGAAGTTAAGAAAATAGTTTAAATAAATTGTAATATATATCTATTTAGTTTTTATTTTTTATTTTTTAAATAAACTTGAGGATGTTAAAAAAAAAAAAAAATCTGAAGATAACTTTTTTTAAAAGGAAATAAAAATAAAAATAAAAATAAAATAACAAACGTATAGTTGCATGAAGAAGTGGGTTTTTTTTTTTTTTTTTTTTGAGAAGAGAAGAAATGGGTTAGTAGGAGAGTGATTCTATTTTGTAGGAAATGTTTTAGGTGAGAGTTAAAGATATATTTTTACTTTGTTATCCTCAAGTTTTGCCCCTACTTAAACGTAAGCTGTAGGGATATTTTAGAACACAAAAAAATCCGGTCCAAACAGGTGCAGCCCCTTAAATAGTAGTATAGATATATTTTTTCTCTTTATGTACCTTTATTTATCTATTTTTGAAATTATTTTGAGTGTGGTACCCTAGAAGGTCTAGATACTTTTTTTTTTTTTTTTTTTTTTGTAATTTATGGAATATTTAGTTCGGTCATATATACAAGAAATTTTATCACCAAATCTATTTGGGATGGAACTTATCTACAATATGAAATTAGTAGATTTATGTGAAAAGAGCTATCTTTTTTATTTTATTTTATTGTGTTCCTATTTTTCTATTAACGTAATTCAATTATTACTTAAATTCTATGAATTTTTATTAAAAAAATTTAGATAATACAATTCATCTTAATTATTGATATTATTTTTTGATTTGGTGTTCTTAATTGATTATGCTAATTGTGGGGGAGAAAAGCCCAACCCAACTTATTGGGCCCAAGGCCCTACCCGAGGACCCCTGTTAGTCCGAGGAAACCAGGACGCAGTCAGAGGCCCATGTGAAGGGAAAATGTCCGCAGATGAGTACGAGCACTGTCCGAGGAGATGCTCATACGTCCGAGGAGACCGATACCCTCGGACCCGACGGGGTTTTTGCCCGGCACGTGTCAAGCGATCTGTCTGACAAGTGTCAAGGGAGAAAAGGGACCTCGGACACACAAGAAGGTGACTGGAGCAGAGAAATATCAAGGAGACAGGCTTCAACCACCGCATTTAATGCACTGCACCTACCCTTCTGGCCGCATTTATGTGGAGAAGACCCCTGAACAGTGCATCCTCAGCTACCACCACTCAGACAGGGCTAAAGGGGGAGTGTGATGGGACATGCACTCAAGTGGGCGCCCAGATGATGAGCAAGTGGACGGTGGAGATGTAGGAAGACAATACTATATAAGAGAGAAAGAGGTCCCTGATAGAGGGATCGAGAATTAAGAGAGAGAAAAAAGCATATTACTTTACTGTAGCTCCAGCATTTGTAACCTAAGTCCATTAATGAAAATCACCTCCTCGGACGAGACCTTCACCATTGTCCGAGCACATATTCATTCAAGTCTTCTTGTCATCGTAGCCATTTAATACTGTTATTCTCATTATTAGCCTAGCTCTTTCACCCACTCTCTACAAATTTATTGTTTTGGGTTCGGTGGGCTCCAAATCCACATCTTTTTGGGCTTGGGCTGCAGAATCTGACCCTACACTAATTATTTCCTTACTTATGACAACGTTAAAAAGGCTATGACTGGTAATTTATAGGTAAAATTTACATATACATTGCAATCTAGATACTTTATTTTTGTAATTTATGGAATTTGTTTTTGGTTACATATGCAAGAAATTTGTTAGCAAATATAATGGAAAGATTTTTAAGTGCCATATATATATATATTTCATCAATTAAAATTTTACTACAAAGAGCTTCTAAAAATTTAAAACTTGCCATAATTTTTAAAAATTACTATTTTATTTATAAAAAATATATTTTTTAATTTGTATATAATATTTTTTATTAAGTTATGCATCGGGCATAATACTAGTGTATTATATATTATTATGTAGAAAATACTTAATGAGGAGTACTACTAGTTTAGTGGTAAGGCAAGCGCGGAATAATATGTTGCCCAAGTTCGAACCCTACTAAACACATTTTTAATTTTTTAATTTTCTCTTTATAACATAAAACTACATCGTTTTATACATTAATTTAAAACCAAAAAAAAACCCTAATCTCTAAGTTTCTCACTTCAGCCGCCCTCACCCTCATTCTTTTCTTTTCTTCTCTCAAAGTTTCATGCCTCTCTCTTCATCACCCCCATTTTCTCCCAACTATATCCAACCACCACACCCACTCACCGGCGACGTAGTTGGGCGGCGGCTTGGGGTTGAGGAAGTCGAGTTTGGGCGGCGGCTATGGCTTTCAATATGCCCTCTCCGATTTCCTCAGTGATGAGGGTTTGTGGGTGGCCGTTGTTTTTTTTTTTCCTCTCCGATCTGTGGATTTCAGGGGCCGTGGGTGGATTTGTGTCGATCTGGTGGTGATTTCAGGGACTGATATTAAGAATATTTTTACACTTCTTTACACAGATCTGGAAGGGTGGCTCACTAGACCTGTGCTTCACCTTTTACATCACGATTTTTAGGGAATGTAAGTTTTATATTCTCCCAGAATTATCACATTTTGGAATCACAGTTTATTAGTTCCAAATCTTTTCTTCTTTTATTCATTTTACTCATCATTTATTTTATTGATACTCATAAATATTTAATTTTGCAAATAATTCGTAAAGGGTTATATGGAGCCAAACGTGTGGGGCATAAAGTCCAGGTATTTTTTAATGTAATTTTTTATATTGGACATGTCGTAATGTATGTTTTTTTTTTCTCCATTTTTACTTATGTGATCATTACAAGTTATGGAGTCATAAATGTTGTTGAAACCCATTCGAAGGGATTATTAGAATTTTAAATGTTGATAGGATTCTAGAGACTAGAGGATAGAAAAGTTTTCATGCAAAAAGGTAATAGTACAAAATTCTATTACGAATAGTTTACTATGAATAAAACTTTATTTTCTTAATTCTAAGAAATTTGAATTCTGCTTCACCTAAAATTCTATTACCAAAATTTTAAAGTAATTTAAAATAAATTTAATATATATTTTGATTATATATTATGTATTGTTTTTTAATATATGAAATTTATATACTACACACTGTATTTGCACAAACTAACTCAATATCTGTGTATATTACATTTCATAAAATTAATTTATTTTTTAAATATTTTTTTATCATGTGGCTCACAAGTTATTAATACTATTCGCTTATTCGTGGAATTCACTAGATAGTTAGCAAATGTTAAATACGTGGCTAATGTAATGTTAAAAAATTAAGCATCTATTATATTTATGCCAATTTTTTGTGTTGTATCACTGTGTGGCTAATGTAACTTTGGATTTTTTTTTTTTTTTTCATAAAAAAAAAAAAAAACATGGCTATTAATTATTGTTTGGATTTTTTTTTTATGAATTGTAATACGTGGCTCTAGAAATTTACCAAAAAAATAGTAACGTTACTCTAGGAAATAGGAATACGTTGAATAGAGAGTCATAAAAATAGGAATAGTACTCTAGGAAATAGGAATACATTGATTAGAGACAGAGTCATAAAAATAGGAATGCATTGAATTGAGAGAGTCATAAAAGTAGAAGGGATAAAAAAAAAAATTATTAACCTAAGCACTCAAATAAAAAGTCCCCACTTTCTAAAAAAAATAAGAAAAAAGTCACCACTTATTAAATCTCCCACCTACCCCATTTCTTATTAACCCAGCCCTCACTTCTTTTAAGCTTTCTTTTATTCTCTCTTAAATGTTGAATATGCTTCTTTTTCTCCGTCTCTCACTCCAAACTGCGAGGTATGGTAAGTCATCTAAAAAAATTATTAGGATCGCCATCTAACCTTTACATCTCATCTCTTTGCAAACATATATGGGTCTTCTCAATAGTTAGAGATGTGGCATTTCTCTATCCAATAGCCACCATATATTCTATTTGATATGTGTGCTTTTCTTGAGAAACTGGATAGAGATTGCATTGATTTTTGTTTTATTTTATGGTGCACATGTATTGTTGTTTATTATTATTTTGTGTGTGTATAAGTCCAACTATATGAAAATACTGGTAATGTGGCATCCCCACTTATTTATTACAACTACAACTTTTGTAGTTGGATTATTGGAAATTTGTAATGTAATTTGTAACCAATATGCATTTAAATAAATATTGAAATATAGTGGTATTCATCTTAATCTGATATTGTGAGTAGTATTCATCTTTATCTTTGGTAGTTTATTTTGAAAACATCTTAAAAAGATATATATATATATATATATATATTTAATCTCTAAAATAGTGTAGTGATTTTTCTATTCAAAATTAGTCAACTATGTTAATGTATAGGAGCTTCAAAGATTTACTGTGTGTTTTGGGGAAAATCAATAAGTATAGTGTAGGGGTTTTTTTTATATATAATTTTTAAAAATTTAAAATTCCAATTGTCTTTAACCATTTGTCATAATGCTTTTTGTCTTGAAGTTATGTTTTGGTTATATGTCCCCAGAGTATGCAATGAATGGTGTTGTTTCAATAAAAATTGATGTATTCAGCTTTGGAGTTCTACTATTAGAAATAATCAGTGGCAAGAAAAACAATAGTCGATATCACTCTGAGTATCCACTCAACCTTATAGGATATGTAAGTTTCCCTCTTGAATCTTCTTATCATGTGCATGGAATATTGAACTTAATAGCTAACATTAATGAATAATTGGGCTTGTATCAGACATGGCAGTTATGGAATGAAGGTAAAGGTTTAGAGCTTATAGACCTAGCAATACTAGATGAGTCATGCATTCCATCTGAAGTATTGAGATGCATTCATGTTGGTCTCTTATGCGTACAAGATCAGGCAACAGATAGACCCACCATGCTAGATGTTGTTTCTTTTCTTGCAAATGAAACTATTCAACTATCTACTCCGAAACAACCTGCATTTTTTATCAACACAATCACAAAAGAGTTAGATGTTTCTAAAAATAAGTCAAAAAATTATTCAGTAAATAATGTCACAATTTCAAAATTGGATGCCAGATAAATACTAAAATACTTGAGTTAGGTTTCTAAAAATAAGCCAAAACATTATTCAATAAATAATGTCACAGTTTTAAAATTGGTTACCATATAAATACTAAAATACTCGAGTTATGTATGAAAATCTAGTATGTATATACATGCCTTTGTGATAGGGGCTATACTTGATTATGACTTTACAAGCTTGAATGGTTCAATGATTTATTACAATTTTTAATTAGGGTTATATACTTATATTGTGTGAGTTAATTGATGTAACTGGATTAGATTGATTATAATATGTATCACTACTGTATCTTATTTTGCAGTAATAATTGTTGAGCCCGAAGGATTTTTCTCTTCTACATGGGGAATCTAGACAGGGTGACCTACTATCTCCAAATATTCTTATTGTTTGCATAGAAAGAGAGAGAGAGAGAGAGAGTCTACAACACTCTTAAGACTATAGCTAAGAATGAGAATGAGCTAAGAGGAATAAAAACAAGAAAAGGGAACCTTGTTTAACTTTCTTTTTTATTTTAGATTATAACCTCTTATTTTATCAGGCTAATATGGGAAATTACAGCAAACTTTGCAAGGTGCCATAGATACATGAAGAGGCCTAGGGTTAATAGCTTAATAGGGAGAAAAAAGAACACTAAGGTTGATATGAGGAGCCATATAAAAACCTTTTAAGGGTTACCAATGTTGAAGTCATGATAAATACTAGAGGTTGCCATCTTTTGTTGGGAGGTCCAAACAAGATAACATTTTTAGGACTATTGAATACCGCTTCTTGAAGGAGAAGTTGCTATCAAAACAGGGTAGAGATGTGCTTATTAAAGCAGCCACACAATCCATCCCAATGTACACTAAGACTCTGTGAACTGATCAAGAATTCCCATTGCACTATGTAATGATTTAATTAACAAAGATGATGAGCAATTTTTTGGTACAGGTACAAAAACAATGATCATTGGATTTATTGAGGTTCATTATGCAAACCTCAACGAGACCAAGAGAAGTTTGGTTTTCATGATTTGAGAGCATTTAACTTGGGTTTGCTTGTCATATACTCGTTCATCATGGACTCATTTCTGATTAGGTTATTCCAAATTAAGGGTTTTTTTGGATACCGCTTATTGCTGAAAACTGAAAACTGAAAACACTGTAGCAAAATAATTTTTAAATGTATGAATAATGTCGTGGGACCTAGTTTTAATGAAAATTTTGTTGAAAAAAGAGGTTTGTAGGTCCCGTGAATAGTGCACGAGACCCACTGACAGAGACACAAACGCAAGCTAAAAAACGCTGAACCAAACGGATACTAAATTTAGACATTAGAATTATTAAGGTAATCATCTACATTAAAAGATAAATAATTATTTAAATAATTACAGAAATCACAAATTACCTGTCAAGATTATCATGTGCTTGCATATTTATCATTCTTTTTCATTTACACTAAAACGAATTGAGTTTTTGATCATATTTTATTTAATATTTAACGATGAATTAAAATCAACTAAATTTATCCTATGCATGAATGCCTATGGTAAAACCATCCATATACCAATAAAAATTCCTTTTTTGATTCTAGGGTTTTTTTTTTTTTTTGGGTATTACCTTGGTCAAAACTTCGACTTTTGATTCAAAGACCATTTTACTCTTTTATCTTGTGGTGGCTTGATATGATGAGGATTTTGATGTTAGATCAATCATGGAATTTTTCACCCATGTGAAATGACTATTTTACAATTTTGAGTGTTGTGTGGCTTAAAATAAATGGTTTTGATTGTTTGCAAAATTGGGTGTCTACATATGCCCCAATGGCAGACTTACTGAAAGTGAACACCGATGCTACAAGAAAATACCACATTTCATGACCAAATCAAACTCATAATCTTAGAGATATGATGCGGAATGTTATTATGTGAGTTCAAAGTTCAAACCACTTAAAATGTTGACTCATGGTGAATGACTACCGCTCAAGGGGCTCAGGGTGAACAATTAGCACCTTAAGGCATCAATTTGGGGTCAACTATAACCACTTAAAAAGTGTTAGTTTGGGTTGAGCAATAATCACTTAAGCCGTTGGTTCGGAATGTCATGCTAGGAAATGGTTTAACGTATTTTTCAAAAACTTAGTTTTTGGGATCTAGTTTCATGCTAGAAAAGGATTTTAGTTGTTTGATAACAGCCTAGTCTTACAAAAACAAGATCTCATACTAGGAAATGGTTTTAACATTTTGTTTTTTATTTCTTATTCCAGCAATTGATTATACCATTTTGGAATATGTTATGAATTAATGGTATTGTCTGAACAAAAGTTGATGTATTTAGTTATGGAGAACTACTCTTAAGATATTTTGAGAGGAAAGAAGAAAACCAATCTCTATCATTCAGATCACCCACTCAATCTTATAGGATAAGTAAGCCAAACTAATAAACCTTTGTAAATTGTATATTAAATCTGACCTTGATAGTTAGTATTGCATCTAACTGAATTTCTATCAAGCAAGGCAAATATTTAATGAAGGTAAAGGTTTATAGGTAACTGACACAACATTGAATGAAACATATATGCCCTCCAAATGAGGCATTAAGCCGCTTTCGTGTTGGTCTCTTGTGCGTAAAAGAAAATGCAACAGACAGATGACCTAACATGCAAGATGTTATGTACTTATTTATATGTTTTTTAATGAAACCATCTAAATGCACTATTCATAAAAACAATTCCAGGGATGGTATCAAAGGCAAAAGAGTGCAGCAAGTCAAGCTGCTACACCAGAACAGCTCAGGCAGTCACACAGTGCAGCAGCTAGTGCAGGAGCAGATAGTGCAGAACTTGGAGAGTATTGGTGAAGGATTAACAGCTAAGTAATAAAGAAGTCCAAGATGAATCCAAGTCTGTCTAAACGACAATGTAGTTTAGCTGATATTTGTGTTGAGATAAAGAAGTCCAAGATGAATCCAAGTCTGTCTAAACGACAATGTAGTTTAGCTGATATTTGTGTTGTAAACCTGTAGCTTTTGTAAATCGAGTTAGTTAATTTAGTCAAGCACGTGTCACAGTTGGTAAGATTTGTTAATTACTGTTCACACGTGTATGAGTCTGTTAAGTTAGTTACAGAGCTGAACTTTTGCTTAACCTTAGCTTGTATATATAGGGATTTTATTCAATGAATGAAGCAGAGCAAATGAGTTTTTCACCAAATTAATTTTCTCATATGGATCCTATAGACAAATGCACTATTCATTTCCAAATGTATAAATGTTCATTTAGGAATAGGCAGGGGTCCATGACCAATGTTGAACCCAATTTTCATATTTCCCAAGCAAATAAATATGAAAGAGATTAGGGATTTTCTAAACCTATCTATACGTCACCCTCCCACACCATTCATTTCTTATCCAATTGCTCAATTCAGTCAACCTCAACTTTTTCCGTAAGATATTGCCATCTTTGTTGAACGATAAACGTATCATTCTCATGTGTTTGGCTGTGAAGAAGAAAGCCACTTTTCCGCGTGGGAGTGGGGACGAGTTCACACTTTACTTCACTTTGGCTTGTCTGACCACACCTGCTCCTGATGGTGTGGTTTGACCGGTTTCAACGGTTCAAATTTTTAAAGGAACTCATTCTTCAAGAGCTTGAGTTTCATATTTCATGTAATTCCAATTTTTAAAACTTAGGTTGCGGATTTTTAAATTATAAAATAAACTCAAGTTTCATGTGAATTTTTAAATTATAAAATATCATGTTAGCTTATGTCACTTTATCACATTTTTTGGAATTCGAATTTTATAAACTCATGTTTTTTGTCAGTGGTATTTGGTGTTCGCTCTTAATAATAACTTTATATCATCAAATCAAGACACTAATCGATTTTTAGTGTAGACGGAAATTGAACTCAAAATCTTTTATTCAACTATTAGATATTTTATTAGTTGAACTAACTAGAACCCATAAAAAGTCGAAACTTCGTAATATTTGTCACACACAAAAGTCTATAATTAAGTCAATGATAAAACCAAAAGAAAAACAGGTCAAAAAAGCCAGCAGGTTGGCTTCTAGCAATATACAATTAACGAGTAGGACTACCTTATCATCTCTCATCTCAAAATTGTCCATTGATGGCTAGCAAAGGAAGGATTATCTTGCTCAGTTTGATTTATTTCTTACTGATTAGACACACACATTCTGAGACAGATACATTGGTACAAGGCCAAAAGCTTAGAGATGGGGTGCACCTGGCCTCATCTGGTGGAACATTCAGGTTGGAATTTTTTAGCCCAGGTTCTTCAAGAAATAGGTATGTTGGAATTTCATTCAACATAGCTGATGGAGTGTTGTTAGTTGCCAATAAGAAGGTGGTGTGGGTTGCCAACCGAGACAACCCAATTGCTGACAAGTCTGGTATTCTTATGATTGATGAATTGGGTAGGTTGACCATTTCACATAGTGGAGGCAGTCTCATTGTGTCAAATTCTGTTCAAGCAGCAAATAATGCTAGTGCCACGCTACTGGAATCAGGCAACTTTATATTGAGAGAGCAGAATATAGATGGATCTACAAGGAAGGTTTTATGGCAAAGCTTTGATTACCCTACGGATACCCTTTTGCCTGGCATGAAACTAGGAATAAGTGTGAAAGCTACAGATATTTGGTCACTAACTTCGTGGATAAGTGAAAACAACCCAGCCAAAGGTACTTTTACCCTTACTGCTGGTGTCAACATGGATGGTAAAAGTATGTTGATCATTTGGTGGCAAGGGAACGCCTATTGGATTAGCGGCAATCGGCAAAATGGGCATTTTGAATTTGTGCCTCGGTCGTCCAATGAGAGGAACATCAGTTTTAGTTACATCTCAAATGAAAATGAGAAGTACTTTACATATTACTTGAATAAAAATCGCACATTATCACGATACATGATAGATTTCACAGGTGCAATACTAGAGATGACAGGGTTGGCACCATTTGGTGGCGGCCCTTGTTCCTATGGTTCCTATCCCGGCTGTGTGAAGCAACAACTGCCAGCGTGCAGGAAGCCTAATGATCAGTTCGAGCAAAGAAAAGGTGTTATGTCTGGTGAAGGATTCAAGTTTGATGGAAATTACAACATGAGTCTCTTCGATTGTCGGGCAAAGTGCTTGAATAATTGTTCTTGCATTGCTTATGCGGCCACGGATTACAACCAAACTAGCTGTACAATTTGGAGCAGAGTGAATTTCAAAGAAAGCAACAATTCTTACAGCCTGGATGTCTATTTTCTTGTGCAAGAAAAAGGTAAATTTACCTCAGATGTGAGCCTTCCCCAATAGTTTAATTATTTAGACTTTAACCCTCTATGATGATAGCTTTGGCACGCTTCTCATAATACACACACTTGCACATGTTCTGCACATAGGAATGGTGGTAACTATTATTTGTTTCTGCAGCTATGTGGTGGATATTGGTTGTCCTATCTGTGACTGGGATTGTAGTTCTACTAGTTTTGTGCTTGTTATACAATTTCATTCAAAGAAAATGCAAAGAAAAAGGTAATCTCTCCGAACAAATCAAAATAATGTATGAAAATTACTAGTTATGAGTTAATTATAGTCACTTTTGACTTTTGAGTGTTACTATATGATTAATAGGCGAGAGGAAAGCAGAGCAAGAAATCTTACAATGTGAGTTAGGAGCTAGCACAAGTCATGCTAGCAAATCTAGGAAGAGAAAACTATTTGAAAAAGACAGGAAGAAGAGTAGTGCATTAGAATTTTTCAGCTTTGAGAGTATAGCGGAAGCCACAAACAATTTTGCGACGACAAGTTAGGAGAAGGTGGTTTTGGGCCTGTTTATAAGGTATACTTCAGAGACCTTTTAAAATAAAATGATTTAAGAATTAATCATAGATTGAAATATTAGGGATAATTTGTTAGTTATTTTTCAGGGAATATTTGCCAATGGTCAAGAAGTTGCAATAAAGAGACTCTCAGAAAGATCTAGACAAGGAGTAGTGGAATTCAAGAATGAACTTATATTAATTGCCAAGCTGCAGCACACTAATCTCATCAGACTTGTTGGGTGCTGCATCCAAAGAGAAGAGAAGATGTTGATATATGGGTACATGCATAACAAAAGCTTGGATTTCTTGCTCTTTGGTTAGCAAATTTTCACTCTTAAAATTCTTTTACTGGTGACAATTTTTTGTTTTCATATTATTAAATGCTTGTACTTACTTCCACAAATTGCTCATGGGTAGATCCTATGAAAAAGGATCAATTAGATTGGACAAAACGTTTCAAAATCATAGAAGGGATTGCTCAAGGCCTTCTTTACCTTCATAAATATTCTAGATTGAGAATAGTACATAGAGATTTAAAAGCAAGTAACATCTTACTTGATGCTGGGATGAACCCGAAGATTTCTGATTTTGGCATGGCAAGAATATTTGGGCAAGATGAATCTGAAGCAAACACAAAGAGAGTTGTTGGAACATAGTAAGTAAATTTGTTAATCTATCAATGAGTATGTGAACAAGTATGCATGTGTATTCTTAAATGCATAGTGCCTTAATATACTAAAAGTTTTGTTGAACTCTTTTATTCAGTGGGTATATGTCTCCCGAGTATGCAATTAAGGGTACCTTTTCGACGAAGTCTGATGTATTTAGCTTTGGAGTACTATTACTAGAAATTGTGAGCGGCAAAAAGAATAACAATTTCTGTCATCGGGAAGAATCACTTAACCTTCTAGTATGTAAGTTCCTATTTATGTGATCCTTGTCCATAGATTGCTCTGTCTATGAGACCAATTCATTTTCTATTCGAGATATAACTTTGACCTTTCTTTTTCTCTTTTTCAGGCATGGGAATTGTGGAGAGAAGGAAAATGCTTAGAGTTTGCAGATTCAGCATTAGGTGATTCCTATCCATTAAATGACGTTTTGAGGTGCATCCACATAGGTCTTCTGTGTGTACAAGACAGTCCAATAGATAGGCCTTCCATGTCAGATGTTGTTTTCATGATTACTAATGAAACTGTGTCACTAGTTCCACCAAAACAACCAGCATTTTTTCGCAACAGGAGTTTGTCCAAAACCATGTTGGAGAATTTTTCCATAAATAAGGTATCAGTTTCAGAAATAGAAGCCAGATGAAGGGCCAGTGATTCTTGTTCTGTATTTGTGTACTTGTTTGAAGCTATAATTTCAAATTAGTCTTTGCTTTGGTTCATTTCTATTACAAATTTACGACACAGGTCTAAATCCTAAAATTTGGAGATTTGAACAATGCTAATGCTTAACTAGCAAAGCTCTATTGAATTACATACAAGTCATAAATTCACATCTGAAATATTGTTGCACATCATGCCTGTTCTTTTGCCTTTTTTTTTTTCGAAGTATAAGAACTTTAAAAGCGCTGTTTTATCTTTAATATTGCTATTTAAAGATAGGATGGTGAGCCACGAAATCGTTTTTACAATTAACATAAAATAATTTATAGACAACAAATATAACATTCTTAAGATCTTTAGAGGTTCAATATATAAAAAATTTACATCCAATAATTTATCAAAGCCTCAAAGAAGATACTCTTGAGTTTTTCATCTCAAAAGATTTGAAATTACTAATTTGATCCTCCATTAACTGGTTAAAGTTTAATTTGATCCATCAAGTATTAATTGGGTCAACTTAGTATCTTAATAATTTATTATGTCAATTTGGCTTCTCAACTTTCAAATCAAGTCAATTTCATAGTCATCCTTTGATCTCATCTCCATTTAAATCTTAACAAAATTATGTTAAGTGACAAATGAAGCAACCATAAAAAAGTTATTATAAAAGTGTAAAAATTTTAAAAACAAATTAACAATTAATTTCTTTAAAATTTAAATTCGGAGGAAATCCAAAAAATGACTGTAGGGACTCAATTTAGAAAGACCCTAACAATACATTTCTAGAGAGTGGGATGAAGAATTAGGCCCTAACAGACTAACAACAGTGCACCAGGTACTCTTCACCATTGGAGGTGACAACCTGTTCTGGGTCTGTTCCCCCACCTGGAATCAGCCTCGGTACGTCGAGGACAGGGATGTCCTCGGCGTGGATCCAAAAAAGCATAGGTCTTCATACACCATCCTCGGACGATCATCCTTCCTCGGCATGGACTTCGGGCCAAATGCAAGATAGGCTGAAGCTACTAGGCCCACGGGCCCCACAATAGCCCCTCAAAATCCTGCTGCCCGTTCCCTCGGACGGGGAGGAGGGTTTTGATACCCACGGGCCCTCTAGATGATTCACCCCACCTCGGCCCACGTCAGGGCTGGTGACTTTTCGCCTGCCCAATGTACGTTTTGGTGTTTCGAGACTCAGTGTGCGCCTGCATTAACTTTTGGGCGGCTCCACGTTTCCCACTTCCAACGGTGTGATGGTAATCGTTCGGTGGGGACTTCCTGCTTTTATGGGCGGGAGGTTACGCTTGGTGAACTTAAATTGGGGATATAAATACTTGTTTGAACCCCTTAGCTTCCTTATTTGTGCGCTCACGAACTTTTGGTGCATATACCTTGAATCTGGTTCAACTCCCACACTGCCCGAGGAGGATCTCCACATTTCTGTAAGTCTTCTTCTCTCAGTAGCACAAAATTTTCTTTGATTCTACTCTTTCTTTCCTTCTTTCGGATCCTTTAGTCGTTGCTAGGAATGGGTAAGTTTAAGAAGTTGGTTGAGTCCAATGAGATGATGAGGAAATTCATTGCTGATTATGGGATACCCAGTAACGTGAGTTTGAGATACTGTGAGGAAGGGGAGTGGTACATTAAGAGAAACGAGTGTGAAGTTGTGATCCCCATAGTTGCCTTCGTAGAGGGAGGGATGAGAATCCCCATGAGGCCAGTGACGAGCGGATACCTTAGGCATTTTCGGCTGACTCCTACCCAGTGTGCTGTTAATGTATTTAGGATATTAGGGTGTGTAGATGCCTTGAATGAGAAGATGGGGTTGAGATTAACTCATTATGATGTAAACTGGTGCTACAACCTTTAGCACTTGAGGGGTAAGACGTACTATATGAAGACGAGGGACGATAGGGTTCGGCTTATCTAGTGCCTTCCCGATTCTAATAAGGGGCTGACTCAAGATTTTCTCATTGTGTCGGGGGAATGGTACGACGGTCTCCACTGCCCGACAGTAGAGGGAGAGCCAGGTAGGGTATTCGAAATAGGAGGCGGTCCAGATTCTTGTATTCTTTCCTCTGTTGCGTATTTGCTTTGGTTGATTGATCACAGAAGCTTTGTTTCTTTTCTGCAGATCCGCACACTTTCACGCGTCATTTTCACCTGGTCAACAAGGAGGATTTGGAAGCCGTTCTTAGGGCGAAACTCTTTTTGAACGAGGCTGATAACCAGGTTAGAGCTGCCCACAAGATCCTCGGATGCGACCCAGCCTAGAAGTTGTTCCTGGTCCCAAAGCACGTTATTAGGGCTCGCGATCCTCGGCTTAGGCAAATCACTGTGGTGGAGGACGGCTTTGCGTTTCCTGAAGGATCTGATATTCCGGAAGGCGTTCCGCCGTCAGGCCCTTCCTCATCCCATCAAGCAACGGAGACCGAGGAAGGGAAACCTAAGAAAACAGGGGAGGTGGTCGAACTGAGCTCGTCTGAGGATGAATATAGTGTGTTTAACCTAGCTGATCAGTCCGAGGATCCCTCTGGTGATCTGGGGGACCCTCATCTGTCCGAAGTCGATCTTCAGTCCCCAAGGGTTGGTATTCAAGCCGAGATGGGTTTAAAGAGACAGCCCCAAACCAGCCTTCTTGACCTGCTCGAGGGCCACTCCAAGAAGGGTATGCCAAGAGAGTCACAGCCCAAGCCCCCGTCACCTCTGCCCCAGCCTTTGTCTATGCGCACCAGGTCATCCACTATCCCTCCAGTCTCGGACCCACAGTCGGAGTCTTCCGACCCAAAAAGGAAAAGATCTTCTAAGGGCAAGGACCCAATGGATGAGGGCAAATCCTATTCTTCGCCAGAGGAAGGTGGAGTCCACTGGCCATCCAAACAACTGAGGATCGGTGGCCAAAGTAAAGGAAAGGAGACAGTCCAGCAGTCCAAGGCCCAAGCCTGGCTGCCCGTTGCTATGCTCTATGGTCAACCCTTGATGGACGACGCAACAATTCGGGAATCCCGGGGAGGCGAGGGGGCTCTCGTAGCTGACGCCCTGGAGAAGTCTCTTCTCCTTCCCGCCGACATGGCCGAGCTAAGGAGCATGAATGGGCCAAAGGTTGCCCTTAGCCTTAAGAGATATCTAGGCATGGTGTGTCCCTCGGTACTTATTTATTCTACTTGAATTTTGTTGCTTAGCACCTTCCCTTCTCTTTACGGCGTACCTGTTTTTGTTGCCAGGCTGTCCAGACCCTTTTCAGGCTTGATGAGGAGGTCGATAGCCAGAGTAACGCTTTAGCGCAGGAGCGTGACAAGTTTTTGAAAGCTGCAAGTACCCTTAAGAGGTTTGAGGCAGATTTAAAAAAGGCTATTGAAAACCTGGAGGAGATGACAAAGGCCAGAGATAACACGGCCTCTGATTTAGCCGCAGCTACAAAGCAGGCCGAGGATCATATGAAGCGACTGTAAGAGGTTGAGGGCCGACTGCGATCCGCTGAAGAGAACATCGCCGACCTGAAGAAAAAGCTAGCCGAGGCGATTTGGACGAAGGGTGTCGCCGAATATGATAGGGATGAGGCCGTGAGGGCCAAAGAAGAGGCCGTGTTTGCGAAAACAGACGCTGAGCGTTCCTTAGAACAAGCGGAAGAGGAGGCTTTTGCCGAAGGGGTGGCTAAGACTGAAGCTACCTTCAAAGACCAAATCCCTGAAGTATGCAGGCGCTTTTGCTCCCAGACCTGGACCGAAACGCTCAACCAAGCGGGAGTTGATGCCTCGTCTGACCTTAGAAGGGCAGAAAGAGTATATTACCCCCCGGCAATACGCGAGGTTATCCCCATTACTTCCGAGGAGGAGACTACATTACCGGTGGCAGGTGAAAGTCAGACCAAAGCAGCCAAGGACACACCTTCAGCTGACAGACCTATTGAGGAGGCTGGGCCCCATGGAGCGTTGGAGGGGGCTAGAACCGAGGGTCAAGAAGTGTCCCAAGATATGGTGAGGCTTCCTGCTAACTCCCCAGCCACACTCACGGTTCCTCCGATTTCTCCTACCATGGAAGGGTCCTCTGAAGTAGCCCCTCCGAGACAAGGTCCCTAGGTGTTGGTTGAAGCCTTTTGACAAGCCCCTCAAGACAATTTGCCTACTGAGTTGGGGGGAAATAGCAAATGGCATAGGACACTGTTATTTGCTTTCTTTTTCATTTCATTTTGTTTCTTGCCTCGGGGGCATTGTAATGAAACTATACACTTTCTATTTGAAATGAATATTCAATATTTTGCTTCTAGTTATTGATGCTTCCTTTTACCTGCCGTACTCTAATATTTTGCTCAATACCTTGGTTATGTTCTGGACTTAGTCTCATGAGACCATCAGCTATCCTTCAGGCATGAATCCGAGGACCGTATCACAGTTCGGTTCTAGCTAACGCTTTGGTTCTTCTGCAAATAGTTAGTTTAACCCTTCGGTTCTTCTGTAAGTAACTAGTTTCCCCATAGGTTTGAGTCCTTGGACCATGCAATACCTTGGTTCTGTCTAGTACCCAGGTATAGCTGAGTGGTTAGTTTCCCCATAAGCTTGAGTCCGAGGACCATGCAATGCCTTGGTTCTGTCTAACACTTCTATTCTTCTGTAAGTATCTAGTTTCCCCATAGGTTTGAGTCCTTGGACCATGCAATACCTTGGTTCTGTCTAGTACTCAGGTATAGCTGTGTGGTTGGTTTCCCCATAGGCTTGAGTCCGAGGACCATGCAATGCCTTGGTTCTGTCTAACACTTCTATTCTTCTGTAAGTATCTAGTTTCCCCATAGGTTTGAGTCCTTGGACCATGCAATACCTTGGTTCTGTCTAGTACCCAGGTATAGCTGAGGTGAAGGACTTTGTCTTCGGCGCAGGAAATATCATTTTCAGCGTGATGATAGCCTCGGCCCTGCTTTGTCGGACGTGTTTCATCCTGCGGACTGGACCCTTAACTCCGCGGTGCCTTGGGCAAGAATGGCTTAGAATCCTAACCCTATGCGTGTTGGTAACCCCGCCTTCAGTTCAAGTTTCTGCCCTCTTCAATTACGAGGCGCCTCCTGACTGTTCGCGTTCCGCGCTTGACGTTTCAACATGCGAGGCGCACTCGTATTAATATCCTCGTGGATTGATACAGATCGAACGGTTGACAACCGCCTTGAAATATGGTCAGAATTAATGTCACCGAAAATCCTTCTCTCAAATCCAGTGTAGATCATTTCTCACCAATCTCCCCCCTCTATAAAAGGCTATACGGGGGAAATGCCCTTCTATGCCCCACGAATCCTTTAACAAAGCAAGAAATACGTCCCATCAACCTTCAAAGCCCCCTCAATAACCTTACCAGAATTATGATAAGAGTTTGGAGAAATGGGACGGCCTTGGATGGGAGTGAGGGCACACAGGCTGAAGGTCCTCCTCCCTCGACCGAGAACCGTTGTGGATATCGGTCGCGCCAGACCTCCGGCGCGGCAAAGTTTGAGCGTCATCCTGATGGTGCCGTGCATAGCGGCCGAGAGGGAGGTCCCTGAAGTACATAACGCCCCTCTCCGGGGTGCGCTTACGTTGGTGGAGATGTACAAGATTACGTCATGTTTGGTGCCCGAGTGTTGCCGTCTCCAACGGCCAACCATCGTGGGGTTGGAAGAGAATCAAGGGAACATCATGGGGAAGGGCCATTAGGCGCCCTTGCATCTGCTCCTTTCTTCGTGCCAGCACCACCGCACCGGCGCGGGAGTTGTTGGTAGCCTTGAAAGAGGCCGACCTCAGCCCCCCTCCCCTTAGTTAGCTTTAAAATAGGCCCATCTGGGCCTCTGTTTGTAGAATTGGCTTTAAAACAAGCCTGTTTGAGCCTCTGTTTGTATCTTGTACGTTTTCTTTTCATTTAATAAAATACTGCGATGTTTTCTTTTCTTTTCCTTTGAATCTTCTACTTTTGTGCAATGGTTTTTTTTTTTGTGCAAAAGCTTTGTTGTTAACCTTCCGCAAGCTAGTTACTTAGGAACAATGGTCCGTTGCGTCTGTTGGTGCACAAATTCTCCCCACAGACGACACCAATTGTAGGGACTCAATTTAGAAAGGCCCTAACAATACATTTCTAGAGAGTGGGATGAAGAATTAGGCCCTAACAGACTAACAACAGTGCACCAGGTACTCTTCACCATTGAAGGGGAATGAACCCAACTTACTCCTAAGGGTAGCTCCTCGGCACTTGTCCGAGGAGGTTCTTTCCCCCCTTTCTCCCCCCCTCTAACTGCTTTGCCCGCCCTTCTTATACAGTCCACTTCCTCCTATCTCTTTCTTCCATTTGTTGATCATCCACTTGCCTTCCCTCTGACCGTCCGTCCCATCAGAGGCCTTATCAGTACTCGAGTGGTTCACAATGACCAATGTTACCCTACCCAGGGGTTACATCCTCATTAATGTGGCCAGGGGGTTAGATGAGTGCATTTAGTGTGGAGGTGACAACCTATTCTGGGCCTGTTCTCCCACCTGGAATCAGCCTCGGTACGCCGAGGACAGGGATGTCCTCGGCGTGGATCCAAAAAAGCATAGGTCTTCATACACCATCCTCGGATGATCATCCTTCCTCGGCATGGGCCTTGGGCCAAATGCAAGATGGGCCGAGGCTACCAGGCCCACGGGCCCCACAATGACATTAACTTTTTATTTTTTTTTATTTAGAAACAAACACACACATTAACTTATTTAAAAAGTTGAAGG
This sequence comes from Quercus aquifolioides, assembly GCA_019022515.1. Lineage (NCBI taxonomy): Eukaryota > Viridiplantae > Streptophyta > Magnoliopsida > Fagales > Fagaceae > Quercus > Quercus aquifolioides. Next base: position 23,492,998 of record CM032328.1, on the reverse strand, counting down.
GTTTTTTTTTTTTTTTTTTTTGAGGAATTTAAATGTGCACAATTAAGAGTTGAGAGGTGAGAGTGAAATTGAATATTATCCAATAACTAACCCGTGCAATGCATAGATTTATAAATTATCTCTTATTTGTAAGTTTGCTATGAACATGTGAGTTCAAGCTTATAGAATGATTTAGTGTCCATAAATTTTTTTTCATGGTATAATAGCATCCATAAATTGCAAGTAAGAAATATTATATAGCTGAAACACTCAAACATGTAATGTAGTTCAAACTAATACAAAGTTAGAACATCTTTGTTTGTAATTTACTCTCATGAACAAATAATTAGAAAGCTAGTATTTCATTTTGAACATAAGTTGATGGTACATTTTCACCTTGTAAAAAAACACAAAACAAATAATTAGAAAAAATAAAATGATTTTCAAAAGAGAATCACATATTTGAATCTTTATCTAAGTAGATGACTTGAAACTTTCTCACATCTTAATTATCGTGTGTAGTACATTGCAACTTGTTGAGGAAATTTCTCTTTGGATTCTCCCCTAGGGTTTTGGTGCTTTCATTTGAACCATACACTTTCCCCTTTGATTGAAGATGGAGATTCCTACATACACTTTCTTTAGCTCTAGCAATAAGACTCACTCAAACATACACATATATACATATATAAATATTCAAACTAAATGATATGCTTTTAAGATCTTAGCAATATCAAGTTAGGATCTAAGACACAAAAATCCACCTCCAAAATATGCATGCAAATTATATATAATGCTTCTAGTTCAACCTTAAAGTCCTTTAGCAAAACTACACCAATTATGCTTTATCTACTATTAATCCCACAACACAAAGCAAAAAATCAACAAACAAATTGATATTATGAAATACCTAATCATTAACCTTCTTCAATTACTTATATATCATTGAATTAGATAGCCAATCCAGTGAATCAGATGACAGAACCAATCCCTTCTATTCTATAATTTGACATCCAATTCTCTTTTAATAGCATCCAGTGATTCATTGTGTATATCAATCAAAAGAGTTATGGATTAAAAAAAATTAAATAATAATATATTTCCCATAATCTTGATTTAGTGCATACTAAATAACTTTTTCTATTTTATCTAAAAAGCAAGCACAACAAATAACCAAAAGAATGATATCTATAATACAAAGCTATAGAGCCAATAATCTGAATAGAGCCAAGAATAGCCAAGCTTCTTAATAGAGCTAATACTTTTGAATTGAAAAAAAGCTAAAGACAAAACAACACCTTGAATTAAAAGAAAATATAATTTTAAAATATTAGTAAACCAAAGTGCTTCAAAAAGAGAACAGGGTAAGAGAGAAAATCCTACAATTACGTTGTAATTTTATCTTATAAGGCCGAATGTATAGATAAAATTATATAGATAAAATCCTAAAATTATACTGATTTTTTTTTTTTTTTTTTTTTTGTTGGTAAAATTCTTTATAACTTTATATACTTTTTTTCTTTTAAAAAATAGATATCTAATGACATATATAAAGAATTTAATATTTCTTATAAGGTAAAGAAAACTAAATATATTATGAAATGTGTTTAAATGGTACTAAATATATTTATATATAAAGCTCCACCAAGGAAATATATTTATTATAAATGAAAGATTTTTAAGATATGAGATGTATATATAGATAGAAAGAGTGTAAATATTTATTAAGAAAGTTGGTGGTTAAGTAGCTATGAAGTAAGGTGACCTTGATAACATAAGTAAGCTTCTTTCACACCCTTGAGCATAAGAGCCTAGGCATCCACCCCAAATTTATTATCTTTGACCCCATAGTTTCTCCTCAAACTCAATCTACTACCAATCTAAATCACACACACAAATAAAACACAACAAAAAGAGGGGGATCAATACAAACACCAACACTATAACACGGATAATTATATAAGTTTCATGGTTAAAGTAAATACAACCACTGATTCTCTCACCTGCTAGGTTGTGTTCCTAGCAACCCTACAAAACCAAAACCAAAACCAGAAACAAAACCAAAACCAAAAAAAAAAAAAAGCATTAAGATTTTTTTTCTTGAAAAAAAAAAAAAAAAAGTTGAAATACAGCAGTAAGTTTTATAACCATGAACAAAAAAGAATTAAAGATATCAACTATTCTAATTATTTCTCTTTTGATGTTGGTTTTCCAACATGTTCTCAAGAGCAAATAGAAAAAGGACCAATCAAAATCAAATAAACCCATTTGTAAATCACAATTTCAAATACAACCCACTATAAGATTCCCCTTAAAACAACTATACATCCTCTGTATCTTGTCTCTTGTCTTTGTCTCTCTCTCACACTTGCTGGCAGATTTTTTATTTTTTATTTTAGCAAAAAATTCAGCATTGTAATATAAAAAATTGTCTATCCAATGGTGACACGCAACATAAGAAAAGTGTTGCTTTTACTGGATTACTCTTAGCACTTGTATAAAACGTCAGTTTTCCTCATTAATGGCACAATACAATTTTTTTGAGACATTCTATCAAACACACATCATGCATTATTGTTGCAACCATTCCCTGCATATAACGTGATCAAAGAACTACCTAGAATTTCAACAATAATAGAATACCATAATACCTCCAAAACATTGTCAAATTAAAATTTCAACAATAACTGACTGTAATCAAGAGTATAGTGGAAACAAACAACACAATAGTACAATTCCAAAATCCAAAAAACAAAAAAAAAATTGCCGTTTCCAATTCCTTCAAAATAATCTATTTTTGCATATGTAATCATCAGGATACGTTTTGACAATTAAATTACTTACACATTGAAAAATAATAAACTGTTCTAAAACTCATATCCAAGAGATGCATAGACACGGGAATAAACAATTAAACAGAGATTCTTGCTTGAGTCTCAGTCCAAGTCACCCAAATAAACCTGATCCTCCTCTTCCAAATCTTGCTTCAGGGCTCACACAAATCGAACTGGTACTATATTTGCTACTTGAGCAAGTTTAGACCAGATGGTTTCTAAGAAGAGAGAGAAGGGATCACATGCTACAAGAGTTTTGGGTGAGGATTTGGGGGGAAGGAGATGGTTTCTGAGAATAAATAGGAGTGGTCGCATGTTACAGGTTTTAGTTATAGTTTTTAGAAAATTTTCAGAGTTGGGTTTTGAGGGAAGGAAAAGGGTAGAGATTTGGGTTTTGGGGGAAGTAGAAGGGTAGATAGATTTTCAAAGTTGGTGGTGTCGACAATGGTGGAGCCAGAGATGGGTCGTGCTAGAGAAGGTGGAGTCGTTGAGTTGTGGGAGAGGTGGACCGACGGTGGTCAGGGTTGTGGAGAGTAAACTGACATTAGGTTTCAAAATTATATCGGGGTGAAGTATTTGGTTTTAAAATGAATGCATTATGATCATTATACTAAGTCAACCTCTTGATAGCATCAACGGATTGGTTATATTTACCAATAAGTATAGGGACACAATATCTTTTGCATAGCTATTGAAATGATTTCTATAAAAATTAAAAATAATAAAAATAAAAATATTGGGATGACTTAGGGGCTGTTTGGTTTTTAAAAAACCATCACTCATCACTCCTCACTCAATTTTCATCACTCTATAACTCATCACTTAAAATACAACAACTTCTTAAGGTGACATGTTTGACACTTGTTTCCAATTTTGATAACTCAAAAAATTTTACTTTTTGTGGGACCCACGGATTGACTTGGTGCAGCTTTTACTTTTTTTTTTTTTTTTTTTTTCCCTTCAACCTCCAATACCCAAACTCACCGAACCCAGTGAAAAAAAAAATATAAAAGAGATGAAAAAGACTAGACCAGACCCAGCGTGAAAGGAAAAAAAAAGAGAAAAAGATCACCAAACCGGATTTGACTACTTACATGTTGTGGGTCCCTCAAATACGTGTGTATTTACCAAAATGTCATCATAACTCTGTTTTTATTACTCAAAAACACCTAAAAGTTGTTTTCAGTTTCCATAATTCATTACTTAAAAATCATAAAAATTACTTGAAAACAAATCCAAACAAGCTTTCTCTCCGTGGGTCCCACCATTTTTGAGTGATGAGTGATGGAAACAAAATGATGAGTGATGAGTGATGGAAACATAAAAACCAAACAACCCCTTATTGTGATTGTTGCATAATATAATTATAAAAGTGATATTAGTAGTAGGTTCAGGTGAAAATGATATTATTTCAATCATAATAACCATTTCAACTGTCACGAAAAATGTTGTGTTCCCAATATTGCATTGCTTGTTAGTTATTATTGCCTTTATGACATAGAGCTTCAAAACAAACCTTACCAACTAATTGTTAGTGACAGTTAAATATTAATCCTAAACTATAAACCCCATCACAAACTAAGACAGAATACATACAATTCTTGTGGGGAGAAAAGGCAGCCACTCTTTGAGACGTATATCTCACTGAAACCTCAAGTCACATGCATTACAACTTCAATGCTTTGGCCTCCCACTTACAAAGTGATGTAAGTTTGACACTCATCAAAAAATTAGATGTTTAATCTAGTGCATCAACTATATATCATGGGAATTTAAAGGGAAGGACTAAAAAAAAGGCCATTCAAGGTCGATTGATGGTTAGGATGAGGATTGGAACGATTCGAGGACTTCTATTTTATCTCTCTCTCTCTCTCTCTCTCTCTCTCTCTCTCTCTCTCTCTCTCTCTCAAAGATCTCTTCTCCAAAAATTATGGGTTCACTAAATTGCTTTAGAAATTTCCCTACTTCCAGCATCCTATTACTTAACAATTTTATTTTCATCTATTTTTTTATATTACACAATGCACTATACATGTATTAGAATCCCTAATCCCTAACACTTACAAAATCCATCCATTTTTTAAAAAAATAAAAAAACTAAATTAAAAATAAAATCAGTGAATACTCTTTTTAATACAATAATTACAACAAATACTATTCAACTTGTACTTCAAAGAATTTAAAAGCCTTCTGCATGTAACATCAAATTACAAAACTATCAATTTGCTTATAATTATTTGTTAAACCTCAATGAATGAATATTCTTTTTTTTTTTTTTTGTAAACATAACATTTATCTAAACATAAAAGTCTCTTAAACATATGAGAAAATTAAATAATTTTATACATTCATTCCTTTTATGCATGAATGAATTAATTACAATACATTTGACTGTGTCATTATTATCAATGAATTTTCTAACTTTAAACATGTATTGAGGGTATTTTGGTCATTTTGGTGGTTTTCGGTGGATATTTGGTCATTTTAGAGTGTTTGGGATATTTTGGTAATTTTGGATGCTCCAAGAATATTTTGGTCATTTAAGGGTTTTGGGGTATTTTGAAAGTTCCAAGTATTATTGGTTATTTTTAGATGTTTCAAGAGTTTTTCAGTAATTTTATAGGTTATTCATTGAGTGACATAAAACATGGGTTTTAAGCCATGACCAATTCTGATTTGAACTCCTTTAGGGGGTAGTTTGTAATGTGCGTATAAAATTTAGTCTACATGGACAGCAACCAAATTGGTTATATATATAATAGATTATAGTGTTATAGAGTATGTTCATTCATTCTGTTTCAGCTTTCATCCATAGAGCAATAACCAAAGTGCTTATATATATGACACATGTAATGCAAAATATTACTATAGGGTTTATTGTCATTCTTTGAGGCAATTGCGTCAACGACTAATGTGATTCCTTAAGACCCAATGAACTTTTTGAACATTCTACAAAATATCCCTTAAATTTGTTTGGATTTTAAAATGTATTAGAATATCCTTCAATAGGCCTTTTTTTTTTTTTTTTTTAAATGTAACATTATTCCTCAAACTGTGAAATTATAATGACTAATTTAAAATTTTAATTAGACAATTAACTTTGCTTGTAATCTATATACAAATATATATATATATATATATATTTGTGTGGAACTAATGCATATCAATGTTAATTGATGATTACGATGGTGTCTACATAAGCTTTTGACACTTCTATTATATATTTCTCAAAAATTTCTCCTTCATGAATTAGTGGGTAACAAAATTGCTTCAGTGATTTCCCCACTTTCGACATATTGTTACTTAACAATTTTATTTTCATTTGTATTTTTTTTTAATACACAATGCACTATACATGTATAAGAACCCCTAATTCCTTTCACTTACTAAATCCGTCCATTTTTTATTTTTAAAAAAACTTAATTAAAAATAAAATCATTGAATTCTCTTTTTTGAAATTAATATAATTATTACAACAAATAATGTTCAAATTGCACTCCAAAGAATTAACCAAAAAAAAAAAAAAAAAAACCTTTTACATGTAACACCAAATTACAAAACTATCAACTTAAATTTAATTATTTGTTAACCTTTAATGATGTAAAAAAATCTTTGCAAACATAACATTTATCTATGCATAAACTTATACTTAAACATATGAGAAAATTAAATAATTTTATACATTCATTCCTTATATTCGTGATTTTATACATTCATTCCTCATAAACTTATACTCAAACAAAACATTTTTACTAATCAAACAATGAATACGTGATATGTTGAAAATTTTAAAACACATGGAAAATGTTGCCAAAAGAAAAATCACTACAAGCTAAGGTAACCTACTGCCGCCAACATAGGAATTCACTATAATACCAACCTTTGACAAATAGGTTACTTTAGTAATTAATAACACATTAAGATCGATTGAAGAGGAATCAAATTTTCATAAATTCTTTTATTAAATTGCTTTTTGTACAAAAAGTCTAACTTGAATGAACATGAATGTGTATATTGTCAATTAATTGATTAAAACACATTTGACAATAACATTGTCAAGGAATATTCTAACATTAAACTTGTATTGAGGGTATCGTGGTCACTTGGTGGTTTTGATGGATATTTAATTATTTTAGAGTGTTCGAGTTATTTTGGTAATTTAAAATGTTGTAAGGATTGATATATTTTTTCAATTTAAGAGTTTCAGGGTATTTTGAAAGTTCCAAATATTTTGGTTATTTTAAGATGTTTCAAGAGTATTTTAGTAATTTTATAGGTTTTTGGTGTGAACATTGTTAAGGGGCTAAAAGCAGAAAACATTTTACATTTTTTTTTTTTTTTTTTTTTTTTTAACTGGGGTTTTATGCGCTGGAAAAAGGTAGATTGGATTGCGAGTGGCCCATACTTGACAATAATGAAAGTAGTCTCGAAAGTTAACTAAGGTTGAAATGTTCTCAAGCAAGTTCAGCTGTGCTTAACAAACTGCATTTTTGTGTTTTTCAAGCCAATACGACCAAAGATAAGAAGGGCATAACTATATGTGTAGTTGAATTATTAACTGATATATTTTTTAGCTTCCACCCCAATTAATGACAATAACTAATGACATTTAGCCAAGAGAACTGAACAGGTCATGCACATGTATCATGATCATTGTACCAAGTCAACTTCTTGATAGCCTCAGGCCCTCAACGGCTATAGTTATCAATCAGTATAGAGACACAATATTTTTTCACAATTATTGAAATGATTTGTTATGATTGGTGCATGGTAAGACTATAAAAAAATGTGTCAATTCTAAGCCCAAGTGAAAGTGATATTGCTTCAATCATAACAGACCAAGTCAACAGTTGTAAAAAAATTATGAAAAATGTTGTGTTCCTAACATTGTTATTTAGTTATTGAACCTTAGTAACATTTAAATATTGGGGGAGAAAAGGCAGCCAGTCTTTGACATACATATCTCACTGAAACCTCAAGTCACATGCATTAGTACTTCAATGCTATTTCCAGGCAGATTTGGCCTCCCACTTACAAAGTGATGTAAGTTTGACACTCAATATCAAATTAAGATGTCTTGCTTTTAATCTATTGCATCAACACTATAACATGGGAATTTAAAGGGTAGGACAATGAACAACTTTTTTTCATGGGGAAAGTAATTTGTTAACACAAGAAGAAACCTCCTTCCTTGCCTATAAATATTTTAAGTAAATTTCTTTGTTCTTTCTTCTCTTTCATAAATTCTTTGGCACCACTGTCACAGTGTTACTAATTGCAATACACCACGCCTTGTTGGTTGTACATATCGAATGGTCCAAAATCTCTGAATTGGTCCCCCAATTTCATTCAATGAATTCCAGTTACCTTACCAACTATTGATCCTCATCAGCTACAATGGTTTTAAGATGGTATAGGCATCTACCCAAAGCAACTAATTCATCACCAACTACGTACAGTGGCGAATTTGTCATCATGTACAACAAAATAGGCAAGCGCATATGAACTCAAATGTCCACAAAATGCAATAAATTCTGGTAGGACTTTTTTTATGTACAACAAAATAGGCATGCGCATATGAACTCAAATGTCCACAAAATGCAATAAATTCTAGTAGGACTTTTTTTAATGTGCTCTACTCTATAGAGTGTAAAAAATATATATATATATATATATATATATATATAAAATAAAATCTGAGAATATAAGAAAATGCAATAGGAAACTATTTGTTGTATGTTGAATTTCTTCAATTCTTCTCTTGGCTGAGAGAGAAATTTTAGTACTTGTCCAGCCATATTATTACCAAGTAAAAATGGCACCACTGATTTAAAAACATGTACCAATGATTTCTTCCAAAAAAAAAAAAAAACATGTACCAATGATAACTTAATTTTAGATTGGCCATGAGCTCTTGACCAAAAGTCCCTTTTTTTTTTTTGCTTATAACAAGTTGCGGTCAGATATTTGAATTTTTGAACACATGTTCTTCCAATGGAGAGAATCAGACAATGGCACTGAACCACTAATTTCTTGGCCTAAACCTAATATTTACATGAAAACACCGAATATTTGATAATTAATGACAATATCACATACAGTTGATATAGATTATGCAAGAAGTTATAAGCTCCAATAAGTTACCTAGTATGCAATGTTTGTGCAGCATGCTACATAAGCTGGATGTTCATGCACTCATGAGTCATGACAAGTGGATTAATTATGGATACTAATATAATAGGTAAAAATAAATAAAAGCAACATTTCAGTCGTGAAGGAAGGATGATTTAAACCTCACAGGATATACCAATCAAAATGTATATGTTTAAATAAGCAGCAAGTATATTGGAAACACTCGAAGGAATTAAAAGGATATACATACTCATGGACCAAACTAGTCAGATAGCCCTCCAGTGCTCACTGAAATTAAAGAAAATGATCGTATCAAACAGGCAATGGCAAGAGTACATAATTATAAAGGATATATTGCCCCACTAGCTGGACCTATATAGATATAGGCCAGTGGCTTTTAGTAAAAAGTTCTATTCTTGATACATCCCACTTAATTGATAATTTAATAGTTACAATGGGAAGAAGGACTTGAACTCTAGATGTCATGGACACGTCAAAAGATGCCAACCAGTTAAGCTATTTATGATATGTATGATTTTAGTTTTCAAGCTGCATCATGTAAATTAAATGTCGAAAGCATAAGTAACCTAACTCAATAATAGCCAATTGAATGATCGGTCAACTGGCCCTCAATCGTTTACATTGTCTTCCAGTACAAGCACAAAGGCTTAGAGAATGGAACCAATGCGTCAATAAAAAGCAACCACATAATGTTGCATAATTTAAGCCTTAATTTTTATCACATTCTTAAAATTATAAAATAAAAAAAAAAAAGAAAAAAAAGAAAAGAAAAGTAAAATGACAAGTTTACCACCACCCCAATTTGTCCTGTTGTTATAGTTTACAGTTAGGATTTTAGGAGGCATAGTATTAGATTTTGCAATCTCGTATAAATAGGCAAGTGTATGCACTTACACTCTTTGCTAACTAAAAAACCCACTTCAAGTTCAAAGATCTACATTATCCATTGCTGTTTTTTTGCGATGGACTTCAATACTTGGTGGAATTCAGGCGGTACAAGCTTCAAGTCCAGCCTGAAATATGTGAAAAATGGCTATGAAAGAATTGTGTCATGTGATATAGTGGTGAGTGGATCTAAGATATCAAGGTGGAGAATCCTATGGAGGAAATTTAAGAAGGAAAAGAAGAAGCTCTTCAATCGTTCTTCGAGTTTAGAGCATGTCCCTTCTTATGATCCTTATACGTACTCGCAGAATTTTGATCATGGTTCAATGTGGACTGACCCGGATAACCATTGTCGTTCATTCTCAGCTCGGTTTGCTGTTCCATCAAGAATTTTTCAGAAGAGAGAATTGATAGGTTGATGGGAGATATGAGGAAGAAAATGGAAGGTTTGAAGGGTTTTTTTTTTTTTTTTTAAATAATAATAATAAATGTGTATATTTAATTTTGTTCACTGAAGTCTTTCTAGTTTTGAAGCTTAATTTGCTTCTTTTTGTTGTTGGGTTAAAATTTAGATGTCATGTTTTGTGATGTCAAGAATGTCTTTGTCTTCTTCATATGATCTATCTCTGTCTCTGAGACACATACCAGTTACCACAAATTCTCAAAGATTGGATCTCTCATCATGACTTTATTCTATTGAAGTTAAAGCTATAAGTTAAAGTAAGAGGAATAGATAGCTGTTGTTTTTGTTCCCTTTGGACTTACATAACACTATTATACTTGTGATGATGAAAAAGCGAAGTTTTAGCTTGAAGGAATGCACTTTAAGTGTAATATAAGTTTATAGTAGTTGAAAATACAATGCTCTTGGGCATGTTTATTCTCGTTTCACAATGAATTACACTACTATGATCGATCTACTAACAAAATCATGAGAGTCTTGTTAAATGACTGGTGCCCCATAGTGCAGTCCTTGCAGTAATTGTGATATTTGCTTCGACCTAAAATCTTAGATATGTTTAAAAAAAAAAAAATTAGTCACATATCAGTTGAGTAGTAATGGCCTAGTAACAAAATTATTTTTAACCAAAAAAAAAAAATTATTAGAATCTTAGTGGAGTCATGTTAGAAAGGACAATGTTCATTAAAAGTGTTTATATTATGCGATCACTTTTTTTTTGTGGTAAATCTTTTGGTGATGTTTATTTGCTTTTAATGTTATATAATCATATAAAGGTTTCTTTAATCTTTATATTACATAAAAAAGGTTTTATCTTTTCAATTACAATGTGAGGATCAAACCTCTTTTTTCTTTTAATCTCTCTCTCTCACTCAGATTAGAAGTGAGGTGCTTTGGCAGTTGTCTTGACCTATTCTGTCCGAACTTTATGTTATTGAAAATTGATAGAATTTATGTTTACCTCAGATTTAGAAAACACTATTAATAAGACAACACTATTAATAAAGTGGTAAGTATAACACTACGCTGACATGGGGGTACTCAAGTGGTAAGATTATTGGTCAGGGGTGTAACGTAAACCAGAGGTTAGAGTGGAATAGTCTAGCCAAAAGCTTAGTTAAAGTATTATGCTATTTGCTTAGTAGTCTTGACCCTGCAATGGGGTGCCGGTATACTTGCTTAATTATCTAGCAAAGTGCAAGCAAGCATGTGCTAGAAAAAGTTTATACTATGTCACCTAAATTTCAAACCTTGCACATGATGATCGAAGCCCACTATAGGCTTGATAACCAAATTCAAAGCTTTTGTGCTTTATCTAACTCACACTTTTGGAGACATGAACAGTTAGTCCAGACAACTAGTGCAACCCAGGCATAGCCTAGCCAATTCTTGCAGTATAGCAGCCAAATGGAAAGCTTTAAGTGTTTATAGCAAGCACAGACTAGAAAAATCTAAGTTCTTTTAGGAAGCAATAATTAAGAGCCAATATTAATTGTGGCTACAAGTCCTACCTAAAGTGGTATACTATCATAGAATAATAATGATTATCACACACTCACTATTAAATTGTTTTCAAATGGAATGTGTACGAAAGATGCAATAGCAAGTGTGTAACAAGATTTCCCCATCCTAAAAATAACATTGCCGAAAGAAAATCTCCCTTAGTCTTGAGATCTTTCAAAAACAACTTTCCTCTCTAGGTAACTCAAGATCTCTATAATATTAGTGCAACCATGTCTTCTTACACATTGACTCAACTACCACATAAAAATTGTGAATAACTCAATTGTCAGGTTACATCTTAGAGGGCTAACGGTCTAAAGAAATGAGGCCCAATAGAAATTTACATAGCACTGTTTTAAGTACTATACATACCCTTTCTGTCTTTTTCAGTACGATTACAGTGTTAAATAAAAGCCAATCCCAAAATTTCAAGACTAAGCTTTGATTGTTGAATTACAATCTTCTATAAGCACTCTCATTATTATTTTTTGTTTTCATTTTTGGGGGCAGATATAAGCACTCTCATGAACCACAACACTAGAATTAAAAATCTATATAAAAGTATTTTGGATAAACTGAAAAAGGAAAACCACTTTTTCTGATACATACATTATGAAAAAATTAAGTCATATACATATATTAACTGCAGCCAAAAAAACAAAAGTTTAACAACCACATATATTAATGAGAATTATTCTTGACAGCGTAAAAAGTTTGAGTCAATAGTTACAACAAATTAAGTAAATTTGAATAATTCTAACTCTTGCATCAACATCCAAAACAATAAAGGTTATCTACTTCCATGATTCCACCATGCCTTTTTGTATTACAAAGAAAAGATTTAAAGTTCCAGTCTTCCAGAAATTATAGGTCCCCAATTTATTCAATGAATTCCAACTCCTAAGCACTTCACAGCCCAATCGGTCACTATGAGCTGCAAAAGCAATAGTTGGCAGGATATCTATTGCCCAACAAAACCATGCTTCAATATATTGTCCACCTACTGCACTTATTAATCTCTACTCCTAATGATGGTCGGTCTTGGCAGTCCTCAGAGTCAGAACAAGTTGAAAGATACAGTCATGTACATTATGCACTAAAGTTAATATTCCAAGTTCTAGATATGGGCCATACGGCTAGTAATGGCATATTTGACATGCTCCATATTTAAACATGAAAAACTGAGAATGAGTAACTGTGTATGCATGGTATAGACTTGTAGGAAACTCCTTTCGGTGACAACAAAGTACAACTCACCTTTGATTTAATTTTCCAGTGATAACAAATCCTTGAATTGGCCATGTCCCGGAGATTCGCACATCTGGTTTAATATACTTGCAAAAAATTCACTACTGAACAGTTGATTGATGAACTGGGTTTGAACACCATATATTGGTGATGAAGTGCTATGCAACCACAAATTGTTTATGCAGCAAACCATAATAGCCCTTTTGTAGAATACTTGATTATTATTCATATATTTATCATTTGTGAACACAATTAGCAGAAGTTAAATGGGAGGCGATCAAACTGAAGGCCATTTTGGTTACATGTCATTGTTTTAGGCAAAATACATGCTCTTTCTTACTATTCCTTTGATTTACATCAATGGGATAGATAAATTAATAAATATAATAGAAATAAGTTTAATCATCATTGCAGCAGAGCTACACCAGAGAGAGGCCACATATGACAACCACTAAATAAACACTGCAGTCAATGAAGATCGCACGGGTGGCCTGGTACACCACCAGGCCTCTCTCTAAAACCTTCTCTGCTTCTGCCCAGTTATCTCTATCTTTCGGAGGTGCCACTTCTTCTTCCTCTGCCTCTTCAGGGCCTCTTAGCTTCTCAAAGTGCAATAGTACAAGCACAATTGTCACATCAGTTAGCAGAAGTATGTAAAGAGGTCTTGAGGCTACAACACTCTCTGACTTCACTATGTTTCTCCCAAATAATGGATAATCAACATAGGATAAAACCGCTAAGAATGCTATTATGAGAGCACAAATAATGCGTGTACTCTCAGAAGCTATAATGCAGGTACTCATTCGTTTGGAGGTAAAAATTTTAGGCTGATGCCTATGTAGTTTTTGGAGCGGTTCTCTATCAATTGAGGTTCTTTGAACCATTGATGTGCCAAGTGATGGTTGTTCTTTCATCATATCATCCAAAGGAGTCTTAATTTCTTCAATACTAGTGCCACGTTCCCTCAATTGAGGTTCTCCATGGCTTCCAACATCGAAATGATTTCCCCCGGAAACATCATCACTAGTCTCATGTTTCAGCAATGTAGAATCAAAGGCATTATCGTTACCCTTAGGACCATCTGCAAAATGAGTAAAAAATTAATGAGAAATACTAGTTGAATATATATAAACTTCACACATTGAAGTAATAATGAAAAATACTAATTGGATATGTACAAACTCCACAAGTTGAAGTAACGATGGTATCTTGTCTGGGTGAGGTAACACTGTTTAATATCCACGATTTACTGTTTTATAGTGCACTAATTGGATGGCAAGATTTTGTTCAAATTTATGCTGATAATCTCAGCCTTACCTTTGATGCTGTTGAAAGTACATTCTGCATGACACTGACAATGCAATTATTTAAATTTCATTTTGGTGATACTAGAAGAACATATACTCTTAATGTACCACTTAGACCACTAGAGTTATATTAAGAAGGCACTACTTTATAGAATTACAAGAACTTGTCTCAGTGCTAGTATACCGGGCTAACCTGCAGTTATAACGTTGCAAAATATATGCTCCCATTGCAAAATAGACAAAATTTACAACTTCAGTATATTATTTTCTTTTATTTTAGTATGATTAGTCATAAAGTCCATATATTGAAACCCTTTTGTTGCAACAATTTGAGAGATATCTAAATCTCAATCATCGTTCTGGATTTGAAAAATATAGGAGGTTGCTATTATGTTTTATGTTGGGTGTATTGGTGTAAGAGTGTTCGTAACTCTACCTGTAACAAGTCACTTTGCTCTTTGTGGCCCATTCCTTTTTATGTATTTGTATTGAGGGTTGTAGTTAGTTTTTAGCTCCTGGTTTTGTTTGTGTAGATGTGGTTTTATTGGTCTGCAGCTAAGCTATTGTCTTTTGTTGTCTTAAATGAAATTTCTCACTTATCCAAAAAGAAAAATATAGGAACTAAGAACTTAAATAATTTAAACCTTGCACAAAAGCTCATGTTTTGTCATTTGATGCATGCATAAATCCCTTTATCTTCTCAAGATACCTTTTGTAACTTGTACATGCAGCATTACTCTCACATGTACAGGGAGTTCATGTGTGTGACATAGACCCATTGTATAACATACTCTTTTACCAAAATGCAGTATACAGTGCATTGACTCAACAGAATTTAGGAAAACTAGCAATGGAGTTTTAAAATTCTGAGCTTTCCCATATACTTCAAAAGGTGCTTCCTTTTCTTTTTTTGCAAAATTTGAAACATAATAAAAAGGCATTATAATTTACAGAGGATCCTTCACCATGATCTGAAAAAAATATTAGAGAGTTCACAAGCCAATCTTTAATCAATCAAACCTTTCCTTTTTCTTTTCTAATAGCACAAGAAGAATTGAAGATAAATTCAAGCATGAAAAATGAATGTTTTTCCCCTTTCTTTTCTCTAAATAGATATACTAATCGTACAAAATTTCGTAGTAAATAATGACTTGAAAAATCTAATGTCACACATAACTTTGTATGGAGAAATTAGCTTGTGAACTTTTACATAATTTGAACTTTTTCATCATCAGATTATGTCTTGCTTTCTGAAAACCTCACTTTTAATAGATGTTTATTTTTAAAACCTTACATAGTTTATTTTTAAGCACAATATACCAAAAATTAATCTCATCCAAATTCACTCTAATTCAAAAAAAGAAAAAAAAAATGTAGGATGCAAGAATTATAGAATGCAGAAGAGAACCCACTTAAAAAGCATATCAACACAACTGCTCATATAAAAGTGAAATTGTACCCTGGTAAATCTTCATATAACTAATAATTATTGTAAATCACCAAAACCCAACACAAAGTGAAACATATATACATCTCAAAAGTCCAAGAACCTTAACATTCGGCAAGTGAAGTTGTTTCACCCAGAATGTCAACTACCAAAACACAATTTGTGTGACAATAACAAATTGTACCCATTAAAAGAGAATGTATTAACAAAATTATGCGCAAGAATGATAAATAGAAAGATGAATGAATTATGTGTATATATATAAAATAAAAAAGGAAATGAGTGTACCATTGATGTGATGATGAGGGGGAGAGGCAGTGGCATGTGGGTCAGGGACATGAACATTGGGGAAGAATGATTGTGTTTGTGTGGCATGAAAATGTTGACGAGTTGATGGTGATGATGATGGGGATGATGGGGATGGAGGTGGTGGTGATGCAATGGAAGCATAGATAATGTCGTCGGTGGGTTTAGTCATGTGAAGGGCTGCTGGGTCTATGGTTTTTGTTCTCTCTTGTCTGCTATTGCTATTGTTGCTTGCCATTTTCTCTCTATCTCTGTCTCTGGTGGCTTTGAAAAATGCCAGACACTCAGACAGTTATTTCTGTTGAAAAGAATGACATTATTTTGACTGAACAGCGTTGTTCGTTGATTGGCTGTTGAAAACAGAGAAGAAAAAATTGGAGAAAAAAGAATGTCAATAGTGGGATTTGAACCCACGCTCTCTAGAACCAGAACTTGAGTCTGGCGCCTTTAGACCACATCCTCCTAGGCTCAAGTATTTCGCATTTCCTTTTATGCCTCAAATTTCAAACTTTTTTAATTTTTTATATAGGAATGTCAAAAAACCTCATTGAAAAGTGAAAACACATAGCTGGAATGAAACTTTTCCTATTTTATCAATAGTTTTTAATTTTTAAAAGTTATTAAAAAAGTAAAATTTTTAATTAAAGAGAAGAAAAAGTATATGTTTATAATATGCACATTCAAATTGTTAAAATTTGAAAGTAATAATATATTACAAATGATCCAAAAATAATAATTTATTTTCATCGTATTCATCATATATTGCCTTACCAAACTCATCTAAGTCAATGATAATTGAATATTTCTTTATGATAATATTCAATTATCACCCACAGCATTTTTCATAAGTAAGATAATAGAATTAAACAGGACTTCATTCAGCGCAAATCACCAGTGCAATATTGTAGAGTGAAAAACCTGAGTTGCACATTATATACTACAATAGACATGATAGATATTGTATTTTTTAAATTCCTAGTGCAATATGAATTCTTACTACTATAACACAAGCAGTAAGTTATTGTTCCTCTCCCAATGCCTCTTAGTCCTTTATGATCAATCAAGCGAATGGCCTTCAAGCCTCGCAGGTTCTTTTTGCATAAATGGTTTGAACCTCCACATGATTGACACAATGAAGACAAAAAAGGCATTGCAAACACAATCAAAGACATTACTAATAGCACATTGGCAATACAAAGCACACGAATTCTCACACCAAGTCACTGATGTATAAATAACATCAATCTAATCTGAAGAATTTGGCTATAAAGAACAGTACCAAAAGATCTTTTTATCATCCTTAAAATATTCAAAATTCACAATCTAAGCCCTGAATACTTCCATTCTGAACTATCATTAAAACCCAAAATCATCATCGAGCGAGTAGATCTGAATAATGCAATAAATCCTTAGCTATAGAAATTCAAGATCTAGATCAAATTCCAGGACTTAATCTTTCCACATAGAACCTAAAAATTCAAGCTTTACTTACTATTTTTCATCCAAAATCCAAATAGCAAAATCAACCAATAATTTAAGCTCAAATCAAACCAGAATGTACAAGACAACCGAGTTCAAAATCCAACACAAATTAACAATTTAAGCTAGAAATTTAAGCAATTGAATATATACACACACACACACAAAGTCAATTCAATCCCAAAATCCTCTCCAATACATCATTCTTTTCCTACAATTTTTAGACAACCAAACAGATTCTCGAATGAATCAAAGAAATTTAATAGAACTCAAATTTCAGCACAAGTTAATGGTTAGGGATTCGAGCTAGAAAATTTACCAATTGAAAACACCAACAATAAAATTATAAAAATGAAAAAAAAAACTAAAAATTTTCTACAAAAAAAAAAATCTCAACAAAACCGATACAATACAAACTCATTTATTTTCCTACGATTTCTCAACAACCAAACAGATTCTAAATGAGTCCAAAGAAATTTAATCGAGCTCAAATTCCACCACAAAGCTAACGAATTGAGCTAGAATTTCAAAGCAATTGAAATAAATATAACTTTTAAGATAAATAAAAACTCAAACAAAGCCTATTCATTGCAAACAATTTCTCCGAGTAAATCTTTAGAAATGCAATGAAATGAAAAGCCGTAGAAGATCGTACCTAGTAGAATCGGATATAAGTCTCTGAGTGATTGAGAGAGAGAAAAGCTTGTTGTGGAAGCTGATTCAGATTCCGATATTCAAAGTACAAAAGCAATGGAAGTTTGTGAGAGAGTGAGTTTTCCGATATTTGAGTTTCTGAGAGAGTTTTCTGAACGAAAATGGAAAATGACTACAGTGTGAGAGAGAGAACGAAAATGTGTGTTTATACCTCTCTATCTATCTCAAGGAATGAAAATATTTTAGATATCTATTTTAAGGGTTGGGTGAGAGTTGCGTTGAAAAAAAGGTACATATTTGAAGCCAGCTCAGGTGGGAGAACAAAAACTGCCTGCTTTTCTTTAAAATATCGGTTTGATGGAGTAGTTTATTTAAAGGATTCTTCTAAAAATTTGTGACCCACGAAATAAGGTTGCTTTAAATCAGGCCGGGCACATTAATTAGTATTTATTTCCACGCTGTTTTGTGAACCCTCGAAAAATGTGGGTCGAAACAAATCAGGTTTCTTGTAGTGTCATTAACCTTTTATGTCACTTTTTGTTCTTTTATATTTTAATAACTTTTATAAAAAAAATATTACTTTTTCACGTTCTAGTTTCTTGGACTTATAACAATAATGACAATTTATATATAATCAATTAACATCTTATTTATATTATAGAAAATGAATTTGTAAATATTAAAGTGAAATGTAAGCGTGTATTGTGTAGTTCAAATTTTGTAAGAGAAAGAGAGGGGGAAAAAAACTTATAAATATGTTATTGAATTAGGCAAAATTAAGTAACCAAATAATTTTGTATTAAAAACAAGTCTAACAACTTGTTAGATTCAAATAAAAGTATAAATTTTAACAAAAAACTTCACTTAACGCATTTGTCTATAAATTGTACGATATAATAGTACTTATGATATGTCAATGCAATATAGAACTTTTTACACGCAATACAAAATTTTTTAATTTATTTTTTAACAATCCTAATCAACCTATATGTAAACCAAAAATATATATATAAAATTTCATCCAATTCTTGCTTGCTATTATAATTAAAGCAAGATCTCTATTTTCAAAGACATGAACCTATACCCCTTCCCCTCCCCTCTTATATTCATCATTGTCAAAATTGGTCAAGTTTTTTTTTTTTTTTTCCTAGCTTATTCTCATCAATAGACTCCTAATGTATACAAAAGAGTGTGGTTCATTCAATAATACATTTTTTTTAGAGTAGAGACATAGTGAGATATTATTATTACTTAGTACTATCAGAAGAACCATACGTACCCTTTGTCCTTTCCCAGTAGGATTATAGTATTAAATAAAGCCGATCCCAAAATTTCGAGACTTGGGAAGAAAAAATAAACACTCTGATCATGAACCACAACACTAAGAATGAAAATCTTTATAAAAGTATTTTGGATAAACTGAAAAGGGAAAACCATTATTTCTGATACACACATTAATGAAAAAAATTAAGTCATATACTTATTTTAACTGCAACCACATGAAAAAAAGTTTAACAATCACATATATCAATGAGAATTATTCTTGGCAGTGTAAAAAGTTTGAGTCAAAATTTACAACAAACTAAGCAAATGTGAATCATTCTAAATCTTGCATCAACAAGAAAAACAGTAGAAGTTCTATCCTTCCATGATTCCATCATGCCTTTTTGTAATACGAAGAAAAGATTTAAAGTTCCAGTCTTCTAGAAATATTGGTCCCCAATTTATTCAACGAATTCCAACTCCCAAGCACTTTACAGACCAATTGGTCACTATGAGTTGCAAAGCCTATAGTTGGCAGGTTATCTATCATCCAACTAAACCAAGCTTCAATACATTATCCACCTACTGCGCTTATGAATCTCTCCTCCTAATGATGGCCGGTCTTGGCAGTCCTCAGAAGTCAGAACAAGTTGAAAGATACTGTCATGTACAATATTATGCACTAAAGTTAATATTCCAAAACTTCTAAGAATGCTTTTATGAGAGCACAAATAATGCGCGTACTCTAAGAAGCTATAATACAGATACTCATTCGTTTGGAGGTAATTGGTGTGGTTCTCTTTCAATTGAGATTCCTTGAACCACTGATGTGTCAAGTGATAGTTGTACTTTTATCATATCATCCAAAGGAGTCTGAATATCTTCAATACTATTGCCACGTTTCCTCAATTCAGGTTCTCCATGGCTTCCAGCATTGAAATTATTTCCCCTGGAAACATCATCACTAGTCTCATGTTTTAGCAATGTAGAATCAAAGGCATCATCCTTACTCTCAGGATCAGCTGCAAAATGAGTAAAAAACTATTGAGAAATACTAATTGGATAATATGAACTTCACACATTGAAGTAATAATGAGAAATACTAATTGGATATGTACAAACTCCAAAGGTTGCAGTAATGATGGTATCTTGTCTGGGTGAGGTAACAATGTTTAATGTCCACGATTTACTGTTTTACAGTGCACTAATTGGATGGCAAGGTTTTGTTCAAATTTATGCTGATAATCTTAGCCTTACCTTTGATGCTGTTGAAAGTAAATTCTGCATGACACTAACAATGCAATAATTCAAATTTCATTTTACTGATACTAGAAGAACGTGTACTCTCAATGTACTACAGAACCTTCGGAGTACCACTTAGACCACAAAGAAGACACTACTTTATAGAATTGCAAGAACTTGTCTCAGTGCTAGCATACCAGACTGACCTGCAGTTATAATGTTGCAAAATGTATGCTCCATTGCAAAATAGACAAAATTTACATTTCAGTTTGATATTTTCTTCTATTTTAATATGACTTGTCATAAATCCATATGTTGAAACCCTTTTGTCGCAACAACTTGAGAGATATCTCAATCTCACTCATGGTTCTGGATTTGAAAAATATAGAAGCTTGCTATAATGTTTTATGTTGGGTGTATTGGTGTAAGATTGTTTGTAACTCTAACTGTAACAAGTCACTTTGTTGTTTGTGGCCAATTCCTTTTCATGCATTTGTATTAGTTTTTAGCTCATGGTTTTGTTTGTATAAATGTGGTTTTATTAGTTTGCAGCTAAGCTGCTGTCTTTTGTATTGTTAATGAAATTGCTCGCTTATCCAAAAAGAAAAATATAGGAACTAAGAACTTAAATCATTTAAACCTTGCACAAAAGCTCATGTTTTGTCTTTTGATACATGCATAAATCATTTCATCTCCTCAAGGTACCTTTTGTAACTAGTATGGGAAGTTCATGTGTGTGACATAGACCCATTGTATAACATACACTTTTACCAAAATGCTATATATATTGTATTCACTCAGCAGAACTTGGGAAAGCTGGCAATAGGGTTTTAAAATTCTGAGCTTTCCTACATACTTCAAACTGCTATTTTTTTTTTTTTGCAAAATTTTAAACATATTAAAAAAGGAATATAATTTATAGAGGATCCTTTCCTTTTTCTTCCTTTTCTTTTCTATTTGCACAGGAAGAATTGAAGATAAATTCAAGCATGAAAAATGAATGTTTTTCCCCTTTATTTCCCCTAAATAGATATACTAGTAGTACAAAATTTCATACTAAATAATGACATGAAAAATCTAATGTCACACATTACGTTGTTGTTGTTGTGTGTGTGTGTGTGTGTGTGTGTGTGTGTGTGTGTGTGTGTGTGTGGGGAGAAATTATATGAATTTCTTTGAATTTTTCATATAGACACAATCTATAAAGAGTATTTTTGTTTTAGCATGAAGTCATAATCTATTTTATTTATTTTTTATTTATTTTTTATCATCAGATTATGTCTTGCTTTCTTAAACCTCACTTTTAATAGATGTTTAAATTTAAAACCTTGCATAGTTTATTTTTAAACATAATAAACCAAAAAATTAATCTCATCCAAATTCACTCTAATTCAAAAAACAAATATCTAGGATGCAAGAATTATAGAATCCAGAGGAGAACCCACCCAAAAAGCATATCAACACAACTGCTCATATAAAATTGAAATTGTCCTACAGTAAATCTTCATATAACTAATAATTATAATAAATCACCAAAACCCCAAACAAAATGAAACATATACACATTTCAAAAGTTTAAGAATCTCAGGCCCCATTTGATAACGATGTTTAAACAATGAAAATTATTGCTTATTAAAATACGTATTTTTACATACTTTTTCACCTGCACATATTTTCACTACAAGTAAGTTGTATCAACTATCCAAACACAATTGTGTGACATAACAAATTGTACCCATTTAAAAAAAGAAGAAGAAGATACTATTGTATTAATAACAATATATGCGTAAGAATAATAAATAGAAAGATATATATATATATATATATATATATATATAAGAATGAGCGTACCGTTGATGTGATGATGAGGGGGAGAGGCAGAGGCACGTGGGTCACGGTCATGAACATTGGGGAAGAATGATGATGGGGATGATGGTAGGATTAGAGGTGGTGGTGTTGAAATGGAAGCGTAGATAATGTCGTCGGTGGCTTTAGGCCTGGGATGGGCCGCTGGGTCTATGGTTTTTCCTCTCCCTCGTCTGCAATTGCTATTGTTGCTTGCCATTTCTCTCTCTCTCTCTCTCTCTCTCTCTCTGGTGGCTTTGAAAAATGCCAGACACTCAGACTGGTATTTCTGTTGAAAAGAATGACACTATTCTCTCTTTGACTAAACCGCGTTGTTCGTTAATTGGCCATTGAAAATAGAAAAGAAAATTTGGAGAAACAATTTGTCCAAAAGTAGGATTGGAACCCACGCTCTCTCGCGAGAGCCAGAGCTTGAGTCTAGTGCCGTACACCACGTGGCCCTAGATTAAGTATTTCACATTTGCGTCAAATTTCTTCTTCTTCTTTTTATTTATTTATTTATAGGAATGTCAAACCTCATTAAAAAGTAAAAACACATAGCTGGAATGAAACTTTTTCCTAGTATATAAATAGTTTTTAATTTTCAAATGTTATTAAAAAAAAATAAAAAATTTTAATTAAAGAGAAGAAAAAGACACATAAAAATTGTCACCTTTAATATTGAGTTTTAGCTGCAAATTTTTGTTTACCCCCCCCCCCCCCTTTCTCCCGTTCTCTTCTTTAGTAATGAAATAATAATAACTAGTCGCTAATTTGTATGATACACGAAAAAGTTCTTAGAAGATAGGATTAACTTGCACGGTGGAGCCATACCGTGGCTACTAGAGTTTGTTCCTAAGGTTGGACTCAAAATTGTCAAAAATAGAATTTTGAGCTTTTCAAGCGCTAATATTTTAGAGCATCTTGCTAGCTCTTTCATTGAGGCACTATGTCATTTGAGACAACAAAGTAACTATTATGAGAATTTGATGAGAGAATTCTATATTGCATTGAAAGAAAATGAAAGTACATCAAGTATTTATACAAAGTTTAAGAGTAACTAACTTCTTACTAACTCCACAATATATGGATCTAGCCTTTACAAACAATCAGATTAATACACGTGTATATAAATTGTAGGAATAAGGGGCCCAAGAATATATGTTGGGCCTTGGGCCTTGTCTGAGGATGCTTGATGGTTCGAGGACAGATAAATAGTAATGAAGATGTAAGACTTGGAATTCCATGAGCAAGCTACGAATGAGAGGGTTGGGAAAGGTAGGACGAGGAGGAGTATCTCCTCGGCTAAACAAAGCAAAGATCAGAAAGTGTGTTCTATCATCTAGAGTGACATTCCAAGAAATTCTATTGATAAGAATATGCATTATGAATGTACAGAACAAATGGGAGCTGGGAAATATCTAAGGGAAAGCTGCTACCACCGCATTAAATGCTTTGTCGTTAACTCTCTGGCCGCATTAATGAGGAAGTGATACATGAACAGTAGTTTCTAGCCTTACAGCTACCCCTCAAAAACTTCATGAAGGTGCTGATGTGACAAGGATCAACACCAACCATCTAATCCACACATGGATGGTAGAAATGAAAGGATAAAGATAGTATAAAATAGAAGGGAGGCTCTGAAAGAGGGGCATCAGAAATTTGAGAGAAGAATACTGTAGCACTAAGAACTGTACTCGTAATCGAATTCAAGAAATATATACAAGAACTGATCTTCTCAGATTGTGCCGATGACGGTTTTTCTTTAGATAAAACTAGTCTATCTTTGCTTTTTTGCCATCTGGATCCACTGTACTCATTACCCAACTCGTTAGAGTCTAGTTTTTCAACTCACTCTCTACAAATTTATTGTGTTGGGCTCTTTAGGCCTAGATCCATTTACCTTTTAGGCTTAGGACTCAAACTGTGTTCTTACAATATCACACACACTATGGTACACCATTCCTTAGGCCAAGTGCTTATAAGGCAAGGGTGAGAGGCGTCTCTCCCCGATGTGGGATTGAGCGAATCCGGGCGGGTGGGAGCAAGGGTCGACCATGCCTATCTCAAAACGGACAATACCTGGTTGGGAAAAGATTCGTTCGTCCCACATAAATAATAGCTATGAATTAAACTAATCCTAAAGTACAGGTAGTATAGTTGTTTTAAATATGAACACTAATTGTATAGTCAACAGCTACAATCCAAACTTGCTCGGCCTTCAACATGAGCCCTTGATCTTGTCCTTTTGATAACTATGAAACATCATTGGTTTCTTTGTCTTAATGGAATTGTCCAAGTTGGTATAAAGATTGACAAAAACACAAAGGCTTAAAAGAAAATACTAACCTCTTTACATAGATATGGAGAGTGCCACCTAATTGAAAAATAAAAAAGTAATGAAACCTAGAAAATGAAAATTCCTAATAACAATTCAGGTAGAATTTGATCTTTTAGGTGTATACTTCTTTGACCCACATGAATTGCACTTGCACATAACTCTAAGATGGGGGAAAAATAAAATAATAAAGAAGCATCTTAATGAATCCTTCAACAAAACAAACAGAAAGTTGCTGTGAGGATTGCATAAGAAGAAAATGAATGTGGTGGTGAGAAGGAGTGCATAAAGGTCCTACAAGAATGTTAAAGAAAAATATGTCAACATACATGTAATATTTAGAAATGAGTTCAAGGCTTATATATGAAGCTTTGGAATATATGTTCCTTCCATGCCATTGCACACCACAACTACCTTCTCATGTAGAACATTTTGTCCACTATTTTCTAAAGATCTACTTCAAAAATTGTCACAAAATTAGGCTTAAAACATAATGATAAACTCCTTAGTCTATAAAGTCAAATATACAATTATCCCAAAAATCAATTGGATGGAAAAGAATTGCGCGCACACACACACACAAAAATAGGATAGACATACTTCACATTTGGCTGGCATTTTTCTGAAGTTGATAACTCATATTTAGACTTTGCTTTACAATCTGCGCAATAGTAATCTACATTCTCTAGATCCTTTAAACCATGCACAAGTCAATGAGTAAACACATATAAGACAGGAATAGAAATTGACATCACAATTCATAAATCAAGTGTATTAAGCACACCTTGGAAAGCTTGCTGGAAATATTCTCACACTTGGAATGCACCCAAACATTACAACCATTACAACACACTTATCAACATCTCTGAATTCATCGAATTATTTTTTAAAAGGAAAAAGAATAGGAAACATTATAAACCAAATTCAAATTTGCAAGTAATCTCACCCAATTACTAAAAAAGAACGGTATGATATTGAGGCCGGGAAGGAGAATATAAAAATTAGAAGAGAGATAGAGAATGAAATTCTTGATGAGGGAACATTGTTGCCACCACCATCATCAGATTATGCAATCTTCTCCAACTATCTTCTGGGTCTGTGCATTTATATTACAAATCCTTTAACTTCTTTTTACGTTCTAATGATTGATTGATGTGCACCTAATCATACCCAACATTTAAAATGGAAATTTGACTTTATGTTTCTACCGTATTAAAATCCACTTACAAACCACTCTAAGACAATTCCTTTCAAATCAAGGATTTCATGAACAATTTGCAATTATGATTGAAGATAAAATGACTAAACAACATCAAGATATAATATCCACAAATAGAACCAAGTTTGGTTACCAAATAGAGAAGTAGATGTGCAAGACCAAAGTGATTGCAAAAGTATTTTAAAAACATAGCCAAGCCAGGGATAGAGACTTTAGAGTACCTTGGTTTCATTGTCATTGTTGCTATTGTTGATGCTTGGATAGGTTGTGAGTACGGCTCATGACCCATTGTAGCATCTAGACTCATTTTAATCACAAATACAAACATAAAAACTATTTAAAAATCAAATAGACGAACCACAATACAATGAAAAGTCAAATTCTCAAACTTTGATGGTAATTTTACCAACGCAAATTGAATTCTAACTTTGTAATTCAAGATTAATATCAATACAAATTAATTGAATTTCAAATTCATATTCACATCTTTGTACTGTTTATTTATAATTGCCAAAAATGTTAAAAGGTTTTCCCAAATTGCTAAAGTTTGTTAGGGTTAACAAATTTTATATACCTGGTGGAAACCCTTACTTGGTTCTTCATGATCACAGAAAAAGTTCATTATTTACTACCTTCATAAGCAAAGAAGATTCTATTAAATGTCATCAATCTGTTATAAGATATGCTCGTTTAGTTATGATAGAGCCAATTTTTACAATTAAGAAAATCAAAACACAAAAGCTTCTTTTAGCCAAAAATTTTTATTTATGTATTAATATATTTTTTGGCTTGTGGCAGATCCAAGCTTCTTTTTAACTGAAATGCTCCACACTAATCTCAAAAAGATTTAAATACAAAAGCTGCTGCTCTTGGCTTAATAACTGGAACTTTTAAATTACATTAACACTTATCTTAAAATAAGTAGGTTGCTGAATTAAATAAATTCTACTCAGTTCAAAACACACTAGCAATTTTTATAGTGAGGCTAAACTGTCTGCAATACAAAAGCTAATTGGAAATTATATTTCAAACAAAACATATGTATGCACATTTATGTTACCAATATCAACATGTAATACAAAGTTTAAAGAAAATCAAACCAACCCATCAACAAAAAAGTAAATAATCGCTATGTTACAGTTTATAATCCAACCTAGATTGATTCTGATTTGGGGTTGGTTCTGATGCCAAAACCCATATCCCCAAGCCATATAAGCAGCTTGTCCTTCTCCCTTCTACTATTTCAATCTTGTAGTAAAATTTGATATATTGAAAGGAACCAAAATTGAGGGAGAACCTATATTAGGGTTTCAAGTATTGATAAAAACCAATTCTAAATCAAAACAAAATCTGAACTAATTTCTTAAATCAAAACCAAACAAAATAGCCAAGCCTAAATCCTATTAAACACCCAAAATTAATATAAAAGATTTTACCTAACCTATATTAGGGTTTCGAGTATTGATAAAAACCAATTCTAAATCAAAACGAAATCTGCACCAATTTCTTAAATCAAAACCAAACAAAATAACTGAACCTAAATCCTATTAAACACCCAAAACTAATATAAAAGATTTTACTTGTAGCCGTTCCAGTAGTTTGATGTTAGGTTGGTTGTGAGGCGAAGTGTTTGTGGCTTAGTTGAATTCGCCTACTGTCGCAAGGGAAGAGAGAAAGATTTGCATCTAGATTTTCCCTTTTTGGGTTCCTGTGTATAGGTCTTGCAATGTTTGTTGGGCTAAGTTTGCGTTTGAAGGAGAGACAGAGACTGAGAAATAGGTTTTATCAGGTTTGTTTTGGGGAGAAATAGTTATTGGGTTAGAAATAGTTATGGTGTTTAGGGTTTTATTTTTTATTTTAATAGTTGTATATTTTTAACTAATGCTGATGTGAAAAAATGTGGGAGTTTCAAAAGTTTCGGTTATATATATATATATATATATATGGACTAGTCGATAATCTGTGCAATACACGAGTTTATATCATATTTGAATTATTCCCCTATTTTTTGTGAGGGAATTGATATTTTGGAAGGCATTTTTAATGAAAAGTGTTCCTCAATTTTGTGGACCCTAGAGTGGTTTGATAAAAAAAGGGGGCAAAAAGATAAAGCATTCCACTATAATGAGCAGTG
The DNA here is from genome assembly GCA_019022515.1 of Quercus aquifolioides. NCBI lineage: Eukaryota > Viridiplantae > Streptophyta > Magnoliopsida > Fagales > Fagaceae > Quercus > Quercus aquifolioides. Next base: position 23,464,702 of record CM032328.1, on the reverse strand, counting down.
CAGTCAATGTGATTCATAGAAGGGAGATGCTATAAATTAGGTGTTTCTTGCTTTCAATTATTACTATGTTAACCTGAAAAAAACTTTTTTATTTTTATCGGAGATAGAAATCTCACTCTAATTTAATATAAGTGTATATGTGTTTGGAGTTTCCTCTTGGAGACTTGAACCCTACCATTGTTCTCCATACTTGTGGAGTGACCATCATGCTAAGAGTGCTCGGTGGTCAACCTTAAAGAACATACTTTAAGCCTATTTATCATGTAAATATCTCAAACACAAAGGATTATGAAAGTGATGATCTGAAACAACACAATTGTGGCAGAGAAAGATGTGCAAGGTTTGCTTGAAGTCAGCCGAACATACCATTTCTATTATAAATCTCCACAACATCTTACATGAAATTCAACTTAAAATAAAAGTAGCCAAAACATACAAAAAAATTTACAACCTATAATGCAAATGCAACCCACACACACAATGGCACAGTAGAATTATAACCACAACAGGAATAGGAGCTAATCAGCATTAGCACCCTTCATTCAGATTCTTCTCAACCAAAACCTCACCGTATCCATGACAATTCTTGAATTTAGATTCATAAGTACTTTGTACAAAAGAAAAGGGAGGTGGCTATAGCCATAAAGCATGGACACAACTTACGTTAGAAACATGTTTGACACAGACAACTTGAATGTGCTGGAAAAAGGGAAAAATATTAAGGGAATCTCAACAGGTTTACAGGTTAATTTAAAAGATTAAAATACTCAAACATAAATTAAGCCAAAAGGTGTAAAACAATAAAAGATTTAAATGTTAATTATTTCAATTTTCTGTATGTTTTTGGTGGCATATCACAATATCCATAAAAAGTGAATAACGATCTAGTTTAATTTGGATTGATATAAACAATTTACTACATAAAAAGTATTAAAGAAGAAAAATAATCACACTATCCTGAGTGATTATAAATGTCGATCAGTTTTAGATATTGCAGTGATTTTATCCTGACCTTTGTATTTGAGTTGACTGGGTACCTAAGATCATCTAAATCTCAATATAAAAAATGTCTAAAAACCTACGAATAAGACTTCACCTACATGTAAATCAACCATAAAAACTTCAAATTTCAATACTTAGCAAGAATCAGTCAAACCCATAAAAGCCAAGCGTTTAAATAAGATTTTTTACATTCAAAATTCAGGTCTTCCTTTTTCAAAATTTTTCTTAGTAATCAAACAAACGCTAAAGCCAAAAGCAAATAAACCTAACTTCTATAAGGAGAGAGAAAGGACAGCAAAGCCAGTGAAGAAGAAGAAGAAGTTGTTGAAGAGGCGTCTATTTTTTTGCGTCTTTGGGTTTGTTCAAACTTCAAAGACTTTCACGTAGGGTTTTTAGGGATTGAGTGTGAGAGTAGGATTGGCTTGGCAATGGCACTGAGGCACCGTTCAAGTGAGAATTGTCTTCTGCATTGGAGTTTTGAGAGGTTTAGTTCTATGCTCGTAGGAGTAAATTTCAAGAATCAAAGGAAAGAGGAGAGAATAAAAAAGAAAGGAAGTCGAGATTGAAAGAGGGAGAGTCGGGAGAGATGTTTAGATAATAATTGGAATGTTTAAATAGAAATTGGAATAATTGGAATAATTGGAGAGATGTCAAAGGTTTTGGTTATATAGGGTCCGTTTGGATACAACTTATTGTTGCTGAAAGTTGCTGAAAACTGATTGTTGCTGAAAACACTGTAGCAAAATAATTTTTAAATAGATGAATAGTATCGTGGGTCCCATTTTTAATATTTTTTAATGTATGAACAGTACATGAACAGTGTGTGAACAGTACACGCACTGTTCATGCACAGTAATTTTTGTCTCTAAAAAGTCAAGAAATCCGGGCAAAAAAAAAAAAAAAAAAAGAAAACGCAACGCCACTTTAAGTGAAACAAAGTGCTATCCAAACCGGCACATAGTATTTATAGATAATAATTGGAATGCTTAAATAGAAAAATACTATTACCTCTCTCTCTCTCTCTATATATATATATATATGAGTTACATTTTTTTCAAAACATTGATTTCAATTAGATCTAATGGTTTATAACACACAAGCTGTCATGTCATCAACTTCTAAAAATAAGTGATCTCTCCACCCTACCTATCTTCTTCTTCTACTACTCTCTCTCTCTCTCTCTCTCTCTCTCTCTCAATAATTTAGTTTTAGATATCAATGAAAAACCAATTAAGGCCAAAAGTTTGGAAAATTATTGTGTACTCCCGGAGTATCATAAATGCACGCTCCTTCCTCTCACATGAATGGTGGGTCCCACTAATTAAATTCATGGTGGGACCCACCATTCATGTGAAAGGAGGGAGTACGCATTTATAGTATTCCGGGAGTACCTAATAATTTTCCCAAAAGTTTTAAATTTTTACTAATTAGACTCATTATCACTTGGCAATGGAGTGAGATAGTTCTGATCCGAATGTCAATTTAGTAATCCAAAATAAAAAAACATAATCTGTTTTTCTTGGGTCTTGACACTAAAGAGTTCCTTATAATCTAACTTAATTTGGGGTTTATTTGGTTTCCTTTTACATATATGGTTGTTACTCTGGATTCTGAAAAGAGTGATATTAAGACAACCTCATCCTTATTCATTTCATTATCAACTCAATCGTGGATGTGTTTCTTGAAAGTGCTATTAATATGTACAAAAAGATCCAAACTAACATTGGATCTGAATACAATTATGTTTTGGTCACAAGCAAGCACAATACAATTAAGTCCCTAATTCAATTTTTTTGTTTTCTTTCTTACTTTACCACCGGTATGATCGCAAGCATGTAAAACTCAGTCCTTATTATTCTTCTTTGCTCAAGGAGGTAGATATAAAGGAAGTCATTAATGAGAGAGAAGAATCCGACTGTAGATAGTTAATGCCTTATTCACTAATTACTAGACATAGTCATTGATAGCTTAATTTTGTATATTTATATCATTATTAGAAAGTATTATCATATTTATTTTGAGTTAATTTTTACATTCTATATTTGGTTTTGGAATAATGCTGAATAATAAATTTTGTGCTTAATTGAATTTTAATGCGTGAATTTATCTTTTGAAGGAGAATAAAACTAAATAAGTGTATTTATGCAAAGAAGAAGGCTAATGGAGTTTGCTTTTACAAGGCTCATAATGAAAGTTATAGTAGGCTAACACAATGAAATTTGTGTCCAATTGGGGCAAGGAATCAAAAGAAATTTGTACCAAATCCAAGTCCAATTCGGATTAGGATTCCAGCTTGCACACCAGTTAGTATTTTGGGCATAACGTTCGGCTCAAATGTCCAATCTAGATGCTCCAAGTTGGGCTAGAAAATTAACTTAAAGGGATATAACTTTGTAGTTTACCAAAAGTCCTAATTTTGACGTTAAATGGGCCAAAGACATCAATTAAGTGAAGCCTAAAAACCTAGGTTTTCTCCAAACGAGAATTCAACTTGTAATAGCATTTATTGACCTATTTAAAGGCTTTTTAGGGCAAAATTCAGAAGGGAGCTACTGTAGAACGTAATGTAAGTTTTCTTAAAATTTATTTACAATTTTTAGAGTTTTATTTGTATTATGGGTTGATAGAAGCCTTGTTGAGGTAAGGGACAAAATCCAATTGTTTTATGGTTTTAATGCTTATGTTATTATGTTTTTTGATTGATTTACTCATTTAGAAAAATTTTTAATCCTGTATAATTCTTTGATTTATCGTAGACTCCGGGCACGTTAAATGCTTATTTTTCCTGCGAACTAACTCACTATTTTTGGTTTGCCTAAAATCAATTAATTTCATGAAACTACCTTAGACAATTAATTCTTGAGTTCTAATTGTTAAATCATCCGACTAAGATCATCATTCGTATGAATTTTAGTTGAATTATAAAATAAATATTATTAAGACTACCAATAGATGTGTTGTGTGTAGATTCCTAAACCTTAGCACTTTAATATATTGTTATTTTCTTTCATTAAAAATTGGATTCGACCTCGAACTTACCGAGTTATTAATTCACGCGACAATCCTGGAGCAATATTTAAGTTACAGCAGCCACTAATGCCTTATCCACCAATGCCTTATCCTCTTCAGCGAATACGTCTAAAGATAACTACAAATAGGTTCAAACTTCAGGCAACCTCATCCTTATCCTCTTCATCATCACAACCGTTCTTGTTAACTCAATTGTGGATGTGTTTCTTGAAAGTGCTATGAATATGTACAAAAAGATTGAAACTAACATTGAATTAGGCTTCAAAACTCAAAAGGATAAGATAAAGATATCGGTGTTACGAAAGAAGGATTTCTTTTCCAGATCGATTTGAAATGTTTTGGTCGCAAGCAAGTACAATACATTTAAGTACCTAATTCAATTTTATTTTTATTTTCTTTCTTGCTTTACCGCTGATATGTTCGCAAGCATGTACAATTCAGTCCTTTTTGTTCTTCTTTGCTTAGGGAGGTAGTATAAAGGAAGTCATTAATGAGAGAGAAAAATCTGATGGTAGATAGTTAATGCCTTATTCACTAATTACTAGACATAGCCACAAATGGTTTTAACCGTTCGATCAAATTTAAATCAATGATTTAAAAATAGTGTAACTTATGAAGTTACATAAGGTGTAATTTGAACTCATCTCTCTCTCTCTCTATATATATATATATATATATATATATATATTATGAAGTTACACCAGATGTTTATTCAAAATATGTCTAAAGAATCTTTATAAAAGTATTTTGAATAAACTGAAAAAGAAAAGGAAAACCACTATTTCTGATACATACATTAATGAAAAAAATTAAGTCATATACATATGTTAACTGCAGCCACATGAAAAAAAAGTTTAACAACCACATATATCAATGAGAATTATTCTTTACAGTGTAAAAAGTTCATGTCAATAGTTACAACAAATTAAGTAAATGTGAATCATTCCAAATCTTGCATCAACAAGCAAAACAGTAGAAGTCCTCTCCTTCCATGATTCCATCATGCCTTTTTGTATTACAAAGAAAAGATTTAAAGTTACAGTCTTCCAGACATATTGGTCCCCAATTTATTCAATGAATTCCAACTCCTAAGCACTTTACAGAGCAATTGGTCACCATGAGTTGCAAAGCCTATAGTTGGCAGGATATTTATCGCCCAACTAAACCATGCTTCAATATATTATCCACCAATTGTACGTATTAATCTCTGCTCGTAATGATGGTTGATCTTGGCAGTCCTCAGAAGTCAGAACAAGCTGAAAAATACTATCATGTACATTATGTACTATAGTTAATATTCCGAAATAACTAAGTATGCTATTATGAGTACACAAATAAGGCGTGTACTCTCATAAGCAATAGTTGGTACTCATTCATTTGGAGACAATTGGAGCGGTTCTTTGTCAATTGAGATTCTTTATTTGAAGCACTGACGTGTTAAATGATGGTTGTACTTTCATCGTATCATCCAAAGCAATCTGAATATCTTCACTAGAATCAGAAGCATCATCCTCACCCTCAGGTTCAGCTGCAAAATGAGTTAAAAATTAATTGGATATATATAAACTTCCCACATTGAAGTAATAATGAGAAATACTAATTGGATATGTACAAACTCCATAGGTTGAAGTAATGATGGTATCTTGTCTAGGGGAGGTAACAATGTTTAATATCCATGATTTAATGTTTTACAGTTCACTAATTGGATGGCAAGATTTTGTTCAAATTTATGCTGAAAAAATCAATCTTACCTTTGATGCTGTTGAAAGTACATTCTGCATAACACTGACAAAGTTGTAATTTAAATTTCATTTTAGTGATACTAGAAGAACATGTACTCTTAATGTACTACGGAACCTTTTGAGTACCACTTAAACCACTAGGGTTATATTAAGAAGGCACCACTTTATAGAATTACAAGAACTTGTCTCAGTGCTAGAATACCTGGCTGACTTGCAGTTATAATGTTGCAAAATATATGCTCCCATTGCAAAATAGACAAAATGTACAACTTCAGTTTATTATTTTCTTTTATTTTAGTATGACCTGTCATAAATCCATATGTTGAAACCCTTTTGCTGCAACAACTTGAGAGATATCTCAATCTCAGTCATGGTTCTGGATTTGAAAAAGATAGGAGCTTGCTAATATGTTTCATGTTGTGTGTATTGGTGTAAGAGTGTTCATAACCCTACCCGTAACAAGTCACTTTGCGGTTTGTGGCCAATTCCTTTTTATGCATTTGTATTGAGGGTTGTAATTAGTTATCAGCACCTGGTTTTATTTGTGTAGATGTGGCATTAATGGTCTGCAGCTAATCTACAGGCTTGTAATTTCTTTTGTTGTGTTAAATGAAATTTCTCGCTTATCCAAAAAGAAAAATATAGGAACTAAGAACTTAAATCATTTAAGTACCTTGCACAAAAGCTCATGTTTTGTCAATTGATGCATGCATAAATCCTTTCATCTTCTCAAGATACTTTTTGTAACTCGTATGTGCAGCATTTTTCTCACATGTATGAGGAGTTCATGTGTGTGACATAGACCCATTATCTAACTTACTTTTTTACCAAAATCCATTATATAGTGCATTGAATCAGCAAAACTTGGAGAAACCCGTTATCTAACGATCCAATATATATATATATATATATATATATATATATATATAGAGAGAGAGAGAGAGAGAGAGAGAGAGAGAGAGAGAGAGAGAGAGAGAGAGATTTTATGAATTTCTTTGAACTATTCATTCATATAAACACAGCCTATAAAGAATATGATTGCTTTAGCTTGAAATCACAATTTTCTTTTTTTTCATCATCAGACTATGTCTTGCTTTCTAAAATCTCACTTTTAGAAAATGTAGCTGTAAGCAAAATAATCCAAAAATAATAATCTCATCCAAATTCACTCCAATTTGAAAAAAATAAAAAATAAAATCAATATCTAGGATGCAAGAATAATAGAATCCAGAAGAGAACCCACGTACAAAGCATATCAACACAACTACTCATATAAAAGTTAGATTGTCCTACGATAAATCTTCATATAACTAATAATTATTGTAAATCACCAAAACCTAAAACATATACACATTTTAAAAGTCCAAGAACCTTAAGATTCTGTAAGAGAAGTTGTTACACCCAGAATGTCAACTACCAAAAACACAATTTTGTGACATAACAAATAGTACCCATTAATAAATAAATAAATAAAATGTATTGACAAAAATATGCGTAAGAATAATAAATAGAAAGATGAATGAATGTACCATTGCTGTGATGATGAAGGGGAGAGGCAGAGATGTGATGGTCAGGGTCATGAACATTGGGGAAGAATGATGAAGGGGATGATTTTGTGTGTGTCACACGAAAAGGTTGACGAACACTTGATGGTGATGATGATGAGGATGTTGATGATGCTGGGGATGGAGGTGGTGGTGGCGGTGGCGGTGGAGGTGATTGAGGGAAAGCAGTGTTGACATTGTCGTCGTTGGTAAGAGTCACGCGATGGGACCTAGTTTCTAAGATTTTTCTTCTCAGTTCTTCTCTGCTATAATTGTTGCTTGCCATTTCTCTCTCTCGCACTCGCTCTGGGGTGGCTTTGAAAAAGCCAGACACTCAGACAGGTATTTCTAGTGAAAAGAATCACGCTATATTGACCAAATGGCTACTGAAAATAGAAAAATGGCTACTGAAAAATAGGAAATGGCTAAAAAAAAAAAAAAAAAAAAAAAAAGAGGGATGAAAAGAAAAAAATGTCAGAAGTGGGATTTGAACCCACGCTCTCTCACGAGAACCAGAACTTGAGTCTGGCGCCTTAGACCACTCGGCCATCCTGACAGTTTTGTTAATGAAATTCAATACCTTTTATGTATTTATTTAATGTATAATGTTTTTTTTGATCTAGTATCATAATTTCTTCATTTAAAAAAAAAAAATTGGATAAGTTTGTTATGAAGATATATGGATTACTAGAAGAGTATTCTATTTTATAGGCATTATAAGTGGAGTTGAAGATATATTATTATCATGTTGTACTCAAGTTTTTTCTCTGTTAAATATAAGGTTTAAGAGTATTTTTGAATCACATAAGAGTCTAGTTCAAAGAGGAAAATTCTCTTATAAATAGTATAAATATCCATGTTTTTGCACACTACTGCCATACTCCTAGATTAATTTTTCACATTTCCTTTTTTGCTTCAAATTTCATTCTTTGTTTTAATTATCACATAGGAATGTCAAATTTCATTGCAAACACATAGCTAGAATGAAAATTTTCCTTTTTATCAATAGTTTTAATTTTCAAAATTTATTAAAAGAGAGTAAATTTTTTAATTAAAGAGAAGAAAAAGACCCATAAAAAAATTGTCACTTTTAGAATTGAGTTTTAGCTGAAAAAAGTTTGTTTCCTCAACCCCCACCCCCCTCTTAAGCAGTGAAATAATAATAATAATAATAATAACAATAATAATAATAATAATAATAACATAATTTGAATGCTTAAATAGAAAAATACTATTACCTCTCTCTCTCTCTCTCTATATATATATATCAAATCTTCTATGGAAAAAAAAAAAAAAAAAAAAAAGAGTAAAAAAAAAAAAATAAATAAGAGATAATTCCATCCAATTCTTGCTTGCTATTAAAGCAAGATCTCTACCTTTGACGACATGAACCTAGTCCCCTTCCTCTCCCCTCTTATATTCATCGTCGTCAAAATTGGTTCAACATTTTTTGCTTTTCTTGCTCATTCTCAACCATGGACTCTTAATGTATACGAAAAAGTGTGGTTCATTCGATAATGAATTAAATGTCACATTAACATATGCTGATGCATTTTTTTAGAATAAAGATGTAGTGAGATATTATTATTGCTTTGCCTTCAAAACCTCATAATAGAAAATGTTTTCTATTACGGGGGGGTAAACTATTTGTCCAGCCTAATCCTTTTGGTGCAAAAATCAGGAAATGTGGCAATATGGAAACTTATTCACTGGCTACAGTGATGATTTCATTCCTGTGTTAGGTTGTAATTTTGATCTCTTATAGTTATTATGACGTGCATCAGTGATCTTTTTCTATTTGTGGCACTCTCATTTTCTGTACATATCAACATATATATTATATACATTGAAATAGACAAGCAGTGATCGATCACCAATAAACCTAAATGGGGCATTTTTTCTTTTTCATTTTTAGATCCGAAGAAGATTATAGCATCTCAATGGATAGGCTTTCCCTATTTTGTATCAAGGCTTGCGCTGGCAAAATGAACAACCTACTAACTTGGGGACACCTCTAGCTGTTTGTTAACTCATCCAAACCTCGTTCTTGTCAAGTCAAATGAACCTTCTCTAGTCAATTTCTTTTCTTTTTTTGGGTAACAATCTCTAGTCAAATTATATTATAGTCGTTTTGATTAAAACCAAATTATATTTTTAATATTAATTGCTTCACAAGTCAAGCTTCAATTATGTAAGGCTAGGTTGACACGTTTAGCCTTGTGAATTATTGAGGGTAAAAGTCAAGCTCCTACTACTTTTTATTTATTTTTAAATATATTTGCAATTCTCAATTAAAAGCGTTTCAAAACTATAATAATAACAAACATTAATCTCAAATTTTTTCATTAGCTTTTTGAGATTAGTTGTAGTTAGGGCCGGCCCTAGGCCTAGGCCATTTAGGCCATGGCCTAAGGCCTCCTAACATAAAAAGCCCCCAAATATGGGGGTGGAAAGTGTTTGTTTGTTTGTTCGTTTTTTTTTTTTTTAAATATTTGATTTTTATAATTAAAAAAATGTGAGTTAGGTGCATTTTTTTTTTGGCCTAAAATATTAGGGTTATGCTAATATATTACAAGTTTTATTACATAGGTCCTATAGATGTATATGTCAACAATCATAAGAAGTAATTTAATACTTATTTATTCTTTTGTTGAAGTGTCACCTCATTGCCACATCAGTTTGTAAGCTTTTTGTAGTAAAATTTATAATAAGTTTAGCATTTTCTTCCATATATATATATATATATATATATATATATGAATTAATAGAAATACAACTCAATCACCGTTTTTTAGAGAGTTTCAACTTATATATTCCACTCTTCATGATAGTTCATTATTATTAGACTGAGATATCAATCGGTTTATTGTGTAGCTAGAGATTGAATCTCAAATCTCTTATTCAACCATCATAAATTTTACCAGCTGAGCTAACTAGAACTTACTATCCAATTACCATTAAGTGAATAAATAAATAAAAAACTAATCCAATTACTATTAAGTGAATGGAAAATACTAAAACTAATATAAATTTTACCACAAAAAACTTACAAACTAATGAAATAGGAACATGATTGATGTTACTTAGACCATATAATAAATGAATGTTTGAATAATTTATTTTTTATTGGTGATATGCCAGTTTGTAAAACTTATATAGTATATAGTAAGTATCATTAGCTTAGTTTGGGTGAATTAGTCATATTAATAATTAATAATTTAAAATAGATTTAAAATAAAAAAATAAATTAATAAATATTATTTAAGTGATATTTAGATATAAAAAGACTCTTTTAAAATTTTCGCCTTAACTCTCAAACAATCTTAGGCTGGCCCTAGTATATCATATTTTATACATTAAAAAGGTAGAGTTCACACTTTGCTTAGAACTTAATTTTTTTTTTCTTCTCAATTTTTTTTTTCCCTTTCTGACAGGTAACAGACATTCTTTTTTTATTATTTATTGGAAGATAACCTGTAAAATTGGTCTTCCGTTTTAATTTCATTTTACTGTGCCGTTATATAGGCATTTATATAATTATTAAAAGATCGAATTAATGGTTGTCAAACCTCCAGACTAGTAAAGATTCTTTAATGGATATGTTACCATTTCTGTATATTTTATTACTCTTCCTTGCCTTCTTTATATATATAAATATGACCTACCTCAAATCGTTTTCACTCCAACCCACTGTAGTAAACCAGAGCCACCAACAAGGAAAAAAAATGCCTAAGAAGCTTCAAAAATCTCTCCAAGATTACCTTAGCAAGATCAAAAAACCACCTTCTTCACACATCCATCTCCCCTCAAATTCCTTCTCATCTTCTAAAAATTGGATCCTCTCCGGGTGCAAGCACCCCAAGACTCTTTCATTCGCCATCGACTCCAGCCAAGACAAGGCCAGAAAAAACAACGATGACGACGGAGGAAACAACAAGAGTGAAGCAACCTTATCAGACGTTGATCGCTTCCTCATGGAGAATTTCAAGTCACTGTATATAAAGGACGATGAAGATATGGACAACAAGGGAAAAAGAGGTAAAGCAAATCATGAAGGTGAAAACCCTAATCATGCAGTTTTGTTTGGATCGCCTCGGTTGATGGACCCGCCACCGGATCTTTGTGGATCCCATCGATTCTTCATTAACCCGGGCTTGTCGGGCTCGCTTATCGAGGAATCCCGGTCGAGTATGACCACCACATCGGAGGATGCAGGTTCAAGCTCAACCTCAACTAGCACAACCCTAAATGATTCCACCACAACAACTAATGACCATACTAAGGATGTCACACTTCCCGACGACAGCATCGCGGTCCTAGCGTATTCTCCTAGCCCGTACGAGGATTTCCGACGCTCCATGCAAGAAATGGTCGATGCCCGTATGCGAAATCAAGGAAGGGTTGATTGGGATTTCATGGAAGAGCTCTTATTTTGTTACCTAAACCTAAATGAGAAAAAATCATACAGGTACATTTTAAGTGCTTTTGTTGATTTGATCGTCGATTTGCGTCAGGATACTGATAGAATTCCGGCGAGCACACGGAATATTCGTACTATTCGGATGATTGAAAGAGAGAGGAGAAGGAAAATGAGAAGGAAGTAACGTACGAATTAAGTCATTGAGTTCATCTAAGAACATAAAAGAATGCTACAAGAAAATGTAGGCTTTAATATTTTTGTTGTATTCTCTCCCTTGGCTCTCACATGCAATGTGCATGTGTGAAATGTATTAATTACATTTTCAAGAAAATTAAAAAACATTGTTTATGATTAAAGTTTTGTCTTCTTGTATTGTTTCGTGAAATTTCATGGATTTTCAGGGTGAGCTTGTCTGTTGCATGTTCCCCGGTGCTTTTACTAGGAATTTTCTATTTCATATTTTCTAGTGTGAATATCATCGATCAAGGTAAGAATATGAACAAAATATGATGCAGAATGAACATGTACACTATTTAATTATTAAATGACGAATATTTTGACATTCACAATGGCCCCCGGATTTTGAGGTCAGAGGAATTCAGTATTCAGGTATCCTCGGTAACGTTTTCTATTTCTTTAATAATTTACTGTTATTGAAATGTTAACTTAAGAACACACTCAGTAGCTAGGTTCTATTGAGAAACTGTCTTCGGTGTACAAATTATTTTCTTGAGAAGTGACTTTTTAGGGTATATACGACAAATTATTTTCTTGAGAAGTCACTTAAGAGGGGGTTTTCCCCCAAAAAAAAACCTAGGTCAATAAGAACCTGTAAATGTTGTTTTCAATCATTTCATCATGTACTATTTTTCTTTTTCTCAATAGAAAGATGTATTGCACAAAAGAAAAATGAGATTAAATTCTATAAAGATGTGATGTAAAATTCAAGTTTTACCCCCTCTAATCCAAACATGACACATTATCATGTCACATATTAAAGAACAAGCACAACCACACCCAGTCAATTCTAATACTTATGAAATCCAACCTAATTGAGAATTTATTGAGATGTTATCTTGATGTTGTAGGATGTACTGAGTTTTAAGTAAAAAGTTGATATGAAAATTTCTTTTTTGATGCTATAAAACATGAGTTTTACATCCCATCTTTATCAAATTTGGACTCAAGAAATTAAAAAAATAAATTAAATAAAAAAACAACAAAATTTACTCCCAAGATTATTCTTCACTAGGTAGTACACACTACACAGTACTACAAACACTCTTTGAAAAAAAGCTTCAAGAACCAAAAACTGATTGGGAGAGTACGTCATCTTCAAAATTGATTGAGAGAGTACATCATCTTCAATAATCACCTTGATAATCTTGCATCGATAATCATTTCTATGGTTAGAGCATTCGCATCAATTTGTACAAAAATTTCTATCATTTTTTGCATGATAACCTATTTTTTTCTATTTTATATAATAAATACTTTCAAAATAACCAACATCAGATTATCTGTTTTACACAACATTTTATTAAAATGTTATTTTTTTTATTACTCTCTCAATTCATCTTTCTCTTTGTGTATATGGGTAAAGGGGTATTAGAAAATAGATTTGCATGTGAATAGCAACATTGTAAGTATATAAATTTGACATGTTATGATATTTTACATATACTGATGTGAGTGCAGACAAATTGATTTGGAAACGCGCTTCTCAGAAAATCTACTTTTGAGTCAAATTGAAGGGGGGATACCCATAAGTTCCGTATGGATGTACAACCAGGAAAATTGAATAGTTTAAGGGTTGGGAATTGAGATTTGCTAGTTAATTTGTTTTATAATTTCCGTTTACAAGATGCTAGAATAGTTGCACTAAAGCCTTCTTTCCTGGCCGAAATTATTAATTTATACGTAGATCCAAGATTGGAATTAGTGAGTTCACTTATATATTATTTCATATATGGCACGGTATCCCATTGAGATCTTAGTTTTGCCAAATGGAAATGCCATGATCTTTATATAGCCAGCAAATGAATCTAATCAAGGATATGCATGGAACTAAATAACCACACGATGTTTCTAATCAATACGATTGAAACTGGGTAGTTAGTCAAATATGGTACCCACATGGTCCTTTGTACCCATTTCGAGCCAAACCCAAAGTTTTACGTCACCGGAAAAGACCAATATCATAGGTTGGGGAGTTCAAATTTTCTGTTACACTTTTTGTGTATCATATTATTTTCTATAAATTACAATTTATTATGCATTCATTTGAATTTAAAATGGAAACAAACCAAACATTTGACAAATTGTGATTTGTGAAAGGTAGTGAGGAGGTCCCTTCCATTTTTTTTTTTTTAATTTGACTTTTACCAACCAATAAGGAAGATATCGAAACAACAGGAAAAAGATCATATTGCAGCAATTCCTCAATAAACAAAGGAGCTTTCCGGTCCAGTCCCCTACAACACTACAACAAGTTCACATTATATTTTATATAAATTACAAAGACATAATTTTTATAAAGATATAGAAGAAACTAGAAACCACGTACATATAGCAGTATGCTTGATATAAAATACATAATAATAGTAATTCCCATCTACAAACTTCAATATTTTCCAGCCCAAATTTCCTATTCAAAAGAACTACCACTACAAAAAATCAAGGTCTATAGCTACATTTTCTATAGCCGCATTTACATGCACGGCCTAATCACCGAGACTATAGGTCCAATAGGTCTATAGCTGCATTTTTTAATCGTGGCTATAGACTGAGACATATAGCTGCATTTTTAAAAACACAGCTATAGACCATGTTTGGGCTGCGTTTTAAAACCGCAGCTAAAGGCTCCTATAGCTACATTTTTGAAACGCGGCTATAGTTTTTTTTTTTTTTTTTTTTTTTTTTTTAAATTCTGGGTTTTTTTTCCCCCAACAAAATCAAAATCAAACTCAAACCCAAAAAATTCAAAATTAAACACAAATTCAAAATCAAACACAAACCCAGAAAATTCAAAATCAAACTTAACATACTCACAATACAAACACACCCAGAAAATTCAAAATCAAACACAAATCCAGAAAATTCAAAATCAAGCACAACATACTCACAACACAAACACACCCAGAAAATTCAAAATTAAACACAACATATTCACAATACAAACACAACGTGCTCCAAAATACAAGAACACAAACCCATGAATCTCCTCTCATTCAACAAAACCAACCCAAATGAAACACTAAATCCATTCAAGGAACACAAAAGCACAAGCTCAGAAACACAAAAGAACAAGCTCAAGAACACAAACCCATTTATACATAAGCGCAATATCAGCAACACAATAGCACAAATTCAAGCACAGATCTAAAAAAATTCAAAATCAAAATTCAAATCCAAATCAAGACATAGACACAAATATTGCTAGAATATCCACTTCATTCAAAATTTTTAGCATTTCCTCCATTTTCTTACTAACTTAAACATAAAATACCAAAAAAAAAAAAAAAAAAAGGGAACTTGGCGTGACTTGCAAAAGAAAGGAGCAAAAAAAGGATGAGCAAAGAAAGAAAAGATGAAAGTGGGGGTAGGTGGGAACCTAGCGTGTTATTCGGTTTTTTTTTTTTTTTTTTTTTTTTTTTTTTTTTTTTTTTTTTTTTTTGTGCGCGTTAACTATAGCCACGTTTTTTTTAACGCGGCGGCTATAGGCCATCCTTTAAAAAAAATACATTATTTGGTTGAACTTATAGCTGCGTTTGTTGAACGCAGCTATAGACTTAACCTATAGTTGCGTTTTAAAAACGCAACTATTGATCCTCCTTTAAAAAAAAAAAAAATTTATTTTTTTGGCTGGACCTATAACCACGTTTTTTGAACACGGCTATAGACTTAACCTTTGGTTGCGTTTTTTAAACGTGGCTATAGGTCAGCCTTTAAAAAAAATATTTATTATTGGTTGGATCTATAGCTGCGTTTTTTAAATGTGGCTATAGACCCTATCCAAAAAAAAAAAAAATGGCAACTAAAAAAACTTACAAATGCGGCTATGGGTTAGCTATAGCTGCGTTTTTTATAAACGTGGCTAAAAAAGACACGGCTTTAGCCCACTTTTTTTTGTAGTATACTTTCAATGCAATTATTAGTGCTATTCTATCTTTGATGTTGTTGGTTCCATATTTTTAAGTTGGCAAGTTATGATCAAATGTAATCATTTTATAATATTTTTGTTTAGTCTTAAGTGTGTTAAAGGTGTACTATAAAGTCAAAGATAAAGATTCAAGTTCAGCTCAAGAAAGACTCAAGTTTAGCACAAGAAAAACGAATTTTTTGTAATCTTTATAATTCCAGCTCGACTTCTAGTTCAATCAATTGAGATTGCACTTATCAACAAAAATAAAAAACGTAAAAAATGTCATAACTTAGTTGTTTCAAGCCCAACTTGTGATACATTTGTTGCGCTATTTAAAGGATATGATAAGCCATCCCTAGAGAGGTCTTTCAGAGAGAGAAATCACCGCTTTTGCGGCTAAGGTTTGTGTAACCAAGTTTGTCTCAATTTCACCATACCGAAGACATTCAGAGTCTGTTTGGATACCGCTTATTGCTAAAAATTGAAAATTGAAAATATTGTAGCGAAATAATTTTTAAATGTGTAAATAATGCCATGGGACCCAGTTTTAAAGTTGATTTTGCCATGTTCCGTACTTGCGGGTCCCGTGAACAGTGCACGGTACCCAGGGAAAAAAACGTAGACTCGCAAAACGTGTAACCTGCCACTATCCAAACTCACACTCAATGTCACAATATTAATATAATTAATTACTTTGTTAAGAATTGGTCAATATTGTGACAGCTGGGAGATAAAATCCTAACACTAGGAGATCAAACATATCACCTACAAAACCAAAAAATGCCAAAAGCCAAACAGAGAATGAATTGAATAAAAATTAAAATAATCTTCTACATCTTATTTCAAATACCATTATTAATTTCAAATCAACCAAAACCCAGTATCCATAAATGTAAACCCATAAATCAAATAGAAAGAAAACATAGGCAAATCATCAATCTTGTCAACTACATAGGATAACACATTTATAACAACTAAAAACCCAAATAGAAAAACTAAGAACAAAAATCTTCTACTTAAAATCTTCTCATCTACAAACTTCAATTATTTTTCTAGCCCAAATTTCCTTTTCAAATTAACTACTTTCAATGCAATTATTAGTGCAATCCTATCTTTGATGTCATCCCAGAAATGAAATACCCATGCCTCCATGACTTCTTCAATAGTAAGGTTCCACAAACACCCCAAAATCCTACAATAAACCCAAGTCCAATGCTAGCATATAACCATAGTTTTTCATAATCATCTCCATCTTGTTCATCTTCAACACTACCACTAGTAATAGTTGGGGCAGATGTTCCATCTCCTAGGCACTTGGTCAGAAGAGGAGACCCACACAACAAAGCGTTACTTTTATACATGGATGCATCATTTAGTGTTTGGAGCTTGTAAAGTTGTAATTTACAACTATGTGTTTTGTTGGCTTTTATTCTGTGTCAAATTTTATTGTAATTTTATTCAATCTTTTGTACCATGTATTTATTGTGGGATTTATTTGTAAGGGTTGTGTGATAGAGAGAGAGAGTGTGTGAAGACTCAAGCAAATTGTAGACTGGAGAGTTTTCGCGGGTAGCTCACGACTTAGCATCCCGCGAAGTGATCCATGTGACCTGCACATGCTAGAATGCAAAGAGTCAAGACAGAATGGAGACAGATGTGTTTCACGTGTATTTCGCGGGTAAGGCCTTCCTGTAAGACACCCGCGAAACATTCTGTTTTGGCAGACTGTATTATCTGATACACACTTTTCGTACCCACACTATTTATACCCACATTACCCATAGATGTTGAGGAGTGTTTCTGAGAGAAAATCCTAGCCACAAACCTTGAGAGTTAGAGATTGTTATACCCATATTTCTCTACACAATTGCTTGTGGATTTTCCTCAACTCCTACCTCTCCATTTCCATACCATTGAGATGTTGATAGCCCAAACACTTACCACACCCTTTTAGAGTGTCAAGTGAGGTTTTGGTGCTACTGGAAAGCATTGGAAGAAGCCAAGGATGGTAGATGCAACATGGAGCTTGTTGCGGGATCCGGAGAGCTAGACAAGACATGGTTCCGAGAAGCCTTGTTAGAGTAGGAGCTTGGAGGGCTTAGGTACATCGGGTAGATTAGGCTTGGAGGGTCTCTTGCTAACCCATGTATTCCAACTAATTGTCTAGTGGATCGATTACCGCTTGGAGGGTGGTGGAGAGGTTTTTCGCTGAGTTCTTCGATTTCCTCTTCGATAACACATCGGCGTGTTATCTTGTGTTTGCATTTCTCTTCCCTACTCTTTTACATTCCATTTTACTGTTGTGTTGTCATGATTATGGATTAGAGTAGCTTGTATGTTTATCCGCTTGCATTTACACTATTCCACACTTAGTATTAAGTTAGTATAAAATCTATTGAGCTGTAACTTTAATTTGGGAGTCTAAACAGCTCGTGTTTTCAACACATTTTCGAGCTTTCAATTGGTATCAGAGCAGGTACACTCGCTGTGGTTTTATTACCTGAGTGTGATCCTAGACCCCTTGGCTTGCTATGGAAAGTGATATGGCAAAGGCCAACAGGAAGTGTAGTAAAGGTGTTTTTGATAATGACTCTATGAGCATATTTGGAGATTGTCCCAGTAATGAGCTTTTAGAGTTATTCAAATCAAAGAAACATGCTAGAATCTTTATACACATGCTGATATCATTAGTTCATAGAAATCATGATATTCATAATAGCTTGTATGAGTCGAATTCCTTAATTGATAAATATAGGAGAAGAAATAGACATTTGTGTGATAAACTTGATGGTCTGAAAAGAAAGCTTCACACATCTATGAATGAAGTAAAGAAAGACGAGTCTTGCTTTGATGGTCAAGAATGCCTATCTCATGCTTGTCTTTTTGTTCATACTGCTTTGAAAGTGTTTAATTCATGTTTATGGTATCTTGACTACGGTTGTTCAAGGCATATGACAGGAGATAAATCTTTGTTCAAAACCCTTAACGAGAAGGAAGATGGTTTTGTGACATTCGAAGATTGTAGTCACTCACAAGTTCTTGGAAAGGGAACTGTTGATATTCCAGGACTGCTTTTATTGACTGATGTGTTGTACATTAAAGGATTGAAAGTGAACTTGCTGAGCATCACTCAAATATGCGATGAAGACTTCTTAGTCCAATTTTCAAAGAAAAGGTGTCTAATTCTAAATGAAGAAGGTGTTCAAGTTTTGAAGGGATTGACAACCGACAATTGTTATGGGGTTATTCCCAAACCTAGCATAGCATGTCGAAGTGCTCAAGTGAATCTTTTGGAGTTATGGCATCAATGCCTTGGACATGCAAATTACAAGCAAGTGGCAAAAGTGTTAAAGCTTGAAGCAGTGGTAGGTTTACCAAAGTTTGGAAAAGTTGAGAAGAATGTTTGTGGTTCATGTCAATTGGGAAAACAAACAAAGTCAAGCCACCCTAAAAATAATGTGGTTGCTACATCTCGCCCTTTGGAGTTACTACATGTGGATCTAATGGGTCCTACGAGAACAGAAAGGATGGGTGGAAAGCGCTATATTATGGTGGTTGTTGACAATTTCTCAAGATACTCTTGGGTGGATTTTCTTAGAGAGAAGTCAGAAGCATGTGACAAGATGGAAAGGTTATGCAAGAGGCTGTAGAATGAAAAGGGAGTTCCCATAGTCAAAATTAGAAGTGATCATGGGAAGGAGTTTGAAAATGAAAAGTTTGAAGCATTTTGCAATGAACACAGTATCAAGAAGGAATTTTCAGCTCCAAAGACTCCACAACAGAATGGAGTAGTTGAAAGAAAGAACCAGGTGATTCAAGAGATGGCAAGAGTAATGTTACTCAACAAAAACATTCCACAGAAGTTTTGGGATGAAGCAATGAATACTTCATGTCACATTGGGAATAGGATTTACTTCCAAGCAGGAACAAAGAAGACATCGTATGAAATTTGGAGAGAAAAGAAGACGAAGGTGAAATATTTCCGAATATTTGGAAGCAAGTGTTACATTCTTAATGATAGGGAGAATCCTGGAAAATTTGATGCTAAGAGTGATGAAGGGATATTCCTAGGCTACTCCACAAATAGCCGAGCATATAGAGTTTACAATAAGTGCACTAAGACGGTGATAGAATTGATAAATGTGGTCATCGATGACACCATATCTGAAAAGGGTATTGATGATGATGGTGAAGGATCAAGCCTTAAGAAGAGTAAGGGTGATGACAACATGTCTCAAGGTGATGATGCTGAGAAAGAATCATCGAAAAATGAGTCTACACCTCCTATATCAAGAAGGGAGACTAGATCAACACAAGGATCTTCAAGCCCACTAACCCCTTTGGAAGTTCAACCTCCAATCTCTCGTGATGAGGAACCTTCCACTTCTAAAAGACCATCGTCAAGGGTAACTCTCAATCATCCCTCAAGCAATATCATTGGTAATGTAGATGAAGGACTTTGTTTGAGAAAAAGACCGGCCTATAGTGTGAATCATGTGACGTACAACTATTATCTTGCTCAATTTGAACCCAAGAAAGTGGAGGAAGCCTTGAAGGATGAGAATTGGTTAGAGTCCATGCATTAAGAATTGCATCAATTTGTTAGAAATGATGTAAAGGAATTAGTACCAAGGCCCAAGGATACACATGTAATCGACACTAAGTGGATCTTCAAGAACAAGACCGATGAAGATGGTGAAGTTGTCCGAAACAAGTCTAGATTGGTGGCTCAAGGATATACACAAGTTGAAGGCATAGACTTTGATGAGTCATTTGCTCCAGTTGCTAGACTAGAGTCAATCCAAATTCTTCTCTCCATAGCATGTATTATGAATTTCAAGTTATACCAAATGGATGTGAAGAGTGCTTTCTTGAACGGGTTTTTAAATGAAAAAGTGTTTGTTGAGCAACCAAAGGGGTTTCATGACCCTCACTTTCCGGACCATGTGTTAAGGCTGAAAAAGGCATTATATGGGCTGAAACAAGCACCAAAAGTTTGGTATGATCACCTCACCACATATCTCTTGGATCATGGTTTCAAGAGAGGTCAAGCCGATCGAACTCTGTTTGTCAAAAGAGATGAGAGATCCCTTCTTGTTGCTCAAGTATATGTGGATGACATTGTCTTTGGATCCAAAATCGATCACTTAGCTCATGAATTTTCAGAAGAAATGAAAAGGGAGTTTAAGATAAGCATGGTGGGGGAACTAAACTACTTCCTAAGGCTTCAAGTGAAACAATGGAAAGATGGGATATTTATAGCTCAAGAGAAATATGCCAAAAATCTTGTAAAGAGATTCGGCCTAAACTCTAAGAAACATACTTCCACTCCCATGGGTTCCTCAGTAAAACTAAGTCGTGATGCAGCCGGTGAAGAAATGGATCCAACACTTTACCGAAGCATGATCAGTAGTCTTCTCTATCTCACTGCAAGTAGACCGGACATTGCCTTTAGTGTAGGAGTATGTGCTCGATTTTAGGTAGCACCCAAAGAATCACACCTGACAACAGTCAAACAAATTATCCACTACATCAATTGCACATCTGACTATGGAATTTGGTATTCAAGAAACTCGAATGAGTGCTTAGCTGGGTATTCGGATGCTGATTGGGCCGGATGCATTGATGATAGGAAGAGCACTTCCGGTAGTTGTTTCTATCTTGGAAATAACTTGGTGTCATGGATGAGCAAAAAGCAAAAATCAGTTTCTCTATCAATGGCTGAGGCTAAGTACATTGCAGCGGCGAGTTGTTGTGCACAATTATTATGGATGAAGAAGCTTCTACATGATTATGGAATCACTCAAGACACTATGTGTGTGTTTTGTGACAATACGAGTGCCATAAATCTGTCAAAAAATCCAGTTCAACACTCGAAGTCAAAGCATATCGAGATCCGGTACCACTTCATTTGAGATTTGGTGGAGGAAAAGACTGTGTATTTAGAGTTCATCAACATTGACAACCAGAAGAAAGACATATTTACTAAACCTCTTGATGGTACGAGATTTGAGTCTTTGCGTAAGACCATTGGTGTCAATATCATTCCTTGAACTCTATCTCTTGTGTGACCCTACTTTGTTCATTGTTGCATACCTGTTGTATGGGTCTCACATGATTAGATAGGTCATGTTTCTTTTACAAGTTTTGGTTTGTACTTATTTTTTGTTGATCTTACTTTAATTTTTTTGTTTTTTAGTGTGTTCAAAAATTCAAAAACCCATAAAAATTGAAAAATCTTCAAAAAGTTTGATCGCTTGTGTTGTGTTTATCACATGTGAGTTTGGCCTAGTACCTTCGTACTAATGGCGTAGTGCATTTACGAGTTTAGCTTGTTTTGTATGCACATATATCTATGTGGGAGAAATCTTGAAAACTATGTGTGATTGTTGTAAATAGATCTTCAAGCTTGTCATGAATGATTGGTCAATAGTCTTAATAGTCTTGATACTTGCATAGACTTGTGCCTATATATCTTCCCACCTTTACTTTTATGTTTTTTCTTATAGAGCTCACCAAATGTAAATCTCCAAATGAAAAGAGATATTGAGCTGCAAAGGCCTGTCGCACATACTAGTATTTGACGAGGAAAAAGGGAAAGCGACTTTTGTATTGAAATGTATGGTGCTTAAAAAGCTAAAGGCTAACTCTCAATGTTGAAGTATCAAAAATTTCAAGCAACGATCTCAAAAAGAGATGTATTATCAAAAAAGGATCAAATGTTATGATTTATGCAGAAGCCAAATGAAAAGCTTCTAAGATTTGTAATCATTCTCTTGTGGGAGGTCATATATGCTCATTTTTATAATTGAGATAGTCCATTTGACTTAGTATCAATTATGTATGACTTGATTGAATTGATTATTGAAGTTTCGCTCTGGTCTAAGGACTATTCCACATTTGATACTCACCCACAACGCACAAGACTTTGTTCAAATAATGCTTATCTCATTTGTGTGATTGTACATGTTCAAATGTGATGTGTATGCTTAAGTACTTGCTGATCAAACCCAAATTTTTTTTTGAGTGTTTTATATGTTTTTGAAAGTGATTTTATACTTTCATGTTTTTAGTTTTTGTTCAAAATACATTTTTGTGTTTTTCTTCAAAAATTGGTTCAGAGGCTGTTTCACGAGAAGCTCGTGACTTAGAGCTTCCCGTGAAATGTGCTTAAGGGAAATTAAAAAGTCACATTTTCATACAAAGAGTCTCACTACTGCCTCGCGAGTATTTCGCAACTAAATCCTTCTCGTGAAATGGTTTTTAGGCAAAAATTGGAAAAATTTTCAATTTCATACAGAGGCTATTACGACTATCTTGCGACTGTTTCGCGACTAAAGGCTTCTAGCGAAAGTTTCAGTGTGTCTCGTGACTAATCTCGTGACTGCCTAACCCGCAAAAAACGCGTGTTTTCAGTTTTATAGGGTAGATGTGACAGTTTTTCAAACACTATCTCATTTCCCTCGCACTGCCTCTCTTGAACCCCCTTCAACCCAAATCTTACTTTCACTTAAACCCTATCATTTTCAAGCAAAAATCTCTACAAAATCACTTCAAGGTATGTTTTCCTAAACATTGTTTTCACTTTTGTCTTAAATTTTGCAGATTTTAGCTTAGGGTTTTAAAAATTGGGGATTTTCGAAAACTGGGTTAGGGTTCTTATTTTTGTGAATTATTTTCAAAACTTTGATTGGGCTGAGTCCCATTTGCTGTGTTTGTGTTTGTGTTGGCCCCGTGTGGCATTCTTAGCATGTATTGAGGCAAATTTCATCTTGTTCATGCATTTTTCATAAGTGTTGCTCACCGTTGCATGTTAGGTGTTTGACAAAATGTCCATGTGACATTTTTGTGTTGTAGTGGACTCAAATGAGTTCCATTGCTTGGGTTACTCTTGATTGAACATGTTTAACATGTTTTGGTCAATGGGTGTGTGTTTTACACACTGTGCCCATTTTGTGCCTCACAATGCCATGCCATGCACCTTCTAGGCACACACTAGGCATTCTCTAGGCACACACCATGCACCTCATGCTGCACTCACATGCATCAGCACATGCACAGTCATGTAAAGTCATGCATTGTGTTTATGTTTACATGTTCCATCAATTATAGCATGTTGTTTTAAGTTTGTTTGCTCTGTTTTGAGTTGATTATGCTTTATTTTAAGTTGTTTTGGACTAACTTGGATCTAATCAAGTTTTGTAGTCTATTGCTTTTTGTTTTGCATTTGTTTCCCTGCTTGGTAATTATGTGTGCAGATGTCTCCATTCAAGACTTTAGCAGTGAAAGGAGGCAGCAACAAAGGAAAGGAGCCTGTGTTTGATGTTGATAACCTTTCACCAAGGCCAAAGAGGACTCGATCACCGATAGGAATTTTTTATCCGAACTATTTCAGATTCTATGTTGCATCTCAGAACTTTGAGAACTACTTTATGGAAGCTCCATTGTTGGTTGAAAGGGCTGTTGATTAGCCATCTCTCCTTGACACCAATATTCCAAAATAGTTTGCCACCAAGGATTGGAACTTTCTCGTTTCCAATCTTGATGATGCATATGAGAACTTGGTGAAAGAGTTCTATGCCATTGTCATTGTTGACAGAGAGGAGCTAAAATGTTGGGTTAGAGGAAAGAGTTTCTCAGTAACATAGGTTTATTTGGCGGAAATCTTACACATTAACCGACCAATACTCCCCATACCACCGGTATATGATGAGCTGAATCCAGATGAGGAGGTTCTTAGAGAAGCTTTAGGAAATAATTTGGAATTTGCATCCAATGGAAAGTCAATAAGTGTGGCATCTTTATCTCTCGAATTGAGACTGCTCACAATGATCATGTTCAGCAACCTCTATCCATTGTCAAGCACCGAGTTCATGAATCTCGATCGAGCACTATTCTTGCATGATCTGATCACTAACGAGGAGATTGACATGTGCTCTCATATTTTTCACATCTTGGCAAAAACGACTGAACAGACTGCTTCACGGAACTGTCTTTCTTTCTGCCGCCTTATCTTAAAGATTTTGAAGCTCAAAGGCGTGCATCCCTCGGAAGATGAGCACCCATATCCTCGGCCAAGTCCAATTAACATTCGCACACTTCATGCCAGTATGAGTCACACCAAGAAGAGTACCAACCAAGAAAGTCATGCTGCTCCTGGAAATTCAAGCTCTACCTCCCATGCCTATGATGCACAGCTAGACAACATCATGGCTGCACTTCAAGAAATTAATACCAAAATATTTGGACTAGATACCATCATGCACTCCCAACACATTCGCTTCGACACAAAGTTCACATCTCTCCAAAATCAGATGGACCAAATTCAAAGGAAACTGGAAGAACATGGAGACTAGCCATTCCATGACAAAAAGGGGGAGATGGTGTCGTTGATAGGGGGAGTGTAGTGATAGGGGGAGGAGTAGCTAGAAGCTACTGTTTTGCTTGTTGTCTTTATTGATTTCTTTTAAAAGCTTTAATACTCTGTTTTTAATTTTAGTTTATATTCAGTATTTGTGTTTATCTCAATGCTTTGTAGCATTTTTTTTATACTTTTAAGATATTGCTAATATGTCTTAAGTATCTCACTCTTGTGACCTAGTAGGATCTTGTTTCCTAGATGCAAATACTTTGTGTATATTACATTGGTTGAGTGTTGGACATGTGATTGATCCTTGGGATTGTTCTTCATTGCATTGCATGTCCGGATGAGCATTTACTACCTAAATGTTCATTGTAGTCATTCTTTAATGACTGACCTTGTTTGATCAAGATATGCTTACATGTTTTATAGTGTTTACAAACTTGATCGCACTTTACTTGCTCATGTTCATACCATGTATTCAACTTGACATAAGCTTAATGAAAGTTTTGTTTGTGTGCAAGTGTTTCAGGTTACAGGTATATACGTGCAAGTGCTTCACAGCTTCTAGATTAGGTGTGAGTGAGTTTTGCCACTGTTTCCAAACTCTCGTTTAAGTCTAGAGTCTGTTTTAGGGGTTTTGTCATGGAATAGCCAAAGGAGTAGATTGTAAAGTTGTAATTTACAACTATGTGTTTTGTTAGCTTTTATTCCATGTCAAATTTGATTGTAATTTTATTCAATCTTTTGTACCCTGTATTTATTGTGGGATTTATTTGTAAGGGTTGTGTGATAGAGAGAGAGAGTGTGTGAAGACTCAAGCAAATTGAAGACTGAAGAGTTTTCGTAGGTAGCTTGTGACTTAGCATCCCACGAAGTGATCAATGTGACCTGCACATGCTGGAATGCAAAGAGTTAGGACAGGATGGAGATAGCTGTGTTTCGCGAGTATCTTGCAGGTAAGGTCTTCCCGCGAAACATTTTGTTTTTCTAGACTGTATTATCTGATACACACTTTCTGTACCCACACTATTTATACCCACATTACCCACAGATGTTGAGGAGTGTTTCTGAGAGAAAACCCTAATCACAAACCTTGAGAGTTAGAGATTGTTATACCCACATTTCTTTACATAATTACTTGTGGATTTTCCTCAAATCCTACCTCTCAATTTCCATACCATTGAGAGGTTGATAGTCCAAACACTTACCCCACCCTTTCAAAGTGTCAAGTGAGGTTTTGGTGCTGCTGGGAAGTATTGGAAGAAGCCAAGGATGGCAGATGCAACATGGAGCTTGTTACGGGATCCAGAAAGCTAGACAAGACACGGTTTCGAGAAGCCTTGTTGGAGTAGGAGCTTGGAGGGCGTAGGTACATCGGGTAGATTAGGCTTGGAGGGTCTCTTGCTAACCCATGTATCCCAACTGATTGTCTAGTGGATCGATTACCGCTTGGAGGGCAGCAGAGAGGTTTTTCGCCGAGTTCTTTGGTTTCCTCTTTGATAACACATAGGCATGTTTTCTTGTGTTTGCATCTCTCTTCCCTATTCTTTTACATTCCATTTTACTGTTGTGTTGTCATGATTATGGATTAAAGTAACTTGTTTGTTTATCCGCTCGCATTTACACTATTCCACACTTAGTATTAAGTTAGTGTAAAATCTATCGAGCCGTAACTTTAATTTGGGGGTCTAAACAGCTCTTGTGTTTTCAACACATTTTCGAGCTTTCAGAGCTGATTACCAAATGGGATTCTTCCTATCAAGTTGTTAAGAGATAGGTTCAAGTGTGCCAAGGAAGTTAAAGATGACATGCTTTCAGGAATATGTCTAGAAAGGCTATTTTTTGAGAGATCAAGTGTTTCCAGCCATCGCAAGTTTCCAATGTTCTCGAGAACATTTCTAGTTAGATGATTCATTGAGAGGTTTAGTGTACCCAATCCTACCAGCCCTGTTAGTTCATCAAGAATTTCTCCCGTTAAACTATTCCTTGAAAGATCAATGTTGTTAATAAATATGAGAGTGGAACCATATTCGAGCTCTTTTCCTTTTGTCACCATGATTAATTTTTTTCAAAATAGGATTGATAACCAAAGTACCCAATGGTGTTGTTGTTATAAGTCAAAGTAGTGAAATTGTCTATACAATCTGGAATGCCCCCAAAAATATTGTTATGTGCAAGATCCAAGATATGAAGAACCAAAAGATTGCACCATTGTCGATGGATAATTCCAACAAATAGATTTAACCATAGGCGTATTATGTAGAAGTCTGATCCTATCCATGAAGGAAGGTTCCCCGAGAAATGATTCTCACCAAGATTAGCGTTGATAAGAGAATAATTTTGTAAGGAAGAAGGAATTTCTCCATAAAAATTCTTGTAGCTCAACACTAATAAAAAAAGGGTGATCGAGAAACCCATTAAGCTCGAAATTTTTCCAGATAAGTTGTTGTATGCAACATTCACAACCTTTAGGTATTGTCAATGTGACTCATTCCAATTATTAGGGAGCTCCCCTAAAATTTAATTGCTCCTGAGGCAAAGTGCAAGTGCATATGGGCATTTTTGTCCATTAAGCAGCCCAGTTTTCTCCCTTCATTTTCGAATGTTTTCTCCAAGAGATCTAATGTTTGTAAGTGTGGCTTTCGATCGCCAATATTTGATGGGATGTTGCCTAAAAATAGATTTCTTTTCAAATATAGCTAGGTTATATTAGAAAACAAAAGTGGAATAGGACCCTTGAAGCGGTTATAGCTTAAATCAATAAAAGAAACATATGGATATGCTAATTGGTGTGGTAACTTCCCCATTATTTGATTGTTGGATAAATCCAAGTGATTGAGTTGAGAAGATATCTTAGAGACCATTCCTTAAGAATATTATCTGAGATTCCAGTGTTTCTAAGGTTGACAAACTTAAGCTCACTTTGAACTTGAAGCCATACAGGAAATCTGGGGCCAACAACACTGCTTTCTAGTTGAAGCTCTTTGAGTGTAAAAGGAGGAACTCATTCGTATGCCACATTGAATACTACTAGGGACTGGTTTTTCTCAATGTTTAGTATAAAATCTTCTAGTCTTGTGAGATTCATCAAATGGGCTTCTGTAATGACACCTTTTCAGGAATTGTTGTCAAGGAGCAAAGTGACTAACTCTGAGAGTTATCCAATACTTTTAGGAATGGTTCCATTCATCTCTTTATAAGAAAGGTGCAACAACTGTAAGGATGACAACTTGCCAATAGATGCTGGAATTGAACCCCCAAAAAAGTCGTATCCCAAAGAGAGTTGTCTCAAGCTTCCAAATATCCCCAATGAATCAGGAATTTTTCCAATCAGCTTATTAGAATGCAAAGCAAGGGACTCCAGGTTATTATTCAAGCAAGTCGAGAAATTACCTAAAAACCCATCAATGTTGCCGCTAAAATTGTTCCCTGAAAGATCTAGAGTCTTCAATTTACAAAGATTTCCAAAACAGCTTGGTAATTGGCCTGTGATTTTTTCATTTCCATGCAAATCAAGGTGCTTAAGTTTTCTTACGTTCACAAAATCATATGGATTGGTACCTTGTAACTTACTCAAGCCAAGATCAAGTTTTTTGAGGCTAGAAAGATTAAACAAGCACTGTGGTATGTGTAAGGTTGAATTTAATCAACCATCTTGTTGGCTTTATTCCATGCCAATTTGCTTGTATTTCAGCACTTAGAAACCCTGTATTTAGGTGGGATTCATGTAAGGGTAGTGAGTGAGAGAGTGTGAAGAAATGCTCAAGAAACTGCAAGAAAGCAGAGCTTCGCGGCTAAGACTCGCAGGTGACTTGCGACTGGCAAGCCGCCAAATTCAGCACACGAGTGAAGCGTACGAGAAGGTGAACAGTCGCGCCAGCTGGAACACTACAGGACAAAAAGTCCATCCTAGCCGTTCTATTAGCTTGCGGCTTGAACTCGTGACTCAGCCAAGTCGCGAGGCTAAGCCGCCAACCAGCTCTATTTTGAAAAACCTGACGTTTCACATTCCTATCTCACCCTAGTATAAATACCCCTCATTCCCACGAAATGTAGAGAGCTTCCAGAGAGAATTTTGAGAGAGAAACTCTAGAGAAAAACAAGATTGCCTCATCCACAATCTTCACCTAAGAGATTCTTCAAATTCCTTTACTCTCTCCCTCTTCATTGATACATCCTTGAGAGGTTCTTAACCAAATCCTTTTCTCACCATACCCACGTCTGTGAGAAGGTTCTTTTGGTGCTAAGGGAAGCAGTTTGGAAGGGACTAATGATTATTAGTTGATGTTATGGTTTATAGCGGAATTCGGTAAGCTAGAGAAGAAAAAGGTTCGGCGCAACCTCGTTGGAGCAAGAAGCTTGGAGGGCTTAGGTACCTAGATAGATTAGGCTTGGAGGGTCTATTGCTGTTCATGTATCCCAATTACATTTTCTAGTGGATTATTGACCACTTGGAGGGCGGCGGAGAGGTTTTACGCCGACGGCTTCGGTTTCCTCTTCGATAACACATCGTGTATTGTCCTTGTGTTTGCATCTCTCTTCCCTTTATCTTTACCATTTAATTACTGTTGTGATTGTGATTATTTATGGTTTAGATTGTTTACCAATTCTGTTATAAGCTTGTTATCATTTTTTGCATATACATTGTTTGATATAAAGCTTGAATTGGTAATTTGTTGTTTGGGGGTCTAAACGTTCGTAGTGTTTTCAACGCTTCTTGAACTTTCAATTGGTATCAGAGCGGGTGCACTTGTTGTGGTTTAAACATCCTAGTGCAATCCTTGACCCCACATTGAGATGGATAGGTCTCAATCTCTAAATGTGCCACCATTTTTTTATGGTAATAATTATGCATTTTAGAAAGTTCGAATGAGGGCATTTTTGTGTTCTATTGATGATGCTGTGTGGGATGCAGTTGAAGTGGGTTGGACTAAGCCGGAGGCTACCAAATCCACTTGGGATAAGGCAGCTCTTGCGGCGGCTAATGCTAATAGTAAAGCCTTGAATGCTATTTTCTGTGGTGTCTCTCCAGAAGAATTTCATAGGATTTCACATATCACTATTGCTAAGGAAGCATGGGAGATTCTGGAGACTACTTATGAAGGAACAAAGAAAGTGAAAGACACCAAACTACAGATGTTGACCACTCGTTTTGAGGAGCTCAAGATGAGCGAGGATGAGTCCTTTGACTCTTTTTATAGCAAGTTGAACGAGG
Source organism: Quercus aquifolioides (assembly GCA_019022515.1). Lineage (NCBI taxonomy): Eukaryota > Viridiplantae > Streptophyta > Magnoliopsida > Fagales > Fagaceae > Quercus > Quercus aquifolioides. The sequence continues at coordinate 23,434,241 of CM032328.1, read as the reverse complement.
TGGTCGTCGGCAAATTTAATTTGGGAGAAAAGACAGAGGATTCTAAAATTGTAAGGAAGATCCTTCGGTCACTACCGAAAAGCTTTTGTGCCAAAAAAACAGCTATTGAGGAGAGCAAAGATCTTGACGACATTAAAGTTCAAGAGCTTGTTAGTTCTTTGCAAAAATGTGAATTGTCACTGCCTACGCAGAAGAAGAGCAAATCTCTCGCTCATAAGACAATTGATGAGAGAGTAGTATCTCATGATTCTTCGGAAGAAGATGTTGTAGATAAAGATGTGGCGTATCTTGTGAAAAACTTTTGGAAGTTCTTAAAACTTAAGAACAGTGGGAAACCTGGTGACAAAGGGAAATTTCAGAATTCCAGGAAGGAGAAAAGGGAATTTAGAAGGAAAGATGGTAGAGAACCCCAATCTTCACAGGGAATCACGTGCTTTGAATGCAACATATATGGACATTTCAAGAAAGAGTGTCCCAGTTATTTGAAATCAAAAGGGAAGGTCCATGCCACTACTCTAAGTGACTCAGATTCATCAAATTCTGATTCTGAAGAAAGTTGTGACGGAGAAGGAAACTACTCCGCATTCATGACCATTGCACATGTGGAATCCTCAGATGATTTGGGTACACTTGTGAAGGAGCTTGGTGAGCACTCTGATTTGGAGTCTATTGGAATAGTTGAGGAATATGAAGACGAGGAAGTTGGAGAAGCAGTGGGACTACAAAAGCCATTAAGAAGATGAAGAGGGCCGATAGGAAGATTACAGAACTCTTCTAGTGAAATACAAGGAGACTAAATGCGAAGTGGAGAAAATGAATGGAGAGCTGTTAGAAGCTTACTCAAAAATTTGATTCCTTGAGCATGAAGTGCTTCAAGCAAATGCTAAGGTAGACCGTGTCTCTTCTAAGAAACTCAATGAAATGCTTGCTCATCAAAATCAGTCTCAGACAAGTCCGGAGTGGGATATACCAGAAGGAGTAGCTCATCAGCCAATGTCACCAAAGAAGTGAGGTTTGTGAAGGCCAAAGAGCCAATTATGGAAGAGTCTATTCCTAATAAGGTTAAGACTGAAAAGAAGAAGAATGTGGTTGATCAACAGGTGTCCAATACATTCTGTAATCCACCAGAAGCCAGACATGAAGCTAGAGGAAGATCACTTCCGAGATTACAACGGGGTTCTAGAACGAATCATATTTGCCACTATTGCGGATTGCAAGGACATACCAGACCCAACTGTCATAAGCTGAGAGCTTTAAACAATGCAAGCGCTCCTCGATCACGAGGAAGAAGAAATGACAAGAGGTCTTGGGGTGGTGAGCAACCAAGAAGTCAAAACCGTGATCTCGGAATGATGGACATGATGAAAATGATCGGTGCCTTCACAAATTGCTTGGAAAGCTTCACAAAAAGGTTTGACAGTCCTAACTTTCGTACCCAATCCATCAAGGATATCACCCTAAACGCACGTGACGTATGGGTGACGAAGGGTACTCATGCATAAGCATCATAACATGTCCATGCATCAATTCTTCCTATGCTTTGTGATTATGTTTGGTTGTATGCTTTTTGCTTCTGAGTGTTGAATTGTTGTTTGTTTATTTGTTTTGTTTTTTTAAAAATGTTTTTACATTGTTTTTTGATCTATCTTTTCTTACTTTTGTGTCAAAAATCCAAAAACACATAAAAAGTAGAAAATTCAAAAAGTTTGATCGACTTTGTTGAGTGTTGTCTCAAAGCATGTTTTGCCTTGTACCTTTGTACTAATGGCTTTGTGCATCTATGAGCTTAACTTGTCTCATATGCACTCATATCTTTATGGAATAAATCTTGAAATCTATGTGACTGTTGTAAATAGATCTTCAACCTTGTCATGAATAATTAGTGAATGATTTTGTTGATCTTGAGACATGCATAGACTTGTGCCTATATATCTTCCCACTTTTATTTTATTACTTTTAATTAAAGAGCTCGCCAATTGTAAATCTCCAAATGAAAAGAGATATTGAGCTGCAAAAGCCTGTCGCACATACTAGTATTTGACTAGGAAAAAGGGAAAGCAACCAAAATAAAATGTATGATGCCCAAAAAGCCAAAGGCTAACTCATCAAATTGAAATATTGAAAATTTCAGGCATCGATCTCACAATGAGATGCATTAGTTCAAAATGATCAAATGATATGATGTATATGGCGTGCGTTTGGATAGCACAGTTAGTTACTTAATTCAGCATTGCACGTTTTGCACTGGGGGACCCACGCGAACTAGCTGGAGAGGAAACGCAGGTCTGAAAACGCAAGTTTTTTTTTTGCCAGTTTTGTTGACTTTTGGGAGAAAAAATCACTGTGCGTGCACTGTTCACGCAATATTTAATATTAAAAGTGGGTCCCACAATACTATTCACACATTTAAAAATTATTTTGCTACAGTGTTTTCAGCAACAATCAGTTTTTATCAACTTTCAGCAACAATAAGTGCTATCCAAACGGACCTATGGAGCCAAATGAAAAACTTCAAAGAAATGTACTCAAGTTTATGTGGGAAGTCATATATGCATATTTCTATAATTGAGATAGGTCACATTATCTAGTGCTAGTTGTGTATGCCTTGATTGAATTGATCATTGAAGCTTCACATTAGACTAAGGACTATCTCATTTTTGATATTCACATACAACACACAAGTCTACGTTCAATGAATGCCATATTCATTTGTGTGATTGTACTTGTTTAAATGTGTTTTCACAAGCTCAATCTTTGTTGATCAAACACAAAAATATTTTTGAGTGTTTTAGCTTGTTTTTGGAAAGTATTTTGTTTTTACAAAAAATGTCAAAAATTTCAAAAATAGCGTTGCCCTGTTTTGGCGACTCAGTCACGGGTTGGTCCAGTCTCATGCCCTAGTCGCGAGCCCACTCTGAGATTTTTCACGGCTTATTGGCGAGTCAAGGTCTTAGTCGCGAAAAACACTTAGAAAATTTTTCAAAACTTGAGTTTTTATGATTTTCACGGCTTAGTGTGGCAACTTGTTTGCGGGTGGAAGGTCCAGTCATGAGGGTTACACAGAGATTTTCGCGGCTCACCTGGCGACTGTCTCGCGGGTAGACCTTCCCGTCGTGAAAAACATTTAGAAATTTTTTCAGGAATCTTACTTTCATATTGTTTCGCGGCTTACCCTGGTGACTGACTGGCGACTTGATTTAGTCGCGAAAAACGCGAGTTTTGCACTTTAAGGACTGTTTTTAAAATTTTTTCAGTTTTTCCCTCGAATTTCTGTGACTGTTCATTGTCTTCCCCATTTCTCTCTCTCAAACACTCCGTGTCTCTCTTGAAAAAGCATCCATTTTTGCATCATGTCTACTCCAATCATCAAGAAAAAGGTATGGGTTTTCTCTGCCTCACTTCATTTTTCATGTTTTGAGTGTGTTTTTCTAGAATCTGTGAGTGTGTTGTTACCTTTATGCTTTGAGAAATATCGTGTTCATACGAGGGTTTGCTTTATTTTGTTGAGTGTTCTTTGATTGGGTGTTAGTGTTAGTGTGCTCTATGCTCTGTTTCATGAGTGTGTTGCTCCATACATATCATGTTCTTGATATTTTGTCACAATATTTGTTATTTGAGTCTTTGTGATGCTTATTGCCTATTTCACTAAATACGTATGTGGTGCTTATGCTTTCTTGGTGTTGACCTGGTTCATGTTTTTGTGATTGAGTGAAATCTCTATTTCACTGTCTTATATCTGAATCTAATCAAACTGATGTTTGTACCTTGTGGTATTGCATTTGGTTCTTTGCTATGTGTCTGTTCTATTGCAGATAACTCGTTGTTCCTCTAAAGGCAAAGACATTATAATTGATGTTCCATCCCCTGTTGCTAAGCGAACTTGTCACTCGGCTCAGTCGTCCCGAGATTCAAAAATTGAGAAATTTAGGACTCCAATTGATTCAAAGACCTACTCAGATGTTTTTATGAAAGCTCTGACAATTGTGGAACGAGTAGTACAATTTGATTCCTTGGGAACAACATTTATCCCTAGGATTTTTTAATCAAGAGATTGGGCTAATTTGTTTGGGAATTTTGTAGATCCAGTTGAGGAATTGGTTAAGGAATTCTACTCCAATGCCAGATACACCGAAGTAGAGTTGAAATGTTGGGTACAAGGAACAGAATTCTCTATCAATCTAGACTACATTGCAAAGGTTCTCCACATCACAAGACCAGAAAGTGTGGACACCACTCCATATGATGACAGAGTACTCAAGGCTCAAGACATTCTTCAAGTTCTTGGAACTGATCATGAAGTTGTTAGCAAGGGAACCTCTATAGGCACAAGATTGATATCTGTGCCCAAATATTTCAGACCATTGGGAAAGAAGCAGCTCGATCAGCAGCCCGAACTTGCCTTCCTTTTTGTAGTCTCATCATGAAGATTTTGGTTCGTGAAGGCGTTCGTTCACCGTCAGATGGAAAGATTATACCGTGTTCCAGACCAAAATCTATGATGACCCTTCACGCAAGCAAGAGTCATTCATCTAGAACACCCAAGAGTGAGCCATCCACCCATGAAACTCCAACTGCTCATGCTTCAGTTACGCCTGTGCAATCAACTGGCACTCCATCTGTTCCCCCTGGATTTCAAACTCCCAAGCAAAGTTACTTCATTGAAAATGTGCTTCATCGGATTTCTGATTTGGAACAGCTTCTTCATTCCATCAACAACCAAACTCAAATGCGTCTCACAACTATTGAAACCCAACTAGATGCTATGCAGCAAAAGCTGGAAGATAGCCTTTAGCTATTCCTGCCAAAAAGGGGGAGAGCAGCACATAGAAAGGGGGAGAGCAGCACAAGAATGAGAAGGAGTGTGCATATTGAAAGGGGGAGTTGTGCTGATATACACTCACACACATGTTTATAGTTGTTTTTTTCTATAATTTCTCTTTTGGAAAACTTGTGATTATCTGGTACACTTATATAATTTTAATGATGTTTATTTACTATGTGATTTGTACCCATATTGCTTTTGTAAGCTTTTAGGGTTTGTTTCTATGCATATTTGTAGGCTTTTATGGTTTGTACCATGCTTATGCAGCCTTTATGCTTTGTTGCTTTGTACTTCTAGCTAAATGTCATGCATTTTCTTTAAGTACTCTCACTCTTGTGCCCTAGTAGGATTTTATTCCTAGATGCATATATTTCATGTACTGTGCATTGGTTGAGTGTTGGTCATTCAAGTGATTTGCTTTGTGCTTATCAGCTTGAATGTCCAGATGTTCATTCCAAGTGTGAATGAGCATTGTGGTCACTTTCTTTCAGTGATTGCTTGTTTGGTCAAGCTATGGTCTAGTACTTTATTCCATTTTGCTTGATCGCATTGTGCTTGCTCCATATGCATTACAAGTTTTCTGCATACAATGAACTTATTGTGTTATTGTGTTTCAAGAGATGTTTTGGTCTTATGGTTCAAGAGCTTCACAGATTCTAGAGTTAGGTGTGAGTCAGTTTTCCAACTGTTCCCAACTCACGCGTTAAGTCTAGAGTTTGTTGTAAGGTTTTGTCACGGAATAGCCAAAGGGGGAGATTGTAAGATTGAATTTAATCAACCATCTTGTTAGCTTTATTCCATGCCAATTTGCTTGTATTTCAGCACTTAGAAACCCTATATTTAGGTGTGATTCATGTAAGGGTAGTGAGTGAGAGAGTGTGAAGAAATGCTCAAGAAAGTGCAAGAAAGCAGAGCTTCGCGACTAGGACTCGCGGGTGACTCGCGACTGGCAAGCCTCCAAATTCAGCACATGAGTGAAGCGTGCGAAAAGGTGAACAGTCGCACCAGCTAGAGCACTACAGGACAAAAAGTCCAACCTAGCCATTCTGTTAGCTCGCGGCTTGAACTCGCGACTCAGCCAAGTCGCGAGGCCAAGCTGCCAACCAGCTCTGTTTTGAAAAACCTAACATTTCACATTCCTATCTCACCCTAGTATAAATACCCCTCATTCCCACGAAATGTAGAGAGCTTCTAAAGAGAATTTTGAGAGAGAAACCTTAGAGAAAAACAAGATTGCCTCATCCACAATCTTCACCTAAGAGACTCTTCAAATTCCTCTACTCTCTTCCTCTCCATTGATACATCCTTGAGAGGTTTTTGACCAAATCATTTTCTCACCATACCCACATCTGTGAGAAGGTTCTTTTGGTGCTAAGGGAAGCAGTTTGGAAGGGACCAATGATTATTGGTTGATGCTATGGTTTATAGCGGAATCCGATAAGCTAGAGAAGAAAAAGGTTTGGCGAAATCTCGTTGGAGCAAGAAGCTTGGAGGGCTTAGATACCTGGGTAGATTAGGCTTGGAGGGTCTATTGCTGTTCATGTATCCCAACTACATTTTCTAGTAGATTATTGACCGCTTGGAGGGCGGCGGAGAGGTTTTACGCCAAGGGCTTTGGTTTCCTCTTCGATAACACATCGTGTGTTGTCTTTGTGTTTGCATCTCTCTTCCCTTTATCTTTACCATTTAATTACTGTTGTGATTGTGATTATTTATGGTTTAGATTGTTTATCAATTCTGTTATAAGCTTGTTATCATTTTCCGCACATACATTGTTTGATATAAAGCTTGAATTGGTAATTTGTTATTTGGGGGTCTAAACGTTCATAATGTTTTCAATGCTATTTGAACTTTCAGTAGGGAAAAGTAAAATTCATTGTTCCATAAATCAAGGGAAAAAAGAGAGGTCATGAAATTAACAAAAGGAAGGGAAGGTAGAAGGCTTCCAAGCTGACAATCAGAAACAAAACTCTAGAAGGGAAGGAAGCATGTTAATTGCAGTTAGCCAATTTTCTCCAACACCACTTAGATTCAATTGCCTCATATCTAGGTACTTCAAAGAAGAGAGACTTGAGACCCAATCCAAATTTTGGGGATACAAGTCTCTATTGTAATGAAGGTCAAGATGTATCAGCCTGGACAAATTGCTGAGGTGAGGAGGAATTTCCCCAAAAAACGATGCATCAGAGAGACTGAGATACATCAAGTTCTCTACTCTAGCTTCCCCAAAACTTCAAGAATTCAAATGCCTCCAAAATAATTCGAGCTTAGATCAAATTAATTTAGATATTTCAAGTTAATCAAAGAAGAACTTATCTCACCACCAAGGAACAAATTCAAATGTGCATCATAGTTGATTTCCATTTCATTTGGGTTCCGAAGATCAAGCTTGGTGACATGACTGGATTGGTTGTTGCACTCCTCTCCACTGGCTGCAATCTTCACCGATCCAAGAAGAAAGCCTACTCGAATGATTAGTTAGGCCTTTTTCGGAGTTATAAACTAGTCTATGCTCAAAGTGCGCTTTGACCTCAGAGACTACGATCTTGGGTCCGGAAATGCTTAACTTAACAGGACTTTAAAAATATGAATAAGTAAACAACTAAAGGGAATGAAAAATGCTAAGTAATAAGCTCTTGAAATGTCTAACTTATCGAATTGACTAGGACATATTACATCATCTCAAAATCAAAGGGCTCGAAGTAAATCATTTTGATTGAAATTAAACTAATTAAAGCTGATCATCTTGATTAAAGGCAAATCACAAGAATTCAGTTTATTCAATCCTAATAACACAAAGTTACATTGAAATGAACATTCATATGGATCAAATTATCATAAATATGTACATATCACATTAAGCTTAAACACAAGTACTTGGACATAAACTTACAAATGTAAGATGAAGATCTCCTTACAAACCTAAAAGACTAAGAAAGTAATTCCTAAGAACCTAGTCTCAAAGTTTTGAGAGTGTTATGATATGTGTTCTAACTAAGTTTTCTTATCTGTTGGTGTGTTCATGGTGTCCTTTCCTTGCTGAACGAGGTCTCTATTTATACTTTAAGGACCTGGTTCCATCTCTAACACCATGTCTCCTCCATTTCGTTCTTTTTCCATGTATCCCATGTATGTATAAGCTGTGATAAACCGTATTTTGAGTTTAAATGTGCATTTGTAAAAAGTTTTAAGGAGTCGTGGTGGTTGTAAAACAAAGTTTTGAGTTTTAAAAACGCTCTTTTAGGGCTTGTATAGTTAGCTAAAAAAAAGTGGTGTTTTTTGTTTTCATTTTCAGTTTTGAATGGGACCCACTACAAAAAAACTTGTTTGGTATAAAAATTTGTACTTAATTTTTATTTTCGGTATCCTAAAAGTTGGTTTTGAATACAAAAATGAAAATACCTTTTTAGTGTTTTCATTTTCATAGAAAACGAATACAATAACAATTCCGTAAATATTGTGAAAATGCAAAGGGCCCCACCTAATTGATGTGAGTGTGTAAGTGAAAAAAGTACCTTTAAAAATAAAAAATAAAAAACAATACCAAACCGTGCATGATGAATTTTATACTCAAATTATGTATTTAAAATAACTTTCCAAACACTCTTAAATGTAAAAATTGGTCCTTTTTTCTATATTCAATTTTAGAATTTGAATACAAAAAAGAGAAAATGAAAAGTGAATACATCACTTTTTAGAAACAAACAAGGCCCTAATCTTTCAAAACGCCTAACCAAACAACCGTAACAATTGACATATAATCGCCATTATTACTGTCTATCACGTGCCCCCAGAGTGTTCCTTTTACTTAAATCATCATGTGCCTCTCTTTTGCCAAGTGAATCACTGCCCATCTGAGCTTCCGTTTCCAGGCTTAAATATCTTTGTTACTATATGGGTTTGGTATGTTCCTTTACTAAAATTAATATTTGGCCCAATATTTCCAATGTATGAATTTTGTTTGGAAGCCTCTCTTCGTGACCTCCAAACCAATTATATATCCAAAGAGGCCCATGACTAAAAATGTGCGAATTGCCAAAGCACCCCATACTTAAATTCTGTTATGCAACAGTGGCAGTTTTAACATCAATTATTATAATTTGGAGTTAGCAGAAGCACATTTACATGAACAATAAAATAAAACAAGAATATGGAATCAGCAACATAGTGAATCAGTGATGCCAAAGGTAACTATGAGCCTAAAAGATGTGTGGTTCTATTTTATTTACATTTTTTTTTTTAAGAATAATTAGGGGCTGTTTGGATTTGCAAGTTTTTATCACCCATCACTCTGTTTTCATCACTCATAACTCAAAATTGGTGGGTCCCACGTAGAGAAAGTCTGTTTGGCTGTGTTTTCAAGTTTTGTTTCTATCACTCAATTCTCTGATTTTTGAGTGATGAGTTAGCAAAACTGAAAACAACTTTTTGGTGTTTTTGAGTTATGGAAACTGAGTTATGATAACATTTTGGTAAATACACACATATTTGAGGGAACAACAGCCAGAGAGTAGTCAAATCCACCTCAGAACTTTTGCTCTCTCCAACACTCCACCAACGGCTACACATTTTTTTTTTTTTTTCACGCTGGTTCTAGGCTTGTCTTCTTTTTCTTCTTTTCTTTCCTTTTCACATTGGGTTTCTGGGTTTGGTTTTTTTTTTTTTTTTTTTTTTTCTTCACTTCTCACGATCTTTTCTCTTCTCTTTTTTCCCTCTTTTAGTTCTTTCTAAGCTTTATAGTGTAATTTGTTGTGGTGTTGAAGGTGTTGGTGGTGTGAATGGCTGGATTTGCTATGGTGGATTGGTTTGATGTTTTGTGGTTTGCACGGTGATGGTTTTTTTTTTCAGATGGGTGCTAGGTTTGATGTTCTGTTTCTACTGTGGCCACCATAACATCCTTCCAAAGATTCACAAAACTCTTCGGACATATGTGTTTCACTTGTTAAGAACATATGTTATTATTTTATGTAATTGGCTAATCCTTTGACAAAACGCACTTTACTTGTAATTTGGTAGATCTAGGATGTGTTTAATACTTCAAAAAACATGTTGTTCAAGTCTAGTATTAAAGCCATGAAGATTGGACCAAGAAACAAGTGAAGAAAAGCTGTTCATTAAAGCTGGACAGATAGCTCGACACCTGCAGACAGATAGCTTAACACCTGCTCGACACCTCTCGATAGCTAGGCTATCTATCAAGCTCTTCAGTTGATTGTTATCGCAATCTCGACACCTTCTCGACAGCTGGTGGATCGATTGAGAAAGCTTCTGTTCCCTCGACACCTGCTCGACACCTCCTCGATAGTATATCTGTCGAAGTTTAAAGCTCGAAACCTGCTATCTATCGATGTTACGAAAATCAGAATTTTCAGATCTGATTTTTGGGCCAGGCTTATGTATTTGTGTAGGGTTTCTTTTCTCACAACCTTAGACCTATATAAGGCTCATTTTAGAGGTCGTCACATAAGAGAATACAAGGAGAACATATGCAAAAGGTGACTGATGCCTTATTCTCTCTGAAAGAAGCTGCTGGGTCTTTGCACCTTAGGGTTTTGTAACCAAGTGCTTCTTGATCTTCATTGATGATGAAATGAAGAACTTTGCAGCCAACAATCTTCTTCTAATTGGTGATTGAAGTCGCGTACTAGGATCTGCGCAATTGGTTAGTCACGTACTGGGATTCGTGTAACAAAAAGGGTGGTGTTTATATATTGAAGAGTTCAGAGGTTCTGAAGCGGTAGAAGGTTTCTGCTTTGAGTTTATCTACAGGGATTGTAGAGTCTAGGGACAAAGGTTTTGTACTAGATCTGAAACTTCTCTTTATTATAGTGGATTGCATTTCGGGAAGGTTTCCCCCTAGGTTTTTTATTGTGAAACTAGTTTGTTTCATTAGTTTTCCTGGGTCATCATATCTTGTCTTATTTATTTTTCCGCTGCATGATTTTGACATGATATTGATGTTTGTTTGTTTTAACAAGTTTTATTCATAATAAATCTAATTAACAACTTGGGTTTAAAACTTATTAATTCTATTAACTGGAGTCTAAATTTCCCAACAAGTGATATCAAAGCGGATTCACTCTGATTGGATTAATTTCCTGAGTGTGATTCTTGATCCCCGTTGTCATGGATCGTGGACAATCTTTTTTGATTCCTCCTTTATTTGATGGAACTAATTATGCGTATTGGAAAGTTCGTATGAAAATTTTTTTGCAAGCTCTAGGTGAACAAGTATGGCAAATTGTTGAAGTTGGTTGGATTAAGCCAAAAGAAGTGCCGGTGGATTGGGATGATGCAACAATCATAGCGGCAAATTTCAACAGTAAGGCTTTGAATGCCTTGTTTTGTGGGGTGACCAATGAGGAATTCATGAAAATATCATCCACGGAAGTTGCCAGGGAAGCATGGACCATTCTTGAGACCACCTATGAAGGTACCAAGGCAGTAAAGACTGTGAAGCTTCAACAACTCACTAGTAGTTTTGAAGAAATAAGGATGGAGGAGGATGAGACATTTGATGAGTTTTATGCTAAACTCAAGGATATTGTGAATTCTGCTTTCAATCTTGGAGAATCTATTGCGGAATCCAAAATTGTTAGAAAAATCCTTAAGTCCTTACCTGAAAGATTCCATGCCAAGATCACTGTCATTGAAGAAGCAAAGGACATTGATCAAATTCCTTTGATTGAGCTTGTAGGGAACCTTCAAACCTATGAGATGGGATTAGGCTTAATGGGAAAAGGTGGAAAGAGTAAAAACTTGGCTCTCAAGGGTATAGAGGAAAAGATTGAGGACTTTGAAGATAAAGATGAAAGTGAAGATGAGGATGATGATCTAACCTTCATAGCTGATGAGATTATGAAGCTTCTTCCGTTTAGGAAAAATGATAAGGGCAAACCTCTTAGGAAATTTAAATCCTATAGGAAGGGCAAGAATGAGAAACCCTTTATTCAATGCCATGAGTGCAAAGGTTTTGGTCATATGAGGATAGAGTGTCCAAATTACCTTATGAAGGAAATGACTGAGAAGTCAAAAGATAAAGGATTGGTTGCTACCTGGAGTGATACTGAGGATGACTCTTCTAATTTTGTGGATGAATGTCGTCGCATTATGGCCTTTGCTGCCACAACCGATAAGGTGACTGTGGAGAGTGCTAGTGATAATGAGGATTCTTCTGATGATAAAGTACCCAAGAAGATGGCCCTTCAGGAAGCCTATAATAAGCTATGCACTGAATTTATAAAATCTGAAAATACTTTTCATCTTTGTAGAAAAGAGCTTAATGAGGTAAAAACTGAAAAATCTGATCTGTTAGTCAAACTAGATGAGACTACAAGGTTAGTTGAGAATCTTGTTGTGGAGAACACCTCATTAGAAGAGAATGTCAAGAATCTTGAAATTGAGCTTAGTCAAGTTAGAACTCAAATAGAGAGGATGTCTAGTGCAAAGCTCGATGAGGTCTTGAGTGCTCAAAAGCCTAGTTCTGATAAGACTGGCTTAGGATATGTATTTTCTCCAGCCCCTCCTCTTCGACGGCTTCTGGATTAAGGACTGTCTTTGTGCCCCAATCTGAGAAAGGTGATAAAGGTATGAAATCCAAAACTGATTTGGTGAATTCTAAATCCTTTGTTAGACCTAATGTTTGTCATCATTGTGGTGTTTTTGGACACATTTGTCCTAATTGCTTTAAGTTGTATCCTCATAAGCAATTGTCCAAACGGTCACAAGTTTCCTCTCAAGAACCTACACCTTTGTTTGGAGAGTTATTAAAAGTTTTGAACTTTTTAACTCAATTTTAGGAGAATTCTAATTCTTCTATGTCATTTAGTAGACATACTAGGACACGTGCCTTTTCATCTTCACAGCCAAAGACTCGTACTGTGTGGGTGAGAAAGGAGCCTAAGACTTAATTGTCTTTTTTGTTTGTTCTCTACTTTAATTCTTTCTATCTAAAGTACAACTGTCTTTGCTTGATTTCTTATCTGCTTTTGAAATCATGCTTTCATGCATCTGCAATTTTTCTATCATGCCTTCATGCATATGCATCTTTCTTTCATTCCTTTATGTTGATTGTCTGGTTATTTAGTTTTTATTTTGTTTTGTTTTCAAAATAAAAATAAAAAGGAAAAATCATAAAATACAAAAACAGTGTGTTTGTGTACATTGGTACTTGTGTACCTTGGATGGCCATTGAAACAAAGTTTTCTAAGCTTTGTATCTTTTGTAGCTTAGATGAGCATCTCTATGCACAACTAAGCAACTAACCTTTGTGGCTCTTGTTTGTAATGAGTAAGATTAAGTTATCTCTTGGACTTAACACTCATATCACTCTTTTTGACGGGAAGGACTAGAAAATTCTAAGAGAAATGCATAAATAACCATCTCACCACTGTTGCCTGCCCATCATGAAAGACATATGTATGCTTCGACATAGCAAAAGTGTGATGTCAATGACATTTGTGTGTTTCGGCATAGCAAAATTGGAATGTCAAAAATCATTGGGTAATTCTTTTCTATCTCTTAAATGCCCATGCATGATATGCTTAAAAAGAAAAATATGCAAAGAAAATAAAAAGTAAAAAGATCAAAAATGCTTTAAAGTATGTATTCTAGGAGATGTGGGAGTTATAAGATGTACCTCAAAGGTGATAGTCCCCATCAAATAGTTATGATTGTGTGTGAATTAAAGAGATTTTCTCATATCTCAAATCATCATAACATGTATACATTTATGCAATTTTGCAATGTTTTTCACACACAACACGTAATATTCTTTGCTACTCTTGATACATGTGCAGTTACAATGTAATTTGGCCATCACAAGGTTTTACATGTGTTAATGTATGCTCACTAAACTGTTTTGACTTGTTTTTTAAATATAAAATTGGTTAAACTTGTTTAGTGTGTGTGTGTGTGTTTTGGGATCTATGTGCTTAACACTTTTTCTTGTTGAGAGATGTGCTTTTCACATGTTTTGTATCCTTCTATTATCTTATCATCCATAGCATCTTGTTTCATTACATTCATGCATTTATATGGATTTCTTGTGCCCCCTTAATCATCTTTGATCATCTTTATATTTCTCGGGTGAGGCTTTCTAGCTTCTTGTACCCTTTGTCAATCATGATAAAAAGGGGGAGAAATTGTGATGAAATATGTGGTTTCTTTTTTAAGATTCTACATGTTAAGGAGAGAAATACATTTCTTTGTATGGGGGAGATGTGTTTCATCTTGTTAGGGGGAATGCTTACTTCCTTATTCTTGTACACCGGTCTTGTGACCATGTTTACATACATTGTACTTATCTTCTTTATATAATGATGTATGTCTTCTTCACCTACCTTTACATGTGTTGTTTCTTTTCTTTCTTTATACACATGCTTCTTATACTTGTATGCAATCTATTATTTCTGTTTCACACTAAGATGTCTTGATGAGCTTTGTTTAAAGTATTTCAAAAATATAGGTTGTCAAAGTATATTTGCCATAAACTCACTTCTTGCAAAGTTTTAGAAGAGTTTGTGTTATGATAGATTTTATTGTATTCAACAAGTAAATATGAGTTGAGTGATTTATGACTTCTCTCATATGTTCATTTATTTGTTATGGTTTTGTCACGGATTGCCAAAGGGGGAGATTGTTAGGACATATGTGTTTCACTTGTTAAGAACATATGTTATTATTTTATGTAATTGACTAATCCTTTGACAAAACGCACTTTACTTGTAATTCGGTAGATCTAGGATATGTTTAATACATCAAAAAACATGTTGTTCAAGTCTAGTATTAAACCATGAAGATTGGACCAAGAAACAAGTGAAGAAAAGCTGTTCATTAAAGCTAGACAGATAGCTCGACACTTGCGGACAGATAGCTCGACACCTCTCGACAGCTAGGCTATCTATTAAGCTCTTCAGTTGATTGTTATTGCAATCTCGACACTTTCTCGATAGGTAGTGGATTGATCAAGCAAACTTCTGTCCCCTCGACACCTGCTTGACACCTCCTCGATAGCTATATCTGTCGAAATTTAAAGCTCTACAGCTGCTTGACACCTGCTATCTATCAAGGTTACGGAAATTAAAATTTTCAGATTTGATTTTTTGGCACAATCCTAAACCTATATAAGACTTATTTTAGAGGCTATCACATAAGAGAATACAAGGAAAACATATGCAAAAGGTGACTGATGCCTTATTCTTTCTGAAAGAAGCTATCACGTCTTTGCACCTTAGGGTTTTGTAATCAAGTGCTTCTTGATCTTCATTGATGATGAAGTGAAGAACTTTGCAGCCAACAGTCTTCTTCTAGTTGGTGATTGAAGCTGCGTACTGGGATCCGCGCAATTGGTTAGCCATGTACTGGGATTCGTGCAACAAAAAGGGTGACATTCATATATTGAAGAGTTCAGAGGTTCTGAAGTGGTAGAAGGTTTTTGCTATGAGTTCATCTACGGAGATTGTAGAGTCTAGGAACAAAGGTTTTGTACTAGATATGAAACTTCTCTTTACTATAGTGGATTGCTTTTCGAGAAGGTTTCCCCCCAGGTTTGTTACTGTGAAACTAGTTTGTTTCATTGGTTTTTCTGAGCCATCATATCTTGTCTTATTTATTTTTCCGCTGCATTATTTTGACATTATATTGATGTTTGTATGTTTTAACAAGTTTTATTCATAATAAATCTAATTAACAACTTGGGTTTAAAACTTTTTAATTCCATCAATCGGGGTCTGATTTCTCAACAAAAACCCCTAACACAAACCCAAAAAAAAAAAAAAAAAAAAAAAAAAACAAATCACCTGCACTGTGGCCACTCTCAAAGAAGAAGACACTGGTAGAAAGAAAGAGTACATTTTTTATTTATTAAAAAAAAAATGAATAAAGTAGAAGACATACCTATGGAACAATGGTAGCATGGTCAGAGGGTGGGTTTCACATTTTTGAGTTTTTATAGTTGAAAAAAAATTGAGTTTTAGGTGCCAAATCGGGTTTTGGAAATATTTGGGGATTATTGAGTTATAGGAAATGAGTTATAGAGTGATGAGTAATGAAATTTGAGTGATGAGTGAGCATTTTTTTTTTTCACCCAAACAGCCCCTAAGAGTGTGTTTGGTTGGGGTGAAAACAGGGAGGATGGAAAATAAGGAGAGAAAAATAGGGTGAAAAATGATGTTTTCTACTGTTTGATTGAGGAAAGAAAATAGGAGAGACAGAAAACAGGGGAGAAAGTTTTCCCTTCCGGGCCCACTTTTTTTATCCTCCTAAATTAGGAGGAAAATGAGGAGGGAAAAGTGCTGTGAATTGCATTTTACACAAATACTCTCTCACCTACCCCTTACTTTATTATGACTTCATGACTTTTGCCTATTCTCGTCCTTATCACTTTACCTTCTCACAGTACAGCAATGTCTAGGTTCTCTTCCCTTCTCTCCTTTTTTTTTTTTTTTTTTGCCCAGTTGCTGACCACGTTGAATGGTTACAAAATCTTTTGCCCACAAAAGTTTGCTGACCACGTTTTTGTGGGCTGAACGTAGTGTAAATTTGCTGACCACGTTTTAGTTGGTTACAAAATCTTTTGCCCACAAAAGTTTGCTGACCACGTTTTTGTGGGCTGAATGTAGTGTAAATTTGCTGACCACGTTTTAGCTAGTTACAAAATCTTTTGCCCAATTAAATTTATATGTACACTATTGTAATTTTCACATTATAATAATATAAATAATAATATAAATTTATATGTATGATGTGGTAAATTTTATATTATTTAATGAGTACAAATAAATCTATTTCTTACATATTATGTAACAAGGGTATAATAGTCAATTTATATAAATTACATGTTCCATCCTTCCCTTTTTCTCTCCAACCAAACAAAAGAGTTTTCCACCTTCTCACTTTTCCACTCCTCCAACCAAACACATAAGAGGGAAAACCAAATATTTTCTATCCTCCCACTTTTCTATCCTTCCTCTTTTCTACTCCTCCAACCAAATGAACTCTAAGTATTTTAACACACACACAAACAATGGGAGAGGGGAGAAGATTTTAAAGAAACTGATAGCGGTGTATATCCAAAAATGTCTAACTCTTGGATACAGATGTGTGGATCTAGAGCATATAGAATTCACAGTATCCAAATTATCATAGTTCATTCCCTTGATCCTTGAGCCGGAACTGGAATCACTCTTCTATCCTTCATATGATATATGGTTTTCTAATTTCTATAGAATCTCTTGTTTCCAGAAGATCGTTGAGGTAATAGACCTTACTTTTAAATCCCCTTACTTTATTAAGCCCAATTATGTATGTATGTATATATATATATATATGTATGGAGGGATAAACATGTGCTTAGGAGTTTAAAAAATTACCAGCAACATGAGAATAATGGGCAAAACTCAAAAATACGCTTTCCACGCTTTCTACATAGAAATGGCAGGAATTTGGGCAGAACTGCCTGGGGAAAAAAAAATTTACATGCCTTAAAAATTTTTAAGGTGAAAACACCATTTTGGTCCTTATATTTTGGGGTCATAATTAATTTGGTTCCTATATTTTGGTAGCAGTCAATTTGGTTCCTGTTATTTTTAATTTGAAGTCAAATTAGTCCCTACAATTAATTTATTAGCAGAAAATGCTTACGTGACAAACGGTGTACGCTACTAGCACATTTTAAGCTTACATATGTCTTATATAATAATATTAAAAATTGACAACTCATCATTTTAATTAATAAAAATGCCATGTCATAAACAAACACCCAAGATGACAGAAAATGAAAATCTGCCAAAGACCGAAATAGAAAATTTAATTCCCTTTTATTTTCTTTCATTTTTCTTGCAATCCAAAAGCACACAAACATCGAAGATCTACGAAAGACCGTCTATGTGTATTTGGATTTGTGAAAATTGAAAATCCAAAGGCGCCAATTTCTTGCCAGTGTCCTCACCACTGTCCCGAACCCTCTGCAAGCTACTGAGAGAGTTGAGTAAGGTTTTAGCTCATTTGGCCTTCTGTTGCACCATGTAATCATAATACTCGCTTCGTCAATGGGCTCAATGCAAAACAAGCAACAGAAGACCGTGATAGGATTTCTATTTACCTTTTTAAAAATGAATGTTAGTCCTTTAACAGAAGAAAAAAAATACATGAACTACCATCTCTGTTCTTTGTTGCGGTATCTCCCTTAGTCCCCCAACGAAAACTCAAAGCACACAAGCCACGGCCCCACACAATACATGCCAGTACAAATCAACTCCATTTAGTCCATTTTCCTATTCTTCTTCTTTAACTGAAATCCCAGATTCCAAAATTCAAATCCTCTGCCATGGTTGCACCATCAACTGAAATTCCCAAGCTTTGTATTCCACCCACTGGATCGAAACTACGACTTCATCCACTGGTCTTTCATTTCATAGTTTCAGTTTTCACATTCCAATAGAAGATTTTCGATGTTTGTGTGTGTTTGGATTGCAAGAAAATGAAAGAAAATAAAAGGGAATTATATTTTCTATTTCGGTCTTTGGCTGATTTTATTTTATTTTCTTTCATCTTTGGTGTTTGTTCATGATGTGGCAGTTTTATTAATTAAAATGATGAGTTGTTAATAATATTATTATAGAAGCCATGTAAGCTTTAAATGTGCCAGCAATGCATATTGTTTGTCACGTAAGCATTTTCCATTAGTGAGTTAACGGTAATGACTAATTTGACTCCAAATTAAAAAGAAAAAGAACCAAATTGACTGTTACCAAAATGTAGGGACTAAATTGATTGTGATCCCAAAATATAGGAATCAAAATGGTGTTCTCGCTAAATTTTAATTTTAAGGTATATAATTTAATTTGTTGTTGACTACCCTGAAAAATAAAATAAAATAAAACTTGAATACCCAAAATAAAAATTTGAGTCCATTGAAAACAAAATTTAGACTCTCCGAAATCTTGGCCAGTTGAAGGTTGAACTAAAAAATTGTCCACACAAATACAAATTAGCCCAAATAACAACAGAAACCAATCCAAAAATTTTAACAAATAAAATAAAATAAAATAATATCCCTCCCAAAATTCACAAAAATTATTAAGAGTCTGTTTGGACCCACGATTATGAGGGTCAAATGCATGTTGGGATCCTGATCGATCCTACATCTTGAGAATAAATGAGTTTGTTTTTGTTAGGGGCCTTTAATTTGAAGCTAGCTAAGAAAAAGAAAAACTTGTTGAGTGATTTTGCTCAGCCCAACCCATTCAAATGCTTTTCCTAAAAAATTAAAAAAGAAAAAGAAAACAACAACAAAAAAAAATCCCAAATTTGGGATTTTAATATTAAAATCCCAAATTTTAATATTAAAAAAAATCTCAAAATTCTTTAATTCCAAAATGTTAAAATTGTTACCTTATTTCCAACTTTGCTAGAGAAAAAAAAGAGGTAGAAAGTCACGTTTGGTAGAATAAAATAAGCTGATGATATATTTAGTTAAATAATAGGATTTTAGGGTATGAAAAATTTATGATTTAACCTTTATCAATGAAGGGCGAAAGGGAGATGGAGTGGGGTGGGTCTAAAATCTCGTCCCATTCCTGTCCCATTACCTTTGTAGGGTGGGTAAAACCCACGCGGGACAAAGTGGGGAGAGGCTAGTCAAGTGAGGCAGGGCAAAATTGCCATATCTATGCACAATCCCGACTCAGGAGAGAAAGGAGAAAGAAACATAATAGATGGGCTTGAACTTAGAAAATTTGGCATCAAAAAGCAAATTCGCATCTAGAAATGAAACATTAACCAACCCATAAAATAAAATATTATTTTATTAAAATATAGGAAATGCTAAATACTTCGGGAAAGATCTTGCAATCTAGCTTTAAAACTACTTGATTCTATAAAAATAAATTTAAAAAAAAAAAAAAAAAAAATTACTCGCTAGCCAGGAAGACTACAACCGGAACTACCAATATTACAGCCCCATCGTTTTTTACTTACAAAAAATGTTGTTCACAATATTGGGTGACCCAGCAAGCAGGTAACCGAAAGTATATATATGATAAAAAGGTTTAGTAACAGTCTTTAAGATATAAGCACCATTCACAAAATTTTGAGAGTAGTTACAGTAGTAGACAATTTTTTTTTTTTTGCTGATAGTAGTAGACAATAAACTATGACCTAATATAGGATTCATCAGTTGTAAATTACGAATGGAACAAAATCCATCAACTCTACCTTGTGAGCAACATGTCATTTCTATTCGTCATGCACCTCTCCTAATAAAAATCTTGTTCTTTACATGTACGTCTATATAAACATCATGCCAAGAAGACACAGATTTATGATTCTTACTTTTTAGCATCTCTACTTACCATCTTTGAGCTAGTCCATTTTAAGTACGTATCATTCTCAGCAAAGACTTTATCAAGAAAAAATTATTTGAAATTATCTCTTAGGATTACAATGATGCAAAATGAGTACATTATGGCTTTCTGTTTACCTATTTCGTTAAGGCTATATATCTCATGTTTTCACCAATTATGCAGGAAATGGTTCGTTTCTTCAATAAAAATTATGTGCGTATATATATTTTTTATAAAAAGTTTGGACTTCGGATGCTTCCAAAAACCCAAAGTAGTTTTATGATAATCAAAAAAATGCTAAGCAAATTTCTGTCCACAAAAAATTCAGAAGTCTGCAAGAGCATAACAAACAGCCAAAAACACTGCGCTAGAAGCTGAGATATCCTGCAACCTAGCCATATAGTCCTGCCAAAACCAATCCACATGGATCAACTAAAGGCTGGAAAGAAGATGGCATACTTATAAAAATGTGACAAAATTAATTGGATAAATTGGTCATTGTAGCTAGTTACCTCAATTGACAAAGAAAACAGTGAAGATTGTGCAGGTTCTACCACAAATTTCTTATGTTTTCAAATTCATTCCCATACTGTTGTAGAATTTACATAATTCTATTTGAAAAATGTGACATAATTTTTCATGAGATAAAAGCAAAACTTTAAGTGTGAATGTTCAAATAACGTGTAAAACACTATGAACGTTTAGACCCCAATTTACAAATTACCAATTCAAGCTTATTATCAAACAATAAATGTGCGGAACATGAATATAAGCGAGAACATAATTGATAAACAATCTAAACCATAAATAATCACAACCACAGCAGTAATTAAATGGCAAAGATAAAGGGAAGAGAGATGCAAACATAAGGATAACGCATGATGTGTTATCGAAGAGGAAACCAAAGCCCTCGACGTAAAACCTCTCCGCCGCCCACCAAGCAATCAATAATCCACTAGAAAATGTAGTTGGGATACATGAACAGCAATAGACCCTCCAAGCCTAATCTACCCAGTATACCTAAGCCCTCCAAGCTTATTGCTTCAACGAGGTTACGCCAAAAAGCCTTCTCACAGATGTGGATATGATGAGAAAAGGATTTGGCCAAAAACCTCTTGATGATGTAACAATGGAGAGGGTGAGAGTAGAGGAATTTGAAGAGTCTATATGTAAAGATTGTTGATGAGTAAATTTTATTTTTCTCTAGGGTTTCTCTCTCAAAATTCTTTCTGGAAGCTCTCTACATTTCGTAGGTATAAGGGTCTATATATACTGGTGGGTGTTTGGAATGTGAAGAGTCATTTTTCCAAAACAGAGCTGGCTGGCGACTTGACCTCGCGACTTGAGTGAGTCGCAAGTTCAAGCCGCAAGCTAACTGAATTACCAGTCTGGACTTTTTGTCTTGTAGTGCTACAGTTGGCACAACGGTTTAGCTTCTCTGCATGCTTCACTCGTGTGCATCTTCTAGCAGCTTGCCACTCGCGAGCCACTCGCGAGATCTAGTCGAAAGTCCCTACTTCACTGCACAGTCTTAAGAATTTCTTCACACTCTCTAACACACTACCCTTATATGATTCTCACCTAAATACAGAGTTTCTAAATACTGAATTACAAGCAAATTTGGCACATAATAAAGCCAACAAAATGATTGATTAAATTCAAACTTACAAAGTGTTTGAACCCCTACTGGTTTCCATATTCCTCTTGCGCCCAATGCATGGGTCCATTTGGTAGTAAGATGGAAAGAATACAAGCACTTCATCAGGTACAATTTGAGCAAAGTTTATTGGAAGACAAAAATTTAAGAATCATAACTTCTCCTTAAAAAAGCATCGCCAATTATTAGGAACCAGATTTGGATACTCCTCATATTTTGATTAGGGACAAATTTAGTGCAATGCCTTAATGTTTAAAATTTTAAAATACCGAATACTCACACTAAAATTGAAAGTGATCAACATCAAGTGTTCTTTGTCCATAGTGGTCGTCCAAGACCAGCAACGTCCAAAGCAGCCTTTAGAAAGGAGAAAAGAGAAATATGCACCACAAACATAAAATATGTATGTCTAGGAATATCACCAGTCATCCAAAGAGAATCTTGCCATCTAAGGAGAAACAGGTCGTCCATGCCACGAGAAGGTATGGACGACCAATAAACACTTAGTAAAATTCTGAGTGTTTTCCATAATCTCAAATGGTTAGACCACTAATCATTATTTGGGAACGTGGGGTGAATTCTCCGAAATTCACTCCACTCTGCCCACTAGGTCCACACATCTCCCACAATGTTAGTGGCACCCAACAAGTAGACCCACCTCAAACTCTCTATAAAAGGGACCAAGCCCCATCCAACTAAGGGACGTTCTACTATTCATCCACTCACTACTCTCGTGTTCTAGAGAAAAAACTGACTTAACCATCGAAGTGTCCTTGGCTGATTCACTCTGGTTACCTTTGATAGTTACTTTCTTTCTCTTCAGGTCATCCAACTGTCGTGAAAGCCCGGAGCATTTAGCCTATTGATTTTCGTACATCATCAAAAATATAGATGGTTTTGACATTTAATTATATATAGGTAGGGTTCAAGTTTCACCAAGTAAAACTTTAAGCAATGTTACACCACGCAATAACTTTTAATTGGGTGCAAATTTTGACAAATCCACTATTGTCATAGTTCATTCTCTTGATCTTTGAGCTGGATTCGCTCTTCTATCCTTCATATGATATATTGTTTTATAAATAATCTCATGTTTCAAGAAGATCATTAAATTAATAGACCTTCTTGTTAAATTCCCTTACTTTTGTAAGCCCAATTATGTGTGTGCGTGTGTGATGCCAAAATCGTCAATTGAATTGATCATTCAGATAGAATGCAACTCGGCTTGTCAGGGGTCCTACACAAGGGCAAAAAGAAAGTTTTGCTCGAGTGGTCACCGGTGTGGTGCCGGCCACTGAGCCTCTAATGGCAAATTTAGATAAGGACAGAACAGTAATAATGGCAAGAGCGTTAATCTTAGTATGTGTGGAAAATGAGTGAGAGTACCTTTTGTTAGGATTTGACATTGTATATATATAGGGCTTTCTCTTCTAGCCGTTGGTAGCATTCAAGGATGGCTTGAATGCCCTCTGGTAACGTCTTTGGGTGGTTTTAATGAGGTGATTTGATATCCTCTCCAACGGCTATATCTCCTGCATTCATTGGCGTGCAACAATTTCTCATTGAATGTACGTTTAATGGCGCTCTCCTTCGTCCAGTGTGGGCTTATGCGGATGAATGGATTTATTTGGTTCATTAGCTGCCCCCTATTCCACGGGTAATGACGATCTTAGAAATACGAAGGGTCATTCTTTTCCGATTATCACTTTATGATTCCATCCCCTTCTGCATTTATTGCAACATGACAGCGATGTGTGTGTCGTGGCCACGTGTCACGCTCTAATCGGGTTGGTAATGGCATTTTTTCCAAGGAAACTCATAAGTTTCCTGCGGTTTCCGTTTTTCAAAGGAGCTTTTTAAACTTTTTCTTCTTCACTTTCATTCTACTCTTCTTTGTCTTACATTTTTTTATCCTTTGGGCTTGATTTCCCTACTTCTTAGGTACAATCTTTTCTCCTTTTTTCCTTTTTAAGAAAAGTTATTTTCCCCTTTTTCTGATTAATGGTTGATTATTCTGACGTTAGGCATTTTTCCCCTTCCATTTCGTTCTTCTTTGCTCGCTTAGGAGCCTTTCTTTGTTCTTCTGGTGGTGGTTGTCCCCAAATTGAGGGCTTTACTTTGAGGAATAGTAATTTAGGTTTGATTTTGGCTGATTTGTACCCTTTGTTGCATTAGTCTTTGAATTGGTTTCAATCTTTGCAAGGGATGTTTGTGGAGGAGAGGATGGGGTCTAAAGTTAGGTCGAGTGATTTAGAAATGGGTCTGTCATCTAGCGGTGACACTATTGGGGCTGAGACAAATACCACTACTTCAGTGCCTTCATCTTCCCAACCCTTTATTTCAAAACCACCAAGTTCCTTCCACGCTCTCAAGGAGAAGTGCTCCTTAAGCGATGAAAATCTTAGTAGGTTTAGGGATAGGTTTCAGTTCCCTGACGAAACCAGGGTCCGTTTTCCCCGTTTGGGTGAAAAATCTTGTGCCTTTGCCCACAGCGAGGTATGTTTTTATGAGGCTACATTTCTGTGCGGCCTCAAGTTTCTTGTCCATCCTTTCATAATGGAACTTCTCCAATATTTGAATATAGCTCCTGGGCAACTTATGCCAAACTCGTGGAGGATCGTCATTAGTTGTATGGAGATATGGACGATCGTTACAGATGGGGATATGATTAGGTTGGATGAGTTTGTTCACCTATATTGTTTGAAAGAATCAAAGGAGTTCAGGTATTATAAGCTCGTACCTTGTGACAAGAAATCTCAGCTTATCGTCAATCTTCCTTCTTCCTTCTGTTATTGGAAGTCTAGGTATTTCTTCGTGTCTGGTGATGGTTGGGAGACACTTTCTGACGATTTTTAGGGTGAGGTCCCTAGGCTGCTGCGTAGGTGGGAGACTCCTCAACTTGGTGCGTCATCTTTTCGTGAGAAATTTTTTATTGATCATTTTGGTCGTCCTTACTTGGTTTTGGCCCTCCTCCTTTTGTTTTGTAATTAAGAAGCACTTAAAGCTTGAGGTTAAGTTCAAGGGGCGCGTTCAAGCAGCCATTGAGTATGTGAAGACCATTGAGGACTTTAACAAACTTGTTGATCCTCGAACTTTGGCTCGTCACTGCCTAGGTCTTGAGCCTTCTCATTTCGTTTTGCGGGCCATACGAAGGGAGGAGAAAAGTAAGTTCCTCAGGACTGGATCCTTTCTTCATTTCTATCTTCAAGGCTTTTTTTTTTTTTTCTTCTTCTTCTTCTTCTTCTTTAGAGATGATGACAAAATTCAATCAGGAGATGTATGCCTGAATAAAGGTGAAGAAAAATGAGCTGCTCTCCAACATTGGCTAGAGGCGGGTTCGGGTCATCCAAAATGAGGCCGTTAAGAAGACCTCGTCCACTCCTACGCCTGATGAGACCCAAACTACCTCTCCTACTATCTCCCTTAAGGAAATTACTCCTCATCCAAAAAGACGTCAGAGTGGAGATAAAGGGAAGGAGAAGGTTAGGGCTAGTATTTGGGATGAAACCAGGACGGCCTTGATGAGGGCTCATAATGTTGTCACGGCCAAGAAGCTGAAGGAGATTTTAGGGGTACCTTCCCATGAAATGGTGAATCGCCACATCCAGAAGCTCGTTCAGGTAGTCCTTTGTTGTTCATACTTTCTATTATTATGTGTGTGTGTGTGTGTATATATATATATATGGATTTTGGATATCGCTTCCGTCCTAATACAAGTGATTGCCAGGTGCTAGGAGAGACGATTCACATCACCTTGAAGTATTTGGCTCACAAAGAGAAGGCCATTGTGGCTGGTTCTAAGATGGAGGCACTGGAGACCGAGGGTTCCTGTTTGAGAAAGGACCTCATAATAATGATGGACAATAGTAATGTTGCCAAGGAAAAAATCAAGGCTCTAGCTGAGGAGCTAAAAGTTGAGAAACTTCTGACAGTGTAAAAGGACAAACAGCTCCAGTCGGCCTACTAGAAGATTAAGACTGTGGCTGCCAAGGCCATCCAAGCATTCCAAATTACTAAAGAGTACAATATTGTTCTGTTCAACTGGTACTATATGGGCTTTGAGCTGCTGAGGAGGTATTTGGTGAAGCACGGCCTGGAGGTGGACTTGGAGAACCTAGACTTTGAGTCCATCGATAAGGAGATGGAGGCCGATGAAGTTACCCAAACTGCTGCTACAAACAATGAGAATCCAGCTAAGCTTGAAGGTGAGGCTTCGAAGCCTGATGGGGGCGAAGTTCCTGATGCCTGACTAGCTTTTACAACATTTATTCCTTTTTATTTTTCTTTTTGTTTGGTGGTGCCCTTCATGTTTTTGGGCTTTTGAACAATCTCAAATCATTTTTAATGCTTAAATTTCACTTTACCTTTCTTGCATATGTCTGCTTTTTCTTTTGCTTGTATGAATGTTCACAGATCACTTGCCATCGTCACTTGATTTCACATCTTTGGCCACGTTAAGTGACTTGCGAGCGTTTTTAGGTATTTCATGCTTGCCTTATTATTCGGCCTTAGTGAAAAAGAAAATGTCTTTTCGCTCAGTGACTCCCATTACATGGCCTTCGTCATGCGATTTACATCCATCTAGGGAATTTTATTGCTTTAGTTTCATCAAGTGATTTACATCCGTTTAAGGAATTTTATCACATGGCCTTGCCATGTGATTTATATTCATTTAAGGAATTTTATCACATGGCTTCGTTGAGTGATCTACATCCGTTTAGGGAATTTTATCACTTTTGCTTAGTCATGTGATTTACATCCCTTAGATTAGGGAATTTTATCACTTGCCAATTTTGTTTCGGACATTTATTTGAATGCATTCGCAATGAGAATTACTGAATAGTATGTTTATTAATCTGCTTTCAAATCATAAAACACTGTTAATCATTTACAAAAGAATTTTAACTCCTATTGATAATACCATTTTAGGTGTTCGACGTTCCATGGGCGGGGCAGCTTCTTTCTGTCCAACCCTACTAGGTGATAACTCCCTTGCCTCAATTAGTGGACGACTCTGTATGAGCCTTCCCATGTTGGCCCTAGCTTGCCTTGTGCTGGATTTTTTGTTGCCGATGTCACCTTTTGTAGGACAAGGTCACCAATGTTGAATCTCTTGAGTTTTATCCTCTAGTTGTAATATCTAGTCATCTTTTGCTGTACTTGGCTATTCTCTAGGATGCTTCGTTTCCACCAAGACTCGTTTAGTGTTGAACCCTTCTATCATGAGCATAATGACCAGAGAGTCGTCATGTAGCTGCTTCACACCTTGGACATCTTCCTCTGAGAAGACCATATCTAGATTTTCCCTTCTTTGGTGCTTAGACAAGGGCACTGTATGAACGCTGTTAACTTGTCTCTACTAAGACTTTTTTAGGGACTTGAATGACCATCCTATGGTGGGGCCTCCATTGATCATCCTTATTTCTCTTACGGCGTTCCTTGGACAATCTTGTGACTGGTCCTCATCCTGGGGCTTTTCTTCTAATCTTGCTCGTGTGTCGTGCTTATGCTTCCTGACACATCCTTCTTCACAAACTTTTGTAGCTTCCCTTTTCAGATCAACTCTTTTATTTGCTCTTTTAAGTCCCTGCAATCCTCCATTTAGTGCCGGTGCTCTTTGTGGAAATGACAATACTTCTTCTTGTCACGAACACTAGTTGATGAGCGAAGTGGCTTTGGTCACTTGAAGGCATGGTCGTCCTTAATCTGTATCAAAATTTTGTCAATAGGCATTACTAGGGTATGAATTTTACCGTCCTCGAGGCTTTGTGATGTATCCTTTTGACGCTATCATGACTGGACTAATGTTCTCCTCTTTCTCTCTTCTTCCCTTTTCGATCTTCCCGAATGCTCCTTTTGTCTTTCCTTACGTCCCTTTGTTCAATCAGGGCCAAAGCGTCTTCCGTGTTCATGTATTTCTGGGCTTGTAACAGCATTTCTACCATTGATCTGGGAGGACTCTTCGCTAGGGCGACCACAAATTATTTGGATTTTAACCTAACTTTGAACGTGGTCAATTGCACTTTGTCTTCAGCTTCGTTTACTACCAACACCACCCTATTAAGCCTTTTCACATATGATCTCAATGACTCCCCCTCTTTTTGCTTGATTGTAAGTAGGTGATCCGCTAGCCTCTTTTGTCATTAACCGCCAATGAAATGGCACACTAAGGAATTGCTGAGCTGCTTGAAGTTGTCTATGGACGACCGAGCAAGTTTATTGAACCATATTCTTGCAGCTCCCTTAAGGGTAGTGGGGAAAGATCTACACAAAATCTTATTGGGAGTTTGCAGCAAGCTTAGAGTCATTTTGAAGGTGGTTATGTGATCCAATGGGTCCCTTAAGCCTTCAAACGACTCAAGTTGGGGGAGGCAGAACTTTGGCGGTAAGGGACATCCCAGGACCTTTGTGGTAAATGGGGAATCAGTCCTTTTGACCATTCCGTCTAGGTTCTTATCCGTCTTCTCCCTCATCACATTCTTTAGCTCGTCCATCTCTTTTTGCATGCTTCTGAGGAGGTTGTTGCTCGCCCCATCAGACCGATCTGTCTTCCTTGAGTCATCTCTTCTGTTTCTGTTCTCCTCGTCCTCATTCCTGTTATCTTCACGATTCTCCTCCTATTGTAGCTACAGTCTCATCTCTTAGTTTTGCCTAGTGAGTCCTTCTATATTGGCTATGAGTGTCTAAACCTGCAAGGCTAGTGCTGCCAAATCTTAAGGTGCGTTGGACTCCATCTAGATATTAGAAAGGGTAGAGTCACGTTTTCAAACTAGGGTTTGAAGTCGTTTACCCACAAATGGCGCCAAACTGATGATGCCAAAATTGTCAGTTGAATTGATCGTCCAGATAGAATGCAGTTCGGCTCATCAGGGGTCCTACACAAGAACAAAAAGAAAGCTTTGCTCGAGTGGTTACCAATGTGATGCCGGTCATTGAGCCTCTGATGGCAAAGTCAGATAAGGACAGAGCAGTAATAATGGCAAGAGCTTTAATCTTAGTATGTGTGGAAAATGAGTGAGAGTACCATTTGTTAGGATTTGACATTGTATATATATAGGGCTTTCTCTTTTAGCCGTTGGTGGCATTCAAGGGTGGCTTAAATGCCCTCTTGTAACATCTTTGGGTGGTTTTAATGAGGTGATTTAATATCATTTCCAACGGTTATATTTCTTACATTCATTGGCGTGCAACAGTTTCTCATTGAATGTACGTTTAATGACGCTCTCTTTTGTCTAATGTGGACTTATGTGGACAAAGGGATTTATTTGGTTCGTCAATATATATATATAAAGAGAGAGAGAGAGAGAGAGAGAGAGAGGGGGGGGGGGGTATGTATGAAAGGACAAACATGTGCTTAGAGTATAGCAGAAGGGTGTGGCTTGTGTCCAGTGGAAGTTTTCGCTGGACACATTGGATGGTGGACACGTGTCCACTCTTGGACACGTGTTTGAATCCGGACGTGTCCGGTGGAAATTTCCACTAGATAGAAGCCAGACCCATAGCAGAATTACTAGCAACATGAGAATAATGGGCACAAGTACACTTTCTACACAACAAATGACAGGCATTTGTTTGTGTTTTTCCACGAAGCAAACATTATCATGAATGCACAATTGCTCTCAAGATCCTAAATTTGGGACTGCGTGTATCAAATACTAGCAAGTTCAAACATTCAAACTCACCTAAAGCAATAATAACAACAACCTCTCTAACCTCAAATAATATTTGTGGTCTATTAAATATTTAAAATATTGCCAATGCATTCTAGCTCACTTCAAGACCCATAAATTTTGTGTAATGTACAAGTATAAATCAATCTTGACCTGTGACGGTTGAATTATAGGTCAAACTATTCTCCCAGGGCTCTCCAATAGTGCATTGCATTTCTGTCATGTCATAATATGCACATGTACATTGTAATCCTTCTCTATGGTAGTATACAGTACTGTAGTACTTGACACTTTGAGAAAAAGCTTCAAGAACCAAAAACTGATTCATCTTCAATAATCCTACATTAATTACCCTTTACACGGCTAGACAGACTGATTTAGTCACGTACTTCTCAGATGATCTATTATTTGAGTCAAATGAAAGGAGTATACGTACCCATATGATCAGGATGGATGTACAACTCTACTACCTGGAATAGTGATCAATTTAAGGGTTGATAATTTTTTTGGAGAGAATTTAAGGGTTGGGAATTGGAAATTGTTATTACCATTTCCGTTTACAAGATGCTCGAATTTCTTTTCTAGCTGAAATTACTAATTTATGCGTAGATCCAGCAAATTCTGTTATATGAAAAAAAAAAATATATATATATATATATATATATATTTTAATCATGGTTAGAAATTATCCTAATAATAAATTACCCCACCACAATCTTGGGGTCTTGAACTTGAGAGGGTACTGTTGCACTAAGGATGTCTCTTGGCACCATTAAATTAATTGTTTTTAATCAAAGATATGTAAGGAACTAGAGGATGTCTTGGCACCAGTAAATTAATTATATCTATTCAAACATATGCATCTCTCTCTCTCTCTCATTATGTATGTAAGAACACAGTTTGAGTCCTAAGCCCAAAAAGGAAGTGGATCTAGGCCCAATAAGCCCAATACAACGAATTTATAGAGAATGGGTTGGAAAACTAGGTTATAATGATTTGGGTAACAATTATAATGGATCCAGAAGACAATAAAACAAAAATAGACTAGATTTATCTAAGGAAAATTATACTTGGCATAGTCCGAGGAGATCAGTTCTTGTATATATTACTTGAAGTTGGTTACAAGTATAGTTTAAATTGCTACAATACTTCTTTCTTAATTTTTCAATCCCTTTCTCTTAGGGCCTTCTTCTTGATTTATACTATTTCTCCATTCTCATCTCTACCCTCCATGTGGACAATAGATTGCTTGTGTTAATCCTTGTCCCATCAGCACTCTCCTGAAATCTTTGGGGGTAGCTATAAGGCTGAAAAGTACTGTTCAGATATCATTTCCTCATTAATGCGGCCAAAGAGTTAGCTACAGAGCATTCAATGCGGTGGTAGCAGCTTTCCCTTAGATATTTCTTAGCTCTCATCCCTCTTGTACGTTCATAATGTATGTCCTTATCAATAGAACCTACTAGAACATCACCTTGGATGATAGGACACACAATTTGATCTTTGCTTCGTTTAGCCGAGGGGATATTCCTCCTCGGCATACCTTCCCTAACCCTCTCATTTGTAGCTTACTTATGGGGCTTTGAGTCTTACCTCTCCAATGCTGTTTATATGTCCTCAGACCACTCAACGTCCTCGACCAAGGCCCAAGGCCCAATATATATATATATACATACTTTTGAGCCCCTTAACCCTACAATAACCCCTAAAAACTTAGGTTTTTCCCCTCTCAGTCGAGGAGAAAAAATGAGGTTTTGACTTTGGAGAATTAAATCCATTTTTTTCTTTGACTTACACACGTGAGAACATTGCTTCACATGTCCCGTAACTGTTCCTGACGCTTCGGAGCCCGCGATATCTCGTTAAATGCTCCAGGCGGCACTTTGTTCCCTGCATCCTATGGTGAGATGTTGATCCTACGGCTGGCATTTCTCCTTAAATTTTGAGTGGGATAACTCCCATTTTATTCCGCCTTCTATATAAGATGCCTAGTGGGTTTACTTTTTTCTTTACTTAACACATTTGCAAACTCTTAAGACCTCTCAAGCACTCAAGACTTCCCAAACCTCCTAACTCTCAAAAAGCTCCTGAAGTGCCACCTATTTTCATTTTTGTAAGTCTCCACGTCCTTAAGTTCTTTTCTTCTTGGCCAACCTCCTCGGCCTTCTAATCTTCCGTTCCTTTTCAAAAACATTTCCCTTACTTCCCCTTAAATTGCTTAAATGGGTAGATTCAAGCATCTCATAAATACTCCCACCGATATGAAGGGCTTTAGGGCCAAATATCACATTCCACAAAGGGTTGCCCTGCGGTATTGTGCTTCAGACCGGGTGGTTACAGATAGAAAAGAGGGGGAGGTTGTCATTCCTATGATCGCTTTCATAGAATGAGGAATGACGCTCCCCATGGGTAGGGTGACCCAAGACTACCTAATCAACCATAGGTTGTGTCTCCACTAGTGCGTGCCTAACCTATTTAAAGTTTTAGGTAGTGTCGACACTCTCAACAAGTAGATGGGCTTGAGACTAACTTGGCATGATGTCGTCCATATGTACGAGTGTCATTCACTTGCTGACTCGAGGTATTACCTCAAGTCCAACTCCAACATTGTTAGGCTTGTATCGTGTCTTCCCAAGTCCAACAAGGGCATGAAGGATGACTACTTAATCACTTCTGGGGAATGGCACTACGGTCTTCACTGCCCAACTCGGGAGGAAGAGTCAGGTGGGGTACCCTAGGGTTAACTCCCTTAGAACGGGATTTAGTTCTTTTAGCTTTGCAATTCTTCCCTTTAATATTTCGTTTTCCTTTTATGGTGGGTTTTATTGGTCTGACCATGATTTACTCCTCGGCTATTTTTGCAGATAAAAGGCATGTAGCGCCCCGCCTCAGCTTGGTCAACATCGAGGACCTTAACAAAGTTCTCAAGTCCAAGGTGTTTGTGAGTAAGGATAGGCAGCTGAGGGCGGTCCACCTTATTTTGGACTTCAAACCAATCTTGGACAACTTCCAAGAAGTGGACTACGCAATTAGAGGAGGCGACCCAAGGCTTCGCAGGATAGACGTCTCTGTACCTAGGTTTCTTGCCCGAGAGGACGTTGTGCCCACTAAACTGCCCCTCGTTCTTGCTTTCCCTGAAGCAGCGGCTCCAAGGGAAGAAACTGCTTCCTCACGTCTATCACTCGAGGCAAAGATAGACCAATTCCACCTCGAAGAAGAGATAAAGGAGCAGGGGGATCCTGTCATCCACATATCAAACCCGAAGGACGAGTTTGACAAGATCTCAGGTGTTCGCACCCTAAGCCTCGTGCTTGCAAAAATAAACGATAGCTTCGAGAAGGAAGAAAAAGGGATGTCACTCAATCCAAGGAAGGGCTTAAAGGACCTCTTCGCGGGGAGGAATAAAGGGTCATCCTTCAAAGAGGTCCCAAAGTCCTAGCCCCCCTATTCTCTTCCCCCTCCTCCCCCTCCTGTTATCGGCCTGCTCCCCATACCCAATCTAAAAAAGAAAAGGAAAGAGCAGGAAGTGGAGGAGGGTAAGGTGGTCCGCCAAGAGACCAAGAAGCAAAAAATGGCCCAAGACAAAGGGCGAGCCACCTCAGTGGATAGCAGAGAAGGCCTGGGTGTGGCCGAGCTGCGCCAACAACAGCGTACCTAGGCTCCTCGGCTGGAGCTGAAGGGAGTTTCAAAGAGGGCACTCCTCTTACATAGTTGAGGCCTTAGAGTAGCCCCTCATCCTGTCGACGGACATGGCTGCTCTAAGGCATATAAGGCAGCCAGACCTCTTCATGTTCTTGAAAAGGGACTTAGCCATGGTAAGTTCACCATCATACCTCTTAATTTAAATGCTAAGTTGCCCTTCCTGTTTGCTTTATTATTACTACTTCATTATACACGTATACTTCTTTAAAATGATATTCTCCTGTTGTTTTTGCACAGGCTGTCTAGGAAGATTTTGTAGTCGAGGAGTGGGTCAAGGACGCCCAGAATGAGGTTTGGGTTAAGGCCAACCTTCGCGCTGAGGCCAACATGGCCCTGGGTGCATCAAAACAGAAAAATAAAGAGCTTACAAGCAAGCTGGTTGCTGAGGAGAGGGCGCATCTGAGTGCCAAGGCGGGCTTGAAGAATGCCCAGGACCAGGCCGATGACCAGTGAAAAAGGCTATACCTCACTGACCTGGAAAAAGCCAAAGCAGCGGCTCGGATGGCCGAAGAAGCAGTGGAGGCCTCAAAGCAAGCAACCTACGAGCTGGGGGTACAAGAGACTGAGGAACAACTGACGAATGAACTGGCGGAGGTCTGCAGGGACTATTGCAAGGAAGTGTGGTTGGGGGCCCTTAACCTTGCAGGAGTCCCAACTACCTCGGAATGGAGGGAGGCTAGGAACATCTACTACCCTCTTGATATTCGTAAGGTTCCAACTGACCTCCCACCTTCCCCTACTTACGCACCACTCTTAATAGAGCAACCCCTTACCACTGAGGCCTTTCTTCCCCCTCCCGAGATCCCAAAAGAGCCTAGCCAGGTTGGTGGCCAAGGATAGGGGGTTGAGAAGGCCAAGGACAAGGGAAAGGGAAAGGAAATCTAGGCTCCGCCAGAGGCCAAGGACATTACTAAGGCCAAGGATGCTATTGAGGCCAAGGATGCCACCAAGGAAAAGGACGCTGCCAAGGCCAATGACACCGTTGCCAAGGTAAAAGAGACCGAGGACAAATCCAAGGATGCTACTAAGGCCAAAGATGCTCCTGCCTCCAAGCCTAGCAACAAAGAAGACCCTCCTCCCAGCTCTAAGGCTTAGCTCTAGGTTTTTGTTTTCCCTTTGTAGTTCTTCTTTTGTACTGGCAGTTTTGCCATTGTCTATAATGTATTTTTCCTTTATTTAATGAAAAGGCTTCAACTTTATTTTCTGAATCTTTACTTTTCTTGCAACACTTATTTCTGGTTGGCTATAATCCTTGTCTTGCTCTTTATTGAGATCTTTAAACTGATGATGTATCCAAAGGTGAACACCCACACTTTGACCAAAGCTAGAAGTAATAACTAACCATCAACTTAAATAAACTAAACATGTGTGCATGGTAAGAAAAATGACTATGTCCTAAGAGGCAAATGAAATTCTTAATAGGGAAAAAAGGTGTCCGGGGTTTTTCCCCATAAGTGTATTTTATTAATGCATCCTTAGAATCCTTCAATCAAAACCTAGGGTGGACTTTCTAAGTGTTAACTTTCCCAAGGCACATGATCCGAGGAGCCTAATACATTTGAAGTTCTGTTCAGCACATAGTGAAATGAACTAAAGTATTAATTTACCCAAAGTATGTGGTTTAAGAGACCAGGCATGACTAAGGGGGACTCATGATGCATAATGTTATAAACCCACATATGGTAAAGAAAACTTTCATTAATAATAATACCTTTTCATGTTGTTTACATTCCAAGGGCGTGGTACAACCCTTTCATCCAGATCTTCAAAACAATATACACCTATTCCAGCCACTGATGTGATGCAATATTACCATTTCCAGTTGGGCCCTAACTTTCCCTATACTGGATTCTTTGCAGTATCTAAAATCTTTCTTAATACCAAGTCTCCTGGTGCTAGTGGCCTTAGCTTTATGTTGGTATCATGTCCTTGCTTGAGCTTGTGTTGATAATATGCTAATTCAACCATGGTATTTTCTCTTCGCTCTTCCATTAAGTCTAAGCTCTTCCCTAATAGCCCATCATTGTTGCTCGGGTTGAAAGAACTCGTTCTCAGCATTGGGAAACCAGTCTCTAGAGGGGTAATAGCCTCGGCTCCATAAGTCATCGAAAAGGGTGTCTCCCCCGTTGACCTTCAAGGTGTGGTTCGATACGTCCAAAGGACGTGCAACAGCTCTTCCACCCATTTTCCTTCGCATTATCCAGTCTTTTCTTTAGTCCATTTACTATGACCTTATTAACAGCCTCAGCTTGTCTATTCCCTTGTGGATAGGCCACGCAATTCCCAAGTCACAACAATACCTCCTGAAGGCCTTACTATCAAACTAAAGGCCGTTATCTAAGATGAGGGTAAAGGGATTCCAAACCGAGTGACAATATTTTTCCAAACAAACCTCTTGGCATCCACGTCCCTGATATTCGCCAATGGTTCAGCTTCAACCCACTTAGTGAAGTAATCCATGCCAACTAGTAAATATCTCTTATTTCCTACTGTCTTAAGGAAAAGATCTACAATGTCCAAGCCTCATTGAGCAAATGGCCAAGGGCTGGAAAGAGGATTAAGGACTCCTCCTGGTTGATGAATGTTTGGTGCAAATCTTTGGCATTGATCACACTTCTTCACATACTCTTGTGCTTCCTTCTGCATGTTCGGCCATCAGTATCCCTGAGTGAGGGCTCTATGAGACAAATATCTACCTTCTATATGGCTTCCAAAAATCCCTTCATGTAACTCCTCAAGGAGTAGCTCTAATGCTTCAGGGTGTATGCATAGCAAGTACGGCCCAAAAAAAGAGCGCTTGTACAATTTTGGTCCTTAGATAGCCAAAACCGAGGAGCCTTCCTTCGCACCTTGTCAGCTTTTGATTTCTCCTCAGATAAGATATCCTCCTTTAGGAATAGCACTATAGGGTCCATCCAGCTAGGCCCCACCCTAATTTGATGGATATGGACCGTCTCCCCCTTCACTTCATTGGGCTTGCACAAGTCTTCAACAAGGATGACCCCAGGTAAACCCTGTACCGAGGAGGTTGCAAGAGTAGCCATAGAGTCAGCATGTGTGTTTCCACTCCTAGGGATATGCAGCAAGCTGAAAGACTCAAATCCCGATTGCAAGTGCCTAAATTGATTCAAATATTCTTGCATTCTCACATCTCTGGCCTCTAACTCCCCTTTCACTTAGCTTACGACCAATCTTTAATCTGAGAATATCTCCACTGCCTATCCGCCCATTTTTTGAACCATGGTCATCCCCACCAATAGAGTCTCATACTCAGCCTCATTGTTTGTGACCGAAAAGCCTAGTCTTAAGGATTTCTCAATAGTGATCATCTCAGGAGATACTAGAACTAGCCCCACTCTAGATCCCCTTTGGTTTGCTGCACCATCAACATATACCCTCCAAGATAAAGGCTCTTACAGGGAGACCATGTCAACTGATTTTCCATCCATACCCTGCCTCTCTACCTCTTCTTCCAATGGGGATTCAGTGAACCCGGCCACCAAATCCGCAAGGACCTGGCCCTTGACAGAGGTGCGAGGCATATACTTGATGTTAAAAGCCCCTAGTATCGTACTATTTTTAGCAATCCTCCCTGTGAAATCAGCGCTCTGAAGAAGTGATCGAAGTGGAAGTTGGGTTAAAACAACAACTGTATGGGATTGGAAGTAACGCAGGAGCTTGCGTGTAGCATGTACCACTGCCAAAATGGCCTCATGTAGTGACTTGCTCACATAATAAACTGGCCTCTGTACACCACTATCAACCCGCATAAGCACCAGGCTCACCGCATGGGAAGCCACAGTAATGTAAGCAAACAAAATCTCATTCACTTCGGGTCTGGACATAATGGGTGGCCGAGATAGGTATTCCTTTAACTGTTGAAAGGCCAAGACACACTCCTCGGTCCATTCAAATCCCTTCCACTTGTTCAACAATTGGAAGAAAAGTCTACACCTGTCTACTGATCAAGAGATGAATTGGTTTAGAGCAACAGTCATCCCTGTTAGCTTCTGGACCTCTTCAGGATTCTGAGGTGGCTATAAATTGTTAATTGCTTTAATCTAGTCAGAGTTGATTTCAATTCCGCGGTGTGTAACCATGTACCCCAAAAACTTCCCTGATCCGACACCAAAAGAACACTTAGAAGCATTAAGTCGCAGCTTATGTCTCCTCAAGATCTCAAAGATATTCTTGAGATTGTTAACATGCTCGGATTCCAACTTACTCTTAACCACCATATCATCTATATAAATCTCAATGTTTTTTCCTAATTGTGGTTCAAACATCTTGGTCATCATCCTCTAATAAGTAGACCATGCATTCTTCAGACCAAAGGGCATTACCTTATAGTGGTAATTCCTAGTAAGGGTGACAAAAGTTGTCTTATCCTGATCACCCAAAGCCAAAGTCGGTACCTTTGAAATGCATCCAGGAAGCTCATCCGAGGATGGCCCATAGTGGCATCCACCAACTGGTCTATTCGAGGCATGGGAAAAGGGTCTTTAGGGCAAACTTTATTCAAATTTGTGAAGTCCACATATACTCGCCACTTCCCATTCTTCTTTTTCACTACCACTGTATTAGCCAACCACTTAGGGTAGAAAGCTTCCTTAATAGCCCCAGCCTACTTAAATTGGTTCACCTCTTTCTTGACAGCATCAGAATGCTCCTTAGATGAGTGCCGAGGTGGTTTCTTCCTAAGGAGGATAGACGGGTTGACATTCAGTTGATGGCAAATGAAGTCTGGATCCACCCTAGGAGCTTCATAGGCATTCCATGCGAACACATCAATATTCCTCCTTAAAAATGCCAACAGTTCTTCCTTCTCCCGAGGAGGCAACTAAGCTCTGACCTAAAAAAACTTCTCTGGATCACCATCTATAGTAATTTCCTCCAACCTCTCACACTTTGCCTCTTCCAAAACCGCATCTATAGATAGGATCGGAATCCTTGATTACTATAAGCCCCCCCTTAGCAAATGCCAAGGACTTAGCTTCAGGCTGATGCATAATTACAGCCACGAGGCACTACTTTGCCATGGATTAACTCCCCACAAGCTCTTCAAACTGGTCCCCCAAGGGATATTTCACCTTCAATTGCAGAGTTGAAGAAACGGCCCCTAGGGCATGAAGCTAGGGCCTTTCCAAAATGGCAGTGTAGGGGGAATAAGCATCCACCACAATGAAGTTTACCTCTACCACCTCCAAACTTGCCTGTACAAGCAATCTAATCTGACCCTTTGGGATGACAACTTTCCCATCAAAACTTACAAAAGGTGAATCATAGGCTGTCAAATCCTCAGGCTTTAAGTTCAGCCCTCTGTACAAGTCAGGGTACATAATCTCTACACCACTGCCCTGGTCTACTAACACCCTCTTCACATCATACCCTCATATCCTGAGGATGACTACTAAAGCATCATCGTGTGGTTGTATGGTTCTAATCTTGTCTTTGTCCAAAAAACTCAACGCCGGTCGGATCTCCACTTTAGCCCCCTTCGGCTCAGAATTAGAGTCCTCGGTGGGTAGCCGAGCTACAGACATCTCCCTAGAGGGATGAGAACCAGTTCTCCCAGAAGTGAAAAAGATGACATTAATTGTGCCTAAAGGGGGCCTTGAAAAAGCATTCCTCTGAGCGCCTGACCTTGCTTGGTCTCCTCGCCCATTGGGCTGATACAGAAACTATTGTAACCTTCCATCTCTGACCAGTTGCTCCAAATGATTCCACAAAGTTCTACAGTCCTCGGTGGTCTGCCTTCATTCCTGATGGTACTAGTAATGAAGACTTTGGTTGCGCCTCATGGGGTTTCCTCCCATCTTGTTTGGCTATTTGAAATATGGCTCATTCTTGATCTTCTCCAAGACTTGATGTACTGGCTCTCAGAACACCATACTAACCACCTGAGGAGCCGTAGACCCAGATTGCCTAGTAAAATCCCTTTGGGGCTTGCTATTATTGTATCTATCCAACCTGAAATCCCTTCTATCTTGAAGGATAACCTTAGCCTTTCCCTTCCCTTGCTGTTGATCTTCCTCAACCTGTTTGTATTCATCGATACGATCCATAAGCCAACGCATACTCCTCATCAGCTTCTTGGTCAAGAATTTTCTCAAATCATGTTTGGTGGGCAGGCTAACCTTGAAAGTCCTTATAGCCACGTCATCAAAATCCCCATCGATCTGATTAAACATCTCCCAGTATCTATCTAAGTACGTCTTTAGGGTCTCTTATTCTCGCATGGACATGGATAACAAGGAATCTAAGGACCGAGGAACCTTACTACACGTAATAAAACGAGATCCAAACGCCCGAGTGAGCTCTTTAAAGGAATCAATGGAACTTGCACCTAGGCCATCAAACCACCTCATCGCCACAGGCCCCAAGCTGGACAAGAACACCTTACACATCAAAGACTTATTCCTAGAGTGCACAACCATTCTCTAGTTGAAGTGACTTACGTGCTCCTAAGGGTTTGTTCGACCATTGTACATGGTGAATGTCGGCTGGGTGAACCACCAAGGAAGTCTCCCTCCCTCAATTCTTCACGTGAAAGGTGATTTGGAAATTTGGTTGAATGCTCTGCTTATCGCATCATTTCCCAAGCCTTTGGAAGATAAGTTCCTATTCCTGCACTTATGGTGGTAGTCCTCATTGCACGAGAAAGACTTACTAGGACAAGTCCTTGATTTGGGTCTATAACTACCATCCTCCTCATCGTCAAAAGAAAAGTTAGAACTGGAGGGGGTTCGCTTTCGCCGTTTGTGGTGCAACTTCCTCTTCAAATGATCAATCTCCAGTTGCATGACTTTGGTATTCTCCTTATGAGAAGGGTGGCTCTTGCTTCGAGACTGACTCCTACTAGTATGACTGGTATGCAGACTCACCTCCTGGTCCTTCCTGCTCTTAAGATTAACAAAATGATCTTGACGTTGGGACCCCATAGATTCTTCCAGATTCGGACCTGAACCTACCATGGTTGGTCGTAAAAAATCACTACAGCACCAGAATTTCCCATAGACGACACTGGTGCCAATTGTAAGGACACAGTTTGAGTCCTAAGCCCAAAAAGGAAGTGGATTTAGGCCTAATGAGCCCAATACAATAAATTTGTAGAGAATGAATTGGAAAACTAGGCTATAATGAGTTAGGTAACAATTATAATGGATCCATAAGACAATAAAACAAAAATAGATTGGATTTATCTAATGAAAATTATACTTGGTACAATCCGAGGAGATCAATTCTTGTATATATTACTTGAAGTTGGTTACAAGTATAGTTTTAATTGCTACAGTACTTCTTTCTTAATTTTTTGATCCCTTTCTCTTAGGGCCTTCCTCTTGATTTATACTATTTCTCCCATCTC
The DNA here is from genome assembly GCA_019022515.1 of Quercus aquifolioides. Classification (NCBI taxonomy): domain Eukaryota; kingdom Viridiplantae; phylum Streptophyta; class Magnoliopsida; order Fagales; family Fagaceae; genus Quercus; species Quercus aquifolioides. The sequence continues at coordinate 23,393,680 of CM032328.1, read as the reverse complement.
ATCTCTACCCTCTACGTGGACAATAGATTGCTTGTGTTGATCCTTGTCTCATCAGCATTCTCCAGAAGTCTGTGGGGGTAGCTGTAAGGTTGAAAAACACTGTTTAGATATCACTTCCTCATTTATGTGTCCAAAGAGTTAGCTACAAAGAATTCGATGCGGTGGTAGCAGCTTTCTCTTAGATATTTCTTAGCTTCCATCCCTCCTGTATGTTCATAATGCATGTCCTTATCAACAGAACCTACTGGAACGTCACCTTGGATGATAGGACACACAATTTGATCTTTGCTTTGTTTAGCCGAAGGGATATTCCTCCTCGGCATACCTTCACTAACCCTCTCATTTGTAGCTTACTTATGGGGCTCTGAGTCTTACCTCTCCAATGCTGTTTGTATGTCCTCAAACCACTCAATGTCCTCGGCCAAAGCCCAAGGCCCAATATATATATACATACTTTTGGGCCCCTTAACCCTACAACGTATATAAAAGTAACTTTAATTATAATTTAGGCTAAAATACACCAGTAGCCCTTAAAATTGATCATGCGAGTGTTTTTGGTCCCTTCAGATTTTAAGTTTCCAATGAGTACTATTATTTTTATTTATTTATTTATTTATTAGATATAAGTCTAAACGAACAATGATGTGCATGAAATATATACAATAAATTACTCTCATATTTGCATATTTAGCATTACTTTCCTGTGATTTTGTGATTGATTATCTTTCTTTCTTTCTTTCTTTCTTTTTTCTTATAGGTAATAAAGGGTTTACATGCCAATAGACTTTATTTGAGGTAGAATAATGGTCAATTAAATCAAGCCAATTTGAGAGATCCAACCCAGGCGTGAAGTGAAGCAAGCAAAAATAAAAGAAAAGAATAAAAGCAGTCCAAGGGAATGACTTACACAAGCACAGGGCAAGTCCAACAAGGAGTGAAGAAAAGAAAAAGGAAAAATAAAGAGTGAGGCCAATGTTAATCTAACGTGGTGAATAAAAGTAGACAGATGAAAACAAAATCTTGTTTGCGTGGGAGATGTACAGATGGGCTTTGGAAGTTTGGCATGGGCCTCTTGATTTATTCACCAAAACATCTACCTAGGAGTACTTACTTTTGGGTCACATTGGTTTTAATAATGAGCTTTTAGGTCGGCCGCATATGTGAATGTAACTATAAATAGAGGGAAATAGAAAATATTGGGGGCTAGCTAGAAGAGAGCTGAAACGCAGGGCAGAAGAAAGCTGAAACAAAAGACGATGGAAGGCTGGAGTGAAAAAGAGGAAATAGGAGCAAGAGGCAATGCTGCCAATGGCTTCCTGCTTTTCTCTAGCACTGTCACTTATCTCTTTCACTCTAGCTTTATTTTATTTGTCAAGTTTAATGCCTAGTATTTTGTTTGTGTGTTTTTATGTCATTGTGTAACTAAATTTTCAATTGTGGTTGAGGATGAAATCTTGTTAAGAATTGTCAATGTTTTTTATGTGATTTGATTTTTCTTATAATAGTTGTTCTTTAATGATTTAAATTGTTCTTACTTCATTACAATTAACTAAGATAGGATTCTTAATATGAGTTCAATCATTTTTTTTCTCATGATTTTGGATTTATCTTAATTAATTGAATGCTTGGTTTTATAATTTTTTGATTTTAAAATTGGATATCTTTTGTGATTTTTTCGGCTACAGATACAATTGATGATTTGATTTTATACCTAAGAAGTAAAGAAGAGCATACTTTAGATTATTAAATAGAGATTTTAATGAAAGTATTTTCCATGATAGCAAAATTGATTTTTAGATTATCATGCAGTGGGTTGGGAAAAATTAATGTTCATAAATATATGCTGATATGACTTACAAGGCGAATTTCAAAACCTTAATTCCTTTCTCTTGTTTGTTTACATCTTTTTATTGCTTTATATCACATTTTTGCTTTGTTTAATTATTTGCTTAGTTTATTTTAAATTAAAAACAATTAATTTTTATTAAACTAGATTATGATTAATTTGGTTAAGGTTTAATTAATTTTCCAACATTCATTCAAGTTCCTGTAGGTTCAACTTTGTTCTTGTTAAACTATATTTCGGTACGGTTCGTATGCTTGCGAGTACTTTAAAATTTCACAACAAACAATAATAATGTGACTTTTTTAAGTGATGTGGCATCAGTATTACCAAATCAAAATACTTGATGACCTAATACAGATCCAAACCAAGTCCTATTAGAAACAGGGTCTTCCCAATTCAGAACAAAATAAATTTAATATAATAGTCCTAAATTGAACAATCATGGCAACCGAGGGTCATTGCGTGCAAATGAGACTAAAGGGCCTGCAACAGATGCTAGCTGCAATTCCATAGAGTTAGATTTTTCAATAAGGAGAGGGATTCTTTTTAGGATTTTATTTGTTGAGTGTTGTGGGGTCTAAGATACTTTATAGACCAATACTGTATTTTCATATTTTGTCTAATATTTTACTTAACCAATGACTTTGACCTAATAAAGGGAAATTGTTTTGGGATTTTGCATGCTAACAAAACTCCAAGTCTCTTTCTCAATTTTAGATGTAACTAAATGGCTAAAGAATAAAATGTCAAAGTAATGCTTATAATTGTCTGGTCATTTTTATGCTTCTTCCTACCAAAATAAATTAAAAAAAAAAAAAATTGTGAAGATAAAAGTATCAATTGAGTAGAACAATTGCCTTGATGAGACTACCAATAGAGAATATATTAACACAAGAAGCGTATAGAAAAGACCCTCATAAACTCTAGTCAAAATTAGCTCATGCCAGGTATGTAAAAAGCAACTATTCCAAACGAATCATGCGGATCAACTTTTCCCAATGGATATGTCAGTGTGATGATGACTACATGGCACAATCTAATCCATTGAAGATTGAACCATGCACAGTTTTTTTTTCCAATCCAACATACACAGAGAATAACTTTGTGTGAGATTATCTGCCATTTATCCTTAAAAAAAAAGAAAAAAGAAAAAAAAGAAACACCTTTGTGTGAGATTGGATGACAAGATTTGGGCACATAGATTTGGATTTGACAAATCCACGATAGAATTTGAAATAACTTCTAAGTCCATAGATTTTAAGAAATCCATAAGATTTGTTTCAATATTTAGATTTGAAATTTAGGCATTTTAAATTCATCACTTTAAAATTCAAATTTAAATACAAATTCAAATTCAAATATCTAAACACAATCTTGATATTTTTTTCACATCAATTATGTCTGGAAAACGGTAATACACACACACACACATATATATATATATATATATATATATATATATATATTATGACGCCTCAAGCATCATACATGCTTGAACTTATAAAAAATATTAAGTCCCTCTTTCAGTCTTTCTCCTTATTCTTTTCAGTCAACAGATTCAACAAAATAAGACTCTCTTTCTCTTTTTTGTGACCTTTTGGATTAGAATTACTTCCTTTGACCACTTGATTTTTTTTTTCCTTGTCCATTGATTGCTCGAATTTCCCTATTCCTATTGAGAGTAAAAGTCTAGCTCTGTTTATTTAGCAACCAGCTAACATTTTATCTAGGGGGTAAAAGTGTAAATTTCACATAAAATATAGGAATACGCCTGAAGAATTTTCTTTGGACCTGTTAAGATGTAGACACGTGTCAAATCCAATACTCCTGTGCACCTGTTAAGATACTGATACATACCCAAAAGAAATTGGACTAGTAATCGTTTATGAAATAGAAGTTGATTATCTAAATTATCAAACATATTACCTACACAACCGAAATGCAAAAAAGCAAACAAAGAATAATGAATTGAACAAATAATCTTCTACATCTTATCTCTAATACCAATATAAATTTCCAATGAATAAAAACCCTAAAATTCATAAATGTAAACTCAGAAATCAAAACGGAAAAGAATATAGGCAAATTATCAAATAGGTCAACTACAAAGGAAAAAAGTATAACAACCAAAAACTCAAACAGAAAAACCAAGATAAAAAATATTTAACTTAAGATTTCACAAAACACATACATACCTCAAATTTAGAACTAAACCAGCTTTCCAATCTACAAACTTCAATTTTTTTCCAGCCCAAATTTCCTTTTCAAATGAACTACTCTCAACGCAATTAGCAATGCTATCCTATCTTTGATGTCATCACAGAAATGAAAGTAACAATGCCTCCATGACTTCTTCAATAGTAGGGTGCCATAAACACTCCAAAATCCTACAACAAACCCGAGTCCGATGCTAGCATAGAACCATATCCTTTCATAATCATCTCCACCTTGTTTTTCATCAACACCGGTAATACTTGGGCCATCAAATGTTTCATCTCCTGGGCACTTGGTCGGAAGAGGAGACCCACACAACGAAGGGTTTCCCTTGTACATGGTTGCATCAATTAGCGTTTGGAGCTGATAACCAGATGGGATTCTTCCTGCCAAGTTGTTAAATGATAGGTTCAAGTGTACTAAGGAAGTCAAAGAAGACAAGCTTCCAGGAATAGGTCCAAAAAGTCTATTGTTTGAGAGATCAAGTGTTTCCAGCCATCGCATGTTTCCTATATTCTTGGGAATGCTTCCATTTAGATGATTCATTGACAAGTTTAGCGTACCCAATCTTGTGAGGCTTGTTATTTGAATAGGAATTCCTCCTGTCAAACTATTCTCGGAAAGATCAATGCAGGTAACAAGTTGGAGAGTACGATCATATTCATACTCTCTTCCTTTTGTCACTATGTATGCTTTCTCTGTATAGTTCTCAATAGGTTTGTACCCAACGATGTTGTCATCAACCATTGCAGTAAAATTGTTCAAACAATCTGGAATGCTCCCAAACAGATTATTTTGTGCAAGATCTAGGATGCGAAGTTTATGAAGATTGCACCATTTTTTAGGGATGGTTCCACCTAATAGATTTGATCGTAGGCGTAGCATGAAGATGTCTGATTCTATCCATGACGGAAGATCCCCTGAGAGACGATTCCCCCCAAAATCCATGCTCACAATAGAACAATTTTGCAAGGAAGAAGGAATTTCTCCACTAAGATTGTTGTTGCTCAACACTAATATAGAAAGGTTTCCTAAGAAACCCATTGAGCTTGGAATTTTTCCACATATGTTGTTGTATGAAATATCCACAACGCGCAAGTCCATTTGTGACTTGTTCCAATGATGAGGGAGCTCCCCTGAAAGATTATTTCTCCGGAGGACAAGAATATTAAGATGTTTTATTTTTGATAAGGACAGAGGAATTTTACCACAGAGGAGGTTCTCCGAAAGATCTAAATATTGCAAGCTTGGCATTAGATCACTAATGTTTGATGGGATAGGGCCTGAAAAAAAAATTACTTTGCAGAAATAGCTTAGTCAATTTTGGAAACACTAATTGGTGCTGCAAGTTCCCTTTTATCTGATTGCTGGATAGATCCAAGTAGGTGAGTTGAAAAGATATCGTAGAGAAACATTCCTCAGGTATAGTGCCTTCAATTCCAACGTTTCTTAGGGTGACATAGGTGAGCTTACTTTGAACTTGAAGCCATACAGGAAATTTGGGGCCAATAATGCGACAACTTTCTAGATGAAGAATTTTGAGCTTGAAAGGAGGACGCCAGTCGTATTTCACATTGAAAACTAGAGGTTGACTTTTATTATTAGTTGTTAGTGCAAACTCTTCTAGGCTTGTAAGATTCATCAATTGAGCTTCTGTTATGACACTTTTCCAAAAATTTTCTAAGAGATACAACTTGACTAGCTTTGAGAGTTGCCCAAAACTTTTTGGAATGGTTCCATTCATCTCATTATATGAGAGGTCCAACTCCTCCAAGGATGACAAATTGCCAATAGAAGCTGGAATTGAACCAAAAAAATGGTTACCACCAAGATAGAGGTATTTCAGGCTTCCAAGCAGTCTCCCAAATGAATCGAGGATTTTTCCTCCTTGATTGCTAAAACTCAAATCAAGTTGTGTGAGGCTTGTAAGATTAAACAGCCACTTAGGTATGGAGGTGTTAAATGGGTTGTATGATAAATCAAGGATTTGAAGAGAGGTGAAATTAAGGAAAGTAAGGGAAGATGGAAGGTGTTCAAGCTCACATGAATATAAAGTTAACTCCAGAAGGGAAGGAAGCATGTTAATTGCATGCAGCCAATCTGCTTTGGTATGATTGATCTTCACTCCCCCCATATATAGGTACTCTAAAGAAGAGAGACTTGAGACCCAATTCAAAGTTTTGGTAGACAAATTGTAGTTTCCTTCAAGGTCAAGATGCGTCAGCCTCGACAGATTGCCGAGATAAGGACTAATCTTCCCTGAAAGAGATACATTTACATTCCCTGAAAAAGATACATATAAGAGAGATTTAGATACATCATGTTCTTTAGCGTGCCAAAAAAAAATTCAGGAATTTGAATATATTCAAATATTTGAATTGAATCCATTGGCGGCTCCACATTTACAAGCCATAGGACCACCTAACTTGTAAAAAAAAATTTATATATATTTGCCAAAAAACAATTATATGCTAAACTAATCTATTGTGACCACCCTAATAAAAATGTTGAATATCCTAATTTGAGAATTACAAAAATTTGGCTTCAACAAAAATAAAAGTAATGCTATATTTAAAATATTTTCACAATAATTTCAGAACAAATCCAGTGTGATTAGCTATTATTGATTCTAATTTGAGCATAATATTGATATTATTTTTTTACTCATCAATAACAACTTTTTGCATAAAATTTATTGTAAAAATGTTTTGGACATAGAATTAGTCCAAAATTAATTCTGCTCCCAAACATAATCCTTAATTCATTTTTGTTTAAGGGCTTAAATAACAATAATAAATATGAGACCAGATAACAACAAACAAAAACAAAAGAAGACCAAACAACAAGTCTACAAATTATTTAACAAAAAGCCTATTATAAAACAAAAAAATAATAATAAAAATTGCTAGTCATTCAAATTTGTAACTCGTTCAACCTATTAAATAAAAATAATTTCTAATTCTATTTTTTCTTAAAAAAATGGTATCAAGAAAAATATTGTAATTGTGAATTCTCCTTGATAGTGAGAATAGTTATACTCTTTTTGGCTTTGTAATCACAACAATTTTACTCTTCCTAACGACTTGACTTACAGTTGTAGAAAGAAATTGTAATATTTTTTATGTGTATGATTTAAATTTCTTAGTGATCATCTAAAAAGATTCCTAGAGCCACCGCTGAGTAAATCAAAGAAGAAATTATCTTACCGAGCAATGACCTCCGATGAGCCCTACCCTTGTCTATGCAAGCTTCACACGGGCGGTTCGCATATTGTGAATCTCTTTGGATATAATCAAAGTGCCTGTGGCGTCCAGCTGGGTTTCTAAGGTTGAGCTTGGTAACATGACCTGATTCGTCGTCGCACTCTACGCCATTCCATTGGCAGCAATCTTCACTGACCCATGAAGAAAGCTTACCTGGAATATCATTTATGCCTGCCTTGAAGCTGACAAGTGCTTCTCTTTCACTTTGGATGCATTTCACTGTCACATTACTATTAGTCTGACTCGGATTTTCAGTGCATGAACCCAGTTCGAATATCCCCAAGGACAAAAGAAGAAATACAACAATAGTATGATTATAATAATCAATCATCATGGAGTAGTTTGATAGTGACAATGCTAATGATGAGTCTTGTGGATTTTATGAAGCGAAAGCCATGCATTAACGATGAATATTTATCACTGAAGTGTGAACTAACTTTAGATTGGAATGGTCAGGTCAATTGTTGTTTCCACGGTCGAACATAGAACTCATTGTTTAAGGTTTTTTTTTTTTTTGACACGGCAAGTGAAAGTTCTTGTTAGAATCCACACACGGTATGGACTAGTGAGTACAAGTAGCTACCTGCCTCCTGAGTCGTGCGTAAAAACACTAGGACCCATTTTACACCCGGCGGATACTACATTTTCGCTTTTTCCACATTGGAGGAATCATATAGGGGTGTGTATGAGTTGGGTCAAGGGAATTTTTTGACTCAACTCACCGTGGTAGGTAAAAAAAAAAATCAACCTATCATATAAGTCTAACTCAACCTAATCTAATCCACATGGGCAAGGGTAGCCCAATAAATTTGGAGGCCTAAGACGATATAATTAAATGGGGTCTTTTTGTTATCACTTAAATAATATTTAACTAATATTTAATATCATAATTTTTTCTTTTTATAACAAAAATCTATTCCTTTCATTTTGTAATATGTTTTTTTGTTTTTTTTTTGGGGGGGGGGGGGGGGGGGAATGCTAAAGCTATAACAAATTTTACTAAAAAAAATTTCAAACGATGTAGAAATGAATGTGATTAATGACACCTCAAGAAGATAATAAATAAACATTTGAATGAATGATGTTAGGGATATTATAAATTTTATAAGATGAGGCTTACAAAGATATATCACTAATCACAAAAAATAATTAAAAAATGCATTTAATAGGTTATTGATGTACACATATCATATTAATTGTCACATCAATTTGTAAAGTTTTTAAGTAAAATTAATAATATTTCTAACATTTTCCTACCTAAATTATTTCTTGTGATTAGTGAAACATTTATTTGTAAGGGAAAATGCCAGAGATACAAATTCTTTTACGAAATCTTTTACAAACTGATGATGTGGTAAATGATTATAGATAAATAAAAAAGTAATGTTATCAGTGGGTTTAAATGAGAACGAGTAAGAAGTTGGCTATAACAACAATTTGTAAAAATGTTGTAAAATAATTTGTAATAGTAGCATTACTCTATTTGTAAGACCCAAATATTTAAAGTTGTATTATCTTTAGCATTACTCAATTCTTTGGGACTTCTAAAAAGTAGAAGAAAAATATAAAACTATTTTTTTCTATATCTCCAAATTTTTTTTTTTAAATATATCAAAATTTCCCCTAAAATTTGGGGCCTTCCTCTAGTAGGGGGCCCTAGGTGGTGGCCTAACTGGCCTAGGCCTAGGGCCGACCTTGCACATGGGTTGGGTTGAACCCATGGGTTGGAAATTTATTATTATTATTATTATTATTATTATTATTATTATTATTATTATTATTATTATTAAATTGAATATAAAAAAATATAAATATATTAAAAAAACCCAAATATTAGTATCAATGTAACTCCTTAAAAGCAAATAACACTAATGACTAAACAACAATAATAATTTACTAGGGTTTGTGTGAACTAATTGGTTTTTATATAGGATAGGAAGAGCTAGTTATTTTAAAAAATTTATTAATTATATAGTAATGTATTTTAAATATATATATATATATATATATATATATATTATAAATATATGGGTGGGTCGAGTTGGGTTTGGCGGGTTTAGAATTTTATGACCCAAATCCATCCCAACCTGCTATCAAAAAAATTTGTGTAACCAAACTCAACCCACCAAGCCCTAAAAACCAACCCAACCTGACAAGTTAGGTTGGGTCGAGTCCATTTTGGTGGGTTGGCAGGTTGATTGCATACCCCTACATATGATCCGTACTGCTTTTTCTACTTTTTCTTTTTCCTCAATTGCTCATGCACACATAAATGAATAAAAATACAAACCTTTTTTTTTTCTCTTTTTTCCCACTCGGTATGCCTTTTTCCAACTAGGGCCAGTGGCTAATGGTTGATAACCCTTGTTGTATTTAACGGTCAACATAATAAAGGTTTTTCTTTCTAAAAAAATATGTAATTTCCCACACGCTAAGCGAAATTACTTCCACATACTAATGCCTCGTGAGTCATAAGGTAAAATAAACTGTAAAGTGTAAAACATACCAATCCTTTTCCATACGGTATGAGCATTTACACTAAACAACACTTTATAATACATTCTACGTCAAAACTTCTATTTTTCACATTACCTAAACACTATTTATTTATTTTTTTTCTCTCTCTCCCTTTCATTTTATTTTTATTCATTTCTCTATTTCTTCTTGTCTTTCTCTCTGGACTCTGGGTGAGTTTGGTTCAGCTTTTTGAAATTAGACTTTTTTAAAAAGTGCGGTTTTCAAAAAATGCGGTATGAAATTGAGCTTTTTATAAAAGCTGAGTGTTTGGTAAAAACTGTTAAAAAGTATTTTTTGAAAAAGTTGAGTGTTTGGCTAACACTTATAAAAGTGGTGGTTTAAGTGGTAAATTACCAAAAAGGACAATGTATATATAAATAAGTTTATTTCATACTTAAATCAATATGGTGAAATTATTTTTTTCTCACCAACCCAACCCAACCCACCAAGCCCTAAAAACCAACCCAACCTGACGGGTTAGGTTGGGTCGAGTCCATTTTGGTGGGTTGGCAGGTTGATTGCATACCCCTACATATGATCCGTACTGCTTTTTCTACTTTTTCTTTTTCCTCAATTGCTCATGCACACATAAATGAATAAAAATACAAACCTTTTTTTTTCTCTTTTTTCCCACTCGGTATGCCTTTTTCCAACTAGGGCCAGTGGCTAATGGTTGATAACCCTTGTTGTTTTTAACGGTCAACATAATAAAGGTTTTTCTTTCTAAAAAAATATGTAATTTCCCACACGCTAAGCGAAATTTCTTCCACATACTAATGCCTCGTGAGTCATAAGGTAAAATAAACTGTAAAGTGTAAAACATACCAATCCTTTTCCACACGGTATGAGCATTTACACTAAACAACACTTTATAATACATTCTACGTCAAAACTTCTATTTTTCACATTACCTAAACACTATTTTTTTTTTCTCTCTCTCCCTTTCATTTTATTTTTATTCATTTCTTTATTTCTTCTTGTCTTTCTCTCTGAACTCTGGGTGAGTTTGGTTCAGCTTTTTGAAATTGGACTTTTTTTAAAAGTGCGGTTTTCAAAAAGTGCGGTATGAAATTGAGTTTTTTTATAAAAGCTGAGTGTTTGATAAAAACTGTTAAAAAATGTTTTTTGAAAAAGTTGAGTGTTTAGCTAGCACTTATAAAAGTGGTGGTTTAAGTGGTAAATTACCAAAAAGGACAATGTATATATAAATGAGTTTATTTCATACTTAAATCAATATGGTGAAATTATTTTTTTCTCACTAATATTAGCTAATAATTACCTACCACTTAAGATTTATTGTGAAAATTTGTGATAATTGATACTGATTTAATTTGAACGTACTATTACAATTATTTTTTTCTCTTTCTAATTTTTTTTTTCTCACCAATATTAGCTAATAATAACCTACCACTTAAGATTTATTGGGAAAGTATTGTGAAAATATTGTGATAAAAATTGATACTGATTTTAATTTGAATGTACTATTAAAATTATTTTTTTCTCTTTCTAAAAAAATTATTTTTTTCTCATTAATATTAGCTAATTGTAGGGTCAATTTTTGTAGCCTAAGCCCAAAAAGGTATGAATTGTGAGCCCAATGAACTCAAGACAATAAATTTGTAGAGAGTGGGTGAAAGAGCTAGGCTAGTGATGAATTAAACAGTATTGGACTGCATTGCTTGTGAATAAATTAGCATTCAATCGTGCTCGGACAAGTGCAAATATAGACGTCCGAAGAGGAATTCGTATTGAATGAACTTGGGTTACAATTCTTAGAGCTACAGTAATGGAGTTCTCTCCTTTCTCACTTTCTTTTTCGATCTCCCTCTATCAGAGGCATCCCCCTCTTATATAGTACCCTCTTCCTTCATCTTCACCGTCCACTTGTTCATCATCTAGACGCCCACTTGAGTGCATGTCCCATCATGTACCCTTTTTAGCCTTGTGTGAGTGGCGGTAGCTGAGAGTGCACTGTTCAGGGGTCTTCTCCACATTAATGCGGCTAGGAAAGTTGGTGCAGTGCATTTAATGTGGTGGTTGAAGTCTGTCTCCTAGATATTTCTCCGTTCCTGCTATCCTCATGCGTGCCTGAGGTTCATTTCCATCATTACACTTGTCAGGGGGATCATTTGAGCTTCCCAGACACCTGTCAGACCAAGCTTCTTCGGATCCGAGGATATTGGACTCCTTGGATAATTGAATGTCTCCTCGGATTATGACCATGCTCCTCTCCAGACGTGCTTCTTTTACATGGGCCTCTACTCGAGTGTTTTCATCTCTTCGAACAAACAGTGGTCTTCAAATAGGGTCTTGGGCCCAATACGTTAGGTCGGGCTTTTCACCCCCCACACTAATAATAACATACCACTTAAAATTTATTGTGAAAATATTGTGATAGCATTTCCTTCTTTTTTTTCCTTCTTTTTTTTCCTTCTTTTTTTCCCTCTTTTTTTCTCCTCCACACATGTACCCCATTTCCTTCTTTTTTTTTTTCCTTTTTTTTCCCCCACTTTTTTTCTCCTCCACACATGTACCCTTACTCTCTTCTTTGTTTCCTTCTTTCCTCTTTTTTTCCCTACCACTTCCTCCAAACTCCAGAACGTTCCACAGAGCTCTCCTTCTTCCTCTTTTTTTTTTTTCTTTTTTTTTTCCTCTTAGCACTTCATCTGTAACACCCATGCACTTCTTCACCTTGATCTTCTTGATTCTTTTCTTTTTCTCTAAATTCAACCACTCACAAATGGGACGATTCAGATTGAGAAGATTGGATCAGAGCAGAGCAAACGAAAGCATATGGTCAATAATAGTGTTACCCTCTTCCTCCATATGCCTTTGCTCATCAATAAGTGCTTGCAAGAACTCATCTGTCCTCTTGGAGAGACTCTTCAACTTCTTCTCCAAACCTCCATAATCCATCCACCGCAAGATGGGTACAAACTCCATTTGAAAGATTTTGCTATATTCTGATGTTTTTTTGTTTGCATTTTGAGGAATCCTAATTTGCAAGGGATTGATTTTTTTTTTTTTTTCCCCCTTAGCTGATTTGGGAATTTGTTATAGATTTTTTGTGTTTGGATTTGGAAATTTGTTATTGAATTTAACCTGGGCTAGACGCTATTTTTTTGCGGTCTTCGTAGCAATTAATTTATCAAAGGGTTCTGCCATTCAAGGGCTGCAAACACAGTGGGCAATTTGGGAAATAGCCGGTGGCTTTCCAACGGTAATGTTTAAGAGAGGGCAGAGGGCAGAGCAGAGAGATGAAGGAATGAGGAATGGCGTGAAGCTTATCCTTTGATTTATCAAATGGTAAAGTTAGATTTTCAATAAAATGTGAAGGGCATTTTGGTAACTTCACCTAGAGTCCAACGATAGGTTTCTCAACGTGCACGGGCTTTTGGAAAATGCTCCTCATAGCTCCATTGGCAAAACGCGCATTCTCTTCACATTTTCAAAACACAACTTTTTCTAAAAATTTGGTTTTTAGACCTCACCAAACGCATATATTATATTTATTGTTTCAAAAAGTGCTTTTTGGGTTGGGAAAGCTTAAACAAACAGGCACTCCATTCTTCTCTTTCATCTAAAGCAAACCCATCTGGACTCTTTTCTACTCTTTTGTCTAAAGCAAACCCACAACATAGTCCTAGTGCCCCACCTCCACAATCCCAAACCCACAACCACACTTCCATAATCTCAAACCCACATCCCAATAGCCCCACCTCCATAATCCCAAACCCACAGCTCCACCTCCACAAACCCACAGCCAACCACCACCATGCTCCGACTGACCATCCTCCACAACCCCACACTCACCACACCTCCACAAACCCACACTCTGACCACCACAAATTCGATCTCATAACCACGAAACTCACCGGAGCACAACCACGAAATCCACCGAAGCACAACCACGAAACAATCAAACCCAGTCAATCCGTTCTCACAATCAAACCCAGTCAATAGAGAAGTGAGAGACGAGAGATAGGAGGGAATTTAAAAAAAAAAAAAAAAAAATCCCTCCTCTCTCTTTCTATTTTTTTTTAAATTATTATTTACGATTACCTACATGCTAAAGTGAGCTGTTATTCAATAATAGCTTACATTAGCATGAAAGTAAAATATAGCTAAAACTTAACAGCTCACTTTAGCATGAAAGTAAAATATAGCTAAAACTTTTAACTATAACAACTTAGTTGTAGGACCTTTTCTTTTATGGTTGAGATGCTAAGTTAGTAACTTTAGATTTCTTTTTTCTTTTTTAAATAATAGGATAATTTGGGGGAACGTTCCTGATTCCTAGCCCTAGGCATCTTACTTGAAGACACAAGAAGTACCACAACCAGCCCACATATATATTAATAGCTAAGAGAAAATCCAATTAGATTTCAAATTAGAATTCAATTAGAGTTTAATTTTACACCATGTGTCTTATCTCTAAGTTTTTAAATTTCTATGCCAAGTTAGTTAATTCAATGTAAACACTAGAATTCAACTAGAGTTAAATTTTGCACCACGTTTCTTATCTAATGTAAGTTTTTTTTAATTTTTGTGTCCTGTGAATTAATTCAGTTGAAAAAAACGAGGAGTTCAATATAAATAAACCATAAAAAACCTAATCATATATCTAACACTATGGCTGGGTTTGGATAGGAAGGTTAGTTGCGATGCGTTTTCCAGCTTTGCGTTTTCTCTTTTTTTTTTTTTTTTTTTTTTTTTTTTTTGCCGCACTTGTTGACCTTGGGGGACAAAATTCACTGTGCGTGTACTGTTCACGCACTGTTCACGCAATATTTAATATTAAAAGTGGGTCCCACAACACTATTCACACATTTAAAAATTATTTTGCTACAGTGTTTTCAGCAACAATCAGTTTTTATCAACTTTTAGCAACAATAAGTGCTATCCAAACAGACCCTATATATAAAATTAGAGGAAGAGAAAGTTTGAATGATTTTATATTTATGAGCCATTTTTTGTGTAACTAAAAATAATTCAAATTTATAAGTCATTTATGTAATAAATCATGACTATATACAGCCAATTACTAAGTAAGTAATAATCACCGCGTACCCTTGATACGATGGTCACTTCATAAGTACTAAGTTCTGATAGGCCACAATCTGAATGACCCCTTGTGATTAAACCAATTAATTAATTAGCCAAGTTGTTAATTAATCAATTAATCATGCAAACGCGTGGAAGCACAAACAAATCACCAAAAACTAAATATGCAGCGGAAATTAAATAACACGGTGATTTGTTTATGAATGGGGAAAACCCTAACGGCAAAAACCCCACCGGGTGATTTTCAGGTCACCACTCCCGAAACTCCACTATTATCAAATCAAGCGGTTACAAGTAAAAGAATCTCAAGTACCTTACCAACCTACAGTTGAACCCTTACCCCAATACCCAATTGGACTTGATCTGTAGTGACAATTTCCACCTTTGATGCACGGCTCCCAAGTACGTAACTAACCAATACGCGGATCCCAGTACGCGACTTCAAACACCAACTAAAGAGGAGAGGTTGGCTGCAAAGTTCTTCAGTTCATCCTATACAATGAAGATCAGGAAGATGCTTGGTTACAAAACCCTTTGGTGCAAATACACAGCAACTTCTTGAGAGAAGATGAACTAGGTCAAGAACTTCGTCTTTTGATCACAATTTGCTTGAACAAAGATTGCTCAATGCTTTTGCAACTTGTGTACCATTTGATAGCTCTTAAAACAATCATTTTATATGTTTAGGGTTAGAAGAAAAGAAGGCCCAAAAGCATATTCACGGATCCCAAGAAAATTAGATCAGAAAATCTGAAATTATAAATCTCGACAGATAGCAGGTGTTGAGGTAGCTATCGAGCAGGTATCGAGCTTTAATGAAATTGCACTTCAGCTTGCTTTTTCTTGGACAGACTTGATGACTTCAACACTTGATCTTGAAACCTTGTTTCTTGAAGTATTAAAAACACCTAGAACTACCCAAATACAAGTAGAGTGCGTTTTGTCAAAGGATTAGCCAATTTACATAAATAAGTGACATATGTTCTTAACAAGTGAAAACACATATGTCCTAACAATCTCCCCCTTTGGCAATCCGTGACAAAACCACAACAAACAAATGAACATATGAGAGAAGTCATAAATCACACAACTCATATTCACTTGTTGAATACAATAAAATCTATCCTAACACAAACTCTTGAAAAACTTTGCAAGAAGTGAGTTTATGGCAAGTAGACTTTGACAACCTGTAATTCTGAAACACTTTAAACAAAACTCATCAAGGCATCTTGTGTGAAATAGAAATAATAGATTGCATACACGTATAAAAAACATGTGTATAAAGATAAAGAAGAAACAACACATGAAGAGAGAGGTGAAAGAAACATACATCCACATATATAGAAAATAAGTACAATGTTTGTAAAACTGGTCACAAGACCTCATATCCAAGATCAATGTATCTATAAAGAATAGAAAAGAAAAGATACATCAAAACCTCACTACATCCCTCAAAAATATCAACACTCCCCCTATCAAAATGTCCTATACTAACTCTCCCCCTAAGATGACTACTCTCATAGCCCAAAACTACTCCCCCTTTTTGTCACGAGTGACAAAGGGTAGAGTGTCATGTAGACATCTCATCAGTAGAGCTAGCATCTCCATCATCATCATCCGAAGCAGCATCATCATCATCATCCTCAGAGTCTGAAACCGCTGGAGAAGGTGGTGGAGTAGCCTTTGGAGCAAAACCACCCATGGTCGCCTGCCGTCGTGCAATACGACCAACACGAACATTCACCTGATACAACTCAGCGGAGAGTGTATCAAGGCGAGTGTCCATGCGCTGCAGTTGCGCCATAATGTCTCCTAGAGATACATCGCCCGTAGAGGAAGAAGGAGCAGATGTAGATGGAGCTAATCTGGATGGAGTTGAACGGGAGGGAGGAGGGGAATCCGTCTGTCTCAACCTAAACTGAGCCTCACTACGTTTTACGGTAGCGGCATCTATGGCACAGATGTGTGTGAAGTGGTTGGACACAGGAAAGGGAATAGAAAAATGGCGTAAGATCCTCGTGATAGCGGAAGGAAAGATGAGCTTATCACGAGACGCCGAATCTAGAGGAACATCTATGATAGAAAGGATGAAATGAGAAGGAAAATCTATAGTAAGATGCTCAAGAAGAGATAACAAGAATCGAGCACGAGGCTCTGTGATGGAGTTGTAGTGAGAGAGTGGATGGAGTACAAAGGTCATCACCATGTTTAGAAATCTAGGACCTTTAGCAAAAGGCCTACATGATGTGTACTGATGCTCACCTCAATCAGCTGGACGCTGACAAAAAGCAGAAATGAGCTCTTCTTTGGACACAGTCCTCAGACACTCACAAGAAGGATAGTCAGGAAACTCTATCCTAGGAACCCTAAGTACATCCGCAACTAGCTGCGATGTGACAGGGATGCGCGTACCTCAAACGCGAGTGAAAAAGAGAGGTACTGAACGATCTATCCCGTGCATGTTGGAGTAGAACTCCTGAATGAGCACGAGAGGACAAGTGATCGAGACGTCACACAGTGACCCCCATCCCCTACTGTGAATGATAGAGGGAAGGTCAGTGTCGGCGAAATCCGCCAAAATGAGTTGGCGTTCCAAATGAACACCTCGTCTAGAAAAGTTTTTAGTAAATGCCTTATGGGCATCTCCATCACGGAACCGAAGGTTAAAAGGAGCAGAATTAGAAGATGAAGAAGCTCCAGAACGCAGAGGGTTCCGAGCCGGAGTGGATTTACATTTGGGTGCCATAGACACTACTAACGTAAAAGAATGAGAAGGAGATAGAGAGGGAGACAATCAGAAAAGTCCCAACACAGTTCATATATATAAAAATAATGAACAAGAAGTACGTATGCATGGGAATGCATGAACATGTGATATGAAAATCAAAATGCATCATGGGCTCAGCCCAATCCAATCCTACCAGCATACAAACATAGAGCACACATCTAAATACATGTAAATATCATTCTAATGCTCATGAGATGCAATGTATGACATTTTGAGAAGAAAAACTCATCAATTTTGAAAAACCCCAAAAATTTCAAAAAATCCCAAAAACTAGGTTTCAAAACATGAAATGCATGAGAAAGGAAGGGAAAAATGAACATACCAAATTATTGAAACCAAGGGAAGACTAAAAATGAAGAGGGTTTGAAGATTTGAGTGAGAGAAAGGTGGTTAGGAGATGAAACGCCTCGGACAGATCGAGAGAGATCGAGAGAATGAGAGAAAAATCGCGACAGATCCTTAAATAGGCAACTCAGTAAATCTCGACAGCTGAGGTGTCGAGAGGTATCGAGGAAGGTATCAAGGAAATGGCTGTCGACAGCTGAAGGTGTCGAGGAATGAACACCAGAACCAAGAACAGAAGCTCGATCGATCGACAAGATATCGAGGAGGTATCGAGAAGACAGAAACTTTCTCGATCGATCCACCAGGTGTCGAGACAGGTGTCGAGATTGCGATAAGAAAAGGCTAGAGAAGCTCGACAACTAACCAGGTATCGGGGAAGTGTCGAGGAGGTGTCGAGCCAGCAGTTAAAAGCAGTTTTTAGAGAAGAGAAAAACACAAGCATGAATGCAATCCAACATATACCTCAACCAAAGATCCACTCAACATATAAAGCTCTCAAACACATCTCTCAATCAAAAATTTAAGCACATGGATCCTCAAAAACACACACACACACACACACACTAAACAAGTCTAACCAATTTTATTTTTCAAAAACAAGTCAAGACAGTTTAGTGAGCATACATTAGCACATGTAAACACTTGTGATGGCCAAATCACATTGTACCTGCACATGTATCAATAGTAGCAAAGAATATTACGTGTTGTGTGTGAAAAACATCGCAAGATTGCATATGTGTATACATGTTATGACGATCTGAGATATGAGAAAATAACTTTAACTCACACACAATCATAACTATTTGATGGAGACTATCACCTTTGAGGTACATCTTATGACTCCCACATCTCCTAGAAAACACGCTTGCAATCATATTTAAAGCATTTTTTATCTTTTTGCTTTTTATTTTCTTTGCATATTTTCTTTTAAGCATATCATGCATGGGCATAAAAGGAGAGAAAAGAAATACCCAACATGTTAAGCATAGACATTGCACTTTTGCTATGCCGAAGCATACGGATGTCTTTGACACTACACTTTTGCTATGTCGAAGTATACAGGTGTCTATGACACTGCACTTTTGCTATGCTGAAGCATACATGTGTCATACATGATTGGCGGGCAACAGTGGTGAGATGGTCATTTATGCCTTTCTCTTAGGATTTTCTAGTCCTACCCGTCAAAAAGAGTGATATGAGTGTTAAGTTTTAAGAGATAACTTAATCGTACTCATCACAAACAAAAGCCACAAAGCTGACTTGCTTAGTTGTGCATAGAGATGCTCATCTAAGCTACAAAAGATACAAAGTTTAGAAACTTTGTTTCAACGGCCATCCAAGGTACACAAGTACCAATGTACACAAAACACACACTGTTTTTTGTATTTTTCTGATTTTTCAAAAAAAAAAAATTTATATCAAAAACAAAATAAACAAAGCTGAAAATAAACAAACAAAAACATGTTATCACAGCAAAGCATAAAACTAGACTGACTCAAAAAAATGCAAAACACACAAGTAATGCAACAAACAAGAAAAACAAGAAGGGAAAAGAAAGTGATGAAATCACTTAGAGTCCTTTTTCTTCCACACCTTGGAAGAGCCTTTCCTTTGATTGAACCCTTGAACTGGCGGTGAGGGGGAAGAATTGAAACCGTTCAAGTTCGAAAGGAACATGAGGGCTTTTAGAAGATCTCCAAGAGGAGCAGGAGAGGATTGAAGCTGATTTTGGCTTCCAAATGCTATCATGTCGTTGCTCTGTTGAGTGGCTAGCCACTTATAGAAATTTGGTCGAGTATGACCGGCAGCTCCACAATGATGACAGAGATGTTGCTTCTTTTGTTTAGGCTTTTGAGAGTTAGCCTTCTTAGCCCTAGGGTTTTTAGCATCTTTCTTATCTTGCTTAGGGGGTGCTCCTAAGATAGATTTACTCTTGTCTAGGTTCTCACTAGCTAATTCAGTTTTAACCTCAATGTTCTCAATTTTAGTGTTATTAGCAGGAGAAACAAAAACAGTATTGCTAGTAGAAGCAGTATTAGAGAAAGAAAGACCATACCCTAAGCCAGTTCGATCCGAAGCAGGTTTCTGATTGCTGAGCATCTCATCAAGCTTTGCACTTGAGGTCCTCTCCAGTTGAGCTCTAACATGAAACAGTTCCGCTTCAAGCTTCTTGGTCTTCTCAGCCAAAAAGTTGTTCTCAAATCTCAGTGCTCCAATAGTTTGATTCGCCTCATTAAACTTTATGGACAACTCTTCACGATCAAGTTCCACGTCACTGAGTTTCTTGGTGGCCAGCCTATACAATTTCTCATGCTTCTCAGAGAGCTTGTAAAGCTTCTCATAGGCTGAATGGATATCATCTTGATCATCCATCTTCTTAAATTTGGACTCTATCAGTTCTTCTTCTTCATCCACTTCTTCAACAATCCCTTCAGTAGGATTGACTGTGGCAGTGAAGGCATTTAAGATTCCGTCATCCTCATTGTCGGAATCATCTTCAGGCTCAGTGTCACTCAAGGTTGCAGCAAGTGCCTTACTCTTCCCAATGCTCTTGAGATATGTCGGACATTCATGCTTCATGTGACCGAATCCATGACATCCAAAGCACTTTGGTCCTGCAGGAATAGTGTACTGACCACCATCCTTAGCATCCTTCTTCCCTTTGTCTTGACTTTTAAACTGAGAAGAACTGGACTGCCTACGGTCCTTGTCGAAGCTCCTTCCATTGGCATTTTTCATAAACTTCTTGAACTGCCGGGTGATGTAGGACTTCATCTTGGAATCTTCATCATCGGAAGACTCATCTGTATCACTGCTCTTTGCCTTTAAGGCCATGCTTTTGCCTTTACTTGACTTGCCAATCCTAGATAACCCTATCTCATAGGTTTGCAAGTTTCCAACCAGCTCAGTCAAAGGAATCTTGTCAATATTCTTTGATTCCTCTATTGCCGTAATCTTGGCATGGAATCTCTCAAGTAGAGATCTGAGCACCTTCCTTACAACCTTGGGTTCAGGGATGGTTTCCCCAAGATTGAAGACTGAGTTCACTATGTCCTTGAGCTTGGCATAGAACTCATCAAATGACTCATCCTCCTCCATCTTAATTTCTTCAAAGCTTGTAGTGAGCCTCTGAAGCTTTGAATCTTTGACAGCCTTTGTTCCTTCATAGGTTGTCTAGAGGATGGTCCAAGCCTCCTTAGCAGTTTCAGTTGAGGATATCTTTTTGAACTACTCATTGGTGACTACGCTAAATAGGGCATTTAACGCTCTGCTGTTGAAATTGGCCGCCTTGATCTTGGCGTCATCCCAATCAGCCGGTTCTTCTTTTGGCTTGGTCCAGCCAATCTCCACAGCTTGCCACACCTTCTCATCTAAAGACTGCAAGAAAGCTCTCATGCGTACTTTCCAGTATGCATAGTTAGTGCCATCAAATAAATGAGGTATGATTAATGATTGTCCTCTATCCATGACAAACAAGGGTCAATGGATCAACACAGCAAAGATTAAACCCTAATCAGAGTGTGCCTGCTCTGATACCACTTGATAGGCCACAATCTGAATGACCCCTTATGATTAAATCAATTAATTAATTAGCCAAGTTGTTAATTAATCAATTAATCATGCAAACGCGTGGAAGCACAAACAAATCACCAAAAACTAAATATGCAGCGAAAATTAAATAACACGGTGATTTGTTTACGAATGGGGAAAACCCTAACGGCAAAAACCCCACCGGGTGATTTTCAGGTCACCACTCCCGAAACTCCACTATTATCAAATCAAGCGGTTACAATTAAAGGAATCCCAAGTACCTTACCAACCTACAGTTGAACCCTTACCCCAATACCCAATTGGACTTGATCTGTAGTGACAATTTCCACCTTTGATGCACGGCTCCCAAGTACGTGACTAACCAATGCGTGGATCCCAGTACGTGACTTCAAACACCAACTAAAGAGGAGAGGTTGGCTGCAAAGTTCTTTAGTTCATCCTATACGATGAAGATCAGGAAGATGCTTGATTACAAAACCCTTTGGTACAAATACACAGCAACTTCTTGAGAGAAGATGAACTAGGTCAAGAACTTCGTCTTTTGATCACAATTTGCTTGAACAAAGATTGCTCAATGCTTTTGCAACTTGTGTACCATTTGACGGCTCTTAAAATGATCTTTTTATATGTTTAGGGTCAGAAGAAAAGAAGGCCCAAAAGCATATTCACGGATCCCAAGAAAATCATATCAGAAAATTTGAAATTATAAATCTCGACAGATAGCAGATGTCGAGGTAGCTATCGAGCAGGTGTCGAGCTTTAATGAAATTGCACTTCAGCTTGCTTTTTCTTGGACAAACTTGATGACTTCAACACTTGATCTTGAAACCTTGTTTCTTGAAGTATTAAAAACACCTAGAACTACCCAAATACAAGTAGAGTGCGTTTTGTCAAAGGATTAGCCAATTTACATAAATAAGTGACATATGTTCTTAACAAGTGAAAACACATATGTCCTAACAAGTTCTTGTGGGGTGTGTGGAGAGGGGGGGGGGGGGGGGGAGGGGCAAAGGCCGAAGTTCAAGTCTCCATAAGAAAGCTTCACACACATATACACTTAGATTAAGCTAAAGTAGAATTTGTATCTTATATAAAAAAGAAAACTAAGTAATATATATATAACCAATGCTTAAAGAAAATTCAATTAGATTCAAAATTGGATTTTGCTTTTCTTAGCTTTCCATACAAATTAAATTGTTTAGATTTTTTATGTTATTTTTTCTCTAGAACAAATTACCATATTTTTTATATTGTTTCTATTCAGATATTTTGTATGTCAGGATCTTAAATGTAATAAATTGTAATTGAATTAAAGGATTCCATGCACCTATCCCCATTCAATTTTGGAGATACTATTGGCCAATTTATTCTTTTATTTTGTGTTGTATTTAGTAGAATTTCACAGACAGTGTTTGTGAATTGATATTACATATGCAGTATCCAATATTAATTTTCAAAACTATATACATAATAGCAATGTAATAAGAAATTTTTCATATCTTTCTCAAAAAAAAAAAAAAAAATGGCGTAACCAATATCATAAAAATTGCAAGGAAAAATTATTTTAGTACCGCCAAATGTCCTGGTTAAACTAATATCCTATATGTTTTATAACCCAAGCTAACATCAATAGCACCACTATAATTCATCATTCCCATGCGTAAGCAAAGGTTACATACTAGTCAATATCAATATCTAATATCTAATACTATATATAATAGCAGAAGCTTTTAAAGAGGTGTTTCCACGTTAGGAAAAATGACCCCTTAAAATTCTGCCACATATAAGTTAAAAAGCGATAAATTATGTTAGTTGGCAATCCACACACTGTTTAAAAGCCTCTCATTATAAATAATTTTTTTTTAACCGGTTTAAAAGACTCTCAATATAAATAAAAAAATTAACCGGTTAAACTTAGATGTACACCGCAATAGAGAATTAGAGATAGAGAGGTGATGAGTACACGGAGAAAGAGGTAGAGAAAGAGAGAGGCGACGAAATAAAAAAGTTTCAAAAAATGATTTTGCTGACCCAAAACCTTGGCAGACCGATAAACAGAGAACGCACGGAGTGGGGACTGGGGAGAGAGGAAAATCTGCCACCATCAGAGAGACAAGCGGTGTACCCATAACCGGTAAAGTTATTGTTATTGTTTTTGTTTTTTTCCTTTACATTTTCAAATCTGGGAATTGAATATAATTTAGGTTTGAATTTCTTGGTTGGATTGGTTTAGATTTAGATTTTTTAATAATTTAACCTATCCCCTCTCTCATCCGTCTTTCTTCTCGCTGCCACTCTCTAATACACAAACCCAAATTGTGAGATAGAGTTCGAAAGAGGGATAATCGTTTCGGTACAAATCAAAAGAAAAAAGACTGGGATAGAGAGAAGGAGTTCACTAGGCTGTATGCCCGCCAAATAATTGTACCTTTTCGTTTGGTTTTTTGGTTTTTGCGGTATTTTGATTATATTGGATTTTGACTAAGGAATTTGGATTAGAATAGGTTTTGTTTTGCCTATTTGGGTTGCATTCATTTTGGGTATCTGCCTAAATGCATGGCATTTCATTTATTTTTTTTTTTTTTTTTTTTTTTTTATAATTGATATATATTTCATTACCTCTTCGATATATTTTGGTTTCCTATGTTCACTTTGTTCGTTTTTGTAAAGTTATTTGAGTGCTTTTTTTAATAATAAAAAATAAAAATAATAAGCTTTTCTTGCAATTGTCGATAAAGGCTATGGCGTTCACTGATCACAGTGATTGAGGTATGAAATGCATTAGAATTAGTACCAAAATTAAAGGTAAGTTTTTATGAATTTTCCCCTTTTTTTTCCGGTTCTTAATTTATACTTTTGTTAACAAGTGGTTGATTTTGTATTTACATTTAAAAACATTGAAACATTGTCACTTTTCGTTTGGTGCATAAAGGAAACGTTTCAATGATATCTCTCACATTTTAGTGATGTTCAGTCATTCCAATAGGCACCTCTTCTTTCTCCCACCATTTTTGTCCCTAATTTAAATGGTTGATTTGACATGCTTACTATATTTTTTAATCTCTATTTTCTATTATTAATTGTTGTGTTTGGTTTTGGGGACACAATTTCAAAGCATAAAAACCTAGAACCATCTGAAAACCAAAACTACAAATTTTTTTTTATTTTCATTTTACCTTCTACTTCCAATTTGTGTTCTGTGTTTTCTTTATTTCATATATTTCTTTCTTTTTTGGCTTTCACTTTTCAGGAAACAAAGGTCTCTTCTCATGAAACCTTGCAGCAAGTTGTTCTCGCAAGTTCAGCACAGATTCTGATGTGTACCTCTCATTATTATTCTCAACTTTATTCCCATCATCGATCAGAATTTCAATTTTCACTTGGTTTGGAATTTGTTCTTCTCAGATTGAAGTTGCTGATTTATGCCCAATATGTTTAGAATGAGAATTTAATCTAAAGTTAATTCATATGCACTTGAATATTGTCCAGGCAAATTTGGTTAGATATGGGCTCAAATTGTAAATTTGGAAGTACTAATACATATGTGTTTAGGAAGTTTTTTTGATACATTTGAATTTTACAATGATTCATTAAGTGTTGTTTCTTTTACATGTACACAAGTTGTTTGATAAAATTCATAAGTGATGTTTTGTTGGCCTTTTTTATTCTCTTTCCCAGTGATGCTATTAGCCCAAAGCACCGACTCCTTCAAGGTCACTCTTTTCCTCCCTTTCCAACAAAATTGCATCATATAATTGTGAATCGTTTTAACTTTTATTTAGCTTTACTAATTCTTTTATTTTTAAATTGCTTTTAGTTCAAGTATTGTTGATTTCAAAAGTCAATTTGGATTATAAGACTAAAATCTGCACCTAAGAATCAGTTATTTGTTTGTTCGTTTTTCAGATTTCAATTTGCTTCCAATAAGGTTCCATTTCTTTATTTCAGCATGTTTTCTTTCCTCTTTTTTTCCCCCCTTTTTTTGTTGTTGTGTTTGGCTGCAGAGAAAGTCTCAGATATTTTCAAAAGTATAATATGAGATTTTCTAATTGGTACGTGGTTGACAACTTTTATTGTGATTTGATGGTTGGGTTGTGTACATGAAAGCTTCTTAGAGGGCAACTTGGCTATTGTTGGTGGCAGTGTGCAGTTAATGAGGAAGGTTGTGACCTGTGAGGCGATTGGAGCAACGGTATTCCATATTACCCTTCTATCACTCTCAACTTCTCGTTCAACGTAATAAAAAGTTTCCACCTTTTCTTGAGTGTGAAAGGATTGTGGGCTGTTTGTTATTTTTTGGTTTTTATGGGTTTTCTTAATTCTTTCACATTAAAGTTTATTGCATTGATTTTAACAATGCTAATGAATTTTTTGGTGGGGAGGGTTTGTGTATAATATGATTGATAAAATTCCTCAATGGAGGAGTGGTACTGGTATACTACATAGATTAAAAAAGAGTAGTAGCTGTAGTTTCCTTTATTTTAATTTTTGTTTGTTAGCCCACCAAGGAGGTTAAATTTAATCTCAAACTATTGATATTGAACCATACTTTTATATTGTTATTTTGTTGTGAAAGTTTAATACATAGAACAAGCTTCTTCTTCTTCTTCTTCTTCTTCTTTTTTGTGTGCGCATGTTATCCCACTTATCTTTTAAATTTTGTAGCACATTTCTAGGAGTTGATATGAAGGAAAATGGATAAGTAGGGCTCATCGTCATGGCTAGCTGCAACATAAGAACATGCTAGAACAGATTAAATTCATTTACTTTGGGAGTCATATCTCAGAAAGCCTTTTAATTCTCCATTATTGGGGAATTTCGCCAATTGAAAATATTTATGCTTTAATGTTTTTAAAAAAATAAAAAATTTGATGCATTCTCTTTGAGAGAACCTTTAAATCCTCTAAATCGTCCATTATTGGTGAAATTTGTAGATTGAACATATATGTATTTTACTGTGATTAAAAAAAAGTAATGCTAACTATTTTCTGTCCAATTTTATCCATAGTTTGTACTTATCAAAAAAAAAAAAAATTATTCTTAGTTTGTAATTTCAAAGTTTTTTCTATTATATCTTTTTTCTTTTATGTGGATCAGATATGCCAATTGAAGAGTGGTTAATAGTATTGCTAACATATAATTTATAAGATTTCCAATTGAAAATCAGTATTTTAAAGAAAATTTGACTATAATGAGAATTGTTTTGATACTTATTTATTTTTTGTAGCTATGATCATATATGTTTGGATAGTGGGTCATCTTTGTTTACTATAGGTTTTGTGCCTCCACAATGCATGTCAATACCATGTAATGCTGAAGTAGGTATCTTAATTCTTTAATTTTTAGGTGTTAGTTCTAAATAAGTTGACTTCCTGTCAAAATGATTGGATATGGAGTTCTATGGGGTATATTTTTTTTCTCAATTTGTTAATCAAGATAACGTTAAGTTTCATTTTCATTGTCCAAGAATATATACTCTATTTTGTGACTTTAGTATTCTACTCTAATATGTATGGACTTCATTATAACCACTATTTTCCATTTTATTGATCACTTATTGACAGATTTTGTAGCTATCTGAATTCTGGGCTGTACATGAACCACTAACAAATGCAGAATCAAGGTGTTTCAAATTTAAATTTTCACTGAACTGTTGCATTACTTTTTACAATTCAACCCATATTTTCAATGTTTTCTTAGGTTTCGTTTGCAGTATTTCTTTTATCTTTCTCTGCTGCAATTTAAAATTGCTATGCTTTTTTTTTTTTTTTTTTTTTTTTGGAGCAATCGGAAATAATGGCTACAATTATATGGATTGTCCTCTTTGCAGTTTCACTAAGAATAGTTAGGTATACAAAATTGCTCACCATAGCCAAGAAAGAAAACCAAAAATCCATAAACTGATACCAATGCAATAGTAAAAGGGTTAAACTTGAAACTAAAATCTTATGAATAGTGGAGCTAAGCAAGATGTTTTGCACAGATCATGCACCTATAGAGCAGTAAAAGATAGAGCACACCAGTTACACATCGCACGCACGATACAATGCACTTGAAATTCTACTAGACATGAATTGGATCTTACCCTCTGTTGTAGGACTTTAAAAGTAGGAAGCAAGGCTACAACATTTGATGCAACATGAAAAATAGTTTGCAATCTCTGCTCTAATGGTTAAGAGATGTCATTTTTTGGTTTCACATGCTGTGCAAACCAAAAACCTACTCAGCTAGATGATTTCATTATTTGATTTCAATTGAAATCTTTGAACAATCTCCATCAAACTGTTATGATTGTGTGTGAGTTAAAGTTATTTTCTCATATCTCAATTGTCATAACTTGTATACACATATGCAATCTTGCGATGTTTTTCACACACAACACGCAATATTCTTTGCTACTCTTGATACATGTGCAGGTGCAATGTGATTTGGCCATCACAAGTGTTTACATGTGCTAATGTATGCTTACTAAACTGTCTTGATTTGTTTTTGAAAAATAAAATTGGTTAGACTTGTTTAGTGTGTGTGTGTGTGTGTTTTTGAGGATCCATGTGCTTAAATGTTTGATGAGAGATGATTTTGAGAGCTTAATATGTTGATTGGATCATTGGTTGAGGTTCATGTTGGATTGCATTCATGTCTGTGTTTTTCACTTCACGAAAAACTGTTTTCAAAAGCAAGCTCGACACCTCCTCGATAGCTGGCTATTTGTCGAGCTTCTCAAGCTTTTCTTTATCGCAATCTCGATACCTCCTCTACACCTGGTGGATCAATCAAGAAAGTTTCTATCTTCTCGATACCTTCTCGACACCTGGTGGATCGATCGAGCTTCTGTTCTTGGTTCTGGTGTTCATTCCTCGACACCTCCTCGACACCTGCAACTGTCGACGTACATTTTTCTTGACACCTACCTCGACAGATGTCTCGACACCTCTTGATACTTCATCTGTCGAGAATTACTGAGGTTCCTATATAAGCCCTGTTCGCGATCCGGTGCTTATTTTCTCGATCTCTCTCGATCTGTCCGCAACTGTTCATCTCCCAAACTTGATTTTCTCACTCAAAACCTTCAACCCACGTGATTTTCGGCCCTTCCTTGCTTCAAATCACTTGGTATGATCTCTTTTCCCTTCATTCTTCATGCATTTCATGTTTTTGAATCTTAGGTTTTGGGGTTTTTGAAAAATTTTGGGGTTTTTCAAAATTAATGAGTTTTTCTTGAAATTTTGGGTTGGGTTTTCATTTAAATGTGTTCAAAATGTCATACATTGCATCACATTTGCATTAGAACTACATTTTCATGCATTTAGATGTGTGACCTATGGTTGTGTGCTGGTAGGTTTGGATTGGGCTGAGCCCATGATGAAATTTCTTTTGCATGTCACATGTTCATGCATTCCCATGCATACGTACTTTCTATTCAATATATTTGAATTGCTTTGGAACTTTTCTGATTGTCTCTTTCTCTCTTTCTTTCTCATTCTGTTTACGTTAGTAGTGTCTATGGCACCCAAACGTAAATCTACTCCGGCTCGGAACCGTCTGCGTTCTGGAGCTTCTTCCTCTTCTGATTCTGCTCCTCTTAATCCTTGATTCCGTGATGGTGATGCCCACAAGGCATTTTCGGAGAACTTTTCTAGACGAGGTCTTCATTTGGAATGCCAAGTCATTTTAACGAACTTCGCCGATACTGACCTTCCCTCTGTCATTCACTGTAGGGGATGGGAGTCACTGTGTGACGTCCCGGTCAGATGTCCACTCATGCTCATTCAGGAGTTTTACTCCAACATGCACTGGATTGATCGTTCTGTACCTCTCTTTTTCACTTGCGTTCGAAGGTACGCGCATCCCTGTCACACCGCAGCTTGTTGCGGATGTGCTTAGGGTTCCTAGGATAGAGTTTCCTGACTATCCGTCTTGTGAGCGTCTGAGGACTATGTCCAAAGATGAGCTCATTTCTGCTTTTTGTGAGCGCTCTTTGGAGTGGGGTGAGTGTCAGTTCACATCATGTAGGCCTTTTGCTAAAGGTCCTAGATTCTTAAACATGGTGATGACTTTTGTACTTTATCCACTTTCTCACTACAACTCCATTACAGAGCCTCGTGCTCGATTTTTGTTATCCCTCCTAGAGCATCTTACCATAGATTTTCCTTCTCATTTCATTTTGTCCATTATAGATGTTCATTTAGATGCGACAACCCATGATAAGCTCATCTTTCCTTCTGCTATCACGAGAATTCTACGCCATTTTTCCATTCCTTTTCCCGTGTCTGACCATTTTACCTTCATGTGTGCCATAGATGCCGCTACCATAAAACGTAGTGAGGCTTAATTTAGGTCGAGACAACAGGATTCCACTCCTCCCTCCCGTTTTGTTCCATCCCGATTTGCTCCATCTACATCTGATCCTTCTTCCTCTTTGAGCGATGTTTCACTTGGAAACATCATGGCGCAGCTGCAGCGCATGGATGCTCGCCTAGATACACTCTCCACTGAGTTGTTTCAGGTGAATGTTTGTGTTGGTCGTATTGCACAACGGCAGGCGACCATGGGTGGTTTTGCTCCTGAGGCTACTCTTTCACCACCTCCTCTAACAGCTTCTGATTCTGAGGATGATGATGACGAGGACGATGATGATGATGGAGATGCTAGCTCTACTGATGAGATGTCTACTTGACACTCTACCCTTTGTCACTCGTGACAAAAAGAGGGAGTAGTTTTGGGATATGAGAGTAGTCATCTTAGGGGGAGAGTTAGTATAGGACATTTTTTTATAGTCGGAGTGTTGTTACTTGAAGGATGTAGTGAGGTTATGATGTATCTTTTTATTTTCTTTCTTTTTAGATATATTGTTCTTGTATATGAGGTCTTGTGACCAGTTTTACATACATTGTACTTATTTTCTCTATATATGTGGATGTATGTTTCTTTCACCTATCTCTACATGTGTTGTTTCTTTTCTATCTTTAGACACATGATTCTTATACTTGTATGCAATCTATTATTTCTGTTTCACACAAGATGCCTTGATGAGTTTTGTTTAAAGTGTTTCAGAAATACAGGTTGTCAAAGTCTACTTGCCATAAACTCTCTTCTTGCAAAGTTTTTCAAGAGTTTGTGATAGGATAGATTTTATTGTATTCAACAAGTGAATATGAGTTGAGTGATTTATGACTTTTCTCATATGTTCATTTGTTTGTTGTGGTTTTGTCACGGATTGCCAAAGGGAGAGATTGTTAGGACATATGTGATTCACTCATTAAGAACATATGTCATTCTTTTATGTAATTGGCTAATCCTTTGACAAAACACACTTTACTTGTAATTGGGCAGTTTTAGGTATCTTTAATACTTCAAGAAACAAGGTTTCAAGATCAAGTGTTGAAGTCATCAAGTCTGTCCAAAAAAAACAAGCTGATAGTGCAATCTCATTAAAGCTCGACAGCTGGCTCAACAGCTGTATCTATCGAGCTTTAAGAAAGTTGTTCAAGCCCGTAAGCTCGACACCTGCTCGACAGCTTCTCGACACCTCCTATCTGTCGAGATTTATAAAAATCAGAATTCTGATCTGATTTCTTAGAATCCGTGAATATGTCTTTGGGCCTTCTTTTCTTCTAACCCTAGATATATAAAATGATTGTTTTAAAGACCATCAAACTGTTCTCAAGTTGCACAAGCATTGAGAAAACTCTGTTGAAGTAAATTGTGACCGGAGATGAAGTTTTTGACCTAGTTCATCTCTTCTGAAGAAGTATCTGTGTATTTGCACCTTTAGGTTTTGTGACCAAGCATCTTCTTGGTCTTCATCGTGTAGGATGAACTGAAGAACTTTGCAGCCAACCTCTCTTTCAGTTGGTGTTGAAGTCGCGTATTGGGATCCGCGCATTGGTTAGTCACGTACTTGGGAGCCGTGCATCAAAAGGGGGAACTGTCACTACAGATCAAGTCCAATTAGGTATTGGGGTAAGGGTTCAACTGTAGGTTGGTAAGGTACTTGGGATTCCTTTACTTGTAACTGCTTGATTTGATAATAGTGAAGTTTTAGGAGTGGTGACCTGAAAATCACCTGATGGGGTTTTTGCCGTAAGAATTTTCCCCATTCGTAAATAAATCACCGTGTCATTTAATTTCCGCTGCATAATTAGTTTATTGGTGATTTGTTTGTGCTTCCACACGTTTGCATGATTAATTGAGTAATTAATAACTTGGCTAATTAATTAATTGGTTTAATCACAAGGGGTCATTCAGATTGTGGCCTATCACATGGGGGTAGGTTGGCATCCTCTACAAGTTGGACGTAACCAACAAGGGCGGGTACAATAGAGCCAGTCCTACTTTTAATGGCCAATCAGATAACATTTTCCATGGAAAGCCAGTAATTAAACCCCTACTGGCAAAGTTCAGATCATCAGAGGACATAACCCAAAAACATTTCATACTTATACATCATACTAAATTTCATAGTTTGCATAACATTTCATAATAAAAGCATTTCCATTATTTTCTTTAAATCATATACATAAGGTTTCAAAAGCTCATGAACATATCTTTGTCTAAAACATGATTACATGCCATATCTCTAATCAAAAACCTTTTAATGCATAATATACTTTAAAATAATCTCATGACTTACCAAATGCTCATATAACTTATCCCTTACCTAAAAGCAGAGGAACTAAAAGCCTACAGTCGAAGGAGCTTAGACTTGGGTACTGGTAACACCTAAACCAAATATCAAAGCTTATTACTATCAATTACTCTTTATCATAAACTTACACATTCATCTCAAAGCCTATCTCTTAGAATCAAGGAAATCCTAATCCCACCTCAACGAGGTTCCCACAAACATATTATGCACACATCAACAAATGATATACCAAACTAAAGAAAAGTCATCATTCTCATATTTATATCATATCTCCAGAAGAGCCAACTTCATTTCAAGATGTGCTTTGAGATTAGGGCAATAATGCATGCATAAACATAAAATCCTTTAAATATGGTCATATAACCATATACACTCACATGGCAACATACAACGCATTGAACAAGACAGCTTCATAAAAACAACAGGCGGATGGTTTAGAACCCCTCCTTTGAGTACTAAACCTTGAAAAAAGTTATACAAAATTAATCTATGATCTAGACATACCAAAATATAAGAATATTAAATTATAGCTCAAAACATTCACCCTAACTTTAAAATTAAATCCTCAAAGTCAGAGTTATCATTTACTGTTTACTGCTCATTTCAGCAGCATATGCCTCATTTGTAAAATACAAACGGGCTATCTAAACACATCCAATCCTCATGCAATTTTACAGAGCCATTCCTCTGGATGTCTAGTAAATATCTTATTAATTTTAGAGTCAAAATGTAAAGCCATGATTTATTAAAAAAACATACAAGACAACTTACTCAAATTTGTCCTGACAGAATTTCATGTAAATTAGAAATTAAACCATTATTTTTATTTTGATCCAAATGCTATGAGATCACTTCCATTACAACCATTTGTGTCTTAGAATTCATAAGAACTACTTCTAGCATCTTAATTCACTGTATACAATTTAATACATAATTTATCATGCATAAATACAGAATCTGTCACAGTGGCAGCTTTGAAACATTTTCTTGTAAAATTATAAAATGATTGCAGAGAGCCTTATTATCATATGGGGATTTTTATATACTCATTAGACATATTATAAAACACTTATATACTGTCATTTAACCATTTATAGAAAAATTAAATACAACAAAAATCCCAGCAGTAACATTAAAAGTACTCATCCTAACTTTGTCTTCCTTAATCATATATAATCATTAATTAGTAAAAACCCTAATCTACCTTCAACAAACCATCAACATAGTTGCAAAGCTTCTTAAAACAACACACACACAGATATATATATATATATATATATATATATATATATAGATTCACAAATTCATAATTTCCTAATTTTACAAACCATAAATACCATTACTAAAAATTCCTTGAAGAAATCATGGATTCTAAGATGAGAGTAGCTAAAACCCTTACCAAGTTTCTGGTTCTTGAGGGGAAATATAAGTAGAATCACTCTTGCATGAAAGAATTTCCCTTTCCTAGTGGCTGAACCCGAAAGTATGAGAGGTAGAGAGCTTGAGAGAGTTTTCTTTCTTTTGGTGTTGGACCCGTGGGTATGAGAAGGAGGGAGCTTCTTGATTGTTCTATTTGCTTTGAGAAAGTAGAATGAAAAAAGAGGTGGAGCTTTGTCTTTCTTTGGATGTGTGGACCCGTGGGTTTGAGAGAGAGAGAGAGAGAGTTCTTGGAAATTCTAGTTGTTTTGAAAAGCCAAAAAAGAATAATATGAGGTGCTGATGATAAGAACAAAGAAAGAAGAAAACAAGGAGCAAAGAAAGAAGAGTGGTGCAGCAAAAAAATCAAGGAAGATATCTTGGGTGGGGCACATATATTGCTAAGGGAAAAGGGGTGATGAGTCACCCTTGTAACTTTTAAAAATTACTTGCCACTCCCCTCACAAACTTATATTCTATAAAGGCCCAAACTATAAAATAACTTTGCATATAAACCCTTACCTTTATACTTAATTAAACACCAACAAATATATATCTAATAACTTAACCACTTAATATAGTTTTGTACATACTTATACTTAGTATATATGTATATAATACAAATAGCCATTCAATTATTTATAATCTTTACAATTCTTATTCAATGGCATTGTAAAATAATATATTTATTAAATACTCTTCTATTAATTTAAGAAAGTAAGTGACCCAAATAATAATTAACAACTTGAACACATAGGTTAACTATAAAGTTGGGTCGGGGTGTTACAATTTGTCCCTTCTAAAAATCTAAACTATTTATAGGATTCTAACCACAAATATTTGGCATATCATCTATGATGCAAAAATAATTTTGGTACCCCATGTGGTAGAAACTAGAGAGGACTACGAAAACTTCTAGTTAGATACAAGCCATTTTTTTTAAGTCTTCTTATTGTATTTAATAGTCTAGCTTAAAGCAAAATTTTATCAGCAAAATCAATGATATGTTAATTCAATCAAATCCATGGGCAACAAAGGTATGCCATACGTGATCTTTTTACTGTAAGTACTACTTCATTCAGTTATTTAATTATATATGTACTATTTTTTTATTGTTAGTTCAAGATTTATATTGCTTTTAATATATATATATATATATATATATATATGTGTGTGTGTGTGTGTGTGTGTTTGTGTGTGTGTATGTATGTATGTATGTATGTATGTATGTATGTATACATACTAGTATTATGACCGTGCAATGCATGGCTTAATAAAAGAATTATATATAAATTTTAAAATATATATATTTTTTGATAATATAATTAAATTTAATAACAAATAAAATAGTAAAAATATTTTAAAGATTATGGCAAGTTTTAAATTTCTAAAAGTTTTTAGTAGTAAACAGACCAGGCTTTGCACAGTTTTTGTCATAAACTTATAACATGAATAATTTTATTGAGAAACACTAATTAATAATTGAAGAGAAATGCTATACCCAGTCGGACTAAGACATAACTTTTACTTATTCAAATATAATTAAGGTAAAGTACGGTGAGGAACAACAAATAACAATTATAACATACCGGCATAATAACATTTATATTTAATTATAATAAAGCGCTTGCATCTCAAAGTGTCAAATTAATATCAACACTAAGCATGCTAGGATGTTTATGTTAATTAATGTAAATAAGAATAAAATTAATATCATCATCTAACACCCTACTATTGCATGAATTATGATTAAAATTGACCAAATATTTTTACTTTAACCCCAAGCAATCATCCCAAATTTTCAAGTTAAAACTACCCAAATTTATAAAATTTAAAAAAAAAAATGAAGGCAAAATTCACAATAACACACACATAAATATATAAACACAAAGAAACTTTAAATTCAATAATTACAAACAATATTAATTTCTAAACATTAAAAAAAAAAAATTTGGAATTAGAGTTAAAGTAAAGATACTCACATGAAAATTGAATTAACTTTGATAGCAAGGAGGAGGCAATGAAATCATGGAGATTTCACATCAACTTAAATATCCATTGTTTCTACATCACCCTTTTTATATTTAATCAATTTTCTGTCTCCATTCTTTGTGGAGTGATGTTCATTATCATGGTTTTGGATGCTCAAATCTTAGTCTCATGGCTACTTGTGGGATCTACACATATTGGAAAATAGATATTTTAAAAAGTGAATAAGATTTTTGTTAAAATTAATCTGTTAGTTTGCATGGAAGATATACAATTGATTATAAAGACCATAATAAGCATATAAATTAGATCAAAGTTAACAAAAATAACTAAAACAAAAGGCAACCCGCACACAAAACATATTCAACTTGATGAAAAAAATAAAGAACGGAATTTTATGAAAAAACAAAAAGAATAAGGCAAATACATACATGCAAGTTTAATAGGTAAGGTAAGTATAAGGAGGAAAGAATACATCAAGAAACCGTACGGTAGGAAAAGGGAAAAATATACCAAACCATATATATACCCCCACTTTTATATTAGATAATTTTAAGTTGTGAAGAAGCTGATAACTTGATATGAACATAAAGAAAAAAGAGTTTACGTAATTAAGAAGTTTATGTTAATTACATATTAGATTTTTTTTTTTTTTACTTTATCCCAAAAAAATAGTTAATGTTTTTAGATTGTTATTAGAATATTTTTTTTAGTTTACGTTAAAGTTAATACATATTAGCTTTTTTTTTTTTTTTTTTTTGTTATTTAATCCAAAAGAAAAAAAAAATTTTGAGAATAAAAAATAATACTTTTAAATTTGTTACTTTACTATTAGGAAATAGATGATGTAGGATAAATGTTTATCCCAAAAAAAAAAAAAATACAAACGTAAGCAAGTAAAATTGTTACTTTATAAAATTAAAAAAGAAAAAGAAAAAAAAAAAGAAAAAGAAGAAGTTCATTAGAACACTTATTGTTACTTTATCCAAAGAAGTTGATAAAGATCAAAAACTTTTTGTTTTTATCTAAAAACTTAAGTGAATGAATTATTGAAAAATCTAAAAATCTAAAAAAAAATTCTACAATTTGGTGAAGCCACTTAGCGCAACTATGGCTTCTAAGCCCAACTTTTATTATATAGTATATAATATGACATGTATGATATATCGGCTAAAATTTAATACAAACGTAATCTTCTTATTATGAGTTTCATTCTTCAGTTAAATGGAACTTGATGTTCATGTGAGTTCTTTTATTGGTCAAGACTCAGCGAAGTCTCATGAACAATTTACTTGGTTTTTCCTTACTTTTAGAAGAGACAATTTTAATTTTAATTTTAATTTTAATTTAAACTTTTTAAAAGTTATGATTTTTTTTAAGAAAAATTTGATTGTGACGAGGGAGAGGGGATTGAATCCCTAATGCAATTGACATATCAAAAATTGCCAATCAGTTAAGTTACAAAACTTTTGGCAAAACTATGGTTTAATTTGAATCCATCCACAAAAAACAAAAGGGAATTATGTACATTGTCAAAAGAATAACATCTAAAAATACAATAAGGAAGCCTACTCAATTCCTTTTTTCTTCCAATTCATGGCGATCCAAACTCTCTTGCTCTACTAAATACTGTGGAAACCCACAAGCAATAGTTGAGGTTGCCTTTTTCGGTTACCTTCCCATAATGCATTTTTTTAGCTTATGGTCTTTCTTCTAAAGCCGTACAAAAGCATAGGATTGGACTCACCACGACACAAAAACATTGCTTATACAAGTATCCTTTTCTTCCTGGACAAAAAGCAGCCATCAAAACAGGAGCAACAAACTTGAATTCAGCAAGAATCTCATTTTTTGGTAGTACAAAGGGGGAATTGGCCCAAAAATTGGATAGGGGTCAAAACGCAGTTGGGCACCAGCAGCTGACTCAAGTGCCCCCCGAAACCACGCGAAATGGTCGCCTATTACATGGCTCACTAACTCTGCCTGGGGTGGGGGTACCGATTATTCGTCGGCGGTCCAGCGCAGGGAAGCCCAAAAAAACCAGGGCCGGCTCAATGGTATAAGCCATTGATGCGGCCGCCTAAAGCCCCAAGTGAAAAAAATGCCCCTAAATTTTAACCAATAGTATTAATTAAGCCAATATATTAACCAATAAATAAAATAATATTTTCTTATCAAATGAAAAACAAATAAAAAAGAGAAAGAAATGTTATGTCCACAACATTTTTCACAACATTTTTACAAAAAATCTTAATAGTAGATTGTTAAAGGTTGGTTTTGACAGCAAAAATAATAATTTTAATGGTAGGTTCAACTAGAAAACAAGAAGCAACTTAACACTTAAGATTTGTCATGAAAAATCTTCTGAATGTAGCATTTCTAAAAGAAAAAAGAAAAGAAAAAAAGCAATTCACAAAAAAATTCACAACATTTTTCACAAGAGTCAAGTTAGCAAACTTTTACTAGTTTTCAACTAGACTATTAATCTGTCATATCAACAAATGTAAATAGTTTTGTCAAATTTTTTTGTGTTTATAAACTTAAAAAAAAAAAAAAATTCTATGTGGTTCATGTTGATTAATAGTAATTTTATATATGAAACAAGATAACCAATTTTCGCCTTAGGCCACCAAATTCATCAAGCCGCCTCTGAACAAAACATTACTAATCAAACACATAATGTAATTACTAATTGCAGATCTCAATTAATAAACAAAGTTCCACAACTATAAAAGTACTCACAATTCATTTGCATCAAACGGATCTCTTGGCTTTCCAAGCCAAATTTACAACGGGGATGTTGTTTGATTATTTGAGCTGCACCGTATACATGAAAAGCAAAATATTAATCTTTCGCCTTCAAGAGATACCAGAATTTTCAAGATTGAAAAATTCAACCTTTATCATGCTAATACTCAATCCCTCTCATATATTGTTCTAGAAACCCAATGTGCTTACTTAAGATTGGATAAAAGTTAAAAGCTTGGATAAAATACAGAGAACGACACTGCACATCAAAGTTTGTCATTATTTGTTTCAAGATGCTGCTCATACAGAGAATGATACTTTGCAAAAAGATAGTCCTTAAACCTGTTCATAATGATGATAGCAAGGGTGAGAGCGGAAATGCCAAAATTATTGAATATAAGAAACAAATGTATGAGGAAGATAAATTTGGATATTTCAATTTTCAAAAAAGACTAGGGGATGGGGAGACATTCTATGGATAATGTAATAGAAAAACAACAAATAAAAGGTGTCACATCTGTCATTTCCAGACTTAAACATTTACCAATCATACCATATTAGCAACATTTATAAAGCATAATACACAAATGAAAGGGTAAATAATTTTTTTGTCCTTAAATATCAATATCATAACCCAAAAGAATTTTATTAACACTGGTATCTGAATGAAGCACCCAACCTGTGCCATCAATAATAGGATCCATATTCAATGTCCATGATGGCATTAATAGAGAAGATGCACAAACAAACATAACTGCTTTTATATAGTTCTGGTATCCAATGCAAAATTCTCGAAGTATTACAGAAAACAAATGGCAAAATGACATGTAATCGAAACAGTCCAAGTCACCTATAAACATGTCAAAGTTCAATTGTTCTGCAGTTAACAAGTGGAAGCACTTCTTTTTGTGTTAGAAGCCAGCCTCCTTTCCAGTTTCCTTGCTAAATATGTCTCATATACAATCAAAAGAAACATTAACTAAACTACTTCATTTGCATTATGTTCTTAAAACACTTCACCTGAATCAGTTTACCAGATCCTCTAGATTCCTCTTTAACATTAGGCACAGGATCAGATTGAACACCTTTTTTCTTCTGCCTGAGAAACTGAGCTTCCCTCTTTGGAGTAGTCCCATTATCTTTATGCAGCAATTCTGAACCACTTGAGCATTTTGTGTGCTGAAACCATCAAAAACTTTCGAATTCTCAAGTTTCACTAAATTGACAATTAAAGAAGAACCTTTTATTTTGAACTTCTTTTCACCGAATGAGTGATCTTTAGAAACTTCAATTAGTTGCATTGCAACATTTCCTATGGTTAATGATTTACACTTCTTGGAAGAACAAGGTGCCAAAAGTTCTTTATTGCTTGGTTTTTTTATCTAATATAGAATAACCAGTCAAATTGTTTCATGATTTTGATGTTGTATTTTTTTCCTTCCGGGCATAGTAATTTTTTTTCTCATACACAATATCACTCAGAAGCTTCAAAATTAAAGATTGACTGGAGAAAGAGATGAGTGATTATCCAGAAGAACTTCTCCCAATTGGCTTGAACTATTGCCTCTTTTAGTGTCAAGTATGGGAAACAATGCCTTTATAGAGTAATCTTGACTCATTGTTGTCGTCTGAAAATTTACATCACTAAGAAACAGTTCATTCAAATAGCATTATCATAAAATTTACATGCCAATAAGAAAATAAAGAGTCAATGGTTTAGCAGGGTGAGAATATTTACTAGAGGCGGTTGCTAAGGTTGCATAAACAGGCTGCATTATTGCATATAATACACAAAGGTTGTTTTAATAATATACGGGCCATAGAATGTCAAAAACATTTGGTTCAATTCAAATTTTGGGAAGTAAACAAAGCTGAACGGTTTTAGACCCCTTAAACCAACCAGATTAACCTAGTTAATTAGCCAAGTGATTAACTTAGTCAATTTAAGCAATTCTAGATTATCACAAACATACAATCATATCAAAAATATAAAGCAGCGGAAATATAAATAACACAATGATATGATCACCCAGGAAACCACACGGTCAAAACCTGGGGAGGATTTGACCTAGCTATCCACAAGGTAAACTGAATCCACTATGCGAAAGAATCAAAGTTTATACAAAAGGACTTACAAGCTCCCCGCTTGACTTCCTAATGCTACCCACCAGTAGAACTTACTGACACGACCACGTGCAAGCTCCGAATCTACGGACTCCTTCTTTCTTGGATTCTCCAATCAGCTACAAGCACCCACGCTTGTTATTCTTTAAGCTCCAATGGCAGCAACCGAGTTGATCATCAAGATGTTGATACTATCTCTACCTTGAAAACCCTAAGTTTTGTGTAAAGGAAAGCTCCTCTAGATCTCACAAGAGATTTACACAAAACAGAAAAGTATGAGCAACAATACAATAGGAGCAACTCTAAAAACGTGGCTAGGATTTTTCTTTATATACCTAGGGTAAAAAACAGAAAACCCAAAACGTTTAATGAGTTAGGGCTGAGCTGGAAAATTCTGCAAAAAAACATTCTGTCCGAGATTCGATCGATCGAGTCTTTCTTTCGATCGATCGAGCCAGGCCAAAATGCACCAATACATCTGCAACCTCTCGATTCCAACTTTACATGAAAGACACAACTTTGAGCAAGCCTAAACAAGACTAAACATAATGTTTTGATCATGGTTTGCCAACATTACACATTAGAGTTCTAAATACATAAATTCCTAAATCTTTAGAACCTAACAAACTCCCCATTTGACAATTTGTGACAAAACACAAACACAAAGCTCAAAGTTTACAAGTAACAGCCCTTTACAAAAACAATGCTCATAAAAAGTAAAATTCAATCCTAACTACTATCCATCAGTTGCAAGTGTAGACAGCAGCTCAATTGAATCAACCTGTATATTCCTGAAATACTCAACAAACGCATAAATGCATGTATGACAGAAAATAGTAAATAAACAGGTATAACATTCTTGTATGATTCACACAACACATTGTTAGGTTCTAAGGTCTTAGGATTTTATGTATTTAGAACTCTAATTTGTAATGTTGGCAAACCATGATCAAAACATTGTATTTAGTCTTGTTTAGGCTTGCTCAAAGTTGGTTTATTATTGTACAGTTGGAATCGAGTGGCTGCAGAAGTACTTGGGACTTTTGGCCTGGCTCGATCGATCGAAGAATAGACTCGATCGATCGAAAATCGCACAGGTTGATTATTCTGCAGAATTTCCAACTCAGCCCTACTTCATTAAACGTTTAGGGTTTTATGTTTTTACCCTAGGTATATAAACAAAACCCTAGCCACGTTTTTGAAGGTTGTCCATATTGTTATGTTGCTCATATTTGCTGTTTGTGTGAATCTCTTGTGAGATCTTTGAGGAGCTTTCCTTCACATAAACTTAGGGTTGTCAATATCTTGATGATCAACATAGTTGCAACCATTGGAATTTAAAAGAAAAGCAAGCGGGGAGCTTGTAGCTGATTGAAGAATTCAAGAAAGAAGTAGTCCGTGGATTCGGAGCCTGCGCGTGGTCGTGTCAGGAAGTTCGTACTGGTGGGTAGCATTAGGAAGTCGAGCGGGGAGCTTGTAGTCCTTTTGTAAGAACTTCAATTCTTTCATAGTAAATTCTGTTATGCCTTGAGGATCGGTGGGTCAAATCCTCCCCAGGTTTTTACCGTGTGGTTTCCTGGGTGATCATATCTTGTGTTCATTTATTTTCCGCTGCATTATTATTCTTGATATGATTGTTGAATTGCTTTAACCTAGAGTTGCATAATTTGACTAAGTAACAACTTGGCTAATTAATCTAGGCTACGCAATTTGGTTGTTTAAGGGGTCTAAATAACCCATCAAGTGGTATCAGAGCAGGTAGCTCTTTGTGTTTGAGATTTTTAATCTCTGAGCTGATCCTTGACCCCTGTTGTCATGGATTCTTGGAAAATTATTCTGCTTATTTGTCAACTTATCTATTTGTTATCTTTGCCTTTTGTTGTGCTTGTTAAATCTTTCCTTAAGTACATTGGCATAATCACATGTGACAAGAATTATGTATGTTATACTGCTTTAACCGCCTTAAAGGCACGTGATTCTTGTCTTTGATATTTGGATAGTGGTTGTTCCAGGCACATGACAGGAAATAAAGATTTATTCAAAACACTCTTTGAAGGAAAGATTGGGACAGTCACGTTTGGAGATGGAAGTAAATCTGTGATCAGAGGCATTGGTACTGTGGACATTCCAGGATTGCCAGTGTTTGAAGATGTTTGGTATGTTGATGGATTGAAGGCCAATTTACTCAGCATAAGTCAGATTTGCGACAATGGATTGAATGTACTTTTCACCAAGTATGAATGTGAGATACTTGTTGGAGGAGGTGACTATACGTGTGTTGGTGTAAGGACAGCTGACAACTGTTATGGCATAACACCAAGTGTAACCAATAAATGCTTTAGTGCAAAGATTGATCAAGTTGATTTGTGGCATCAACGGTTGGGGCATGCCAGTCATAAGCAGTTAGAGAAGATTTCCAAGTGTGAGGCAGTTATCGGTTTACCTAAATTTGGGAAGATTGATAAGTGCATTTGTGGACCATGTCAGATAGGTAAACAAGTAAAATCCAAGCATCCGTCTGTGACTAGTGTTCAAACTTCAAGACCTTTAGAGTTATTACACATTGATCTCATGGGTCCTGCCAGAGTTCAAAGTTTGGGTGGAAAGAAGTATATTCTAGTTGTTGTGGATGACTTTACTAGATATACTTGGGTTGTGTTTTTGAAAGATAAAGCTGAGGCTCCTGAGAAGATGATACATCTATGCAAGAAATTGCAAGTTGAGAAAGATACTGTGATAGCCAGAATCAGAAGTGATCATGGAAGAGAATTTGAGAATACCAAGCTGGCGACTTTCTGCAATGATCAAGGCACTCACCAAGAGTTCTCATCACCCAAGACACCTCAACAGAATGGGATTGTGGAGAGGAAAAACAGAGTTGTTCAGGAAATGGCACGAGTCATGCTATACAACAAAAAGTTGCCAAAGTCCTTCTGGGGAGAAGCTGTCAACACTGCTTGCCATACACTCAACCGGGTGTATTTTAGACCTGACTCCAAGAAAACTCCCTATGAACTCTGGAGAGGGAAGAAACCTGTTGTCAAGTATTTCAGGATATTTGGCAGTGACTGTTACATTCTACGTGATAGAGAGAACCTAGAAAAGTTTGATGCAAAGAGTGACAAAGGATACTTTCTAGGATACTCTTCCACTAGTAGAGCTTATAGAGTGTACAATCTGAGAACCAAAACAGTCATGGAATCTTCAAATGTTGTGATAAATGATGAAGTATGTTCAGAAGCATCTTCAGAAAGCACTGTTCCTGCTCAAGATAAGTCTTTAGAGGTTAATGAGTCTCCTCTTACTGAGTATGTTGGGAAACATAGTGAGGAAGAGCTGCTAGTGTTGAATGATACAGTCTCAGTACCATCAAGTTCAGAACCATCCACTCTGGTTCATGACACTCGACAGGTACAAAGTGAGTTCAATCCTCTAGTTGAACAGAAAGGTACTACAACATCTCTTGTTAAACGTCCATCCTCTAGAGAGAGATTGAATCATCCTTCCACAAATATATTGGGTAGTCTGAATGAAAACATGAGATTGAGATCAAAAGCCTTGAATGTGATCACTCACTCATGTTATTTGTCCCAATTTGAACCGAAAAAGGTAGATGAAGCACTTCAAGATGCTGATTGGGTAAATTCCATGCATGAAGAACTTCATCAATTTGTTCGGAATGATGTGTGGGAATTAGTTCCTAGGCCTGAAAATGTAAATGTGATTGGAACTAAATAGATCTTTAAGAACAAGTCAGATGAACATGGTACCGTGATTAGAAACAAATCAAGACTTGTTGCACAAGGATACACACAAGTGGAAGGAATTGACTTTGATGAGACCTTTGCACCTGTTGCAAGATTGGAATCCATTCGGATACTGTTGGCCATTGCAAGTCATCTAAACTTCAAGTTGTATCAAATGGATGTCAAAAGTGCTTTCTTAAATGGAATGTTACAAGAAGAGGTGTATGTTGAGCAACCTAAGGGATTTGTGGATCCTCACAGACCGGATGATGTATACAAGTTGAAGAGAGCCCTCTATGGTTTGAAACAAGCTCCTAGGGCTTGGTATGATAGATTGACCGCATATCTCACTGAGCATGGATTCAAAAGGGGATCTGCAGATACAACTCTCTTCATTAGAAAGGATAAGACTGGTTTTGTTGTAGCTCAAATTTATGTTGATGACATTGTTTTTGGTGCTACTAATGATTCTCTTGCTCATTCTTTTGCAGATGAAATGAAGGCAATGTTTGAAATGAGCATGGTTGGTGAACTGACTTACTTTTTGGGATTGCAGGTAAAGCAAACAGAGTCCGGCATCTACATCAATCAAGCTAAATATGCAAAGAATTTAGTCAAAAGATTTGGACTGGACAAAGCTGCTCATGCTAGAACACCAATGGCTGCAAATGCAAAATTAACACTAGATCCATCAGGTGAGTCTGTTGATATTACTTTGTATA
This sequence comes from Quercus aquifolioides, assembly GCA_019022515.1. Classification (NCBI taxonomy): domain Eukaryota; kingdom Viridiplantae; phylum Streptophyta; class Magnoliopsida; order Fagales; family Fagaceae; genus Quercus; species Quercus aquifolioides. Next base: position 23,348,698 of record CM032328.1, on the reverse strand, counting down.
GAAGCATGATTGGATGTCTTTTGTATTTAACTGCTAGTCGGCTTGATATCTCTTATAGTGTTGGTGTTTGTTCTAGATTTCAGTCTAATTCTAAGGTTTCTCATTTAAATGCTGTTAAGAGAATTATCAAATATGTGAGTGGAACCTGTGATTATGGATTGTTTTATAGCAAAGAGTCAAATTTGTCTCTTGCTGGTTTTTCTGATTCTGATTGGGCTGGGAATGCTGATGATAAAAAAAGCACCACTGGGGGGTGTTTTTATGTTGGAGCCAATCTTGTGGCTTGGATGAGTAAGAAACAAAATTCTGTTTCTTTATCCACTGCTGAAGTAGAATATATTGCTGCTGGGAGTTGCTGTTCCCAACTCCTTTGGATGAAAAAGCTTTTGAGTGATTATGGGATTCCTCAAGACACCATGGTTGTCTATTGTGATAATTCTAGTGCTATAGATATATCTAAAAATCCTGTTCAACACTCTAAGACCAAACACATTGAACTTAGATATCACTTCATTAGGGATTTGGTTGAAAAGAAAATTGTTGTTCTTGAGTATATCCCTACTGATCGTCAGAATGCTGACATCTTTACCAAACCTCTTGATGGAAGTAAGTTTGAGACACTTCGTCAAGTGATTGGTGTTCTTCGGTGTCCCTAAGTTGTGTTTGTCTTTATGGTCCTTGTGCTTAATTGCTCTATTCTTTGGTGACCATTGTTCTTTGGTTTTTGTCTTTTTATTGTTTTTGTTCTAGGACTTGCATTGCATTACATTCATGCATTTCATTCTAGGATTTATTTGTTTTCTCTTTTAAATAAATAAATAAATAAATAAATAAAAAAAGGGAAAAGGAGAAAGCAAAAATTATGTTAGACACTATTTTTCTTGATTTTTGAAAAACAAGGTTGGTCTATCTTTTGACACATGTCATGTTCTGTGTACCTTGTTTAATGTTGATGAGCTTAAATATTGCACTTGACTAGTTAAAGCTTTATAGTGCATGTTGTGTGGGAAAGATGTTTGTGGTTATTAATCACTTTGTCTTGATCTTGAAGTCACATGTTATTTGACTGTCGGACTTGATCCTTTTGAGAAATGCATAAATAACCATCTCACCAATGTTCACTAGTCAATCATGAACACCTTAGTGCATATCATAAGATTTTGTGCTCGAGAAAGTGTAGCACATGCACAAAAAGAACATAAGGTGTAGCCTCTTTAAATGCTTAATGCTTAAAACTGGTGTGTACTATTAGGCTTGATGCCAATTCACTTAATTCAAACCGGTGTGTACTATTAGGCTTTATGCCAAATTTCACCTAAATAATGGGGCAAAAATACAAGAAACTTACACGATTGCAAGCTTTTGTTCTAGGAGATGTGGGAGTTATAGGATGTAACTCTTTAGGTGATAGTCTCTTTTAAATTCTATGTGATGAATTGTGTAGACTTTGTGTTTGATTGCTATTCACATATCACCTCACATGTATCTCAAGTTTTTGCTAGTATCACACACTACACAAGTTACTCTTTGTTAAACACTGTACATGCTAGTGTGTGTTTTTGGTCTGACCAACCAAGTTTGAAATTATCTTGAGATTTGTGCACAACATATTTGTTGCTTGAGAATATTCAAAGGAAGAATGATTGAAACTTGTTTTTGAGAAAATTGGGTTTAAAATTTTGGGTTTTTGAAAAAGCATTCCATCTCATACTCATGCATTTTATTTCTGTAATTTAATGCTTTAAGGAGTCGTTTTTCAAAATTTGGTTTGTCTTTCAAAATTGTGATTTTTCTCAAAATTTAGTGAGCCTCTGCCCATTTCGATCGATCCAGTCTGATTTTCGATCAATCGAAAAAGTGCTTTCATTTGTCTCAAAATGACTGTGTGTTTCGATCAATCGAATCTGACTTTCGATCAATCGAAAAAGTGCTTTCATTTGTCTCAAAATGACTGTGTGTTTCGATCAATCGAATCTGATTTTCGATCGATCGAACATCGTGAAAAATCTTTTTAAAATGTACTTTTCTGACTTTTTCAAAGTTCCTATTTCAAAAACTTTTCAACCCTTTTTCCTCTCTCCGCGTTGGCAAGCTCAAATCTGTGATTTTTGTCGTTTTCTTCCGAAGTTTTTGCATATTCTCTCTCTCCTGAAGCCGGTAAGACACATTTGCCCTTCCTTTTGTTTTATTTTTCATCTTTTCATGCATATTTTCATGCATTTGGGGGCGATTTTCGCACTTTGCCATTTTTGGGATTTTCTGTTGATTCAAGCCCTATTTTATGAAATTGATCATTGGGTTTTTGTGGGGACACTTCATAAACATGATTATTACCTGTTAATTGGATCAATTTTGAGTTTGGTGAAAAATTGAAAAATCTAGGGTTTGTTCTTGATCCAAATTGGGGCTTTTGTTAAATTGGGAAGAATTTGATGAAATTGGCTTGTTGTGTAGTTGTAATTAAGCATTATAATCTATGTAATGTGTTTTATATTGCTCAATTCATCTTTTTGGTAAAAATTTCAACAAGTGGTTTTCAATTTTTGGGATTTTTGATAAAAAATTCTATGTTCAAGCCAATTTTGTCAATTCAATCTCAATTGAACTTATTTGTTTACTGCATTAGATCATGCATCACAACATTATTAATGTTCATGCATCATATAGATTTTTGTTCTATATTTTTTATTGTGCTAATTTGCAGTCTGCCCTTGGTTCTGTTTTCTCTTGTTCTTTTGGTTTTTCACTTTGTGTCTCTGTCCTTTCCTTAGCACTATGCCTAGGAAAACTAGAGCCCGTAGGAATGTTCCCTCACCTTCTCCTTCACCCCCTCCATCCTATGACCGTGAGAAGTTTTCGAGTGAGGAAAACCAAGAGATTTATGAGAAGCTGAATGTTAGGAGAAAGATTTTGGCTGAGCGTTCTGTTCACTTAGATGAACTTGATCCTGCCATTAGGGCAAACTTTGAGCGTAGGGGCTGATTACCCTTGGTGGATGTTTCTGATCCTCCTCCACCTTCTGCCTTGATTAGAGAGTTCTATTCGAACATCTCTATCCGCATCTATGATTCCAACACTCTAGTCAAGAGTTGGATACGAGGCGTAGAGTACTCCATTACTCCTGAGGTAGTGGCTGATGCTCTAGGGGTACCATTGGTTCGACATCCTGTCTATCCATATGACGTGTCTCCCGAGATTAGTGATGTCTTGTCTTACATCACTGGGACTACTGTCCAGTGGGGTTCTGATCCTCGGATCACTTCTGCTGAGCTCTCCGGGTTACACTATCTCTTCTTTAGGATAGCGTGTCATTCTATCTGGCCCATTTCCCATGTTCACACCATTCCTCTTGAGAGGTGTGTATTTTTGTACGCTCTGGTTACTGATGCTCCTATTAGTTTTCCCCATCTTTTTCTTCGTTCTTTGAACGATGTTTATAAGAGTTCATCTTCTGCTCATGCTCTTGTACATCCTATTTTCATTCATAGGATTCTCCTTCATCTTGATCTTGGTGGCTTCCCTTCCTCTGAGCCCGTTCATGTTATTGCTCCTATAGGTGCGTCTTTTCTTAGACAAAGGGCTGCTCATCTTCGAGCTGGTTCTAAACACCCTAGGTCTGAGCCCTCTAGTAGCGCATCTCCTCCTTCTTCTTCTGCAGGTCTTGCTGGTGAGGATGTTCCTGATCCAGTTGGTGATGATGCTGCTGCTGCTGATGTTCCTCCACCTCCTTCGGCCGACTTCGATGTTCGTCGTACTTTGGAGACTGTCATGACCGTTCAGGCGGCTCATGGACAGATTTTGGTGGACTTGCTAGATGAGTTTCGTGCTCTACGAGCTGATTTGGCGCGTCTTCATTCACCCTCACCACCTCCTTTTGATGGCGACCTGTGATTGCCCTTTGGCATTCCGTCACAAAAAGGGGGAGTGGAGTTTTGACTTGTAGAGGAGTTTTTGTAGTTAGGGGGAGACTTTTTTGAGATTTTTTGTTTTGAGGAGCTTGTGGAGTTTTTTAGATTGTATCTAGGTGCTTCACTTTGTATATTTTTTTGGGGATATTCATGTTAGGGGGAGTAACATTGATTGATATACATGTTATTTTTGTTGATTCTTGTTGCTTTATGATTCACTGTTTATTGATTTATATTTATGAGTTGATCATTCTTATATGTCTTTATTTTGTGTTGTGTGAATCTTACAAGAATGTTATACCTGTTGTTTTACTCTTTTCTGTCACACATGCGTTTATGCGTTTGTTGAGTATTTCAGGAATATACAGGTTGATTCAACTAAGCTGCTGTCTACACTTGCAACTGATGGATAGTAGTTAGGCTGAATTTGATTTTATAAGCATTACCTTTGTAAAGGGCTTTTACTTGTAAAACTTTGAGCTTTTAATTATGGTTTTGTCACGGATTGCCAAAGGGGGAGTTTGTTAGGTTCTAAGGTCTTAGGATTTTATGTATTTAGAACTCTAATTTGTAATGTTGGCAAACCATGATCAAAACATTGTATTTAGTCTTGTTTAGGCTTGCTCAAAGTTGGTTTATTATTGTACAGTTGGAATCGAGTGGCTGCAGAAGTACTTGGGACTTTTGGCCTGGCTCGATCGATCGAAAATCGCACAGGTTGATTATTCTGCAGAATTTCCAACTCAGCCCTACTTCATTAAACGTTTAGGGTTTTATGTTTTTACCCTAGGTATATAAACAAAACCCTAGCCACGTTTTTGAAGGTTGTCCATATTGTTATGTTGCTCATATTTGCTGTTTGTGTGAATCTCTTGTGAGATCTTTGAGGAGCTTTCCTTCACATAAACTTAGGGTTGTCAATATCTTGATGATCAACATAGTTGCAACCATTGGAATTTAAAAGAAAAGCAAGCGGGGAGCTTGTAGCTGATTGAAGAATTCAAGAAAGAAGTAGTCCGTGGATTCGGAGCCTGCGCGTGGTCGTGTCAGGAAGTTCGTACTGGTGGGTAGCATTAGGAAGTCGAGCGGGGAGCTTGTAGTCCTTTTGTAAGAACTTCAATTCTTTCATAGTGAATTCTGTTATGCCTTGAGGATCGGTGGGTCAAATCCTCCCCAGGTTTTTACCGTGTGGTTTCCTGGGTGATCATATCTTGTGTTCATTTATTTTCCGCTGCATTATTATTCTTGATATGATTGTTGAATTGCTTTAACCTAAAATTGCATAATTTGACTAAGTAACAACTTGGCTAATTAATCTAGGCTACGCAATTTGGTTGTTTAAGGGGTCTAAATAACCCATCACACATAATAAAGACATATATCAATGAATAACTCATAAATATAAATCAATAAACAGTGAATCCATAAGAAACAAGAATCAAGTATAAAACATGTATATCAAACAATGTTACTCCCCCTAACATGAATATCCCCAAAAAACTGATATACAAGGTGAAGCGCCTAGATACAATCTAACAACTCCACTAGCTCCTCAAAACAAAAAACTCTCCCCCTAACTACAAAACTCCTCTACAAACTCTACTCCCCCTTTTTGTGACGGAATGCCAAAAGGTAATCACAATCCATCATCAAAAGGAGGTGGTAAGGGTGAACGAAGACGCGTCAGATTAGCTCACAACGCACGGATCTCGTCAAATAAGTCCACCAAAAGCTGACCATGAGCCGCCTGAACGGTCATGACAATCTCCAAAGTACGATGGATATCAAAGTCATCCGATGGAGGTGGAGGAACAGCAGCAGCATCAGGATCAGGAACAACCTCACCAGCAGGACCTTTAGAAGAAGAGGAAGGAGGTGCGGACCCAGAAGGCTCAGACCTAGGGTGTTTAGAGCCAGCTCGAAGGTGAGCAGCCCTCTGTCTAAGAAAAGACGCACCTATAGGAGCAATAACATGCACAGGCTCCGAGGAAGGGAAATCATCTAAACCTAGACAAAGCAAAATCCTATGAATAAAAATGGGATGAACAAGGGCATAGGATGAAGATGAACTCCTATACACTTCGTTCAAAGAAGGAAGAAACAAATGTGGAAAACTGATAGGAGCATCAGTAACTAGAGCATACAAAAATACACACCGCTCGAGAGGAATGGTGTGAAGATGAGAAATGGGCCAAAAACAATGACAAGTTATCCTAAAGAAAAGATAATGTAACTCAGAAAGCTCAGCAGTGGTGATCCTAGGATCAGAATCCTACTGGATAGAAGACCTAGTGATGTAAGACATGACATCACTCAGCAAAGGAGACTTATCATAAGAGTAGACAGGGTGCTGGACCAAAGGTACCCCTAGAGCATTAGCCACTACCATAGGAGTAATGGTGTACTCTACGCCTCGTATCCAACTCTTTACTAAAGTGTTGGAATCATAGACGCGGATAGAGATGTTCGAGAAGAACTCTCTAATCAAGGTAGCAGGTGGAGGAGGATCAGAAATATCCACCAAGGGTAACCAGCCCCTACGCTCAAAGTTTTCCCTAATGGCAGGATCAAGCTCATCTAAGATGACAGAACGCTCAGACCATATCTTTCTCCTAAGGTTAAGCTTATCATATATCTCTTGATTTTTCTCACTAGGAAACTTCTCTCAGTCAAAGGGAGGAGAGGAAGGAGTAGGTGTGGGAACAGACCTACGAGCCCTAGTCTTCCTAGGCATAGTGCTAAGGAAAGGACAAAGACACACAAAGAGAATCAAAAGAGAAAAAAAACAAAAACAAAAACCAAGGGCAGACTGCAAGTTAGCACAAAAAAGTATAAAACAAAAATCTATATGATGCATGAACAATAACAATGTCATGATGCATGTACTAATGCAGTAAACAAAGTTTAATTTTAAGTTCAATTGCACAAAATTGGCTTGAGCGTAGAGTTTCTAACGAAAACCCCAAAAATTTGAAAAACCACCTGAAAATTTTGAAGCAAATTGATGAATTAAGCATTACAGAACACAACACAGATTATAATGCCTAATCACATCAAAACAACAAGCCAATTTCATCAATTTCAACCTAATTGAACAAAATCCCCAATTCGGATTCAATACAAACCCTAGAAATTTCAATTTTTCACAAAACCCAAAATTGATCAAATTAAACATCAAGATCATGTTTATATCATGTCCCCACAAAAACCCATTGATCAATTGCACAAAATAGGGCTTGAATCAACAAAAATCCCAAATAGAAAAGGTCCGAAAATTTGAGTAGAAAATGCATAAAAAATGCATGAAAAATGAAAATAAACTCAAAAAGGAAGGGCAAAAGAGACTTACTGGCTTGAGGAAAGAGAATCTTTGCAAAAAATTCGGAGGAAAACGACAAAAAATTTGACTGTAGAGCCTTGCCTAGCCGGAGAGAGAAGAAAAGTTTGAAAAACTTTTGAAAAGGTGTTTTGAATCAGTCAAGAACAGTGTTTTAAAAAACCTGATTCGCGACATTCGATTGATCGAAAATCACATTCGATCGATCGAATCAATCCGAGATTTTTAAAAGAATTTTAAGTATTTTCGATCGATCGAAACAGGCAGCGGCTCACAGTATTTTGAGAAAAATTACAGTTTTGAAAAACTCAAACCAATTTTTGAAAATAACTCCTCAAAGCATTAAAATCAATGAAACAAAATGCATGAGTATGAGATGAAATGGAATGTTTTTTTCAAAAACCCAAATTTTAATCCTAGTTTCTCCAAAAAAAGTTTCAGCCAATCTCCCTTTAAATTCTCAAGCAAAAAAAATGTTTTGCATAATACTCAAGGTATTTTCAAACTTGGTTGGTCAGACCAAAAAAACACACAATAACATGTACAGTGTTTAGCAAAGAGTAACTTGTGTAGTGTGTGCAACTAACAAGAGCTTGAAATACATGTGAGGTGATATGTGAATAGAGATCAATCACAAAGTCTACAAAATTCATCACACAGAATTTAAAAGAGACTATCACCTGAAGAGTTACATCATATAACTCTCACATCTCCTAGAACATAAGCTTGCAATCATGTAAGTTTCTTGAATTTTGCCTCATAATTATGTGAATTGGCATCAAGCCTAATAGTACACACCAGTTTTAATTATTTAAATTGGCATCAAGTCTAATAGTATACACCAATTTTAAGCATTAAGCAATTAAACCGAGGCTACACCTTATGTTCTTTTTGTGCATGTGCTACACTTTCTCGAGCACAAAATCTTATGATATGCACTAAGGTGTTCATGATTGGCTAATGAACAGTGGTAAGATAGTTATTTATGCCTTTCTCAAAAGGATCAAGTCTAACAGTCAAATAACATGTGACTTCAAGATTAAGACAAAATGATAAACACCATAAACATCTTTCCCACACAACATGCACTACAGAGCTTCAACTAGTAAAGTGCAATAAATAAGCTCATCAAAGCTAAACAAGGTACACAAGACATGTTTTGTGTAAATAAATTGACCAACCTTGTTTTCAAAAACCAAGAAAAATAATGTCAAACATATTTTTGCTTTCTCCTTTTCCTTTTTCTTTTTTTTTTTAATTAAAAAAGAGAAAACAAATAAATCCTAGAATGAAATGCATGAATGTAATGCAATGCAAGTCCTAGAAAAAAAAAACACAAAAACACAACCACCAAAGAACAATGGTCACAGAGGAATGAGCAATGAAGCACAAGGACCAAGAAAGCCAAAAGAGACTAGGGACACCGAAGCACACCAATCACTTGACAAAGTGTCTCAAACTTACTTCCATCAAGTGGTTTGGTAAAGATGTCAGCGTTTTGACGATCAGTAGGGATATACTAAAGCACAACAATTTTCTTTTCAACCAAATCCCTAATGAAGTGATATCTAAGTTCAATATGTTTGGTCTTAGAATGCTGAACAGGATTCTTAGATATATCTATAGCACTAGAATTATCACAATAGACAACCATGGTGTCCTGAGGAATCTCATAATCACTCAAAAGCTTTTTCATCCAAAGGAGCTGAGAACAGCAACTCCCAGCGGCAATATATTCTGCCTCAGCAGTGGATAAAGAAACAGAATTTTGCTTCTTACTCATCCAAGCCACAAGATTGGCTCCTACATAAAAACACCCCCCAGTGGTGCTTTTTTTGTCGTCAGCATTCCCAGCCCAATCAGAATCAGAAAACCCAGCAAAAGACAAATTAGACTCCTTGCTATAAAATAATCCATAATCACAGGTTCCACTCACATATTTTATAATTCTCTTAACAGCATTTAAATGAGAAACCTTAGGATTAGACTGTAATCTAGAGCAAACACCAACACTAAAAGAGATATCAAGCCGACTAGCAGTCAAATACAAAAGACATCCAATCATGCTTCTATACAAAGTAACATCAACAGACTCACCTGATGGATCATTTGTTAATTTTGCATTAGCAGCCATCGGTGTTCTAGCATGAGCAGCCTTGTCCAGTCCAAATCTTTTAACTAGATTTCTTGCATATTTAGCTTGATTGATGTAGATTCCTGACTCCGTTTGCTTTACCTGCAATCCCAAAAAGTAAGTCAGTTCACCAACCATGCTCATTTCAAACATCGCCTTCATTTCATCTGCAAAAGAATGAGCAAGAGAATCATTAGTAGCACCAAAAACAATGTCATCAACATAAATTTAAGCTACAACAAAACTAGTCTTATCCTTTCTGTAAAGTTGTTATTTACAACTATGTATTTTGTTGGCTTTTATTCCGTGCCAAATTTGATTGTAATTATTATCAATCGTTTATACCCTGTATTTGTTGTGGGAATTGATGTAAGGGTTGTGTGATAGAGAGTGTGTGAAGACTCAAGCATTTGGAGGCCGAAGGATTCTCGCAGGTATGTCGCGACTTAGCTTCCCGCGAAGTGAAGCATGTGCCCTGCACGTGCTGGAATGCGAAGAGTCAAGACAAGTGGAGACAGCTGTCTCTCGCAAGTATTCGCGGGTAAGGCCTTCCCGCGAGACACCCGCGAGACATGCTGTTCTGCCAGCCTGTACTGACTGACTCACACATTTTGCACCTATCCTATTTATACCCTCATTACCCACAAATGTTGAGGAATGCTTCAGAGAGAAAACCCTAGCCAAACACATTTGGAATTAGAGATTGTCATCCCCACCTTTCTCTATACACTTGCTTGTGGTATCTCCTCAACCCTTCCCTCTCCATTTCCATACCATTGAGAGGTTGATAGCCCAAACACTTACCACACCCTTTGAGAGTGTTGAGTGACGTTTTGGTGCTGCTGGGAAGTATTGGAAGAAGCCTGGAATGGCAGATGCAACATGGAGCTTGTTGCGGGATCCGGGGTGCTAGACAAGACACGGTTCCAAGAAGCTTTGTTGGAGTAGGAGCTTGGAGGGCTTAGGTGCATCGGGTAGATTAGGCTTGGAGGGTCTCTTGCTTACTCATGTATCCCAACTGATTGTCTAGTGGATCGATTTCCGCTTGGAGGGCGGCAGAGAGGTTTTTCGCCGAGTTCTTCGGTTTCCTCTTCGAAAACACGTCTCGGTGTTTTCTGTGTTTGCATCCTTATTCCCTACTCTTGTTCATTTCATTATTACTGCTGTGTTGCTTTAATTATGGATTAGAGTAGTTGTCTTGCTTATACGCTTGTGTTTACATTATTCCGCACTTAGTATTAAGTTAGTGTAAAATCAACCAAGCCGTAATTTTAATTTGGGGGTCTAAACAGCTCTTGTGTTTTCAACACGTTTTCGAGCTTTCACTTTCTTATGAAGAGAGTTGTATCTGCAGATCCCCTTTTGAATCCATGCTCAGTGAGATATGCAGTCAATCTGTCATACCAAGCCCTAGGAGCTTGTTTCAACCCATAGAGGGCTCTCTTCAATTTGTAGACATCATCCGGTCTGTGAGGATCAACAAAGCCTTTAGGTTGCTCAACATATACTTCTTCTTGTAGCATCCCATTCAAGAAAGCACTCTTGACATCCATTTGATACAGCTTGAAGTTTAGGTGACTTGCTATGGCCAACAGTATCAGGATGGATTCTAACCTTGCTACTGGTGCAAAAGTCTCATCAAAATCAATTCCTTCCACTTGTGTGTACCCTTGTGCAACAAGTCTTGATTTGTTTCTGATCACAGTGCCATGTTCATCTCACTTGTTCTTAAAGATCCACTTAGTTCCAATCACATTTACACTCTTTGGTCTAGGAACTAGTCCCCACACATCATTCCGAACGAATTGATGAAGTTCTTCATGCATGGAATTTACCCAATCAGCATCTTGAAGTGCTTCATCCACCTTCTTCGGTTCAAATTGGGACAGATAACATGAGTGAGTAATCACATTCAAGGCTTTTGATCTCAATCTGATGTTATCATTCAGACTACCAAATATATTTGTGGAGGGATGATTCAGTCTCACTTTAGAGGATAGACCTTTAACTAAAGATGTGGAGGTACCTTTCTGTTCAGATGGAGGACTGAGCTCACTTTGTACCTGTTGAGTTTCACGAACCAGAGTGGATGGTTCTGAATTTGATGGTACTGAAACTGTATCATTCAACACCAACAACTCTTCCTCACTATGTTTCCCAACATACTCAGCAGGAAGTGAATCATCAACTTCTAAAGACTTATCTTGAGCAAGAGCAGTGCTTTCTGAAAGTACTTCTGAACACACTTCATCATTTATCACAACATTTGAAGATTTCATGACTGTTTTGGTTCTCAGATTGTACACTTTATAAGCTCTACTAGTGGAAGAGTATCCTAGAAAGTATCCTTTGTCACTTTTTGCATCAAACTTTTCTAGGTTTTCTCTATCACGTAGAATGTAACAGTCACTGCCAAATATCCTGAAATATTTGACAACAGGCTTCTTCCCTCTCCAGAGTTCATAGGAAGTTTTCTTGGAGTCAGGTCTGAAATACACTCGGTTGAGAGTATGACAAGCAGTGTTGAAAACTTCTCCCTAGAAGGATTTTGGCAACTTTTTGTTGTGTAACATAACCCGTGCCATCTCCTGTACAACCCTGTTTTTCCTTTCCACAATCCCATTTTGTTGAGGTGTCTTGGGCGAAGAGAACTCTTGATGAGTGCCTTGATCATTGCAGAAAATAGCCAGCTTGGTATTCTCAAATTCTCTTCCATGATCACTTCTTATTCTGGCTATCACAATATCTTTCTCAACCTGCAATTTCTTGCACAGATGTATCATCTTCTCAGAAGCCTCAGCTTTATCTTTCAAAAGCACAACCCAAGTATATCTAGTAAAGGCATCCACAACAACTAGAATATACTTCTTTCCACCCAAACTCTGAACTCTGGCAGGACCCATGAGATCAATGTGCAATAGCTCTGGAGGTCTTGAAGTTTGAACACTATTCACAGACGGATGCTTGGATTTCACTTGTTTACCTATCTGACATGGTCCACAAATGCACTTATCTATCTTCTCAAACTTAGGTAAACCAATAACTGACTCACATTTGGAAATCTTCTCTAACTGCTTATGACTGGCATGTCCCAACCGTTGATGCCACAAATCAACTTGATCAATGTTTGCACTAAAGCACTTGTTGTTCACACTTGGTGTTATGTCATAACAGTTGTCAGCTGTCCTTACACCAACACACATACAGTCACCTCCTTTATCAAGTATCTCACATTCATACTTGGTGAAAAGAACATTTAATCTGTTGTCGCAAATCTGGCTTCTGCTGAGTAAATTTGCCTTCAGTCCATCAACATACCAAACATCTTTCAACACTGGCAATCCTGGAATATCCACAGTTCCAATGCCTCTGATCGCAAATTTTCTTCCATCTCCAAAAGCGACTGTCCCAATCTTTCCTTCAAATAGGGTTTTGAATAAACCTTTGTTTCCTGTCATATGCTTGGAACAACCACTATCCAAATACCAAAGACAAGAATCACGTGCCTTTAAGGCGGTTAAAGCAGTATAGCATAAATAATTCTTATCACATATGATTATACCAAGATACTCAAGCAAAGATTTAACAAAAACAACAAGAGGCAAATACAACAAGTAGACAAGTTGATATATGAGCAAAATGATTTTCCAAAAATCCATGACAACAGGGGTCAAGGATCAGCTTAGAGGTAAAAAAATCTCAAACAAGAGAGATACCCGCTCTGATACCACTTGAACGGTTTTAGACCCCTTAAACCAACCAAATTAACCTAATTAATTAGCCAAGTGATTAACTTAGTCAATTTAAGCAATTCTAGGTTATCACAAACATACAATCATATCAAAAATATAAAGCAGCGGAAATATAAATAACACAATGATATGATTACCCAGGAAACCATACAGTAAAAACCTGGGGAGGATTTGACCTAGCTATCCCCAAGGTAAACTGAATCCACTATGCGAAAGAATCGAAGTTCATACAAAAGGACTTACAAGCTCCTCGCTTAACTTCCTAATGCTACCCACCAGTAGAACTTACTGACACGACCACGTGAATCCATGGACTCCTTCTTTCTTGGATTCTCCAATCAACTACAAGCACCCACGCTTGTTATTCTTTAAGCTCTAATGGTAGCAACTGGGTTGATCATCAAGATGTTGATACTATCTCTACCTTGAAAACCCTAAGCCTTGTGTAAAGGAAAGCTCCTCTAGATCTCACAAGAGATTTACACAAAACAGAAAAGTATGAGCAACAATACAATAGGAGCAACTCTAAAAACGTGGCTAGGGTAAACAGAAAACCCAAAACATTTAATGAGTTAAGGCTGAGCTGGAAAATTCTGCAGAAAAACATTCTGCCCGAGATTCAATCAATCGAGTCTTTCTTTCGATCGATCGAGCCAGGCCGAAATGTACCAATACATCTGCAGCCTCTCGATTCCAACTTTACATGAAAGACACAACTTTGAGCAAGCCTAAACAAGACTAAACATAATGTTTTGATCATGGTTTGCTAACATTACACATTAGAGTTCTAAATACATAAATTCCTAAATCTTTAGAACCTAACAAAAGCAACCATTAAATGGACTACAAATACATTTAGTTATTTTATTATAAATGGACTAAAAATACAGGTCCAAGTGTGTGGCCAACCTCAATTACTCGGTTGAAGATTCATAGTAGACCCCAAAGTTCTTGGTCAAAGACTTGCTTCTTCTTGCTGTATGCAAAACAGCCATTAAATTGTAGCATACACCTAATCTTAAGGTCCCAGATTGATGCTGGTTGAGGACCTAAGTGAAGACTAGCTTTTATATGGTAGGCAACTAGTTTCTCCATTTCAGAAGATGCGACATGATCATGAAGCTACACTCATTATTTACCAACACAAAAATAAAGTCATATCTCCTGGGCCTTTACCCCTGTTTTCAATTCACTACAGCTCCTATTAATATTAGCAGCAATTAAGTCGGCAGTACAGGGACGGTCCTAGGATTTCAAGTTAGGGGGGGAGCCGGAGATAAGCAAAAAAAAAAAATTCAAATACGCATTCATATAATATTAATAAACTATCAACTAAGACAAATACCCAAAAATCATTGTTTCTTAATATATTAAGATACAATCATCTACCAACAAAAACAAAATACACGAAACACTATTGTTTCTTAATACAATTATCTATGAAAAGGAAACTCGACGCTCTTTCAAATCTTCAAAATCATCTACGATTGAATCCAAACTAAATGTTGAAACTATATCCTTTTCAATGTATAACATCAAAGAGTCCGTCAAAAAATCATTTTCCATTTTGTTTCGAAGGTTAGTTTTGACCAATGTTATGAATATCGTTTTGGTGCTCATTTTGGTTTGTCTATTGGAATGGAATATTTCGGTATCAGATTGGTACCGGGTTGTTTGGGCATATTGTTTCGAAGTTACCTTTTTTATACTTTTTATTTATTTATAATTTTATATACTTATATTTCCTTATATATTATTGGTCAAAATCCATAATTTATTGAGTCTTAAAACTATAAGTCCATATTTCAGCTAATATATCAATTTCAAGTCTAAAACTCTACCCAATAATTATAATAATACTATTGATTCTCAAAAAAAAAAAAAAAAAAAAAAAAACTATTAAAACAATTTTACTATTAAAATATTTTAAAAAAATTACTATTAAAAAATTAAAATATAAAAGCTCAAGTTAAATATTAAAATAATTTTATTATTTATATATTACGTGTGGACCCACCGGCCACATAAACAAAGCCTAAAACTTTTTGTCAAGTCTCTTTGTCATTTCCAACACCTAGTCACTTGCTAGGTTCACAAAACAAGAAAGAAAACACAAAATGAGGCAATGAAAATTCAAAATAGAATTGAAGAAGGACCAACGGACGAAAAGAAAGAAGAAGAAGAAGAAAAAGAAGAAAGAAGAAAAAGAAGATGAGGCAGTAGTAGCAGCTGTCTCACCTCGGCCTCTCTATCTCTCTGTGACTCTGTCTCGCCTCTCCTAAGTTTCCTTTCTTTTCTTTTTTTTCCTTCGTCTTTTAGACTTCCACTTTCTCCGTTAGGTTTTGCTAAGTTTTTTTTTTTTTTTTTTGGATTTACATGGGTCATGGGCTCAGTTTTTCAACATATATGTAAATATATGGGCTGTATATATACTTCATGAGGGGG
Source organism: Quercus aquifolioides (assembly GCA_019022515.1). Lineage (NCBI taxonomy): Eukaryota > Viridiplantae > Streptophyta > Magnoliopsida > Fagales > Fagaceae > Quercus > Quercus aquifolioides. Next base: position 23,333,122 of record CM032328.1, on the reverse strand, counting down.
GCCTGAGCTAAAAACTAAGGGGAACCTAAGCTTATATATATATATATATATTTGAAAATTTTAAGCTGCTAATTTTTTTTTTTTTGGGCCCAAGGGGGCCCGGGCCCCCTTAGGCTCTCACCTGGTCCGTCCCTACCACAGTATAACAAGCTGTCTTCCTCTAAATTAGCATTTCTGGAAGCTTTAATTGGGCAGTGCAATTTGAATAAGATTTTTGACTAGAGATGTGTCTCTAAGTTGATGGTGATTACAAGAACCCAGCTTACAGTCACTATGTGCCAAAACACAATCTTTACTAGTCATAAGGGATATCTTATGCCTGCCAATCATTGTGAACCTAGTCCGTGGTCTCCATCATGTACCGCTATGAACCAAAACTCCTCACTGCAATTGCTGCCTAGTCATGCCACAGTTCTATGGTGCCTCCACCATGAGTCCGTCGGAAAATGTAAATTACAAAATAGCATCAAAAGTTAATAAAAGTACTTCCATAAATGAAGTCCAAAATATAATAAAAATATTACAAGCTCCATAATCATAATAATAAGACAATTATTACAAGTCCAAATTTCATAATAATAACAACAGTTGTTCATATGTTTAGAAAGGACAACATCACAACATCAAGAGACAGACTAGAAGAGATGGGGCAATCCATTGTTGGGTCATCCTTGCTCTACTAGTGGATATCCATATTCATGATACCTTCAGGGAGACCACTTTTAATTGCGATTGGGTGACTTCTACATTAAAACATGAGTTCAAAAATAATTTAGCAAAAACATTTTAAATGCTAAATACAAAAACAAAATGCTGTCTGTGTCTCACAAAATCAACATGAACCATTAATCGTGGAATATATAGTTCACATCGACATATCTATACCAATATTCTATTTTAAAGGTTCTTTTTAGTTATCCATCTTAGCACATGAACTCAGTCTTCTAAAAGCAATAATAATAATAATAATAATAATAGGAGAATGTTAACCACCAACGCTTGGTGCTTGTTAAAGTGCCAAAAAAACAAAAAAAATTGTCAGAAAAAGTCAAAAAAAATCCCAAAAAGTACCTACAAAACTGAAAAAATGACATAAACTGCAAAAAAAACAAAAATTTTGTTAGAAAAAAGTTTGTAGTTAACATGCGGTGCCCATTAACACAACCTATAATAATAATATCACAATCCATGCTTTACTCATGTCTTTTACTCAACTATAACCTCGGTAAGAGTGTAGTAGAAAAAACATATTCTCACAAATACTTCAAGGTTCCAGATACCAACATTGATTAACTATATGCCTTGTCTAAGCTAACACACTTAACAAAAACATTTTAACCTCTAAGTTAAAAAAAAAAAAAAAAAAAAAAAAGGAGAATGTCTATTAGAAATTTTCTGGATCCCAGCCAATGTATGAAATGAATCTAACAAAACCCTCTTTAATTTTATGCTCAGACATTACAAATATACCAGTAAAAAGGACAAATTAAAGTCCAAACCAGTTTTGAGTTAAACTTTTTCCTAAAAGAATATTCTAAAATATCAAACCGACACATCACGTCAACCTGCGAGCTAAATACATTTTCTTAACCATCAAGTGAACAGTTGATAAAAACAACTAAACATAAAAATTTGAAGCCTGTTTCTTTTCCTTTTGTTTTTGCTTTTTTGAGATTGTATAAAAATTTTAAGCGTTGATGCAACCAGTCCATGACTTTACGAAGATGAAGAAGATACAAGAAACCACATAGCAACATGCTTTTTATAAATGACAAAATAATGACACATGTTAGCAGCGCTGGCCCTAGGCTTAGGCCATTTAGGCTATGGTCTAAGCCCCCAATTATGGGGCGGTAAGGTTTTCTTTTTTAATTAAATAAAAAATGTGAATTAGGTGCATATTTTTCCCACTTTTAAGAAAACCTAAAATATTAGATTTATGCTAGTATATTACAAGTTTTATTATATAAGTCATATAAATTGATATATCACCAATTACAGAAGTAATTCATTACTCATTTATTCTTTTGTTGTGTCACATCATTGCCACATCAGTTTGTAAGCTTTTTGAAATAAAGTTTTTAGTAAGTTTAGCATTTTCACCATAAAAAATAATATGAATTAATAAAAATACAGCCCAATTAACATTAAGTGAATGAAAAATGCTAAAGCTAATACAAATTTTATGACAAAAAACTTCAAGCTAATGTGACAGGAATATGATTAGTGTCACTTAAATCTTATAATAAGGACAAAGTTTGGCTACAAATTTGGTTGTAGCCTAAGACAAGAATATGATTGGTATCACTTAAATAATACAATAAGATAAATTTTGGCTGCAAACTTAGTTGTAGCCTAAGACTACAGTTTCCATTTTAAAAAAATGAATATGACTACATATTTCGAAAATCTAAACATTGGATTGTATATTCTTTATGCTCTTAACACACATGTCAAATTTTGTATCAATCAGATGTTATTTACTATATGATCTTTAAACGTATTTTTTATGTATAATTTTAGACTACAAAAACTTGCAATTTAAACAAATGATTGACAGCGTAGTTGTTGATCTTTAATCTCTTAGAAATTTTACAAGTTTAGAGGATATAAGAATAAAATATAATCTAATAGTGGATTTGTCAAAATTTATATCCAATAAAAAGATGGACAAAGTTTAGCTTCAAAATTGGTTGTAGCCTTATGCTACAACCTTACTCAATATTTTTTTTATTGGAGGTGAATTTTGACAAATCCACCATTAGATTACATTTTCTTCTTATATCCTCAATTCTTGCGAAATTTCTAGAAAAATAAAAATCAATTACTATGTCATCAATAAATTATTTAAATTGCAAGTTTTTTTAATTTAAAATTATGCATAAAATATAAGTTTATAGATCATATAATAAATAATATCCAATTGACACAAAATTTGACACATGTATTAAGAGCATAAAGAACATGCAATTCAACAATTAGATTTTCAAAATATGTAGTAATGTTTATTTTATTAAATAATGTTGTAGCCTTAAATTAGGCTACAATAAATTTTGTAGTTAAACTTCGTCCTAAAAAGATATTGAGTGAAGTTGTAACCTTAAACTACAACTAACTTTGTAGCCAAAATTTATCCTTATAATAAATGAATGTTTGAATAACTTTTTTTTTTTTTTTGGGTGATATTCTAATTTGTAAAACCTATATAGTAAGTATCATTAACTCACTTTGGGTGATTAGTGATATTAATTAATAAGTAAGAATTCATTTTTCTCAAAAAACAAAATAAGAATTAATAATAGATTTGAAATAATAAAAAATAAACTAAATATTATTTAAGTGATACTTTGTGTAGGGACACAATTTACGGCCCAAGCCCAAAGAAGAATTGGGTTATGACCCAATGAGCCCAATACAATAAATTTGTAGAGAATGGGTTAAAGAGTTAGGCCTTAATGAAGTTAACAACGGCTACTAAGGATTTAGAAGATGATCAAACAAGAACAAGACTCAATGGGTTGAATAAATTGACTGTCCAAGGAGATAATTTAGAGTATAAATCAACATAACAGTTTATAAGTACAATTTTGATTACTACAGTGTAGGAGGTCTTTCACATTATATAGTTCATTTCAGACCATCTTGATCCTACACTTGTTAATCATCTAAGCCTTCACTTAAGAGCATGTCCCATCAGACATCTTCTTTGGTTGTTTGTGAATTCTGGTAGCTGAGACTGCACTGTTCAGGGGTCCTCTCCACATAAATGTAGCCAGAAAAGTTGCTGCAGTGCATTTAATGCGGTGGTAGCAGCTTTTCCTTTAGATATTTCTGAGTTCCTATCGCCTTTGTACGTGCCTGAAACTCATCCTTATCGTTAAAACTTCCTGGAAGGTCACCTAAATTGCCCAAATACTGATTTGATCAATATCCATCGTATCCTAGAAGGAGTCACTCCTCGGACTATATTCCTCCATTCTTTCCTTATGTGATTCTCAACTTTGGGACCTCTCCCAATCATTTACTCCTCCTTGGACATGTTCATGTCCTCAAATAAGGCCCAAGGCCCAATATACAAATTCGGGCTCTTACCCCCACACTTTGTGTTAGGGACATATTTTATGTAATTGGTTAATCCTTTGACAAAATACACTTTACTTGTAATTGGGTAAATCTATGATGAGTTTAAAACTTCAAGAAACATGTTGTTCAAGTCAAGTTTTAAAACCATGAAGATCTAACCAAGAAACAAGTGAAGAAGAGTTGTTCATTAAATCTCAACAGATAGCTCACAAAAACAGTATCTATCGAGATTTAAGAATGAAGCTTGACAGAAGCTGAATTTGTTGAGATCTACAAAATCAGAATTTTCGTATCTGATTTTTGGCCCCAGCTGACATGTATGTGTAGGGTTTCTTTTCTCATAACCCTAGACATATATAAAGCTTATTTTAAAGGTCTTAATGTAATGGAGAACACATGCAGAAAGTGACCTAGTTCATTATTCTCTCTGAAGAAGCTACTGCGTCTTTGCGCCATAGGGTTTTGTGACCAAGGAGCTTCCTGATCTTCATTGTTGATAAAGTGAAGAACTTTGCGGTCAACAACATCTTTAAGTTGCTGGAGTTAGTCACGTACTGGGATCCGTACAAAAAGGTGGCGTTCATATATTGAAGAATTCAAAGGTTCTGAAGCGATAAAAGGTTTTTGCTGTAAGTTCATCTACGGCGATTGTAGAGTCTAGGGAGAAAAGTTTTGTACTAGATCTAAAACTTCTCTTTACTATAGTGAATTGCTTTTTGGGAAGGTTTCCACCTAGGTTTTTTTTTACTGTGAAACTAGTTTGTTTCATTGGTTTTCCTGGGTCATCATATCTTGTCTTATTTACTATTCTGCTGTGCATGATATTGACATGATATTAATGTTTGTTTGTTTTAATAAGGTTTATTCATAATAAATCTAATTAAAAACTTGGGTTTAAAACTTGTTAATTATATCAATCGGGGTCTAAATTTCCTATCACTTAGCATTAAAAAGATTCCTCTAAAATTTTTGCCTAAAACCTCAAAATATCTTGAGCCGACCATTTATTAGGCATTGAGCTGAGAATACAACTTTTCAGCACGAATGCACAAGTAAATTGACAAAGGATGTTTCTCACAAAGAAAACACAAGTCAACCGCTTCAATAGAGATTAACACCAATGCTCATTTTAAGACAAGGCATTAAATAGAACTTATGCTTTGATTTTTCAGGTAAGTATTTGGCTGATCTTATATTGAAAAATTACATTTGAAACAGAAAAATTCTTCAAAGATTTTAAGCCTAGATGTAGATCTTGGATGTCAGCATACTAAACCAGAGATAAGCATAGATTCATACTATTGACACAACTATATCCAGAAATACCAATCACAATCTTCATTATTATTTTAAATGCAAGAAAAAAAAAATTAGACCAAAAGAGTTTGGACACGTAATAGTCTCTAAAATAGAAGTTGACAATCTAGATGATTAAACATATACAAACCCCCACCCCCCCCCCCCCCCCAAAAAAAAAAAAAAAAAACACAAACAAACAAACCAACAAAATCCAAACAGAGAATGAATTAATTAAACAAAAATTTAAAACAATCTTCAACATCTTATCCCAAATGTCCACATAAACTTCAAATTAATAATCAAAACCCCATAATCCTAAAATCTAAACCTAGAAACCAATAGAAAAAGAACATGGGCAAATCATCAAACAAGTCAAATACAAAGGAAAACACATATATAACATCCAAAAAACCCAAAAAGGAAAACAAAGAACATTTTTTACCACTTAAGATCTAGTAGAAATCCATAAATACCTCAAATTACAAACTAAAAAGGTCTTCCATCTACAGACTTCAATTTTTTTCCAACCCAAACTTTCTTTTCAAACGAACTACTTTCAATGCAATTATAAGTGATATCATATCTTTGATGTCATCACAAAAACGAAAATACCAATACCTCCAAGACTTCTTCACTAGTAAGGTGCAACAAACACTCCAAAATCCCACAACAAACCCAAGTCCGATGCTAATGTAGAACCATAACCTTACATAATCATCTTCATCTTGTTTGTCTTCAATACTACCACTGGTAATAGTTGGGCTATCAAATTTTTCATCTCCTGGACACTTGGTTAGAAGAGGAGACCCACACAATGAAGGGTTGCCCTTGTATATAGATGCATCATTAAGTGTTTGGAGTTGATTAGAATTTTTCCTGTCAAGTTGTTGAAAGATAGGTTCAAGTGTGCCAAGAAAGTCAAGGAAGACAAACTTTTAGGAATTGGTCCAGAAAGACTATTATTCAAGAGATCAAGTGTTTCAAGCCACAGTAAGTTTCCAATATTATTAGGAACATTTCCAGTCAGATGATTGATTGACAAGTTCAATGTACCCAATCCTATGAGGCGAGATAGTTCATTGGGAATTTCTCCTATCAAATTATTCCCGGAAAGATCAATGCTGTTAACAAACTTGAGAGTTCTACCATATTAAAGCCCCTGTCCTTTTGTCACTAACATTGTTTCCTCCTGATAGGTTGAAAAAGAGATGTAATTTTGATCAATGCCGTAAATCAAAGCAGTTAAATTGTCCAAACAATCTGGAATGCCACCATAAAGATTGTTTTGTGCAAGATCTATGATGTGAAGGCCTGGAAGATTGCACCATTGTCGAGGAATGATTCCATTGAATAGATTTGAAGGTAAGCGTAGCATTCTGATGCGTGATCCTATCCATGATGGAAGGTTCCCTGAGAGATGATTTCCACCAAGATCAATGCTCCAAAGAGAACAATTTTGCAACGAAGAAGGAATTTCTCCATAAAGATTGTTGTTGCTCAACACTAATACTTTGAGTAAACTCAAGAAACCCATTGAGCTTGGAATTTTTTCAGATAGAAGGTTGTATGCAAGATCCACAACTTCTATATTTTGTGACTTATTCCAATGAGGAAGCTCCCCTAAAAGCTGATTGCTCCCGAGGCAAAGTACTTCAAGACCTTCTATTTTTGGTATGGACAAGGGAATTGTACCAAAAAGGTGATTCTTTAAGATATCTAATATTTGCAACTTTGGCATTAGATCACTAATATTTGACTTGATAGGGCTTGAAAAGAAATTACTTTAAAGATATAGCTCGGTCACATTTGTAAAACAATGTGGGATAGGACCCTTGAAGCGATTATAACTTAGATCAAAATAAGTTAGATTTGGAAATACTAAGTACTGTGGAAACTTCCCGCTGATCTGGTTGTTTGATAGATCCAAGACAGTGAGTTGAGAAGATATCTTAGAGAACCAATCCTTAGGTATAGTTCCGGAGATTTGGAGCCAATGAGACAACTCACTAGATTAAGATATTTAAGCTTGAAAGGAGGAACCCAGTCATATGTCACATTGAAAATTAGAGATTGGTTTTTAGAATTTGTTACTTTAAAATATTCTAGTCTAGTGAGATTTATCAAATGGGCTTCTGTTATGACACCTTTCCAAGAATTCCATTCAAGATCCAAATCAACTAGCTCTGTGAGTTGTCCAAGACTTTCAGGAATGGTACCATTCATCTTATTTTCCGAGAGGGACAATAGTTTCAAGGATGACAAGTTGCCAATAGAAAATGGAATTGAACCCCAAAAAGAGTTGCAACAGAGATTGAGGTTTGTCAGGCTTCCAAGCCTCCCCAATGACTTAGGAATTTTCCCTACCAACCTGTTATAACTCAAATCTAGGGACTCCGTGCTATTGTTTAAGAAAGTAGAGAAATTAACTAAAAATCTGTCAATATTGCCATTGAAATTGTTCCTTGAAAGATCTATAGTCTTCAATTTACAAAAATTTCTAAAGAAGCCTGGCAATTGACCTGTGATGTTTTCATTATTACTCAAATCAAGGTCCTCAAGATTTCTTAGGTTCACAAAATCATATGGAATACTACCTTGCAAAGCATTATAGCTGAGATCGAGTTTTGTGAGGCTGGTAAGATTAAACAACCACCGAGTTATGGAAAAGTTAAATTGGTTGAATGATAAATCAAGAACAGAAAGAGAGCTGAAATTAATAAATGGAAGGGAAAGAGGAAGGCTTCCAAGCTCACAAGAAGATAAATGTAACTCAAGGAGGGAAGGAAGCATATTAATTGCTTGCAACCAATCTGCTCTGACACCACTTAAATTCACTCTCGCCATACCTAGGTACTTCAAAGAACAGAGACCTGACAGCCAATCCAAATTTTTGGAAGAGAATGAAGAGAAAATTGGTGGCCAATCCAAATTTGGAAGAATGTAGCCATTTCTGTCCAGGTCAAGATGTATCAAGCTCAACAAATTGCCGAGATGAGGAGGAATTTGCCCAGAAAAGGATGCGTAAGAGAGATTGAGATATACCAAGTTCTCTAGCATGCCAAAAAATTTAGGAATTTGAAGTCCTATAAAATCATTTGCGCTTAGATCCAAGTAATTTAAATATTTCAAGGGAATCAAAGAAGCACTTATCTTACCACCTAGGCATGAATTGCAATATTGAACATCATAAGCAAAGTGTTAACGTATATAGTGTTATGGGCTTTAGGCCCAACTAGATTACTTGTATAGCACACATTCTTGTACTACACTCTTACTTGTACTGCACTCATATGCCTCATATATAAAGGCACTCATGTATATTCTTTCATTGAAAAATATAATACAATTATTCAGTATTTTCTAACATGGTATCAGAGCCACTGTTCTGATCTTTTCTCAGCAGTCTTGTCTTTATTGGTGTTACTCCATTCTCAACATCGCTTCCGCCTCATAACAGCCTCCGCAGCCTTTCACCGTTGAACCTCCGACGTCTTCTTCTAGCTGTTGTCCTTGGGTTCCAAACCTGCAGCCGCCATCGTTGAGGAGTTTCACACTGCAAAGACCACTGCCCTTTGAGTCATCGCTGCGAATATTGCTCCGATTATTTTTCTGCAGGTACCACTGAGATCGTCTTGCGCCAATCTACAAAATCGTGGAAGCCTCGAAGCCATCGAAGACTGCAAGCGACTCCACGTGCAGCTCAAAGGCTCTGTTACACATCTCACGCGCCCCACGCGCCACTGCATAACTGGGTTGCCTTTTCACACGCTCCCATGCGCCGCGTCATCAAGTCACGCGCCGTCATGAGCCTACACGCGCTGTCACGCGCCTCAACCCCTCCTGCTGACGCCTTTGCTGATGTCATTTTGCCACGTCAGCCCTAGTTGCGTCATCGCTGACGTCACTTCCTTACATCAGCCGCTGACGTCATCGTTTGACTTTTGTTGGTTTGATCGTTGACTTTTTCCCATAGTTGACTTTTTGCAGTCCAGGTGCTTCTTACCTAGTTTTTCGCGTAGATTTCATTTTTACAGTCCATTTTTGCATATTTTGCTTCTAAATGAAGAATAAGGACAAGTCTTCTTCCTTTTGCAACAATCATCGCCAACAATCCAACAAACATTTTTGCAATTTTTGGAAACGTTTTGGCCACAATATTGAGACTTACTATCATCGCAACAAATTAGTTGTGTCCATTTCTGCTGCTACTGTTGCTAACACTGAGAGTGTCCAACCAATGGCTCCTCTCTCTGCACAGTCTAAGTCTTCTGGATCCACTTTCTCCATTTCCAGAGATGATCTTATAAATATCATCGCCAATGTCATTCGTATGGTTGGTAATGCATCTTATTCCTCTTCTCTCTCAACTTTATCTGGTATGTCTCCTACATCTTGGCTTATGAATTCTGCTTGTTGCAATCACATGACACCTTACTCGTCCTTATTTTCTGACCTTACACCTGCACCGCACCCTCTTAATATTCGCACAGCAAATGGTTCCATAATGTCTGGTCATAATATAGGTTTAGTTTCAACCTCCAACTTCTCGGCTCCTTGAGTCTTTAATGTTCCTGACCTTTCTTATAATTTATTTTCTTTGGGACAATTGGCTGAGTTGGGTTATCGCATTACCTTTGATTATTCTTGGTGCATTGTGCAAGATCCTAGGATGGGATAGGAGCTTGGGACCGGTCCCAGAGTTTGGTGTATGTTTCCCGTGGACAACCTTCGTCTTCCACTTGTTGCTCCTGTTTCTGTTGCTGCAGCTACTGCAATTTCTTCCACTCCTTCCCTTGCACTTTGGCATGCTTGTCTTGGTCACGCATCTTCCTCTCGGGTACAACAATTGGCTTCTAGAGGTTTGTTAGGTTCAATGTCTACAGAAAATTTTGATTGTGTTTCATGTCAGTTAGGAAAACAACCAACTTTGCCTTTCAATACTAGTGAATCAATATCCACTAATATCTTTGACCTTATTCATTCCGATGTTTGGGGGCCTTCCTCTGTCTCTAGTATTGGTGGGTCTAGATATTTTGTTTTCTTTGTTGATGATTACTCTCGCTATAGCGGGATTTTTAATATGAAACATCGTTCTGAATTATTGGAAGTATATTCTAATTTTGCAAAAATGGTTGAAACTCAGTTTTCCAGACGCATCAAAATTTTTTGATCTGATAATGCTCTTGAATACACTCAATATGCTTTCCAAGCTGTTTTGCATTCCTATGGCACTGTTCATCAACTAACTTGTCTAGGTACCTCTCAGCAAAATGGTAGAGCCGAACGAAAACTTCGTCATATTCTTAACACTGTTCATGCTCTCCTTCTCTCTGCCAAAGTTCCTACTCCTTTTTGGGGTGAAACTGCTCTTCATGCTGTTCATACTATTAATCGCATTTCGAGTCCTATTATCCAAAATCAAACTCCATATAAGCACCTTTTTGGGTCACCTCCAAACTATCACCACCTTCGCTTCTTCGGTTCTGCTTGTTTCATTTTTCTTCAGCCACATGAGCATAACAAACTTGAGCGTCGGTCAAGGCTTTGTTGTTTTTTTGGCTATGGCGAAACTCAAAAGGGGTATAGGTGTTATGATCCTGTCTCTCATCGTCTTCGTATCTCCCGCAATGTTGTTTTTTGGGAACATCGCCTCTTTGTCGAACTCTCTCATTTCAATGCTTCCCTGTCTTCCTCCTCTGTCTTAGATCTTTTTCCAGATGAGGCACATATTCCTTCTGTAGCTGCTCCTGATCTTCCTGTAGTTGCTCCTGATTCTGTTGCTGTAGACTTCTTTGTCCAACCACCAGATATCACTGATCCCTTTCCTAGTTCACCCTTTAATGAACAAGTGGAAGATGAACAGGTTGAAGACGAGCTACCCAACCCCAATCCTGAGCTTGGGTCTCCTGCTCCTGCTCCGCCTGAAGATCTTGCACAAGACATTCCACCTCGTCACTCAACTCGGGTAAGATCTATTCCTGCACATTTACTTGACTATCATTGTTACACTGCCCTTGCTACACTACACGAGCCTCACACCTATCGTGAGGCTTCCATTGATCCTTTATGGCAGATTGCAATGAAAGAGGAACTTGATGCATTATCTAAAAACCATACTTGGGATTTGGTGACACGTCCTCCTGGGAAATCTGTGGTTGGTTGTAAGTGAATCTACAAGATTAAGACTCGCTCTAATGGGTCCATTGAGCGCTACAAAGCTCGTCTTGTTGCAAAAGGTTTTACACAAGAGTATGGGATTGATTATGAAGAGACCTTTGCTTCGGTTGCTCGTATCTTATCTGTTCGTGCCCTCTTAGCTGTTGCTGCTGCCAATAAATGAGACATTTTTCAGATGGATGTCAAAAATGCATTCCTTAATGGGGATTTAAGTGAAGAAGTGTATATGCAACATCCTCCTGGTTTCTCTGTTGACTCAAACAAGGTCTATCACCTTCGACGTGCACTTTATGGCCTTAAACAAGCTACACGAGCTTGGTTTGCCAAATTTAGCTCTACCATCTCTCGCTTGGGTTACATGGCCAGTCATTTTGATTTTGCCTTATTTCTTCGTCGCACTGACAAAGGCACTATTTTACTTCTCCTATATGTGGATGATATGATCATAACTGGTGATGACCTCAGTGGCATTCAAGAACTCAAGGCTTTTCTCAGTCAGCAATTTGAGATGAAAGATCTTGGACATCTCAGCTACTTCTTGGGTCTTGAAATCACTCATTCTACAGATGGACTTTATATTACTCAAGCTAAGTATGTCTCTGAACTCTTGTCTCAAGCTGGACTCACTAATAGCAAGACTATTGACATTCCAGTTAAGCTTAATGCGCATCTGACTCCCTCAGGGGGAAACCATTATCTAATTCTTTTCTTTACAGACGCTTGGTTGGCAGCTTAGTTTATCTCACTGTCACTTGTCCAGACATTTCCTATGCTGTTCACTAGGTGAGCTAGTATCTGTCTGCTCCACGATCGACTCACTATACTGCTGTTATGCGTATTCTTCGATACCTAAAGAGCACTCTCTTCCATGGTCTTTTCTACTCTGCTCAGTCTCCTCTTATTCTCCGTGCATTTTCTGATGATAATTGGGTAAGAGATCCCACTGATCACAGGTCCACCACTGGTTATTGCTTTCTTTTTGGTTCTTCTCTGATTTCTTGGCGAAGCAAGAAACAAACTCATGTGGCCCGCTCCAGTACTGAAGCAGAATATCATGCCCTTGCTGATACCACATATGAGCTCCTTTGGCTACGATGGCTTCTCAAAGACTTAGATGTGTCTACATCCTCTACTACTCCTCTTTATTGTGACAACCAGAGTGCTATTCATATTGCTCACAATGACGTCTTCCATGAACGGACTAAACACATCGAGATCGATTGTCATTTTATTCGTTATCATCTTGTCCATGGTGCTCTCAAGCTGATCTCAATCTCCTCTAAAGATCAACTTGCAGATATCTTCACCAAATCACATCCTAAGGGACGCCCTCGTACTTTGGTTGACAACCTCAAGTTGGTCTCACATCTACCTTGAGTTTGAGGGGGGCTGTTAACGTATATAGTAACTAGATTACTTGTATAGCACACATTCTTGTACTACACACTTACTTGTACTGCACTCATATGCCTCCTATATAAAGGCACTCATGTATATTCTTTCATTGAAAAATATAATACAATTATTCAGTATTTTCTAACACAAAGAGTTTCAATGCATTCCGAAGGTCAAGTCTAGTAACATGATATGATTTGTTGTTGCGCTCTATGCCTCTCCATTGGCAACAATCTTCGCCAACCCAAGAAGAAAGCCTACCTGAAGGATCAGCGAGGCCTTTCTTGAAGCTGAGAAGGGCTTCTCTTTCAGTATGGATGCATTTGACATTAGTGTGAACTTCACTGCATGAACTGAGTTTGATTATCCCCAAAGGAGAAGACGCAAACAAGGAGAGTAGAAGAAATAGAATAGTAAAATTACTCATGGAGTTTATCTCGAAACTGAAATCCATGCTGCTAAAAATGTGTCTTGAGTGATTTCTATGAAACGAAAGCCATGTTTGAGGATGGATATTAATCGGTGGGATCACTCATCTGGAAGATTTTACAACCACAGAATGGTCTGGTCAATGATGAAAGTTTTTCCACAAGAATTGTTTGTGCATGAGTGTCTTTCTTTCCAAAGCGTAAACAATGGTTTTGCCTTATGCGTGCGGTTTAGTTTAAAGATTTTTTGTAATGGAATTATGGAAATAGCCCTGGCCATTTGATAAATCACTATTTTTTTTTCTTTTTTAATAGACACCGTCGGTTCCACACCCCCCCCCCCCCCCCCTTATTCCAGGCTCCAGCTAGCATCTGTAATACCCGAATGTGCATGTAATATTTTGACTGGAGATGATTATAGTCATTCGAATAGTATAAAATATTATCACGTTGGCAATGACCTTTCCCCAATTATTTGTGGTGTTGGCCACAATTATTTATGTTGATATGTTTTGGTGTTTTGACAGATTGATTCTTCATTATATGTCCTCTCCTCTTATATCATTGTTTTGATTTTAGTTGGGTTAATCTGTAGTTGTTTTTGAAGTGGAATTTTGAATTTATGTCATAATATATTCTATTTTGCGTGTAAATCATGTTTCACGTGATGCACAAATACTTTGTAATTTCAAATTAGAATTCTTTTCTATTTTGATATTTTCTTTTTTTAATAAAAATAATAATTAAAAAAAACTTGTCCCAAATTACATCACGAAACTAATTAGTATGATATAAACTTTGACATTTTTTTTTACCTTAAGGCGAAATGTATATTGTTTACCATTTAATTAAAAAAAGAAAAAGAAGATAATACAATGCCTTTTACACCCATAATTTTTGTAAAATGTTTCTACATGCCAATTTTAAATGTGAGGTAAGAAAGTAACTTTCTACTATGGAAAAAATTATTCAATACAACTGGAAGACCGTGTCAATAGTGCCTAGCGGCCCTCTAACCAATAAATGCTACAATATGTTAAAAAATATATTTTATTAGAGTCACAAAGAAGAAAGGGAAGAACCCTTGATTTCGAGAGGGCAAAACTTGTACTTAGGAAAGAAAGCAATTGGAATATATGGCCTTCCCACACCATTGTTGAACGCTTAGAAGCTTTATCATCTTAATTCATATTTATAAAAAATAAAAAAATTATCCTAGAAGTTGTTTCTAACTATTGATTGATTTGCTTTACGAATGTTAAAAAAATTGCTATTTAAACTAAAAAAAATAAAATTTAAAAGAACAATAGACTTTATTTCAAAAACTGATTAATTGATTGTAAAATTTATATATAAGAATTAAAAGCACAAAACACAATCATGTCCAACTATTGAAAAAATTGAAGCAAGCTCCCAAGCGCCCAAATATTATATAAGGCAAATAAAAAAGATAAAATTCTAAAAGATCTTATACGATTTTTAAAGTTCATATAAAATAACTTTAGGTTAACTAATAACAATTTTTTCTCAAATCATTTAAATTATAAACCTCACATTTAAACTTTCAAATACAATTCTAATAGTTCACGCTAATGAGGGGAAAAAATTATTTCATTTATGCATGTGCAATACGATACATTAATATCAAAGTAAAGGTAAAAAAATTCAAAAAGACCAACAAAGAATAGGTAAAAATATGTGGAATACAGGTTGAAAGTTGACAAAATAGTATATATGTTGCCAAAGTGACATACCCATCAAATCAAAATTTCCAAAGCCCATAAGAAGTTCTTCCCATATCCAATCACAACCCTCACAAAACTCACGATGACCTCCGACCTCCACATCAAAACCACAAGTCATTGTCAGTCAAAATCAAAACCACAAGACCTATACTCTGGTTTTAGCCAACTTATATGGGTTAGGGTGAGATGGGCTAGCCTGATAAGGTTAGACATGTGTCGTTGATGGTAGAAGCTAAAAGACATCCTTCCCAGTTTGGAGAATCTCATATGTGTGTTTGAATTGGGATGATGTAAAGGGCTACAAGCAGGTATATATAAAGAAGCAGAAGTGCAAGAGGTGAAAACTCAAAGTGTGTGTGTGTGTGTGTGTGTGTGTGTGTGTGTGTGTGTGTGTGAGAGAGAGAGAGAGTCTTAAAACGATGAACCAAAGATAACTAAAAGATCATATCTTTTATTATGAAACAATGTTCAAGGAGAGTGCCACACAACAAAACCTCATGGCTCATACTCTCCCATGCACATGAGATCTCTCATTCTTATATATATATATATATATATATATATATATATATGTATGTATTAATTTGAATGTGTCAAACAAATCCTTGAGTAATTGATTATTACAAAATATATCGCTTATGACTTTGGTTTCACTTTAATTTTAATTATGAAAATTATTATTTTGTGAGGGACTTTGATTTGCATCACCACTAAAAAGATTCTTAAAATCCCTAGATTTTGTTGCAGATATAATTTATTACTAAAAAAACTATATAATTTCAAGACTACAATTTTTGCTTAATTAGGATTTGACATTGCTTATTTTTCTTGTAAAAGTTATGATATAAAAAAATTTGAAAGACAGATTTCTATTTTTAATTGGACTTTTTTAGTAAATTTTTCTATTTTTACTAATTTAATGTATTTATTTATATTTTAAATAATTATTAAATTAAAGGTAAACTACATATTTGATCTCTATCCTTTACACCATATTTCAATTTAGTCCATAACCTTTCAATTGTGTCAATTTGGTCCCTAACCTTTCTGTGTTGTGTCAATTTAATCTCTATCGTCATCTTTTGAATGGAAGTTGGTGACGTGGCAAATGGTCAAAATAAAAAATTTGTTTATTGCCACCTTGACTACCGCCTAGTCTAACATGTCAAAATAATCTTAGAAAAATATATAAAAAAAGTGTGTAATTTTTGGGATCAAAATTCCTAACCCATGATTACTTCACATTTTTTCTTTTTTTAAACCCAAGTCAACTATTTTTGTTTGATAAGAAAGCTTCCTGATTTCATTAAACAACGGTAAATGTAAATTAAATCCAAAATCCCTGCCTCCCTAAAATCCAAAATCACCAACAATGAGGACGACAGCACCTTCTCCTTCCAGCAACGCCTTCTCTATTCCAACAACACCAGGCCTTCTCCTAGCCGGTTTGTTTTCAACCCGTCAAGCCATTCAAATTCTATCAGTACACAAACTCACCTGCTATTCTTACTCCTTTGCGATGATGGCGACAATAGTGGCCTTGGCAAAGACTTTCTTCCTTGTACTTAAAAAGTGCAGCACTTGCACTCCAAGCTAAAAAAATAAAAAATAAAAAAAATAAAAAAGCATGTCTCCAGAGAGCAAAAGGTTGAACGGAAGCTGGCGGTGAAAACTGGGTGGAGATGTTATGGTGTTCTAATTTAGTTTTAAGTATTTTTAAAATCTTAATGAATACTTTAAATTTGACTTGTTATTATTTTATGTGTATTTTAGTATTTTTAAAAAAGTTGATGTGTACCGTGCCATATCAACTGTTTGTAAAATAGTTTGTGGCTATAGCCACGTCAGCAGTTTCTATCCAAGAGATAACGGTAAAGATTAAATCGACACTACACTAAAAGGTTAGGGACCAAATTGACACAATTGAAAGGTTAGATACCAAATTGAAATATGGTGTAAAAGATAGGGACCAAACATATAGTTTACCGTTAAATTAATTATAACGTTATCATGGTTCAATCTTAAAACCTTGAACCTTTCATTTTCAGTGTAAGATTAAATATTTCACTAACTCCTCATCTTCCATATTAAATCTTTCATATCTTTATAATTGTGGTGTACATATTAATTCATTTTAATTAAATAATATTAGAATGCTACAACACATTCTTTTTTCATATGTCCCACATTTGTTATCACTCAATACCCTCTTATATTAAGCATATAACGACTGAAATATAATCGCGGTTATTACTGTTTATCATGTACCCCGGAATGTATCCTTTAATTTAAATAATCATGTGCCTCTCTTTTGCCAAGTTAAACGAATCACGGCTTACCGTTTACAGGCTTTTTATTTTTTTATTTTTTGGTTATTTTATGGGCTTAGTGTTGATTTTCTAGCCGACGTTCAGCTGCCACATTTGAGAGTATTTTATGGGCTTAGTATGTTCCTTCACTGAAATTAATATTTGGCCCAGCATTTCCAATTAATAAAATTCTTTCAATTTTCTTTAAAGGCATTTATCAATGTCATGATGATGAAGGTGGAAACAAGAATGTGGAATCAGCTACATAGTGATACCAAATGTAACTATGAGCCCAAAAGACGTTTGGTTCTAGACCTTATAGAATTCACGTGCGGTAACCAAATTATCATACTTCATTCTCTTGATCCTTCTATCCTTGTTATGATATATAGTTTCGTGAAGATCATTGAAGTAATTGACAGGGGAAAGAGGTTGTGTTTCTGCTCTCTTCTTCATCATCCTCAAAAAGTTAACACTTACCACATATTTCTAAAAGCTCAAAAGCAAAAAAAGTAGATAATTTGATATATTTTACTAATTTACTTCTTCTTAAAAAATATTAAATAAAATTTTACTGATTAACTCCCAACTACGTGTCTTTTCTTCTTCTATTCTGTATTTTTTTTTTTAAATTAAATCGGTAAATATATTATATAACATATGAACAAAAGATATATTATTATTTTTAAAAAAAATATGATTAATTATTTGAAACTATTTATATGCATTAATGATTGTTGCATTATATTTATAATTTTATTTTAGACTATAAAAAATTCATGGACAAAAATTGTGACAAAGTATGTGGTTGTATAATAATTGTTAAAATGTTATTGATTGTATACATGTTGTATATACATAGGAAAAAATATATATTAATCGTCTCATTTTTTAGCCATCTCCCAAAGATTAATTTCTATCTCCGCCACTGCACATAACAGATTGAGTTGTAGAGAAAGAGTGGTAACTATATATAAAAGTAACAAGCAATTAATCATAATCTGCAACATAGAATAATTATGACAAAAATTGTCAAAGACTACATTTAGTAAAAATGAGCTTGATTAACTAATCAAAGAGATTACAACAGCTTTATATACTAGCTGATATAAGCAAATACCAGAATAAACTATACTAACCAACTAAATAATTCTCTAACTCACTCTTACAATCTACAACTAATCTAAGCTACAAGTCGTTTAGTAACAATCATAAGAAAAGCTACAGTCGTTTATCTCCTTCTTCTAGTTTGCAGTCTTGTGCTCTGTTTCTTTGGTTGAACACTTCTTTTTCATGCCATCATTCTGATAAAATTATGACCTTTTATGCGGTATTAGAATCACTCACAAATCTTTTGTGTATGGACTTTATCGAATGAACCTCACGAAAGTCATGCGTAAACAGTATGACCCCTTTTTCACTTAGCAGGGACTAGCTTTTCCACATTGTTTTTTCCATTTCTAAACGTAAACAATGGGCTTTGACTCATCAGTCATCAGGCTGTCAGAACTTAGAACCTTTCTTTTTTGTCTTGAAATCACGGCAAAGGCCATCGTTGTTTCATTTATTACTCTGAGAACTTTACCTACATGAGTTTAATTAGGGATAAATGTATATTACCAACCTGTGGTTTAATTCGTTTGCACAAGATTGCTAAAAGGTTCAAATTTTAAATACTTTTATGATTTTTTTTTAACAGAAAGCAGAGTGATGAATTACTCAGTTTAAATTATAACCCTTTACACGACAGATAAACTTTTTAAACCACTGATAAGTAAAGTATAAACAGACTATACCACATGTGGAAAATCTTAATTATTCCTAATTCATTGAAAAGGATCTTTACCCTTAAATAAGAACATATTATCCTTTCAAAAAAAATAAGAACATATTATAGGCTTGCCAACCGACTGAAATTTTATTTTTGAAAGGATAAATTTTATAAATTTTTTTTTTTTTTTTAGAAACAAACACACATACGAAGGAGAGGAAAATGAGGTTTAATATAAAGGTACACTACAAATTTCACTCAAAAGCCATGATAACTTTTATAATCTCCATTATAGAATTTGTCCCCTTAGTAATATATTATTAACATAAAGTAATGAAATTCCGTTTGAATTGTAATCATTACCCATCTAGATGCCCCAAAAAAATAAGTTTCCAAATGAATCACATTTAATAATTAAACACAACAAAAGTTTACAAAATAATTGTAAAATAATCTATTAGATAAATCAATGTTAATACAAACGTAATTTTCTTGTGAGTTTTTCAAGTCGTTCAATGCTCAAATAAGCTTGTGAACAATTTACTTGACTCCTCGTTACTTTAGTTGACAACAACTTTCTGAAGAATAATTTAAACCATGCAGGGTCTAAAATTAAAACTTTTTAAAAGTTATGATGTGATTTGAAACCACACAAACAAAGGGAATTATGTTACCAAAAGAAAAACTTCTTTGCTGAATCCAAAAGGAAAACTTCTAAAAGTGCAAGAGAAGGGAAGCTTTATATAGGCCCGGTACGGGGGCTGAAAGAGTACAACCGGCCTCTTATAAAGTAATAAATAGTTCACACCATTTTTTTTTTTTTTTTTTTGGGTTGACAAGATACACCGCCAACCCCCTACGAAGAGGAGGAAACAAACCGGAGACAGGCCTCCAAAGAAGAGTCAAAATCCAACAAATCCTGAACAGACTCACTCAGCCCAGAGAAGCCATAGCGTCAGTGCACTTGTTGCTCTCACAGTAAAAACTAGTTCACACATGTTAGTATACATACACACTCACAGTCAAAATGCACAGAAATCATCGCTTGAATTCATAATTTTTAAGTTAGAATATATCCGCTAAATGCACAAGCCTAATATGCTATCCCAAAACCTATACCAAATGTGCAAATAACATATAGGCATACAAGTGAGTTCTAATTAGTTCAACTAGTAAAATTTCTAATTGTTGAATAAGAGATTTGGAGTTCAATTCTCGTCTATACTAAAAATTAATTGGTGTCTTGGTTTGATGATAAAGAGCTCTTATCAACAGTGGATGTCATAGGTTGAAGCTATCTCAAAAAATATACAGACATACACAAAAAACAAAAAAAATAATAATAATACCGAATAATCAATTTGGTCCAAATATATTCTTACAAGCTTTTAATCACAACCCCATTTCATAAAACACTAAATTGAGAATAAAAAACACACAAAGTTTCAGCCTTAATTTCCCTGCTTCAATCAAGTATTTCAATTCCTCTTCCAAAAAATAAACTTTTGTTAAAAGCGATATAAGTACTAAAATGGAATTCAGGATCAAAACAATGACGATTGTGCACGGTGGTGAAAAGGCTTACAAGTTGGAGAGAGTGAATGACTTTTCCCATGTAAACAAGCTAGGAATTGTAGGTCTCGAATATGATGGGACATTTTTCTGATGAAAAATAAAAATAATTGCGGACATTTGGTAATAAGAAATCAGTTATATCATTCATATATGTGATTTCCTACCGTGGATAAGCTGAGGAATACAGAAGGGAAGTTGGTAAGAGGGATGATGCCCCTAACTCCCTGAGTCCCTGACTAGTGCCAACGGCGTGATCACCTTTGGGGGAAGTGAAATGCGTGCCCTAGTGATTTCTTGCTAGTGTTGCTGGCAAAGGATGTGATGGTGGTGGGAATGTGATGAGTTTTTTTTTTTTTTTTTTTTGGATAACTAACATAAGAATGGAATAAAATTAGAATTTTTTTATTTTTTATAAAGTTTCATCCTATGACGTTTATTTATAATGATTACACTATTTATCATAAGACCAAGAGACTAACAGAGATTTTACTAGTTTAGCTGATTAGAACCCACAATAAAATTAGAATTGAATTAATTGGGTGTACATGCAGCAAGTTTTTATTTGTAAAGTATAGAGTGAAACAAGAAAAGTGGGATAGAAAACTTGGACTCAATAATATTATGGGTGACAATATTTGGCACAACCCATTAGAGAAGTGATATATTCTTAACATTTTCACAACAAATCATAGGTAGTTAGTTGTAGTTGGTTCAAATTTGAACCTAAAACTGAGATTACTTTTTTATCCCAATAATAACAACCTGACACTTAAGATTTGTTGTGAAATATTGTGGACATAACATTTCTCTAACCCGTTATCACAACACTACTTTTTTTTAGAATCACAACACTAATTTTTTGCGAGTTAATGTTTAAGGTAATTGATTTGTGTCTACAACCTGTTATAACATGATTAATAAAGTCGGTTTATTCTGGAGTTAACCAACTTGCAATCAAATCTAATTCATATAAATAAATTTGATTTTTTTTATCTAACATAATTTTGAATTTTAAATATAGTATTTAGTTTTTTTTTTTTTTTTGATACCATTCACAGGGAAACCAAGTAAACATTGTTCAGATTTACAAAATAGCAGGGTAGTACCAGCAATATTGAGTTGGCACTCTAGTTGCCATATCTGCTGCATAACAAACCTCGTCTAAGACTACTTTAGGAGCGATACATAACTAATAGTTTAATCCATTTTGCTACATAAAACTCATATCAGCTAACATTGGAGTCTCCTGCCAATTTCAGCTTTTAGGACCATTCAAAACTTGGACCAAACCTTTACTGCTAGATAATATCAATATTTGAAAAAAAACCATGAGTTTTGGCTGTGACAACTGCCTCCATCATAGCTTCTTTCGTGGCCCCATACTCAGACCTTGCTAAACTACTAGCTGCTCCACAAAACACAATATCTCCCTGCAAGTTCTTTGCTTCATAAGCATAGGCGCATCTCTTTGCTTTCTTTCTCCAGGCACCAGCAATCTTGATGATCAGTTGCCATTGTGTGCTTCTTGTTGGCTGGTTGAACTGCAAAATAGTCCTTGTATCTGCAAGATAGTGTTTGAACCATTAGTACTACTTCAATAGGATTTGGATCTTTGCCTTCATGAATAACCAGGGACGAACCCAGGTGGGGGCCTAAGGGGGCTTGGGCCCCCTTGGGCCCAAAAAAAAAAAATTTAGCAGCTTAAAATTTTCAAAAATTATTATATATGCTTAGGCCCCCCTTAGTTTTTAGCTCAGGGCCCCCTCATGAATTCCTAGCCCAGTCGGCCCCCGTCATGAAGTATATTTACAGCCCATATATTTACACATATGTTGAAAAACTGAGCCCATGACCCATGTAAATCAAAAAAAAAAGAAAAAAAAAAAGAGCAAAACCTAACAGAGAAAGTGAAAGTCTGAAAGATGAAGGAAAAAAGAAAGAAAGGAAACTTAGGAGAGGCGAGACAGAGTCACAGAGAGATAGAGAGGCCGGGGCAAGACAGCTGCTACTACTGCTTCATCTTCTTTTTCTTCTTTCTTCTTTTTCTTCTTTCTTCTTTCTTTTCGTCCGCTGGTCCTTCTTCAATTTTATTTTGAATTTTCATTGCTTCATTTTGTGTTTTCTTTCTTGTTTTGTGAACCTAGCACATGACTAGGTGTTGGAAATGACAAAGAGACTTGACAAAAAGTTTTAGGCTTTATTTATGTGGCCGGTGGGTCCACACATAATATATAAATAATAAAACTATTTTAATATTTAACTTGAGCTTTTATATTTCGGTTTTTTAATAGTAATTTTTTTAGAATATTTTAATAGTAAATTGTCTAATAGTTTTTTTTTTTATTTTATTTATGAGAATCAATAGTATTATTATAATTATTGGGTAGAGTTTTAGACTTGAAATTGATAAATTAGCTGAAATATGGACTTATAGTTTTAAGACTCAATAAATTATGGATTTTGACCAATAATATATAAGGAAATATAAGTATATAAAATTATAAATAAATAAAAAGTATAAAAAAGGTAACTTCGAAACAATATGCCCAAACAACCCGGTACCAATCCAGTACCGAAATATTCCATTTCAATAGACAAACCAAAATGAGCACCAAAACGATATTCATAACATTGGTCAAAACTAACCTTCAAAACAAAATGGAAAATGATTTTTTGACGGACTCTTTGATGTTATACATTGAAAAGGATATAGTTTCAACATTTAGTTTGGATTCAATCGTAGATAATTTTGAAGATTTGAAAGAGCGTCGAGTTCCCTTTTTATAGATTATTGTATTAAGAAACAATAGTGTTTTGTGTATTTTTGTTTTTGTTGGTAGATGATTGTATCTTAATATATTAAGAAACAATGATTTTTGGGTATTTGTCTTAGTTGATAGTTTATTAATACTATATGGATGCGTATTTGAATTTTTTTTTTTTTTGCTTATCCCCCCCCCCCCCCCCCCCCAACTTGAAAACCTGGGTCCGTCCCTGTGAACAACCATGTTCCTATGTTTCCATATAGCCCATAAATTAATGAAGATTCCTTGCATGTATTCCCTAGCTGCCTCCTCTTTTGTATTGTGTCTAAGCAGTAAATGTGCAACCCATTGCTGCACTGTGATGTTTTGGAAATCAGAAGAGTGGATAGCTAGAATTGAGCCATGCCAACAAGCCCTTGCAAAGGGACACAAGAGGAATAGGTGAGTGGATGATTCTTCATCTGAATCACACAAAGGGCAGTGGGATTGGATACCTATTCCCCTGTTTTTCAAGTTTAGCATGGTAGGTAAGCTGTCATGCAATAGTCTCCACACAAAATTGCATATCCTCAAAGGCACTTTAACCTTCTAGACTTTGTTCCAAACCCCATCTTGAATTTAGTTGTTAAAATAATTTTAATCATTATGTTAATAAAATCATTTTTTTTAAATGAGTTGAAATAGGTCATGTTTATCAACCTAACAAGACCAATGGTTGGGTGGTTGGGCTCCATTAATATAGGGGTCAATTGCTTAACCTAAAAGTTACATATTACAAATGAGGAGGTGGTTTAGTGAAGTAAAAAACAAAACCCTAAAATTAAGAAGAGCTAGCTGGTGTAGTATTCTTTTTTCTTTGACACAATTTAAACTAGTTAATTTTGGCCAAAATTATTTTTGTTCTTTAAGTTGGTTGTTTTCAGTGATTTTTTGGGCAAAGTTATCCAACTCCTTTTTTTTTTTTTCTTTTCTTTTCTTTTCTTTTTTGAGAAACTAAGTGTGTCCTTAAATGACTAAAATGATTTTTTGATAAATTTACCTTACTAAATGACTAGAATGACTTTTAGGCAAAGTTAATGGGTGTAAATTGTTTTTTTTTTTTTTTTTTTTTTCCTTTTTCTGTTTTTTTTTTTTCTTTTTTTTTTTTTTGTTTTTTTTTTTTTTTGTGGGGGGGGGGGGGGCACTTTCATGGGCTAAAAGATACTTCGGTTGCATTTGGCATTGGCTTAAAAAGCCAGCATTTTTTACCATTCAGCTTATTACTGCTACTATTCATGGGTCTCATTGCACTTTTTGATATATTTATGAGTCTCACTGTACTATTTTAGCTACTTTTTAGTTTTGTTTACAATAATTTCAGTAAAAAGTTTTCTGTTTCAGCTAAATAAACTATTTCCAAACGGACTCGTGTGATTTTTTTCAGTTTTAATTGTCATGGGCCCCATCCAGTTGGACTCAACTATTTAAAGAAAGCGACAACAGGCCCATAAGCTAAAAAAGACTATTGTGGATCCAGTCCAACACCTTGAAGTTGTGATCTCATCTAGACAAAATTCAAATTAAAAATAAATAAATTTTCGTTGATCAACAATGAAAAAATGCCCCCCCCCCCCCTAAACGGCTATAAATTTTGGAGTTGAGAAGCTATATTGCCAAAAAAAAAAAAAAAAAGACTAAGAAAAATTGTTAGGAAAAATTACTGATGATATGGACAATGATGTGCCATATTAACGAAGCAATATTAAATTGTACACTTCTATTTTTGTATATTATATAGATTATATAGATACGAAAAAAATAAGTTAATCAAGTAACTCGTAAACACAATTAAGCTTGTTTAACAAGAAGATGTATTCAGCTTGAACATGTAATATTGTTTGGTAATAAGTTCTGTCATGACTCTCTTTTGAAATAAAACTAAATTAACAAACTTGAACTTTCAAAACTAAAATCCATAACTTCTCTTGGAGCACTAGCATCTGGTGTGCCAAATGCCAAGTATTTGGCATTTGGCACACCAAACACAGAAAAACACATACATCACATGTTCCCAATGCTTAAACATTTGGCATTCATCTACAATACCGTTCTAATAATAGAACAGTACGGGCAAATGTGATTAAAATATTTTTGCTTATTTTAATCAAGTCTGCTCTCTCCTCTCTTCTCTCACCAATATTCTCTCCTGGCTACTCCTCTCTCTCTCTCTCTCTCTACACTGCCAACCTCGCCAATCTCCACCTCTCTTTACATCTTTTCATTTGTCCTTTAAAATTAGGAGAACACAAGATATATGGTTAAACAAACAAAAGATATAAAGGGTACTCTCTTTTTGATAGGATCTAGGATCTCTCTAAGTGTAGGTAAGCTCCTTAAAACTAAAATGATAGATAAGTAGGTCATTCATAACTAGGTGGGCCATGATTCCAACCAATGGCCTAAGTGGACCTTCGTAGATTGGTGGCAAACCATTAATGTACTCAAAGCCCATTATAGGTAATGAGATAGATTATGAGTTGGGTGAGTTGGTGGGATGAACTTCGAAAGACTTTGGCCCGAATGGAGCGTACTCATCTTCTCACTCATCACCAATCGAGGCAAAGGGACAAAAGAACCAAGAGAAAGTGTGTGCAAACAAGTATTGAACAAGCCTTCTTGTTAAATTCCCTTACTTTTGTAAGCCCAATTATGTATATATGTGTGTGTGTGAGTGAAAGGACAAACATGTGCTTAGAGTTTAGCAGAATTACCCGCGACATCAGAATAATGGGCACCAAGTACGCTTTCTACACAACAAATGGCAGGCATTTGTTTTTGTTTTTCCCCGAAACAAACTTTATCATGAATGCATAATTGCTCTAGAGATCCTAATTTGGGACTGCGTGTATCAAATATTAGCAAGTTCAAACATTCAACTCAACTAAAGCAATAATAACAACAAGCTCTCTAACCTCAAAAGAACAAGTTATTTGAGAATCAACGTGTGTTATAGAGTACAAGTATCGGATCATGAAGAAAAAATAATATTTGTGGTCTATCCAATATTTAAAATATTGCCAATGCATTCTAGCTCAATTCAAGACCCATCAATTGGGTGTAATGTACAAGTATAAATCAATCTTGACTGTGACGGTTGAATTATAGGTCAAACTATTCTCCCAGGGCTCTCCAACAGTGCGTTGCATTTCTGTCAAATCATAATATGCACATGCGAATTGATATCCTTCTCTAGCTAGAGCAGTACACAGTAGTACTTCACACACTTTGAGAAAAAGCTTCGATTCAAGAACTAAAATGCTTGTTTGTTTCAACTTTAAGGGGTCAAAACGCGCGTTTGTTAACCCGAAACTCAAAATGCGTGTTTGGTAAAAAATTTTAAAAGTGCATTATACAAAAGTACATTTTCCGGCTCAAAGGATTTTTACGTTTTGGCACAGCAACTTTGAGCTGCAATTGCAAAACGCACAAACGCGTTTTCTCAAAACAAAAATATCACCGTTGGTGGGTTTCTCTTTTTCCTAAATTGCCCATAGTATTTTCTACTCTTCTATGCTGTTGTACTGCGGCATCTCGTCTTCTTCTTATTCTTTTTTTATGCATGCTGCTTCTTCTTCTTCTCTTCTCTCTCTCTCTCTTTATATATATATATATATATATATATATATATATATTTACGTCCTACATATCTAATCTCAAAAAACCCTCTTGCTTTGCTTCACATTGGCTGGTAAAAAAAATAGCTCAAACACAAGGTACTCAGAGCTCAAAAGACAGTCGCATATTCACAAAAGTCTCAAAACACACTAAAACTCACACACACAACAATGGAGTGTACTTGGCCTAAGAGCTTACCTTCTAGCAAGAAAAAGGCAATAGAGGAGCTTGTTCAAGGCCGTGATATTGCAAATCAGCTACATTCTTTGCTTAATAAATCAGCTGGAGACGACAACAACAACAACAACAACAACAACAACAATGCAGCCCTAACTGAAGAGATCTTGTTATGAAAATCTTGAAGTCCTTTACTCAAGGTTTTCAGACCCGAACCGTTCATTGAACCATAAAAAGGAGACGCTCAAGGTTTTTGAGGTCGAACCGAGGTTGAACCGGAGTCAAATAGTGATATCATAATTAATTTAATAATTATTTAATATGAAATATATATATATAAATTAAAAATCTCAATTAAAATTTAATTTAAAATGATTAATTTTATTTTCAATGAAACTTAAACTATCACTTAAAACTTGTTGTGAAAATATTGTAGTTATAATTTATATCATTTCTCTTTCTAAAAAAAACACTTTTTAAGTGATAGTTTAAGTTTGTAGGAAAATCCTCCAGACTCTCTAGTTATTCCCCCTCACTTTGTAGTTATATTTTAACTCTTTAATATTGGCAGGTACAATTACAAAATTGCAACTATCAAGGAGGCTTAGCTGTAAACCATTCTAGCAAAGTACAACTTGTACAAGTACAATTAAAACAAAGAAGTCCAATCCAATCCCATTAATTTAAAAAAAAAAAAAATGGTCCAATCCAACTATCAAGTGGCTTAGCTGTAAACCATTTTGACCGTTGCTTTTAATCCAATGGCTAGTAACTATATTGGGTTCTTCAAAGTTCACACCTAACTTCAAACCCTACATTATTGTCTTCTTTTCTTTTTTGCTTTTCCCTACTGCCTCCGCCTCCCTCTCCCTCCTTTGTCAACCTCTTTTTTACAATTTTCAAACAAACAGAAGTCTGCATATGCAGAAGCCAAAAGCATGTCCTCTAACTCGTCTCTGCTTTTATTTTTCTTTCTTCATCTCTAGCTCTCTCTTTCTCATTCTCTTTCTCTCATACTCTCACCCTGTCACACACACATTACCAGCGGAGTACAAAGCCAGAACTTAAAGCTATGATGTTGGAGATGGCAATGGCAGAATTTAAAGCTTGCTTCACCCAAGAGAAAAGTTTTTGAAGAGAGGGAGCTGTGTGATGTACTCTAAAAGGAGCAGAATTTAAAGCTTGTTTTTCTATGTTTTTTCTTTTTAGGTTCTGTTTGGTTTTTAGACCTCTTAAACAACAACAGGATTAACCTAGTTAATTAGCCAAGTGATTAACTTAATCAAATTATGCAAATCTAGGTTATCACAATCAAACAATCATATCGAGTATGTAGCAGCGGAAATATAAATAACACAAAGATATGATGACCCAAGAAACCATACCGGCAAAAACCTGGGGAGGATTTGACCTAGCTATCCTCAAGGTAAACTTGAATCCACTATCTTGAAAGAATTGAAGTTCATACAATAAGACTTACAAGCCCCCACGCTCGACTTCTTATTGCTACCCACCAGTAGAACTTACTGACATGACCACGTGCAAGCTCCGAATCCACGAACTCCTTCTTTCTTGGATTCTCCAGCAAGTACAAGCACACCCGCTTGTGTATCTTTAAGCTCTTATGGCAGCAACTGAATGATTATCAAGTTCTTGAAGAAATCTCCTCCTTGATAATCCTAAGCTTGTGTGAAGGAAACTCCTCACGGATCTCACAAGAGATTCACATAAACAGCAATATGAGCAACCTCTAAAACGTGGCTAGGGTTTGCCTTATATACCTAGGGCAAAAACATAAAACCTTAAACATTTTAGGAGTTAGGGCTGAGTTGGAATTATGCAGCAAAAATGCATTCTCCCTGAGATTCGATTGATCGAGCCAGGCCGAAATGCACTATTAATTCTGCATCAGCTCAATTCCAACTTTACATAAAAGAATCAACTTTGAGCAAGTCTAGACAAGACTAATCAACCTGTTTTGATCATGGTTTGCCAACAATACATATTAGAGTTCTAAATACATTAAATCCTAAGTCTTTAGAACCTAACAAACTTCCCCTTTGGCAATCCGTGGCAAAACACAAACTAAAAGCTCAAAGTTTACAAAATAAAGCCCTTTACAAAACAAATCCAATCCTAACTACTATCCATCAGTTGCAAGTGTTGACAATAACTCAATTGAATCAACCTGTATATTTCCCAAAACACTAAACAAGATGCATAAACGCATGTGTGGAAAAAATACAAGTAAATAGAATAAAATCTTGATTTCACAAAACACAAAATAAAGAGATATATCAATGAATAACATCAAAAATATAAATCAGTATGCAGTGAAACAAGAAACATATAAAACAAAATAAATGTATCTCTCCTAACATGAATAGCCCAACAACATACATCAAGAGCCATAAAAAAAATGTAAATACAAAGTGTAGCTCTTAGATACAATCTAATCACCACAGGCTCCAACCAACCAAAAAGCTCCCCCTATCGACAAAAACTCTACAAGCTATACAAAAGCTACTCAAAATGCCACTCCCCCTTTTTTGTGATGGAATGCCAAAAGGCAATCAAAATCCATCATCAAAAGGAGGTGGCATAGGAGATCGTCTAAAATGCGCCAACTTTGCACGCATAGCACGAACCTCATCAAGCAAGTCCACCAAAACCTGTTCCTGAGCCGCCTGAACGGTCAAGACATGATCCAACGTACATCGAATGTCGAACTCATCCGAAGTAGTCGGTGGAGGAACATCAACAGCAGTAGCATTAGCAGACGTCTCAGCCTGTGCAACACCTGTAGAAGAGGGAGGAGGAGGAATAGCACCAGAAGACTGAACACGAGGAAATCTCAAATGAGCAGCCCTCTGCCTAAGGAAGGTGGCACCTATGGGACCAGTAATATTTACAATCTCAGACGTGGGGAAACCATCTAATCCTAAAAACAACAAAATCCTATGAATGAAAATAAGATAAACAAGAGCATGACCTACAGTGCTACTCCTATGAATCTCGTTCAAAGAACGAAGAAATAGATGAGGAAAAGAAATAGAAGCACCAGAGACAAGGGCATACAAAAACACACATCTCTCAATAGGGATGGTGTGGAGATGAGAAATAGGCCACAAAGAATGACATGCTATCCTAAGAAAAAGATAGGAAGTCTTAGAAAGCTCAGCGGACGTGATCCGAGGATTAGAACCCCACTAGATAGAAGATCCAGTGATGTATGACATGACGTCATCTAAGGGTGGAGACTCCCCATAAGGATAGTTAGGCTGCCTAACGACCGGAACCCCAAGAGCCTCAACCACTACCCTAGGGGTAATGGTGAACTCAACACCTCGTATCCAACTTCTAACAAGAGTGTTGGAATCATAGACGTGACAAGAGAGGTTCGAGTAGAACTTTCTAATCAGGGCGGTCGGGGGTGGATGATCTATCTCCAACAAAGATAGCCAGCCCCTACTCTCAAAATTTGCCCTAATGGCAGGATCTACCTCATCTAAAACAACAGACCGCTCAGCCCAAATTTTCCTCTTACTGTTCAACTTATCATAAGCCTCTCTGCACTTATCAGACCTAAACACCTCACTCCTAGTGGGAGACTAAGAAGAAGTGGAGGGAGTCCTATGGGCTCTAGTATTCCTAGGCATGGTGCTAAGGAAAGGACAAAGACACAAAGCAAAACAAAAAAAGAACAAAAAGGAAAAACCAAAGGCAGACTGCAAATTAGCACAAAACAAATATAGAACAAAAATTTATATGATGCATGAACAGATTAAATGACATGATGCATGCTCTAATGCCGTGAAACTAAGTTCAATTTAAGTTCAAATTGACAAAATTTGGTTTGAGCAAAGAGTTTCTATCAAAAACCCCAAAATTTGAAAAACCACTTGTTTGTTTTTAAAATAAATTGACCAATTTGATCGTCACACAAGTTAGGAAACAGATTAAAATGATCAATTACATCAATCCAACAAGCCAATTTCATCAGATTTGACCCAATTGAACAAAATCCCCAAATCGGATTCAAACAAGCCCTAGAAAATCCAATTTCTCACAAAACACAAAATTGATCAAATTATCTAACATAGATCAAGTCTATAACTTCATAGCACAAAAACCCATTGATCAATTTCAGAAAAAATGGCTTGAATCATCAAAAACCCCAAATATGCAAAGGTTCGAAATCCCCAAATTAAAATGCATGAAATGTGAAAATAAAAACAAAAAGAAGGGTAAAATGGACTTACTGGCTTTGGGAGAGGAAATCCTTGCAAAAAAATCCAGAGGAAAATGACAAAAAATCGAGGCGGAGCCTAGTCCGAATCGGAGAGCGAGAGAGAAAAGTTTAAAACTTTTTGAAAAAGTGAAGTTGAACGAGTCAAATCTGAGTTTTTAAAAAACTTGATTCACAGTTTTCGATTGATCAAAAATCAGTTCCGATTGATCGAAACAAACAGAGACTCATTAAAAAATTTTAAAACACTTTCGATTGATCTAAAAATAGATTGGATCAATCGAAACAGGCAGAGGCCCACAAAATTTTTGAGAAAGAAAAAATTTTGAAACACAAAAACACATTTTGGAAAATAACACTCAAAGCATTGAAATTGATGAACAAAATGCATGAGTATGATATGAAATGTTTTTCAAAAGCACACGTTTTAAAACCAGTTTTCCCAAAATTAAGATTTTCAAACAATCTCCCTTTGAATTGTCAAGCAAACAAATCAATTTTGCATAAAACTCAAGGTATTCTCAAACTTGGTTGGTCAAACCAAAAACACACACAATTAACATGTACAAAGTTTAGCAAAGAGTAACTTATGTAGTGTGTTCAACTAGCAAAACCTTGAGATACATATAGGTGATATGTGAATAGAAATCAAACACAAAGTCTACAAAATTCATCACACAAAATATAAAAAAGACTATCACCCAAAGAGTTACATCATATAACTCCCACATCTCCTAGATCATGAGCTTGCAATCATGTAAGTTTCTTGAATTTGCCTCATATTGTACACACCAATTTTAGTTGTTCAGAAATTTAATAGAATAGTCGGGATAATGTACACACCAATTTTAATTATTTGATTTAACTTTAAGTCTAATAATGTACACACCAATTTTAAGCAATTAAACTGAGGCTACACCTTATGTTGTTTTTGTGCATGTGCTACACTTTCTCGAGCACCAAATCTTATGATATTCACTAAGGTGTTCATGATTGGCTAGTGAACAGTGGTGAGATGGTTATTTATGCCTTTCTCAAAAGGTTCAAGTCTGACAATCAAAGACATGTGACTTCAAGATCAAGACAAAGTGATCAAAAACCATAAACATCTTTCCCACACAACATGCACTACAAAGCTCAAACTAGTAAAGTGCAATAAATAAGCTCATCCAAGCTAAACAAGGTACATAAGACATGTTATGTGAAAATAAATTGACCAACCTTGTTTTCAAAAACCAAGAAAGTAATACAAAACACAATTTGCGTCCTTTTCTCCCTTTTTTTAAATTTTTTTTATTTTAAAACGAGGAAACAAAAAAAATCCTAGAATGAAATGCATGAATGTTATGCAATGCAATTCCTAGAAACAAAAAGAAAACAAAAACCAAAGAACAATGGTCACAAAGAGTAGAGCAATAAAGCACAAGGACCATGTCAGAAAAACTCAATTAGATCGAGCCTTTTGCATCCAAAACCTTTTAGATGCATTACGAGCATTAGAGTTCTTATTCACATTAGAGTGATTTCCAACACCAGGATTGGAATAAAGGTTTAGAGCCTTACCAATTCACCAATAAGTGTCATAGGATCTTATGCTTGAGGCACAGGCACTTTTGGCTTATCAGCTTGTAACAGTTTGGATAAATGTGTCCAGACTTTCCATAAAAATGACAAACCCAAACAGGCTTACCATGCATCTTGTCCTTAAAAAGGGTAGACTCCTTAGGTTTAGACTCTTTCAGATCAAACCTAATCTTCCTAGGAGGTGTGACCTCTACAGGTTTAACAGTCTCACTCACAACCTCTCTCACAGGGTGTTCAGAGGAAGAAGAAGGAACAAAGTTTGTGAAATTGGGTGCAGACACAGAGATGCTTTCAACAAAACCTAATCCAGATTTGTCAGAAGGAGCCTTTTAAACACTCAGCATTTGATCAAGTTTAGAACTAGCAGATCTAGCAACAGATAAATCATGTTCCAAAGATTTAACTTTATCAAGCAAAAGCATATTCTCAATTTTCACATTGTTCAAAAGATCATTAGCATCAAACAAGTTAACAAGCAAATTTTTCCTTTCAAGCTCAAGAGATGCAATTTTCTTTAAGCCTAATTCAACAATCATGGCATCCTTCGCGGCAACTTTGCAAAGTTTATTGTAGGCTTCTTGAAGATCTGCATCCTCAGAGAGTTCCCCATTAGAAGGGTTCTTTTCAACAGATACACTTTCATTGACTACAGCAGTAGCAGTGAAAGCAATGAAGTTTCCATCCTCGTCACATCCAGACTCATCATCAGAAACTTCATTATCACTAAGGGTTACAGCCAGCCTTCCCCTTAGACTTCAAGTATGTGGGACATTCAAATTTCATGTGACCATACCCTTGACATCCAAAACACTGAGGGCCCAAAGAATTGTTTGAAGATTGACCAACTTTTTCTCTAGGTTTTTCATTGTTGTTAACCTTAATGGGATCATTCTTCCTAAAGTTTCTAGGTTCAGCAGTGTTTGTACCTCTTGCCCTTCTGTTACTGTTCCTAAGAAAGTTTCTAAAGTTCTTGGCAAGGTAAGAAATCTCTGTAGCAGAGAGTTCATCATCAAATTCACCAACCTCAACATCATCAACTGACTTAAGAGCCATTGACTTGGATTTGCTAGTTTTGGGTAGGTCCAATTCATAGGACTGAAGAGATCCTACAAGTTCATCAACAGGGATGGAGTCCACATCCTTACTCTTAGTGATGGCAATCACTTTGGGTCTAAAGTCCTCAGTCAAAGATCTAAGAATCTTCCTAACAATTTTAGGTTGATCATAGATTTCATCCAGATTATATGCAGAATTAACAATATCATTTAGTTTGGCATAGAAATCATCAAAAAATTCATCATCAGACATCCTAATGCTTTCAAATCTAGATGTTAACTGCTGCAACTTATTAATTTTAACCTTAGTGCCTTCATGCATAGTCTGGAGGATTTTCCAAGCAGTGTGAGCAACTTCAACATTAGAGATTCTCTTAAATTCCTCCATAGAAACAGCGTTAAAGATGGCATTCATAACTTTGCTATTGAACCTAGCTGCTTCTTTTTGAGAAGTTTGCCACTCACTCACAGGAGTAGTGGGCTTCTCCCATCCGTATTCAACGGAGTTCCAGACTCTCTCATCAATAGATTTCAGGAATACTTTTATCCTTACTTTCCAATAAGCATAATTATTCGCATCAAAGTGAAGAGGAATAACTAGAGAGTGCTCGTGTTCCATGACAATAGGGGTCAAGGATCAGCTTAGAGATCAAAAGATCTACAACAAGAGAGCAACCTGCTCTGATACCACTTGTTTGGTTTTTAGACCCCTTAAACACCAACAGGATTAACCTAGTTAATTAGCCAAGTGATTAACTTAGTCAAATTATGCAAATCTAGGTTATCACAATCAAACAATCATATCAAGTATGTAGCAACAGAAATATAAATAACACAAAGATATGATAACCCAGGAAACCACACCGGTAAAAACCTAGGGAGGATTTGACCTAGCTATCCTCAAAGTAAACTTGAATCCACTATCTTGAAAGAATTGAAGTTCATACAATAAGACTTACAAGCCCCCACGCTCGACTTCTTATTGCTACCCGCCAGTAGAACTTACTAACACGACCACGTGCAAGCTCCGAATCCATGGACTCCTTCTTTCTTGGATTCTCCAGCAAGTACAAGCACACCCGCTTGTGTATCTTTAAGCTCTTATGGCAGCAACTGAATGATCATCAAGTTCTTGAAGAAATCTCCTCCTTGATAATCCTAAGCTTGTGTGAAGGAAAGCTCTTCACAGATCTCACAAGAGATTCACATAAACAGCAATATGAGCAACCTCTAAAACGTGACTAGGGTTTGCCTTTTATACCTAGGGCAAAAACATAAAATCCTAAACGTTTTAGGAGTTAGGGCTGAGTTGGAATTATGCAGCAAAAATGCATTCTGCCCGAGATTCGATTGATAGAGCCTAAGCTTCGATCAATCGAGCCAAGCCGAAATGCACTATTAATTCTGCATCAACTCGATTCCAACTTTACATAAAAGAACCAACTTTAAGCAAGTCTAGACAAGACTAATCAACCTGTTTTGATCATGGTTTGCGAATAATACATATTAGAGTTCTAAATACATTAAATCCTAAGTCTTTAGAACCTAACAGGTTCAGATTCAAAGGGAAGTAGGGAACCGTGAGAAGTGGTCTGATCACGGTTCTCAAAACCATGAGGTTCGACCGCGGTTCGCATGGGTCCTTACTTTTTTCCCATAGAGCGGTTCTTGAGGCTAAAAGAATTGCAGAAATGAGCAGTTCAAGGTTTTCTAAGTCGAACCGTATGATCCAGTCTGAGTTTCAAAACCTTGTTACTAATATGTGGTGGAGTGTGTGGGGCTTTGTGTGGAGGAAAGTAAAAGAAAAGGAAAATAAGAAGACGAGGAAGAAGTCAACGAGTGGATGAGAAAAAAGTTTAAAAGAGTTTTTGGGTTTGGGTAAAGCAGCGTGGAAGAAAATATAAAGAGTAAGAACACAGATTATTTCACAACTT
Source organism: Quercus aquifolioides (assembly GCA_019022515.1). Lineage (NCBI taxonomy): Eukaryota > Viridiplantae > Streptophyta > Magnoliopsida > Fagales > Fagaceae > Quercus > Quercus aquifolioides. The sequence goes on along the minus strand of CM032328.1, from coordinate 23,296,922 downwards.
CATTTTCACAACTGTGATGTTAATAAAATTTTATTTTACAAAGATTAATTTTAAATTAGTATTGTGAAAATATTGTGACATTTTATTATATCTCTAAATTTTTTAAATTAGTACTATTTTTCTTTAGAAAAAAAATAGTACTATTGAAAGAATATTTTTATAACAATTTCATAATAAAGTTTACATAGTAAGTTGTTATTAGTTCTCATCTAGACTTACTAGTGACATTTTTCCCCCCCTACCATTAACAACTTGTCATATAGACTTTGTTGTGAAATTTTTGTGAAAATATTGTGTCCATAACTTGCATTAATAGAGGTAATTAAAACAAAGAATTCTCTTTATATATACATTGTCCTTTTTGGTAATTTATCTCTCAAACTGCCACTTTTATAAGTGCTAGTCAAACACTTAGTTTTTTCAAAAAGCACTTTTTAATAGATTTTACCAAACACTCAATTTTTACATAATCCCAGTTTCATACCACACTTTTTGAAAACCCCACTTTTTCAAAAAGCCCAGTTTCAAAAAGCTGAACCAAACTCGCCCAAAAACTTATTGAGATTCATCTTCAATAATCCTACATTAATGCCAAAGGTCTTGTAGTTGAATTGACACCTCCCCATGCACAAAGTGCCTAAGGGTCTAGGGGGGAAAGGGTTCTAGCTGCGGGGTTAGTAGCATATTATAATTATCTTTCAAAAAGACCCTTTACATGTTTAGACAAACTTATTTGGTCACATGCTTCTCAGATTATCTAGACCTATTTAGTAATGTTGTTCTAGTAATATTGTTTAACTTTTTGGGAAATACGTGTGGGTGAAAAAATGTGTGAAATACATGTAATGTTATTTAAATATTGAAAATTGTTGTTTAAACAATGATAACAAAGGGCTCCTATTATTTGAGTCAAATGAAATGAGTAATTTATGCGTAGATCCAACAAATTCTATTATCAAAATATATATATAACCAGCAAATTCTATCTTTTTTATTTTTATTTTTTTAATCATGGTTAGAAATTATCCTAATAATAAATTACCCCACCCCAATCTCGGGGTCTTGAACTTAAGAGGGCACCATTGGACTAAGGATGTCTCTTGCCACCATTAAATTAATTGTATCTAATCAAAGATACGTAAGGAACTAGAGGATGTCTTGACACCAGTAAATTAATTATATCTATTCAAACATATGTAAGTCTCTCTCTCTCTCTCTCTCTCTCTCTCATATTATGTATGTAAAAGTAACTTTCATTATAATTTAGGCTAAAATACACCGTTAGCCCTTAAAATTTATCATGCAAGTGTTTTTGGTCCCTTCAGATTTTAAGTTTTAAATGAGTACTATTATTTTTATTTTTTATTTTTTTGGATACAAGTCTAAAAGAACAATAATAATGTGACTTTTTTAAGTGATGTGGCATCAATATTACCAAATCAAAAAATTGATGACCTAATACAAATCCAAACCAAGTCCATTAAAAACAGGGTCTTCCCAATTCAAAACAAGTTAAAGTTAATATAATAGTCCTAAATTGAACAATCATGGCAACCAAGGGTCATTGCGTGCAAATGAGACTAAAGGGCCCGCAACAGAAGCTAGCTACAATGCCATAGAGTTAGAATTTTAAATAAGGAGAGGGATTCTTTTTAGGAGTTTATTTGTCGGGTGTTGTGGCGTCTTAAAATACTTTACGGATCAATAGTGTATTTTCTCTAATATTTTACTTAACCAATGACTTTGACCTAATAAAGGTAATTTTTTTTTGGGATTTGCATGCTAACAAAGCTCCAAGTCTCTTTCTCAATTTTAGATGTAAGTAAATGGCAAAAGAATAAAATGCCAAAGTAATGCTCATAACTGTCTGGTTATTTTTATGCTTCTTCATAGTTCCTACCAAAAAAAGAAAAAAAAATTGTGAAGATAAAAGTATCAATTGAGTAAAACAATTGCCTTGATGAGACTACCAATATATATATTATGGGGAAATTATACTTTACCACCCTAAACTATACATCATATTATACTTTGCACCATAAACTATTCAAATGCACACTTTGCACCCGGCATTACTTTTACTGTTAAGTTAGACAGAAATAAATAGCACATGACTTGCACATGATTTTTGCTTATATGACACATTGTATAAAGACCAAAACACCCTTTGCTTGTTAAAGCTCTGTTTACCTCTATGGGAAAATACCCAGAATAGTTTTCAATGAAAAACTGGGTTTATTGGGGAAAAAAATTGCCAAATGCCCTTTTTGGGCAAAAATAGCAGCTCTTTGCCCCATTTCCTAAACTAATTAGGGAAATGCCCCTCTTTTGAAACTCGATTTGTGATAAATGAAGTTAGGCCCTCTAGCGGCGTTTTTATGGAGCATATAGTGACGTTTTTAGGACCTATAGTGGCGTTTTGTAACTTGACCTCTATGAAATCGAGTTATAGGTAAAAAAAATTAAAAAAAATTGCCTATAACTCGATTTCATGGAGGTCGAGTTAAAAAATGCCATTATAGGTCCTTAAAACGTCACTATAGGTCCTTAAAAACGCCACTATAGGGCTCTAGAATTTTTTTTTTTTTTTAACTCTATTTATCACAAATCGAGTTAAAAAAAAGGGGGCATTTCCCTAATTAGTTTGGAAAATGGGGCAAAGAGCTGCTATTTTTGCCCAAAGAGGGCATTTGGCAATTTTGTTCGACTATTTAAGGAAGAAAATAGTAATTCATGGTGTGAATAATTATTTGTGTTTGTAAGAATTAAGAGGGAAAGGAAAAGATAGTGCTTTTAGAATATGCTCAAGAAAACCCAGTCTTGAATTATTTGGTATTTTCCTTGTTCTCTAGGAAATTAATCAAGTTTTTCATTTTTTTTTTTGACACAAAAGACAAAAAAATTAAAAAAGGAGAGCGAAAATTTAGAGAAAATGGATGTTTGCAACAAATTAAATGGAAGTTAGGCTTTTTGTTTGTTATTAAACTCTGCATTTGGAGTTGTTGGAACTTGGAAGGAGCTATGGTTATTGTATAGTGAAGAAAGTAATATTAAATGACTTTACCCTTGTGGTTTTCATCCATTTTTTTAGTTGTAAACCATTTTGGTTAATGAGAAGTGCATCTTTGTAGTTGATGAAAGCAAGAGTCTTGGACTAGGGGAGCGAAGTGAGAGACAATGAGACTGTGGGGAAGAAGATGCGTAACAGTGAGGGACCATATCAGTTTATAAGATAGTTAATAAGGGACAATTTGGTCTTTTGATTATTGCAGCTATCACGTGACTTGCATATGTGTCTAAATTCTATTTAAATTAACAATTAATTAAATGGTGAGGTGCAAAGTGTGATACGTGTGATAGTTTAGGGTGCAAAGTGTGCATTCGAATAGATTATGGTGCAAAGTGTAATTTGGTGTATAATTTAAGATGGTAAAATGTAATTATAAAAAAGACGCTCATAAACTCTAGTCAAGATCAGCTCATGCCAAGTATGTAAAAACTAAGCAACTATTCCAAACGAACCATGCGGATCAACTTTTCCTAATGGATATGTCAATGTGATGAATACGTGGCACAATCTAATCCATTAAAGATTGAACCATGCATGGTTTTTTTCCAATCCAACGTACACAGAGAATAACTTTGTGTGAGATTGGATGGCAAAATTTGCGCACATAGATTTAGATTTGACAAATCCACCATAGAATTTGAAATAACTTCTAAGGCCATAGATTTTTAGAAATCCATAAGAAATGTTTTAATATTTAGATTTGAAATTTAGGCATTTTAAATTCATCACTTTAAAATTCAAATTTAAAAACAAATTCAAATTCAAATATCCATTGACAATCTTGATATTTTTTCACATTAGTTATGTCCGGAAAAGGGTAAATATATATATATATATATATATATATATATGATGCCTCATGCATCATACATGCATGAACTTATAAAAAATATTAAGTCTCTCTTTCAGTCTTTCTCTTATTCTTTTCAGTCAACAGACTTAACAAAATAAGACCCTCTTTCTCTTTTTCGTGACCTTTTGGATCAGAATTACTTCCTTTGACCACTTGATTTTTTTTTCCTTGTCCATTGATTACTCGGGTTTCCCTATGCTTATAGAGAGTAAGTGTGCGTTTGGGTTAGAATGAAAAATGAAAATTATTTCACTATTTAGCTTATTTTTGCTACTATTCATGGGCCCCACTATACTATTTCAACTAACTTTTACCTTTATCTACAGTATTTTCAGCAATAATTTTTCAGTTTCAGCAAAATAAGCGGTATCCAAACACACCCTAAAAGTCTTGCTCAGTTGGATAGGACTTGAGGCAAAACTATTCCAAGTTAGAGCTCAGTTGGAAAGGACTTCAAGCACTAAGCTTGATGAGATGCTCAGTCTTCAGAAATCGGCTTCCAATCGAACCGGTTTAGGGTATGATTTCTCTTCTCTTAGTATTGCATCTACTAGTACTACTGTTTTTGTTCCTCCTGCTAATAATGTTGAAACTGAGAACAATGATGTTAAGAATGAATTAGCCAGTGAGAACGTTGACAAGGGTAAATCTATCTTAGGAGCACCCCCTAAACTTGATAAGAAAGAGATTAAAAACCCTAGGGCTAAGAAGGGAAATACTCAAAAGCCTAAATAGAAAAAGTAGCATTTCTGTCATCACTGTGGCGCAACTGGACATACTCGACCTAATTGCTATAAGTGGTTAGTCACTCAAAAGAGCAACAGCATGATCGCGTTAAGAGACTAGAATCAATTCCCATCCTTTTTTGCTCCTCTTGGAGATCTTCTCAAAACCCTCATGTTCCTTTCGAACTTGAACGATTTTAATTCTTCCCCCTCACCGCCGGATCAAGGGTTTGCTAAACGGAAAGGTTCTTCCAAGGTGTGGAAGGAAAAGGGCTCCGAGTGATTCTGTCACTTATTCTCTCTCTCCCCCTTGTGTTTTTGTTTTGCATTACTTGTGTATTTTGCTTTATTATTTTGAGTCGGTCTAGTTTTATGCATTGCTTTGTTTAACTTGTTTTTGTTTGTTTTCTTTTCAGTTTTGGTTTATTTTGTTTTTCATATAAAAATAATAAAAAATTTGAAAAATCAGAAAAATACAAAAACAGTGTGTGTTTGTGTACATTGGTACTTGTGTACCTTGGATGGCTATTGAAACAAAATTTTCTAAACTTTGTATCTTTTGTAACTTAGATGAGCATCTCTATGCACAACTAAGCAAGTGAGCTTTGTGGCTCGTGTTTGTGATGAGTAAGATTAAGTAGTCTCTTGTACTTAACACTCATATCACTCTTTTTGACGGGAAAGACTAGAAAATCCTATGAGAAAGGCATAAATAACCATCTCACCACTGTTGCCCGCCAATCATGAAATGATATTTGTATGCTTCGACATAGCAAAAGTGGAATGTCAAATGCTTAACATAATTGGGTATTTCTTTTCTCTTTCTTATATGCCCATGCATGGTTTGCTTAAAAAGAAAAATATGCAAGGAAAAATAAAAGCAAAAAGATCAAAATGCTTTATATATGATTGCAACCATATATTCTAGGAGATGTGGGAGTTATAGGATGTACCTTGAAGGTGAAAGTCCTCATCAAACAGTTATGATTGTGTGTGAATTAAAGTGATTTTCTCATATCTCAGATCGTCATAACATGTAGAGACTTATGCAATCTTACAATGTTTTTCACACACAACACACAATATTCTTTGCTATTCTTGATACATATGCAGGTACAATGTGATTTGTCCATCACAAGGAATATTTGTGTTAATGTATGCTTGCTAAACTGTTGTAACTTGTTTTTGAAATAAAATTGGTTAGATGTGTTTAGTGTGTGTGTGTGTGTTTTGGATCTATGTGCTTAACATTTTTCTTGTTGAGAGATGTTTTTGAGAGTTTAAAATGTTGTTTGGATCATTGGTTGTAGAGCATGCTTGATTGCATTCATATTTGTGTTTTTCTCCTCTTGAAAACCTGTTTTTAAGCAATCTCGACAGCTTCTGGACACCTCTCAACAGGTAGCTTATCTATCGAGACTCTTTAGTTGCTTTTTATCACATTCTCAATACCTCTCGATAGCTACTTCGATCCATCGAGAAACCTTCTGTTTGCTCGATAGCTTCCTCAATCCATCGAGCTTCCTTCACTGTTGACAGCTCTTGATAGATCTTGGACAGCTCTTAGACAGCTAAAAAGCGCCTTTTTAATGCTCGACACCTCTCGACACATCTCGATCTATCGAGAATTATGAGATTGTATATATTGGATCCACGCGATTTTCTCTCATTTTTCTTCGATCTCTCTCGATAGATTCTCTCTTCTCTCACTCCAAAACGCCTCAAACTCAACCTCTTCAAATTCCCTACTCATTCTTTGGTCTTTTCATTGCATTTTTCACAGGTATAATCTCTTTTCTAGCCTTAAATCATACATTTCATGCATTTTGACCTAGATTTTGGGATTTTTTGAAAACTTTTGGTGTTTTTCGAAATTGATGAGGTTTTTGCAAAAATTTTGGGTTGGGTTTTGCTTAAATGAGTTTCAAATCATCATACATTGCATTTCATGAGCATTTTAACTATATTGTCATGCATTTTAGATGTGTGCTATATATGTTGTCTTGTTGTGTGATGGTAGGTTTGGATTAGGCAGAGCCCATGATGTTTTTAAATTTACACATCATATGCTCATGCATACGTACCTTTATTTTCTTATATTCGTATGTACTACTGTTTTGGTACTTTTCTGATTCTCTCTCTCTCTCTCTCTCTCTCTCTCTCTCCATTCTTGCATTAGTCTACTTCTATGGCACCTAAACGCAAATCTACTCCGTCCCAGAACCCTCTGCGTCCTGGGGCATCTTCTTCCTCTAAACCCATACCTTCTTCTATTCGGTTCCATGATGAGAATGCCTGAAAGGACTTCTTGGAGAACTTTTGTAGACGAGGCATTCATTCGGAACGTCACGTCATTTTGTCAGACTTTTCTGACACTGACCTACCCACTGTCATTCATAGTAGGGGTTGAGAGTCACTTTGTGGCATCTCAGTCATTTGTCCCTCTGTGATCATACAGGAGTTTTACTCCAATATGCACGGAATCGATACTTCAGTACCTCATTTCTTCTCTCGCGTTCGAGGTACGCGCATTGTAGTTACTCCAGAGATTGTCTCTGAGGTACTACATGTCCCTAGGGTAGCGCATCCTGACTACCCTGGCTGTGAGTGTTTGAGGACAGTGTCCAAAGACAAACTCTCGTCTCACTTCTGTGAGACACCTTCATCTTAGGATGACTGTCAAAACACCCCTTGCTCGAGCTTCGCGAAAGGTTTGAGGTTCCTTAACATAGTGATGACATTTGTTCTTCATCCTTTGTCTCACTATAACTCTATTACAGAGCCTCGTGCTTGATTTTTGTTATCCCTTTTAGAGGATATCTCTATTGACTTTTCTTCTCACTTCATCCTATCCCTTATAGATGTCTACAGGGATACGACGACCCGTGATAAGCTTATTTTTCCTTCAGCTATCACGCGGATTCTTCACCATTTTTCTGTTCCCTTCCTCGTTTCTCCTCATTTTTCCGTGATGGGTGCCATAGACACTGCTACCATTCGATGGAGGGAGGCACAGCTTAGACTGCAGTGACCCCAGACGCAGACAACAGCTCCTCCCACTTCTTCAGCTCCATCCACCTCCACTCCCTCTTCTTCTGAGGGTGGTGTGACTCTTGATGCGATTATGGTACAGCTTCAGTGCATGGATGCTCGCCTTGACACTCTCAGTTATGAGTTTTGTCAATTGAACACCCGTGTCAGCCGTATTGCCAGGTGGCAGGCTCGCCTTGGTGGTTTCGTGGAGTCTCCCTCTCCTTCTCACGAGGCATCTGAGGACGATGACAATGACTCCAACAACGATGATGATGATGCAAATGGGGATGCTAGCTCACCCAGTGATGACGAGATGTCTACTTGATACACTTACCCTTTGTCACTCATGACAAAAATGGGGAGTAGTTTTGGATATGAGAGTAGTCATACTCATAGGGGGAGGGTTAGTATAGGAGATTTTTGTTAGAGGGAGTGTTCATATTTTGAGGGATGTAGTGAGGACTTTTATGTATCTTTCTCTCTCTCTCTCTCTCTCTCTCTCTCTCTCTCTCTCTCTCTCTCTCTCTCTCTATTTTAGATACATTGTTCATGTACCTTAGATCTTGTGATCATCTTGTGATCACGTTGTTGATATATATACATTTGAGGTTGTTATTATAGTTATTTCACCTATCTTTACATGTGTTGTTTCTTTTCTCTCTTTATGCACGTGCTTCTTATATCTTGTATGCAATCTTATATTTCCGTTTCATACTAAAATGCCTTTATGAGTTTTGTTTAAAGTGTTTCAGAAATACAGGTTGTCAAAGTCTACTTGCCATAGACTCTCTTCTTACAAAGTTTTTCAAGAGTTTGTGTTAAGATAGATTTTATTGTATTTATCAAGTGAATATAAGTTGAGTGATTTATGACTTCTCTCATATGTTCATTTGTTTGTTTTGGTTTTGTCACGGATTGCCAAAGGAGGAGATTGTTAGGACATATGTGATTCATGTTAGGAACATATGTCAACATTTTATGTAATTGGCTAATCCTTTGACAAAATGCACTTTACTTGTAATTCTGTAGATCTAGGATGTGTTTAATGCTTCAAAAAACAATGTTTCAAGTTCAAGTGTTAAAGTCATGCAAGTCTGTCCAAGAATCAAGTGAGAAAGTGCAGGTTTTTAAATTTCAAAAGCTTGCTCGACAGCTAGTATCTATCGAGGTTTAAAAAGCTATGAAGCCCGAAGCTCGACAACTATCTCAATAGATACCTATCTGTCGAGGTTTATGAAATTCAGTTTTTCAAAGCTGATTTCACTCCAATCAGTGAATATGTGTTTAGGCTTTCTTTTCTCACAACCCTAAACATATATAAGGATTGTTTTAAGGGCCGTCACAGCTGATGCAACAAAATGCAAAAGTTTTTCACAAGCATATTGTGAACCGAAGACATATGCCCTAGTTCATCTTTCTCTTGAAGAAGCTGCTGCGTTTTGTACACCATAGGGTTTTGTGATCAAGGAGCTTCTTGATCTCTATCGTGTGATGAACTAAAGAACTTTACAGCCAACATCCTTCTCAAGTTGGTGATTAAGTCGTGTACTGGGATCCGCACAATTGGTTAGTCACGTACTGGGAGCTGTGTATTGAAATGAAAGATTGTCACTACAGAACAAGTCTAATTGGGCATTGGGGTAAGGGTTCAACTGTAGGTTGGTATAAGGTACTGGGATTCCTTTACTTGTAACTGCTTGTTTTGATAATAGTGGATTCTCGAGAGTGGTGACCTAAAAATCACCCGGTAGGGTTTTTGCCGTGTAGGTTTTCCCCATTCGTAAACAAATCGTTGTGTCAATTTATTTTCCGCTGCATACTTAATTTAATTGGTAATTTGTTTGTGCTACCATGCATATTACATGTTAATTTGATTAATTAATAAACTTGGCTAATTAATTAATTAATTCATCACAAGGGGTCAATATATTCTTGGACTATCAAATTTATTTCCTTGTATTTTGTGGGATTTTATTGTAATGGGTTTAGTAATAAGTTGGTGAAAATCTTATCAAGACAGTTGAAGGTCACATGAGGAGCACATGCCAGAAGCTGAAAAGTTAGTTGAGTTTTGTGACTCATCTCACGACTTGGCCAACTCGTGAGATGACCCGCGAAATGCACTAACAGCCAGGATTTTAAGTATGACTCTTGTACCCTTCATCCACACTATATATACTCTCATTACCCATAAAATTGTAAGGAGGCTATCTAGTATAAAACCCTAGAAAGGTTTCTACAACACCCACCATGTTAGAGAGAGCTACTTATCCTCAATAGAGAAATCTTTGTAGTCTCTTCTCTTTTCCCTCTCCCACTGTTATACCTTAAGAGAAGAGTTGTGCCCAAATACAACCAACACCGATTCAAAGTGTAGAGAGTGATTTGGAGCTTGAGAAGCATTGGGGATTTGCCAAAATAAACCGGTGAGGCTCGGCGGATGCAATCGGATGATATTGCAAGATCGAAGAAGCTAGTGAAGACAAGAATCTAAGAAGTCCGTTGGTAGCTGGAACTTGGAGGGTTAAGTACTTTGGGTAGATTAGGCTTGGAGGATATCTTTGGTATCCTTGTACTCCAACTTATTCACTAGTGGATCCTTTCGACTCGGAGGGTCGCGGAGACGTTTTTCGCCGAGTTCTTCGGTTTCCTCTTCGATAACACGTCTCGGTGTTATCTTGTATTTTTATCTCTCTTCCCTTACTCTTTAAGATTTATATTTGTTATTACTTGCTTGTGGTTATGGATTAGAGAGTAGTTCCGCACTTACATAAGTTAGAGTAAAAGCAATTCAGTCGTTAGTTTCAAAATTGGGGGTCTAAGCAATAGTGTTTTACACTATTTGAGCTTTCATAATCATATATGAAATAAAAGTTGATGATCTAAATTATCAAACACATTACCTAAACAAAGAATGAATTGAACAAAAATTAAAATAATCTTCCACATCTTATCTCCGATACCAATATAAATTTCAAATGAATCAAAACCCTAAAATTCATAAATGTAAACTCAGAAATCAAAACGGAAAAGAACATAGGCAAATCATCAAATAGGTCAACTACAAAGGAAAACACGTGTATAACAACCAAAAACTCAAAAAGAAAAATCAAGATAAAAAATTATTTAACTTAAGATTTCACAAAACACATGCATACCTCAAATTTAGAACTAAACCAACTTTCCAATCTACAAACTTCAATTTTTTTCCAGCCCAAATTTCTTTTTCAAATGAACTACTCTCAATGCAATTAGCAATGCTATCCTATCTTTGATGTCATCACAGAAACGAAAGTAACAATGCCGCCATGACTTCTTCAATAATAGGGTGCCACAAACACTCCAAAATCCTACAACAAACCCAAGTCCGATGCTAGCATAGAACCATATCCTTTCATAATCATCTCCACCTTGTTTGTCATCAACACTAGTAATACTTGGGCCATCAGATGTTTCATCTCCTGGGCACTTGGTCAAAAGAGGAGAGCCACACAACGAAGGGTTTCCCTTATATATGGTTGCATCATTTAGTGTTTGAAGCTGATTACCAGATGGGATTCTTCCTGTCAACTTGTTAAAAGATAGGTTCAAGTGTACTAAGGAAGTCAAAGAAGACATGCTTCCAGGAATAGGTCCAAAAAGTCTATTGTTTGAGAGATCAAGTGTTTCTAGCCACCGCATGTTTCCTATATTCTTAGGAATGCTTCCAGCTAGATGATTCATTGACAAGTTTAGCGTACCCAATCTTGTGAGACTTGTTATTTGAATAGGAATTTCTCCAGTCAAACTATTCCCTGAAAGATCAATGCATGTAACAAGTTGGAGAGTGCGATCATATTCATACTCTCTTCCCTTTGTCACTATGTATGCTTTCTCTGTATAGTTTTCAATAGGCTTGTACCCAAAGGCGGTGTGATCAACCATAGCAGTAAAATTGTTGAAACAATCTGGAATGCCCCCAGAGAGATTATTTTGTGCAAGATCTAGGATGCGAAGTTTATAAAGATTGCACCATTTTCGAGGGATGATTCCACTGAATAGATTTGATCGTAGGCGTAGCATGAAGATGTCTGACTCTATCCACGACGAAAGATTCCCCGAGAGACGATTCCCCCCAAAATCCATGCTCACAATAGAACAATTTTGCAAGGAAGAAGGAATTTCTCCACTAAGATTGTTGTTGCTCAACACTAATATAGAAAGGTTTCCTAAGAAACCCATTGAGCTCGGAATTTTTCCACATAGGTTGTTGTATGAAATATCCACAACACGCAAGCCTATTTGTGACTCATTCCAATGATGAGGGAGCTCCCCTGAAAGATTATTTCTCCTGAGGACAAGAATATTAAGATTTTTTATTTTCGATATGGATAAAGGAATTTTACCATAGAGGTGGTTATCTGAAAGATCTAAATATTGCAAGCTTGGCATTAAATCACTAATATTTGATGGGATAGGGCTTGAAACCAAATTGCTTTGCAGAAATAGCTTAATCATATATGGAAATACTAATTGGTGCGGCAAGTTCCCTTTTATCTGATTGTTGGATAGATCCAAGATGGTGAGTTGATCAGATATCATAGAGAACCATCCCTCAGGTATAGTGTCTTCAATTCCAACGTTTCTTAGGGTGACATAGGTGAGCTCCCTTTGAGCTTGAAGCCATAAAGGAAAGTTGGGGCCAATGAGACAGCTTTCTAGATGAAGAGATTTGAGGCTGAATTGAGGAAGCCAGTCATGAGTCACATTGAAAACTAGAGACTGACTTTTATTAGTTGTTAGCATAAACTCTTCTAGGCTTCTAAGATTCATCAATTGGGCTTCTGTTATGACGCCATCCCAAGAATTTTCTAGTAGAAACAACTTGACTAGCTTTGAGAGTTGCCCAAAACTTTCTAGAATGATTCCATTCATCCCATTATATGAGAGGTCCAACTCCTTCAAGGATGACAAATTGCCAATAGAAGCTGGAATTGAACCATAAAAGTGGTTAACACCGAGATAGAGGTATTTTAGGCTTCCAAGTCTCCCAAATGAATCAAGGATTTTTCCTCCTTGATTGCTAAAAGTCAAATCAAGTTTTGTTAGACTCGTAAGATTAAACAGCCACTGAGGTATGGAGGTTTCAAATGAGTTGTATGATAAATCAAGGACATAAAGAGAGGTGAAATTGAGGAAATTAAGGGAAGATGGAAGGTGTTCAAGCTGACACGAACATAAACTTAACTCCAGAAGGGAAGGAAGCATGTTAATTGCATGCAGCCAATCTGCTTTGGTATGATTGATCTTCACTCCCCCCATATACAGGTTCTCTAAAGAAGAGAGACTTGAGACCCAATCCAAATTTTTGGTAAACAAATTGTAGTTTCCTTCAAGGTCAAGATGCGTCAGGCTGGACAAATTGCCGAGATAAGGACTAATCTCCCCTGAAAGAGATGCATTAACATCCCCTGAAAAAGATGCTTTAACAGATGTTTTAACATCCGTTGGAAAAGATGTTATAACACCATTTCCTTGACACCCTGAAAAAGATGCATATATAAGTGAGATTAGATACATCAAGTTCTCTAGCATGCCAAAAAATCCAGGAATTCAAATACCTTAAAAGTCATTCCAACTTTGTTTTTACTAAACAAAGTCATTCCAACGTAGATCCAAGTAATTTAAATATTTAAAATGAATCAAAGAAAGAAGTTACCATTGTCTGTCGTGTCCGTTGGGCAAAGATGACTTGGAATGGGAGAAATATTATTACTTCCGTCATACTCATAGTGCCTGCGGCGTCCAGCTGGGTTGCTAAGATTGAGCATGGTAACATGACCTGATTCGTTGTCGCACTCTACGCCTTTCCATTGGCAGCAATCTTCACCGACCCATGAAGAAAGCTTACCTGGAACATCAATTACTCCTGCCTTGAAGCTGACAAGTGCTTCTCTTTCACTCTGGAAGCATATCACTGTCAAATTATTAGTCTGGCTCTGATTTTCAGTGCACAAACCCAGTTTGAATATCCCCAAGGACAAAAGAAGAAATACAACAAAACTATGATTATAATTAATCATCACGGAGTATTTTACTGATAGTGACAATGCTAATGATGAGTCTTGTGGATTTTTATGAAGCGAAAGCCATGCATTAGCGATGAATATATATCACTGAAGAGTGAACTAACTTTAGATTGGAATGGTCAGGTCAAGGATGACCTTGTTGTTTCCACGATCGAACATAGAAGTCATTGTTTAAGGTTTTTTTTTTTTTTTTTTTTTACACGGTAAGTGAAAGTTCTTGTTTGAATCCACACACGGTATGGACGCGTAAAAACACTAGGACCCATTTTCCACTCGGCGGAGACTACTTCTTCGCTTTTTGTACGTTGCAGGAATCATATGATTCGTATTGCTTTTTCTACTTTTTCTTTTTCCTTAAACTAAACAGTGGGGGCTTTCACTCATCAGCATTAGGCTGTTAGAATTTTTTTTTGGTTGTTGAATTAACGCAAATGCCTTCGTATGATTAATTACTATATATATATATATATATATATATGTGATTGATCTTATTGTTACAATTGTATAAATAACCTATTCACTTGCATTAGATCTTCAGGCAATATGAATATACTCGTTTTTCCTTTATCTTATTCCTAATCTCTTCGATCTAAACAACTCCATTTCTTAGGAGGCTGAGCTGACGTCTAATCCAACCATCCGTATTAGACTCTTTATTATTTTATATGGTTAAAAAATACCAACAGCTTACGTTTAAGTATAAGTAAAACTTAGGGACAATACGTAAAATAAAACCCACTACTCCCACTACACCACTTTCAAATACAAATACACGTTAAAAATAAATGTTCATCTCACAATCCATTAGAATTCAATATATGTGTTTTATATTTGAATTCACCTTAGCCACATACAATTATTGCTCCTTTAAGATAGAAATATTTATCATCATCCTAATTTTTTCTCTATATCACTTTTATAGTTAATGCAAAGAGATAAATCTATAAATTCTGCTTTATTATTTTGGAGGGACAAATTTATAAATTCTTCTGATAACAAGGACAATTAAAGTATATTTAACTCTCACTTGGATTTATGTATCATTGATTGATTTCAATTCCAAATCTGTAGTTTCATTTTTCTAACTTGATTACAATTTAAGTGTATTTAACTCTCTCTTGGATTTAAGTATCATTACTAGGTTTTTCTTTTTCTTTTCTTTTCTAGATTTGTAGGTGGAAAAGCAAATCCTTGAAGCAATCTAACTCTGAGAAGAAATAGTACAATGAGGTATAGTTTTCACATTATTAAAATCTTTTTAATTTTTTTTTTCAAATTTTGTGGCTTTAATGGATTACTTCTGTGATTATTAGGGTAGAAAAGCGGAAAGGTTCAAATTTATTGAATCTATGGGTTTTAATACTTGGGCTGAGGTTTCGTAGTGGCTGATTTCATAGAGGTTTATATATTTTAAACTGACGTTGTATGTTATACTGAGTTCACTTTTTTTTTTAGTTGAAACTTGAAACATACATGTAGTCAGTGTTTTGGAATGATGCAGATAAAGTTTCGGATTTCAGTTATATCCAAATTTGAAGTGATGCTAATGAAGAGGAAGTGTGCTTTAGAGAGTTCAAAGTATCCATGGCTTGGAACTAAAGTGCTCTATGTTGGGTGCGTTGCACCATGTTCCAGCCCACACTTTGTCTTAGCTCATTAAATGAGCTTGTTGGACAAGTGCTGAGAAGTCAGCAAAGTGAAATGGGTTTGCTGGAATAGCTTGTCTGAAAGAGAAGAATTGGGTTTATCTTTTTCTCTATAATTATGTACAAAAGTGCTATATTAGTATATATTTGGTATTGCTTAAGTTTGCTGCAACTAATCACATGACAAATACTAATATTTTTCTTTTTTAGTAGAGATTTTTTGAGTAATGCTATAGACACATAAAAGTATATATCTTTATACCACAACATGCCATATTGCAAATTGTGATTGGTAGATATGTGATGGTTGGTCATGTGGAGACACATTTTCACTACTGACAACTTGCAACTTGCCACATGATAAATTGTAGTACAAAATTCCTAGAATTACTCCATATTTTTCAAGTTTGAACCAACTTTAATCTTAGACAGATTGGTCTGGACAGTGGTCAGGTCAATGATGATGATGCCAGTGAGTGAAAGAACCCCGCCTATTACGTTAGTCAAGCATGCATAAATAAATAATACAAACCTTCTTTTTCCCTTTCCCCACTCTGTATGCATTTTTCCAATCGTTGATCACCCTTTTTGTTTCTAACGGTCAACATAATAATAAATAAAGGTTTTTCTTTCTATATATATATATATATATAATTTCCCACACGGTAAGCCAAAGTTCTTCCACACGGCAAGTCGGTAACTTTTCCACAATTCCTTTTACACACGGCAAGTCGGTAACTTTAGGTTTTTTCTTTTTTCTTTTTTAATAATTGGATAATTTGGGAGGGATTTTTTTGTTTCCTAGGCAGCTTACTTGGAGACACAAGAAGTACCACAACCGGCCCACAAGGATAGACTCATTAGATTGTCAAAAAGGAATTGTTATAAAGAAAATGCTAACAAGTGCTTTTAGGGTAATAGTTAATAATCTATTTAAAGAAAAATTTTATGGAAAATGAAAAAAAAAAAATTTAATATTTTGATAATTTTTTTCATTTCCCATAAAAGTTATATCAAAACTTTCCTAAAATAGATTATTAATCAGTGCTCTAAGGACACTTATTAGCATTTCCCTTGTTATAAATCCTAACAGCTATATAAAATTTAATGCACATGTAATCTTCTTATTATGATTTATGACTGTTAGCACTTCTCAGATGAGTCTCACGAACAATTTACTTAAATTTTTCCTTACTTTAAGTTAACAATAAATGATTCTAAAAAAAAAAATTAACAATAAATTTCTGAATAGACTATTTTAATTTTTTAAAAGTAATGATTTTTTTTTTTAATTCGATAGCTACAATAAGGAAAGAGAATTGAATCCCAAATGTCATAAACACACCAAAAGTTGTCAACAAGGCAAGTTACAAAGCTTTTAGCAAAGTTATGGTTTAATTTGAATCCGTCCACAAACAAAAGGGAATTATGTACATTGTCAAAAGAATAACATCTAAAAATACAACAAAAGGGAAGCTTTATAGAAGTATGGGCTGAAATAGTATATAATATGTATCTCTCCTTCATTATACAGTAATAATAATAATAATAATAATAATAATAATAATAATAATAATAATAATAATAATTGATAAGTTCTAAAGGATCAGTGGGCTGAAAAGTCTTCGGGTGCTGCTGATCTTGAAGGCCAAGTCCTGGAAACACCAAATTCAATCAGAGAAAGACCGGTGGAGGCCGGTCTAGGGTCCTCCGACGGTAAAGTCAGTGATTTGAAGTAGAAAGAAAGGCTTCAAAGACTTCAAATATTTTTTTATCTGGAATTCTAAAAGAGAAAAAAAGTCCCCTTACCTCTGCGTAGAAAGGTCTTTATATAGTGTTAGGAATCAGTTATTTCTTCAATCGTCGTAGAGTTTGGAGGATTCACAGGGTAACTTCTATAACTGTCGTAGGAGTCACCTCATCGGAACCGGTGTTGAGAGTCAAACAGTATGACTCTTCAACATGACTCTTGGTTAGAGTTATGTTGAAGCACAACTCTTGGTGACCCTCGTTCCTCCCTCTTCAACGAAGGACGAGGGTCATCGCTTGCTCGTCCTTCATTGGACGAGCAAATAGGATATTGCTTGCTCGTCCTTCATTGGACGAGCGTAAGGAGGATGAAAGTAGACAGTTAACGAAGGACGGGTGTATCAATCACTCGTTCTCCGTTTCGTGCATCTCTATGGACGGCACTATGGACGAGTGATTTGACTTGGTGTTTTCCTTGCACCATCAATAATAATAATACCAAAGAAAACCGTTTCTTCGTTGAGAAATATTGTTAGTATAATCCTGCATATGTTACTCAATTCCATTCTTCTTCTAATTCATGGCGAACCAAACTCTCTTGCACTACTATATATTGTGGAAGCCCACAAGCAAATAGTTGAGGTTGCCTTTTTCCCATGCATTTTTTTAGCTTACAGTCTTTCTTCTAAAGCCATACAAAGCATAAGATTGGACTCACCACATTACAAAAGAATTGCTTATACAGGTATCCTTTTCCTCCTGGACAAAAAAGCAACCATCAAAACTGTAGGTAAGCCCAACAAAACATTACTAACCAAACATAAAAAGTAATTGCTAATTGCAAATCTCAATTAATAAACAAAGTTCCACAACTATAAAAGTACTCACACAATTCATTTGCATCAAACGGATCTCTTGGCTTTCCAAGCCAAATTTACAATGGGGATATTAAGGTTGTCTAATTATTTGAGTTGTGAATGGTTTTAGACCCCTTAAAACAACCAGATTGGTTAGCCTAGTTAATTAGCCAAGTTGTTACTTAGTCAAATTATGCAATTCTAGGTTAAAACAATCTAACAATCATATCAAGAATATAAAGCAGCAGAAAAATAAAAAACACAATGATATGATCACCCAAGAAACCACACGGTAAAAACCTGAGGAGGATTTGACCTAGCTATCCTCAAGGTAAACTTGAATCCACTATGAAAGAATCGAAGTTCATACAAAAGGACTTACAAGCTCCCCGCTTGACTTCCTAATGCTACCCACCAGTAGAATTTACTGACACGACCACGTGCAAGCTCCAAATCCACAGACTCCTTCTTTCTTGGATTCTTCAATCAGTTACAAGCACCCACGCTTGATATTCTTTAAGCTTCAATGGTCGCAACCGAGTTGATCATCAAGATGTTGAAGTAATCTATATCTTGAAAACCCTAAGCTTTATGTAAAGGAAAGCTCCTCTAGATCTCACAAGAGATTTACACAAAACAGAAAAGTATGAGCAACAATACAACTGGAGCAACTCTAAAAACGTGGCTAGGGTTTTTCTTTATATACCTAGGGTAAAAACAGAAAACCCAAAACGTTTAATGAGTTAGGGCTGAGCTGGAATATTCTACAGAAAAACATTCTGCCCGAGATTCGATCGATCGAGCCAGGCCGAAATGCACCAATGCATCTACAGCCACTCGATTCCAACTTTACATGAAAGACCCAACTTTGAGCAAGTCTAAACAAGACTAAATAACCTGTTTTGATCATGGTTTGCCAACAATACAAATTAGAGTTCTAAATACATAAAATCCTAAATCTTTAGAACCTAACAAACTCCCCCTTTGGCAATCCATGACAAAACACAAACAATAAGCTCAAAGTTTACAATTAAAAATCCTTTTACAAAAATAATGCTCATAAAAACTAAATTCAATCCTAACTACTATCCATCAGTTGCAAGTGTAGACAGCAACTCAATTGAATCAACCTGTATATTCCTGAAATACTCAACAAACGCATAAACGCATGTGTGACAGAAAATAGTATATAAACAGGTACAACATTCTTGTATGATTCACACAACACATAATAAAGACATATATCAATGAATAACTCATAGAATATAAATCAATAAACAGTGAATCCAAAGAAACAAGAATCAAATAAAAATCATGTATATCAATCAATGTTACTCCCCCTAACATGAATATCCCCAAAAAAATGATATACACGGTGAAGTGCCTAAATACAATCTAACAACTCCACATAACAAAAACAAACTCCCTAACTACAAAAAAAATCTCCCTAACTACAAAACTCATCTACAAACTCTACTCCCCCTTTTTGTGACGGAATGCCAAAGGGCAATCACAATCCATCATCAAAAGGAGGTGGTGAGGGTGAATGAAGACGCGCCAGATCAGCTCATAAAGCTCGGATCTCATCAAAAAGGTCCACCAAAAGCTGACCATGAGCCGCCTGAACGGTCATGACAGTCTCCAAAGTACGACGGATATCAAAGTCATCCGATGGAGGTGGACGAACAGCAGCAGCAGCAGCAGCATCAGGATCAGGAGCAACCTCACCAGCAGGACCTGTAGAAGAAGAGGGAGGAGGTGCGGACCCAGAAGGCTCAGACCTAGGGTGTTTAGAGCCAGCTCGAAGGTGAGCAGCCCTCTGTCTAAGAAAAGACGCACCTATGGGAGCAATAACATGAACGGGCTCAGAGGAAGGGAAGCCACCAAGATCAAGATAAAGCAAAATCCTATGAATGAAAATAGGATGAATAAGAGCATGAGCAGAAGATGAACTCCTATAAACTTCGTTCAAAGAATGAAGAAACAAATGGGGAAAACTGATAGGAGCATCAGTGACAAAAGCGTACAAAAATACACACCGCTCGAGAGGAATGGTGTGAAGATAAGAAATAGGCCAAATGGAGTGACATGCTATCCTAAAGAAGAGATAGTGTAACTTAGAAAGCTCAGCAGTGGTGATCCTAAGATCAGAACCCCACTAGATAGAAGACCTAGTGATGTAAGACATGACATCACTCAACAAGGGAGACTCATCATAAGGATAGACAGGGTGCTGTACCAAAGGTACCCCTAGAGCATCAGTCATTACCTTAGGAGTAATGGTGTAATCTACGCCTCGTATCCAACTCTTTACCAAAGTGTTGGAATCATAGACGCGGATAGAGATGTTCGAGAAGAACTCTCTAATCAAGGTAGCAGGGGGAAGTTGGATCAGAAATATCCACCAAGGGTAACCAGCCCCTACGCTCAAAGTTCGCCCTAATGGCAGGATCAAGCTCATCTAAGATAACAGAACGCTCAGACCATATCTTCCTCTTAAGGTTCAGCTTATCATAAATCTCTTCGTTTTTCTCACTAGGAAATTTCTCTCGGTCAAAGGGAGGAGGGGAAGGAGTAGATGAGGGGACAGACCTACGAGCCCTAGTTTTCCTAGGCATGATGCTAAGGAAGGACAGAGACACAAGAGAAAACCAACAGAACAAAAGAAACAAAAAACCAAGGGCAGACTGCAAGTTAGCACAGAAAAATATAGAGCAAAAATCTATATGATGCATGAACAGTTAAAATGACATGATGCATGTACTAATGCAGTAAACAAAGTTCAATTTTAAGTTCAATTGCACAAAATTGGCTTGAACATAGAGTTTCTAACAAAAAAACCCCAAAAATTTGAAAACCACTTGAAAAATTTTGAAGTCCATGGATGAATTAAGCATTACAAAACATAACACATAGATTATAATGCCTAATTACATCCAATCAACAAGCCAATTTCATCAATTTCAACCTAATTGAACAAAATCCCCAATTCGGAACAAAACATAACCCTAGAAATTTCAATTTCTCACAAAACCCAAAATTGATCAAATCAAACTATCACAATCAAGTTTATAACATGTCCCCATAAAAACCCATTGATCAATTGCACAAAATTGGGCTTGCAACATCAAAAATCCCAAAAATAGAGAGGTCCAAAAATTGTAGATAAAATGCATGAAAAATGCATGAAATATGCAAATAGACTCAAAAATGATGGGCAAAAGAGACTTACCGGCTTGAGGAAAGAGAAACTTTGCAAAAAATTTGGAGGAAAATGACAAAAAATTCGTTGTAGATCCTTTCCTTGTCGGAGAGATAAAGGAAGTTTGAAAAAAAACTTTTGAAAAGGTAATGAATCAGTCAAAGAACACTATTTGAAAAAGTTGATTCACGACTTTCGATTAATCGAAAATTACTTTCGATCGATCGAGTCACTCCGAAATTTGTAAAATGAATTTTAAAATTTTCGATCGATCGAAAAACAGACTGGATCGATCGAAATAGGCAGTGGATCACAGTATTTTGGGAAAAATTACAATTATGAAATCTCAAACCAGATTTTGAAAAATAACTCCTCAAAGCATTGAAATCAATGAAACACAATGCATAAGTATGAGATGAAATGGAATGATTTTTCAAAAACCCAAATTTGTAATCCCAGTTTCTCCAAAGAAAGTTTTAGCCAGTTCATCCTTTAATTTCTCAGGCAAAATAATGTTTTGCATAATTCTCAAGATATTTTCAAACTTGGTTGGTCAGACCAAAAACACACACAATAACATGTACAGTGTTTAGCAACGAGTAACTCGTGTAGTGTGTGCAAACTAGAAAAAGCTTGAGCTACATGTGAGATGATATGTGAATAGAAATCAATCACAAAGACTACAAAATTCATCACACAGAATTTAAAAGAGACTATCACCTAAAGAGTTATATCATATAACTCTCACATCTCCTAGAACATAAGCTTGCAATCATGTAAGTTTCTTGTATTTAGCCTCTTAATTATGTGAATTGGCATCAAGCCTAATAGTACACACCAGTTTTAATTAAGTGAATTGGCATCAAGCCTAATAGTACACACCAATTTTAAGCATGAAGCAATTAAACTGAGGCTACACCTTATGTTCTTTTTGTGCATGTGCTACACTTTCTCGAGCACAAAATCTTATGATATGCACTAAGGTGTTCATGATTGGCTAGTGAACAGTGATGAGATGGTGATTTATGCCTTTCTCAAAAGGATCAAGTCTGACAGTCAAACAATATGTGACTTCAAGATCAAGACAAAGTGATCAACAACCATAAACATATTTGCCACACAACATGC
Source organism: Quercus aquifolioides (assembly GCA_019022515.1). Taxonomy (NCBI): domain Eukaryota; kingdom Viridiplantae; phylum Streptophyta; class Magnoliopsida; order Fagales; family Fagaceae; genus Quercus; species Quercus aquifolioides. The sequence continues at coordinate 23,274,591 of CM032328.1, read as the reverse complement.
ACTACAAAGCTTCAACTAGTCAAGTGCAATAAATAAGCTCATCAAAGCTAAACAAGGTACATAAGACATGTTATGTGAAAATAAATTGACCAACCTTGTTTTCAAAAACCAAGAAAAAAATGTCAAACATATTTTTGCTTTCTCCTTTTCTCCTTTTTTTTTTTTTTTTATATATATATTAAAAAGAGAAAAACAAATAAATCCTATAATGAAATGCATGAATGTAATGCAATGCAAGTCCTAGAAAAAAAAAAACAAAGACACCAAAGAACAATGGTCACAGAGGAATGGCAATGAAGTACAAGGACCATGTCAGAAAGACTCAATTAGATCGAGTCTTTTGCATCTAAAACCTTTTAGATGTACCATAAGCATTGGAGTTCTTATTCACATTCGAATGATTTCCAACTCCAGAATTGGAATAAAGGTTCAACGCCTTAACTAATTCACCAATAAGTGTCATAGGATCTTGTGCTTGAGGCACAGACACCTTTGGTTTGTTTGCCCTCTTAGCAGCTTGAAGCTTGTAACATTTTGGACGAATGTGTCCAGACTTTCCACAATAATGACAAACCCAAGCAGGTTTACCATGCATCTTGTCCTTAGAAAGAGTAGAATCCTTAGGTTTAGATTCTGCTAGATCAACCCTAATCTTCTTAGGAGGTGAAACTTCTACAGATTTGACAACCTCACTCACAGGGGGTTTGACAGTTTCACTCACAACCTCACTCGTGGAAGGTTCAGAAAAAGAAGAAGGAACAAAGTTCGTGGAATGTGGTGCAGAATCAAAGATGCTTTCAACATATCCTAAACCAGATTTGTCAGAAGGATACTTTTGAACATTCAACATTTGATCAAGTTTAGAACTAGCAGATCTAGCAACAGATAAATCATGTTCCAAAGTTTTAACTTTATCAAGCAAAAGCATGTTCTCAGATTTAACATTGTTCAAAAGATCATTAGCATCAAATAGTTTAACAAGCAAATTCTTCTTTTCAAGCTCAAGAGATTCAATTTTCTTCAAGCCAAGTTCAACATTCATAGCATCCTTTGCAGCAATCTTGCAAAGTTTATTGTAGGCCACTTGAAGATCTGCATCCTCAGAGAGTTCCCATTCAGAAGAGTTCTCTTCAACAGATATACTTTCATTGACTACAGCAGTAGTAGTGAAAGTAATGAAGTTTCCATCCTCGTCACATCCAGACTCATCATCAGAAACCTCATTATCACTAAGGGTTACAGCCATAGCTTTACCCTTAGATCTCAAGAATGTAGGACATTCAGTTTTCACATAACCATACCCTTGACAACCAAAACACTGAGGACCCAAAGAATTATTTGAAGATTGACCAACTTTTTCTCTAGGTTTTTCAAAGTTATTAACCTTAGTGGGATCATTCTTCCTAAAGTTTCTAGGTTCAGCAGTGTTTGTACCTCTTGCCTTTCTATTGTTATTCCTAAGAAAGTTTCTAAAGTTCTTGGCAAGGTACGCAATCTCTGTAGCAAAGAGCTCATCATCAAATTCACCACCATCAACATCATCAACTGACTTAAAAGCCATTGATTTGGATTTGTTCACTTTGGGTAGGTCAGACTCATAGGACTGAAGAGATCCTACAAGCTCATCAACAGGGATGGAGTCCACATCCTTGCTCTCAGTTATGGCAGACACTTTGGGTCTAAAGTCCTCAGTTAAAGATCTAAGAATCTTCCTAACAATTTTAGGTTGATCATAGATTTCACTCAAATTAAAAGCAGAATTAACAATATCATTTAATTTAGCATAGAATTCATCAAAAGATTCATCATCAGACATTCTAATGCTTTCAAATCTAGAAGTCAATTGTTGCAGTTTATTGATCTTAACTGCCTTTGTGCCTTCATGCACAGTTTGGAGGATTTTCCAAGCAGTATGAGCAACCTCAACATTAGAGATCCTCTTAAATTCCTCCATAGAAACAGCATTGAAAATGGCATTCATAGCTTTGCTATTGAAGCCTACTGCTTCTTTTTCAGAAATTTGCCACTCACTCACAGGAGTAGTGGGCTTCTGCCATCCGTATTCAACGGAATTCCAAACTCTCTCATCAATGGATTTCAGGAATGCTTTCATCCTTACTTTCCAATAAGCATAGTTATTCCCATCAAAGTGAGGAGGAACAACAAGAGAGTGTCCATGATCCATAACAACAGGGGTCAAGGATCAGCTCAGAGATCAAAAAATCTCTAACAAGAGAGCTGCCCGCTCTGATACCACTTGAACGGTTTTAGACCCCTTAAAACAACCAGATTGGTTAGCCTAGTTAATTAGCCAAGTTGTTACTTAGTCAAATTATGCAATTCTAGGTTAAAACAATCTAACAATCATATCAAGAATATAAAGCAGCGGAAAAATAAAAGACACAATGATATGATCACCCAGGAAACCACACGGTAAAAACCTAGGGAGGATTTGACCTAGCTATCCTCAAGGTAAACCTGAATCCACTATGAAAGAATCGAAGTTCACACAAAAGGACTTACAAGCTCCCCGCTTGACTTCCTAATGCTACCCACCAGTAGAACTTACTGACACAACCACGTGCAAGTTTCGAATCCACAGACTCCTTCTTTCTTGGATTCTTCAATCAGCTACAAGCACCCACACTTGATATTCTTTAAGCTTCAATGGTAGCAACCGAGTTGATCATCAAGATGTTGAAGTAATCTCTATCTTGAAAACCCTAAGCTTTGTGTAAAGGAAAGCTCCTCTAGATCTCACAAGAGATTTACACAAAACAGAAAAGTATGAGCAATAATACAACTAGAGTAACTCTAAAAACGTGGCTAGGGTTTTTCTTTATATACCTAGGGTAAAAACAGAAAACCCAAAATGTTTAATGAGTTAGGGCTGAGCTGGAATATTCTGCAGAAAAACATTCTGCCAGAGATTCAATCGATCGAGTCTTTCCTTCGATCGATCGAGCCAGGCCGAAATGCACCAATGCATCTGCAGCCACTCGATTCCAACTTTACATGAAAGACCCAACTTTGAGCAAGTCTAAACAAGACTAAATAACCTGTTTTGATCATGGTTTGCCAACAATACAAATTAGAGTTCTAAATACATAAAATCCTAAATCTTTAGAACCTAACAAGTTGCACCATATACATGTGTACGTTTTTAAACCCCTTAAAACACAAGTTGTTTAATCTAGTTATTTAGCCAAGTGATTACTTAGGTAAATTATTCAAATCTAGGTTAACACAAGTAAATCATATCATGTAAACAATGCAGAAAATAAATAACACGTAATATAATAACCTAGGAAAACTAAACCAGTAAAAAACTTAGGGAGAATTTAACCTAACTATCCTCAATATAAAATAGATCAACTATGAAAGAATTGAAGTTTTACAATCACTATAACAAATCTGACTTTTTTCAAGGGTCAAAACTCTTAAAAAAAGTATTAAAAAAACCTTGAAAAAAATTATTTTAAGAGTCCAATTCACCCTTGATAACCTTTGAAACATATACCATCGAATAGGAAATTTTAAAGGCCTTCGTGGCCCTCAAAACAATTGCTCTAATCTTATTTTGAGGGTCAAGAGACCTTTAAATAACCTTTTACCAAGGTTTAAAAGATTTATATTTACAACCCTTAATAAATAAAGTTATTTAAGGGGTCTCTTGACCCTCAAAATAAGATTTTTTTTTTTTTTTTTTAAAAAAAAAACCACAATCATGCACAAAATATATAAATATACACACACACACACACAAATTCACAATTGTTGAGATGATTTGCTATGATATTAATGTATAGCAAAAGTGGTATATTGCTATAATTACACTTTCTTTGATCTCTACACGCAAACCTACAAATTAACATATTAGGGGCCGCATACAAACTGTCAATATGTCATTTATTGTATCTCATCTTGATCTCTTGCCCCTTTATCAAAGCACATGAGCGCTCTAGATTCATGGAATCTCCAAACAAGTATTAGATTAAAAGTAACACACTGTCTAAGCCACACCAAGCTAGCTGCTCAGGAGGAAGAGCTGACTGTACATATGAAAATTATATAAGATAATTTGCATATAAGCTGACTGTACATAGGCAGTGTGCTAAGAACCCATAAAAAATCAACAAACTATAGGCTACTCTAATCCTTTAATCAACAAAACTAAAAACAATAAAAGAAAGAAGGGTAGGATACTAGGATGCCCCATGAAGATTAAAAAAAAGTCCATTTTGTTCGAGAAATTATTATAAGTGAGTTGCATTTCGGGTAGCAATTAGCAGTATTTATACAATCTTTCCACATCACTTTAGAAGACAGCATCACTCTAATTGCAACATCAGCTCAGAGAACAGGGTTCTCACTAGGTATGCATTTAATTTAGAAAGAACTAAACCCACCATCAAATTTCCATTACAGTCAAATCACACTCAAAATTTTATAAAACCAAACCAATAATTCACTTTGAAAGACAAATAAACCCAAATCACGCTGTGGATGAACCCAACCAAAACAAATAAACCTATAACCAAAAGCTCCAAAACCTAGTCTACGTCATTTAAGCCAAGACCTCCAGATTTCCTTTTCATGCCATATGAACTTAGACTTCATTTTTTTCCCCTCTTTTTCTTCCCACTCACCAAAAATATACCCCACTGCACACAACCAGCTCTGCCATACCCAACCAACCTCACCCTTAGTCAACCAACTGCAACAATCACACACACCACACATTAAACACAAAAACTGCACACACATACAATGCAAATGATGAAACTTGTGGTCATAGACATGACAACTGAAAAATACAAAGAAGCTTACTAAATTTCTCTGATATACAGGCCATAAAACCAAAATTACACATTTTTCTTATGTTTCATAGCAGAAACATGGATTAGTGCAACCAGGTTTAGCAAATGAATGACATTCTAGAACAGAAATTGTGGAACCATGTTTAGCAAATGGATTATGAAAAGCAATAATCATGAAAAGCAAAACAGTCTGATGCTTTCAGTGAGTAAAGGTAATACAGAATGAATTCACCCAACTATTATTAAAAGAGTGATAAGCATCCATAATATTAAGTGGAAAGACGATCTGCTGTCTAACCCACTCTGTAGACTTATTCAGTCCATTCCACAGCACAATCATAATTCCAGGAGGGTAAAAGAAACAGTATTTTATATGAGACAATAACAGTGTCCTATTTCCTACTTCAAATAGGACACTCTACTGCAATCTATAAGTGAATTTGGCTAGAAGCACCCATAGCAATAGCACATAGCAATCTCTCTAGTAAAGTTACAATTAATGAAAAGTGAGAACAATAGTTTATCAAGACTATCCACTATCATGTCAGGTATACAACTGTCTTACGCACATAAAAGCAAGCAGACTCACCATACAACGAAAAAAAAAATTTGATAAAAAGGCGTGCTATTTATATAGCTTTGCTGTTGCACTTTTTACTTAACCCTAAATAAATAAAGGAGAATTGTTACCTTTTTGCTGTATTTAAAATCACGTTTGGGAAGAAAATGCAGAGGCAGGTTGAAAGAACAGGGAGCCTTAACCAATAGAAACAACTTATTGGGGCCTAATAAACGACAAGAAAAAATATAGATCTTTTATTTTTTCTAAGTAAAAAAGAAATGAGGATTAGCAAGACAAAACTCACTCAATTAACTACCTGGATAGGAACCAGACCCAGCACCCTTTGAGATCAGCGTCCGAATAGCCTGTCAAACAGAAATATTTATAATTCTATTGGAGCCCATCCTTTTCAACCATAAAATATGAACCAAGGCACTGGAAAAAAAATAAACAAGAAATAAAACTAAATTTGCCTCAACCATTCCGTTATCTAAACAAAAACCCGTGTCCATTCCAAATTACCATCAAAAGAAAAACCGATAGCATTTCAATAAACCCATCATCCCGAACACAATGTTTAAAATAGTAAATTATGAATTAAGGTCCTCTAAGTCTCCAAAGTTTTAGGGTAACTCCACTCTGGAATTGTTAAAATACTACTATTTCACTATAAACCCAAGTAAACTTTAAGCACTACTAATATTCCTCTACTACTAAACACAAATTCCCAATAGCTCCGTAGAGTTCAAAGTCAACACTCACTCACCAAAGCCAACAAGTTGGACGATGCAAATTGAAATAAACACACACACACACAGGAAGAAAACTAAATTTGAATACACAAACACACTTGACAGAGCAAAAATGAAAATTAGAAATCGAAAACTGTATTTGAAATCGAATAATGAAATCGCAAAAGTCGAACAATTAGAAATCGAAATAGGGAAATCGATGATGAGCTCAGTTTTCTGAGAAATGTGAAATGAAAATCATGGGGAAATAGGGTTTGTGATTCGTACCTAATCGGAGTTGAGAAACAAAACGCCAAGAGGGATGAAGAGTCACAAAACCGAGATCAACTCGTACACGAAGATGTGCGATTACATACCTAATCAATGATCGTCAAGCTCTATGAGATTTCCATGATCGTCGAGCTCTATGAGATTTCCATGAGCTCTATGAGATTACTTGGTCAAGCCAAAAAGATTTCCGATAGAATGCTCCTACCCCACCATGCCTGGCCCTTTACCTTACCTTAAGAAGAAAGAGACTATGTGAGCGTTTGGATTGAGATTATATCCTCACGGCGCGTTTTCATTTTCACGTTTTGGACCTTTCTTTTCTTTTTCTTTTTTTTTTTTTTTCAGGCGTGAGAGGGAGCAAAGCGGAACTGTGCGGCTACCGTTCACATAAACAGTAGCAGCACTTGTTGACTTTTGTTCATGAACAGTGCATTTGTGCACTGTTTATGGACCCACAAATTTCATTTTTTATCCACTTTTTCATTAAAAATGGGTCCCACAGTACTATTCACACATTTAAAAATTATTTTGCTACAGTGTTTTCAGTTTTCAGTTTTCAGTTTTCAGTTTCAACAACAGTAAGTTCAATCCAAACGAACCCTATAAAGGCTTACCATCTGCAAAAGGAAATAGTGATTCGTCAAAAACGACATTACGGGATACTGTTGGGAACGAGAGGTGTTTATTGGTTACGTTCTGGGCTATATTTTAAAATTTTGTTGTGGGCTTTTCTCAAGGGCTGAAAAATTTATCATATTTTATCAAGGGTTGTGGGTTGAAAAAGGTAAAAGCTTTGGTACAAAACTGGATTTCTTTTTCTTTTTCTTTCATTTTTTTCAATTATTTCGAGGGTGTTTTAATAACCTTTGAAATAAAGTTTAGTAATATAGCCCCTGTCTTTGAATTTATAGATTGTATTGACATATTTTAGTAAACCCTCAATAAAAGAGGGTTGAAATAACTAAAGTTTGTTGTAGTGAATAGCGACTTAGACCACTAACATCCTATTACTACCTCAAGTAAAAAACTTACTACCACGACCACGTGTCAGCTCCGAGTTCATAAACTACTTCTTTCCTTGATCCATAGCAACCACAAGTACTCTCGCTTGTGTTTTTCATTAAGCTCTTTATGCAGCAACTGAAACGATCACCAAGCTCTCGACATCAATCTTGATCTTGATAACCCTAAGTATGTATAAAGGCAAACACCTCTAGATCTCACAAGAGATTCACACACACAACATATCAACAACCTCTAAAACGTGGTTAGGGTTTTTCCTTTTATACTTAAAGCAAAACATAAAACCCTACACGTCATATGGGCTTGGGCTGAGTTGGAAATTCTGCAAAAAAAAACATTCTGCACAAGCTTCGATCGATCGAGCCTTGCAAAAATTGAACAGTAATTTTCTGCAATTACTTGATTCCAACTTTACACATAAATCACTTTGAGCAGCCTAAATTTAGACTCTAAGTTTTGATCATAGTTTGCCAATATTACACATTGAAGTTCTAATACATTTAGATCTTAAAAAGCAAAATATTAACCTTTCCCCTTCAAGAGACAGCAGAATTTTCAGGATTGAAAAATTCAACCTTTATCCTGCTAATACTTTATCCCCTCATATATTGTTCTGGAATCCCAATGTGCTTAATTGCTTAAGATTGGATAAAAGTTAAAAACTTGGATAAAACACAGAAAACGATACTACACGTCCAAGTTTGTCATTATTTGTTTCAAGGTGCTGCTCATACAGAGAATGATACTTTGCAGGAAGATAGTCCTTAAACCTGTTCACAATGACGATAGCAAGGGTGAGAGCGGAAATGCTACAATTATTGAATATAAGAAACAAAATGTATGAAGAAGATAAATTTGGATATTTCAATTTTCAAAAAAGACTAGGGGAAGGGGAGACATTCTATGCATAATTTAATAGAAAAACAACAAATAAAAAGTGTCACATCTGTCATTTCCAGGCTTAAACATTTACCAATCATACCATATTAGCAACATTAAGAAAGTATAATACACAAATGAAAGGGTAAATAATTTTTTTGTCCTTAAATATCAATATCATAACCCGAAAGAATTTTATTAACACTAATATCTGAATGAAGCACCCAACCTATGCCATCAATAATAGGATCCATAATCAATGTCCATCATGGCATTAATAGAAAGTAGTAAAGTACTATCTTATGAAGAACCTTCTGCCTTCAAGTCAAATTTTAGAGAAGGTGCCAAAACAAACACAACTGCATTAATATAGTTCTGGTATCCAATGCAAAATTCTAGGAAAGCCACTTCCTGTAGAGAAATGCCTTTTCAGAAGGCTTACTAAGTAAGGAGGGAAGATTCTCGAAGTATTACAGAAAACAAATGGCAAAATGACATGTAATCGAAACAGTCCAAGTCACCTATAAACATGTCAAAGTCAATTGTTCTGCAGTTAACAAGTGGAAGCGCTACGTTTTGTGTTAGAAGCCAGCCTCCTTTCGAGTTTCCTTGCTAAATATGTCTCATATACAATCAAAAGAAACATTAACATAAACTAATTCATTGGCATTATGTTCTTAAAACACTTCACCTGAATCAGTTTACCAGATCCTCTGGGTTCCTCTTTAACACTGGGCACAGGATCAGATTGAAACTGAGCTTCCCTCTTTGGAGTAGTCCCATTATCTTTATGCAGCAGTTCTGAACCAACTTGAGCATTTTGTGTGCTGAAACCATCAGAAACTTTCGAATTCTCAAGTTTCACTAAATTGACAATTAAAGAAGAGCCATTTACTGTGAACTTCTTTTCACCAAATGAGTGATCTTTAGAAACTTCAATTAGTTGCGTTGCAACATTTTCTATGGTTAATGATTTGCACTTCCTGGAAGAACAAGGTGCCAAAAGTTCTTTATTGCTTGGCTTTTTTATCTAATAACCAGTCAAATTTTTTCATGATTTTGATGTTGCATTTTTTCCCTTCCGGGCACAGTAATTTTTTTCTCATACACAATATCACTCAGAAGCTTCAAAATTAAAGATTGACTGGAGAAAGAGATGAGTGATAATCCAGAAGAACTTCTCCCAATTGGCTTAAACTGTCAAGTATGGGAAACAATGCCTTTACAGAGCAATTTTGACTCATTGTATAAGAAAGCACAGAGTACAGAGAATTGAAGGAAGAGAGAAAAGCTAAAAGCTAGAGAGAAACTGGAATGAAGAAAAACTTGTATTCCATCAAATTGAATGAATCTGTACATGAAAGTGGCTTTATACAAATACAGAGTATAAAACTAAAACCCAACTTATGCGCAATCTGTTAGAGCACGTGCAACAGCTAGTTACAACACGTGTGGAAGAATTAGCACATAAATACACTACTAAACTACTTGCAGTTTAATCACAGTAACAAAACAGTAAAACAAGCTACTGCCGTTTAATGCCTAAAGGCCTTATTTCAGCTTCTTTCTTCTTTTCTTCGTTTCTTTTCTTCCTTGTTGATCTGCTTTCTTCCTTGTTGATATGTACTACTTTGATACTCCCCCTCAAGATGAGAACCAGTGTTGTGTACATTCACAATGCTCATCTTGCTAAGTAAAGCTTTCAATTGTAGACCACTAAGAGCCTTTGTTAATAAGTCTGCTAACTGTGAATGTGCGGGCGTGAAGAACAGCGTAATGACTTTGTCTTGCACCGTGTCTCTGACCAAATGACAGTCTAACTCTATATGTTTTGTCCTTTCATGAAAAACAGGATTCTCACCAATGCATATGGCTGCTTGATTGTCACAAAACAGCATTGCAGGCTTTGGATGATCTACTTCCAAATCTTTTAACAAAGCCAATATCCAAGTCATCTTACATACAGTTACTGTCATGGCTCGATACTCTGCTTCAGCAGAAGATCTAGAGACTATGGACTGCTTTTTAGACTTCCATGAAACTAGAGAATCACCCAAGAAGACACAATAACCAGTAGTTGATCTTCTAGTGTCAACATGGGATGCCCAATCTGCATCTGTGAATGCCTTTAGGTGCAAATCTGATCTAGATGACAACAAAATACCTTGTCCAGGACTGCCCTTTATGTACTGTAACAATTTATAGGCTACATCCAGATGAGGTTTTCTTGGTTTTGACATAAATTGACTCAGTTTGTGCACCGATTATGAGTATGTGATGTCTGGTCTGGTAATGGCAAGGTACAACAACCTGCCAACCTGAAGAAGAAAGCCTTTCTTCTTGGTCAGGTTGGCCTAAATGCCTTGTTTCAGCTTCTTTCTTCTTTTCTTTGTTTCTTTTCTTCTTTGTTGATCTGCTTTCTTCCTTGCAGATCTGTACTACTTTGATACATTGTTGTCGTCTGAAAATTTACATCACTAAGAAACAGATCATTCAAATAGCATTATCATAAAATTTACATGCAAGTAAGAATATAAAGAGTCAAGGGTTTAGCTGGGTAAGAATATTTACTAGAGGCGGTTGCTCAGGTTGCATAAACAGGCTGCATTATTGCATATAATACACAAAGGTTGTTTTAATAATATACGTGCCATAGAATGTCAAAAACATTTGGTTCAATTCAAATTTTGGGAAGTAAGCAAAGCAACCATTAAATGGACTACAAATACATTTAGTTATTTTATTATAAATGGACTAAAAATACAGGTCCAAGTGTGTGGCCAACCTCAATTACTCGGTTGAAGATTCATAGTAGACCCCAAAGTTCTTGGTCTAAGACTTGCTTCTTCTTGCTGTACGCAAAACAGCCATTAAATTGTAACATACACCTAATCTTAAGGTCCCAGATTGATGCTGGTTGAGGACCTAAGTGAAGACTGGCTTTTATATGGTAGGCAACTAGTTTCTCCATTCCAGAAGATGCGACATGATCATGAAGCTACACTCATTATTTACCAACACAAAAATAAAGTCATATCTCCTGGGCCTTTACCCCTGTTTTCAATTCACTACAGCTCCTATTAATATTAGCAGCAATTAAGCTGGCAGTGTAACAAGCTGTCTTCCTCTAAATTAGCATTTCTGGAAGCTTTGGGCAGTGCAATTTGAATAAGATTTTTGACTAGAGATGTCTCTCTAAGTTGATGGTGATTACAAGAACCCAGCTTACAGTCACTATGTGCCAAAACACAATCTTTACTAGTCATAAGGAATATCTTATGCCTGCCAATCATTGTGAACCTAGTCCGTGGTCTCCATCATGTACCGCTATGAACCAAAACTCCTCACTGCAATTGCTGCCTAGTCATGCCACAGTTCTATGGTGCCTCCACCATGAGTCCGTCGGAAAATGTAAATTACAAAATAGCATCAAAAGTTAATAAAAGTACTTCCATAAATGAAGTCCAAAATATAATAAAAATATTACAAGTCCAAGGGCCAAGCTCCATAATCATAATAATAAGACTATTATTACAAGTCCAAATGTCATAATAATAACAACAAATGTTCATATGTTTAGAAAGGACAACATCACAACATCAAGAGACAAACTAGAAGAGATGGGGCAATCCATTGTTGGGTCATCCTTGCTCTACTAGTGGATATCCATATTCATGATACCTTCAGGGAGACCACTTAATTGCGATTGTGTGACTTCTACATAAAAACATGAGTTCAAAAATAATTTAGCAAAAACATTTTAAATGCTAAATACAAAAACTAAATGCTGTCTGTTTCTCACAAAAATCAACATGAACCATTAATCGTGGAATTTATAGTTCACATCGACATATCTATACCAATAGTCTATTTTAAAGGTTCTTTTTAGTTATCCATCTTAGCACATGAACTCGGTCTTCTAAAACCAATACTAATAATAATAATAATAATAATAGGAGAATGTTAACCAGCACCGCTTGGTGCTTGTTAAAGTGCAAAAAACACAAAAAAGTTTGTCAGAAAAAGTCAAAAAAAAATCCCAAAAAAGTACCTACAAAACTGAAAAAATGACATAAACTACAAAAAAATACAAAAATTTTGTTAGAAAAAAGTAAAAAAATTTGTGGTTAATGGGCACCATGTGGTGCCCGGTGCCCGTTAACACAACTCATAATAATAATATCACAATCCATGCTTTACTCATGTCTTTTATTCAACTATAACCTCGGTAAGAGTGTAGTAGAAAAAACATATTTTCACAAATACTTCAAGGATCCAGATACCAACATTGATTAACTATATGCCTTGTCTAAGCTAACACACTTAACAAAAACATTTTAACCTCTAAGGCAAACCAAAAAAAAAAAAAAAAATAGAGAATGTCTATTAGACTGGACCCCATTCTATAAATTATGAATGAACTGAATATCGCTTCAATTTTTTGGATCCCAGCCACTGTATGAAACGAATCTAACAAAACCCTCTTTAATTTTATGCTCAGACATTACAAATATAACAGTAAAAAGGACAAATTAAAGTCCAAATCAGTTTTGAGTTAAACTTTTTCCTAAAAGAATCATATTCTAAAATATCAAACCTACACATCACGTCAACCTGCGAGCTACAAACATTTTCTTAACCATCAAGTGAACAGTTGATAAAAACAACTAAACATAAAAATTTCAAGCCTGTTTCTTTTCCTTTTGTTTTTGCTTTTTTGAGATGGTATAAAAATTTTAAGCGTTGATGCAACCAGTCCATGACTTTACAAAGATGAAGAAGATACAGGAAACTACATAGCAGCATGCTTTTTATAAATGACAAAATAATGACACATGTAAGCATGGCCAGCCCTAGGCCTAGGCCATTTAGGCTATGGTCTAAGCCCCCAATTATGGGGCGGTAAGGTTTTCTTTTTTAATATAAGAAAAAATGTGAATTAGGTGTACATATTTTTCCCACTTTTAAGACGACCTAAAATATTAGAGTTATGCTAGTATACTACAAGTTTTATTATATAGGTCATATAAATTGATATATCACCAATTACAGAAATAATTCATTACTCATTTATTCTTTTGTTGTGTCACATCATTGCCACATCAGTTTGTAAGCTTTTCGTAATAAAATTTTTAGTAAGTTTAGCATTTTCACCATAAAAAATAATATGAATTAATAAAAATACAGCCCAATTAACATTAAGTGAATGAAAAATGTTAAAGCTAATACAAATTTTATGACAAAAAACTTAAAAGCTAATGTGACAGGAATATGATTGGTGTCACTTAAATATTATAATAAGGATAAAGTTTGACTACAAACTTGGTTGTTGCTTAAGATAGGAATATGATTGGTATCACTTAAATAATACAATAAGGATAAATTTTGGCTACAAACTTAGTTGTAGCCTAAGACTACAATTTCCATTTTAAAAAAAATGAATATGACTACATATTTCGAAAATCTAAACGTTGGATTGTATATTTTTTATGCTCTGAACACATATGTCAAATTTTGTGTCAATCAGATGATATTTACTATATGATCTTTAAACGTATTTTTTATGTATAATTTTAGACTACAAAAACTTGCAATTTAAATAAATGATTGACAGTTTGTTGATCATTAATCTCCTAGAAATTTTACAAGCTTAGAGGATATAAGAATAAAATATAATCAAACAGTGGATTTGTCAAAATTTATATCCAATAAAAAGATAGACAAAATTTAGCTACAAAATTGGTTGTAGCCTTATGCTACAACCTTACTCAATATTTTTTTTATTGAAGGTGAATTTTGACAAATCCACCATTAGATTACATTTTCTTCTTATATCCTCCATTCTTGCGAAATTTCTAAAAAATTAAAGATCAATTACTATGTCATCAATAAATTATTTAAATTGCAAGTTTTTTTAATTTAAAATTATGCATAAAATATAAGTTTATAGATCATATAATAAATAATATCCAATTGACACAAAATTTGACACATGTATTAAGGGCATAAAGAGCATGCAATTCAACGATTAGATTTTCAAAATATGTAGTAATGTTTATTTTATTAAATAATGTTGTAGCTTTAAATTAGGCTACAACTAATTTTGTAGTTAAACTTTGTCCTAAAAAGATATTGAGTGAAGTTGTAACCTTAAACTACAACTAACTTTGTAGCCAAAATTTATCCTTATAATAAATGAATGTTTGAATAACTTTTTTTTTTATTGGTGATATTCTAATTTGAAAAACCTACATAGTAAGTATCATTAACTCACTTTGGGTGATTAGTGATATTAATTAATAAGTAAGAACTAATTTTTCTCAAAAAACAAAGTAAGAATTAATAATAGATTTGAAATAATAAAAAATAAACTAAATATTATTTAAGTGATACTTTGTGTTAGGGACATATTTTATGTAACTGGCTAATCCTTTGACAAAATGCACTTTACTTGTAATTGGGTAAATCTAGGATGAGTTTAAAACTTCAAGAAACATGTTGTTCAAGTCAAGTTTTAAAACCAAGAAGATCTGACCAAGAAACAAGTGAAGAAGAGTTGTTCATTAAATCTCGACAAATAGCTTGACAGAAACAGTATCTATCAAGATTTATGAATGAAGCTCGACAGAAGCTGAATTTGTCGAGATCTACAAAATCAGAATTTTCATATCTAATTTTTGGTCCTAGCTGACATGAATGTGTAGGGTTTCTTTTCTCACAACCCTAGACATATATAAAGCTTATTTTAAAGGCTGTAATGTAATGAAGAATGCATGCAGAAAGTGACCTTGTTTATTATTCTCTCTGAAGAAGCCACTGCGTCTTTATGCCATAGGGTTTTGTGACCAAGGAACTTTCTGATCTACATTGTTGACAAAGTGAAGAACTTTGCAGCCAACAATATCTTCAAGTTGTTGGAGTTAGTCACATACTGGGATCCGTGCAAAAGGGTGGCACTCATATATTGAAAAATTCAAAGGTTTTGAAGCGGTAAAAGGTTTTTGCTATAAGTTCATCTACGGGGATTGTAGAGTCTAAGGACAAAGGTTTTGTACTAGATCTGAAACTTCTCTTTACTATAGTAAATTGCTTTTCAGGAAGGTTTTCCCCAGGTTTTTTTTACTGTGAAATTAGTTTGTTTCATTGGTTTTCCTGGGTCATCATATCTTGTCTTATTTACTATTCTGTTGTGCATGATATTGACATGATATTGATCTTTGTTTGTTTTAAAAATGTTTATTCATAATAAATCTAATTAACAACTTGGATTTAAAACTTGTTAATTATATCAACCGGGTTCTAAATTTCCTATCACTTAGCTTTAAAAAGATTCCTCTAAAATTTTCGCCTAAAACCTCAAAGTATCTTGAGCCGACCATGTATTAGGCATTGGGCTAAGAATACAACTTTTCAGCACGAACGCACAAGTAAATTGACAAAGGATGTTTCTCACAAAGAAAACACAAGCCAACCGCTTCAATAGAGATTAACACCAGTGCTCATTTTAAAACAAGGTATTAAACAGAACTTGTGCTTTGATTTTTCGGGTAAGTATTTGGCTGACCTTATATTGAAAAATTACATTTGAAACAGAAAAATTCTTCAAAGATTTTAAGCCTAGATGTAGATCTTGGATGTCGGCATACTGAACCAGAGATAAGCATAGATTTATACTATTGACACAACTATATCCAAACATATCAATCACAATCTTCATTATTATTATAAAAGCAAGAAAAAATAGACCAAAAGAGTTTGGACACATAATAGTCTCTAAAATAGAAGTTGACAATCTAGATGATCAAACATATCAGCTACAAACCACCCCCCCCCCCCCCCCAAAAAAAAACCAAAAAAAAAAAACAAACAAACAAACCAAAAAAATCCAAACAGAGAATGAATTAATTAAACAAAAATTTAAAACAATCTTCAACATCTTATCCCAAATGTCCACATAAACTTCAAATTAATCAATCAAAACCCCATAATCCTAAAATCTAAACCTAGAAACCAATAGAAAAAGAACATGGGCAAATCATCAAACAGGTCAAATACAAAGGAAAACACATTTATAACATCCAAAAACCCAAAGAGGAAAACAAAGAACATTTTTTACTACTTAAGATCTAGTAGAAATCCATACATACCTCAAATTACAAACTGAAAAGGTCTTCCATCTACAAGCTTCAATTTTTTTCCAACCCAAACTTTCTTTTCAAACGAACTACTTTCAATGCAATTATAAGTGATATCCTATCTTTGATGTCATCACAGAAACGAAAATACCAATACCTCCAAGACTTCTTCACTAGTAAGGTGCAACAAACACTCCAAAATCCCACAACAAACCCAAGTCCGATGCTAATGTAGAACCATAACCTTTCATAATCATCTTCATCTTGTTTGTCTTCAATACTGCCACTGGTAATAGTTGGGCTATCAAATGTTTCATCTACTGGACACTTGGTTGGAAGAGGAGACCCACACAATGAAGGGTTGCCCTTGTATATGGATGCATCATTAAGTGTTTGGAGTTGATTACAAGATGGAATTTTTCCTGTCAAGTTGTTGAAAGATAGGTTCAAGTGTGCCAAGAAAGTCAAGTAAGACAAACTTTTAGGAATTGGTCCAGAAAGACTATTATTCGAGAGATCAAGTGTTTCAAGCCACAGTAAGTTTCCGATATTATTAGGAACATTTCCAGTCAGATGATTGATTGACAAGTTCAATTTACCCAATCCTACAAGGCGAGATAGTCCATTGGGAATTTCTCCTATCAAATTATTCCCTGAAAGGTCAATGCTGTTAACAAACTTGAGAGTTCTACCATATTCAATGCCATAAATCAAAGCAGTCAAATTGTCCAAACAATCTGGAATGCCACCATAAAGATTGTTTTGTGCGAGATCTATGATGTGAAGACCTGGAAGATTGCACCATTGTCGAGGAATGATTCCATTGAATAGATTTGAACGTAAGCGTAGCATTCCGATGTGTGATCCTATCCATGATGGAAGGTTCCTTGAGAGATGATTTCCACCTAGATCAATGCTCCAAAGAGAACAATTTTGCAACGAAGAAGGAATTTCTCCATAAAGATTGTTGTTGCTCAACACTAATACTTTGAGTAAACTCAAGAAACCCATTGAGCTTGGAATTTTTCCAGATAGAAGGTTGTATGCAAGATCCATAACTTCTATATTTTGTGACTCATTCCAATGATGAGGAAGCTCCCCTGAAAGCTGATTGCTCCCGAAGCAAAGTACTTCAAGACCTTCTATTTTTGGTATGGACAAGGGAATTGTACCAAAAAGGTGATTCTTTGAGAGATCTAATATTTGCAACTTTGGCATTAGATCACTAATATTTGACGGGATAGGGCTTGAAAAGAAATTACTTTGAAGATATAGCTCGGTCACATTTGTAAAACAATGTGGTATAGGACCCTCGAAGCAATTATAACTTAGATCAAAATAAGTTAGATTTGGAAATACTAAGTACGGTGGAAACTTCCCGCTGATCTGGTTGTTTGATAGATCCAAGACAGTGAGTTGAGAAGATATCTTAGAGAACCAATCCTCAGGTATAGTTCCGGAGATTCCAACGTTCCTAAGGATGACCTCTATAAGCTCACTTTGAACTTGAAGCCACATAGGAAATTTGGAGCCAATGAGACAACTCACTAGGTTAAGATATTTAAGCTTGAAAGGAGGAACCCAGTCCTATGTCACATTGAAAATTAGAGATTGGTTTTTAGAATTTGTTACTTCAAAATATTCTAGTCTAGTGAGATTCATCAAATGGGCTTCTGTTATGACACCTTTCCAAGAATTCCATTCAAGATCCAAATCGACTAGCTCTGTGAGTTGTCCAAGACTTTCAGAATGGTTCCATTCATCTCATTTTCAGAGAGGGACAATAGTTGCAAGGATGACAAGTTGCCAATAGAAAATGGAATTGAACCCCAAAAAGAGTTGCAACAGAGATTGAGGTTTGTCAGGCTTCCAAGCCTCCCCAATGAATTAGAATTTTCCCTACCAACCTGTTATAACTCAAATCTAGGGACTCCATGCTATTGTTTAAGAAAGTAGAGAAATTACCTAAAAATCTATCAATATTGCCATTGAAATTGTTCCTTGAAAGATCTCTAGTCTTCAATTTACAAAAATTTCCAAAGAAGCCTGGCAATTGACCTGTGATGTTTTCATTATTACTCAAATCAAGGTCCTCAAGATTTCTTAGGTTCACAAAATCATATGGAATACTACCTTGCAAAGCATTATAGCTGAGATCGAGTTTTGTGAGGCTGGCAAGATTAAACAACCACCGAGTTATGGAAAAGTTAAATTGGTTGAATGATAAATCAAGAACAGAAAGAGAGCTGAAATTAACAAATGGAAGGGAAAGAGGAAGGCTTCCAAGCTCACAAGAAGATAAATGTAACTCAAGGAGGGAAGGAAGCATGTTAATTGCTTGCAACCAATCTGCTCTGACGCCACTTAAATTCACTCTCGCCATACCTAGGTACTTCAAAGAACAGAGACCTGACAGCCAATCCAAATTTTTGGAAGAGATTGAAGAGAAAATTGGTGGCCAATCCAAATTTGGAAGAATGTAGCCATTTCTGTCCAGGTCAAGATGTATCAAGCTCGACAAATTGCCAAGATGAGGAGGAATTTGCCCAGAAAAGGATGTGTAAGAGAGATTGAGATATACCAAGTTCTCTAACATGCCAAAAAATTTAGGAATTTGAAGTCCTATAAAATCATTCGCGCTTAGATCCAAGTAATTTAAATATTTCAAGTGAATCAAAGAAGCACTTATCTTACCACCTAGGCACGAATTGCAATATTGGACATCATAAGCAAAGAGTTTCAATGCATTCCGAAGGTCAAGTCTGGTAACATGATATGATTTGTTGTTGCACTCTATGCCTCTCCATTGGCAGCGATCTTCGCCAACCCAAGAAGAAAGCCTACGTGAAGGATCAGTGAGGCCTTTTTTGAAGCTGAGAAGGGCTTCTCTTTCAGTATGGATGCATTTGACATTAGTGTGAACTTCACTGCATGAACTGAGTTTGATTATCCCCAAAGGGGAAGGCGCAAACAAGGACAGTAGAAGAAATAGCATAGTAAGATTACTCATGTGTCTTGAGTGATTTCTATGAAACGAAAGCCATGTTTGAGGATGGATATTAATCGGTGGCATCACTCATCTGGAAGATTTTACAACCACAGAATGGTCTGGTCAATGATGAAAGTTTTTCCACAAGAATTGTTTGTGCATGAGTGTTTTTCTTTCCAAAGCGTAAACAATGGTTTTGCCTTATGCGTGCGGTTTAGTTTAAAGATTTTTTGTATTGGAATTATGGAAATAGCCCTGGCCATTTGATAAATCACTATTAATTAATTTTTTTTCTTTTTTAATAGACACCATTGGTTTTTTTTTTTTTTCCTTATTCCAGACTCCAGCTAGCATTTGTAATACCCGAATGTGCACGTAATAGTTTGACTTGAGATGATTATAATCATTTGAATAGTATAAAATCTTATCACGTTGGCAATGACCTTTCCCCAATTATTTGGGGTGTTGGCCACAATTATTTAGGTTGATATGTTTTGGTGTTTTGACAGATTGTTTCTCCATTATATGTCCTCTCCTCTTATATCATTGCTTTGATTTTAGTTTGGGTTAATCTGTAGTTGTTTTTGAAGTGGAATTTTGAATTTATATCATAATATATTCTATTTTGCATGGACATTTGATGTTTCACGCTATGCGCAAATACTTTGTAATTTCAAATTAGAATTCTTTTCTATTTTGATATTTTATTTTTTGTAATAAAAATAATAATTAAAAAAAAAAAAAAAAATAAAAGAAAGATAATACAATGCCTTTTACACCCATAATTTTTGTAAAATGTTTCTACATGCCAATTTTAATGTGTGAGGTAAGAAAGTAACTTTCTACTATGGGAAAAATTATTCAATACAACTGGGAGGGCCATGTCAACAGTGCCTAGCAGCCCTCTAACCAATAAATGCTACAATATGTTAAAAAAATATTTTATTAGAGTCGCAAAGAAGAAATGGAAGAACCCTTGATTTCGAGAGGGCAGAACTTGGACATAGGAAAGAAAGCAATTGGAATATATGGCCTTCCGACACTATTGTTGAACACTTAGAAGCTCTATCATCTTAATTCATATTAAAAAAAGTTATCCTAGAAGTTGTTTCTAACTATTGATTGATTTGCTTTATGAATGTTAAAAAAATTGCTATTTAAACTGAAAAAATAAAATTTAAAGGAACAATAGACTTTATTTCGAAAACTGATTAATTGATTATAAAATTTATAAATAAGAATTAAAAGCACAAAACACAATCATGTCCTACTATTGAAAAAATTGAAGCATGCTCCCAAGCGCCCAAATATTATATAAGGCAAATCAAAAAGATAAAATTCTAAAAGATCTTATACGATTTTTAAAATTCATATAAAATAACTTTAGGTTAACTAATAACAATTTTTTTCTCAAATCATTTAAATTATAAACCTCACATTTAAATTTTCAAATACAATTCTAATAGTTCATGCTAATAAGGGGAAAAAAATTTAAAAAGACCAAGAAAGAATAGGTAAAAATATGTAGAATACGGGTTGAAGGTTGACAAAATAGTATATATGTTGCCAAAGTGACATACCCATCAAATCAAAATTTCCAAAGCCCATAAGAAGTTCTTCCCATATCCAATCACAACCCTCACAAAACTCACGATGACCTTTGACCTCCACATCAAAACCACAAGTCGTTGTCACTCAAAGCCTGATAAGGTTAGACATGTGTAGTTGATGGTAGAAGCTAAAGGACATTCTTCCCAGTTTGGAGAATCTCATATGTGTATTTGAATTGGGATAACGTAAAGGGCTACAAGTAGGTATATATAAAGAAGCAGAAGTGCAAGAGGTGAAAACCCAAAGTGTGTGTGTGTTTGTGTGTGCGTGTGTGTGTGCGTGAGTGAGAGAGACAGAGAGAGAGAGAGAGAGAGAGCCTTAAAACAATGAACCAAAGATAACTAAAAGATCATATATTTTATTGTGAGAAAATGTTCAAGGAAAGTGCCACATAACAAAACCTCATGGCTCATGCTCAACCAAATGCTTGAGTAATTGATTATTACAAAGTATATCGCTTATGACTTTGGTTTCATTTTAATTTTAATTAAGAAAATTATTATTTTGTGAGGGACTTTGATTTTCATCACCACTAAAAAGATTCTTAAAATCCCCAAATTTTGTTGCATAAATATTTATTAATAAAAAAACTATATAATTTCAAGACTACAATATTTGCTTAATTAGGATTTGACATTTCTTATTTTTCTTGTAAAATAAGAAAAGATAGATTTCTATTTTTAATTTGACTTTTTTAGTTAATTTTTCTATTTTTACTAATTTATTGTATTTATTTATATTTTAAATAATTATGAAATATACTATAAAGTAATCATGGTTCGATCTTAAAACCTTGAACTTCTCATTGTCAATGTAAAATTAAACATTTCACTAATTCCTTATCTTCCACATTAACTCTCATATCTTTATAATTATGGTGTCATATTAATTCACTTTAATTAAATAATATTAAAATGCTACACCACATTCTTTTTTTCATATGTCCCACATTTGTTATCACTCACTACCCTCATATAATCATATAATGACTGACATTAATCGCGGTTATTACTGTCTATCTTGTGCCCCCAGAGTGTATCCTTTAATTTAGATAATCATGTGCCTCTCTTTTGCCAAGTTAAACGAATCACGGCCTAGGCTTTTTTATTTTTTTTAATTATATTTGTTATTTTATGGGCATAGTATTGATTTTCTAGCCGAAGTTCAGCTGCCACACCGAGAGTATTTTATGGGCTTAGTATGTTCCTTCAATAAAATTAATATTTGGCGCAGCACTTCCAATTAAAAAAATTCTTTCAATTTTCTTTAAAGGGATTTATCAATGTCATAATGATGAAGGTGGAAACAGGAATGTGGAATCAGCTACATAGTGATACCAAAGGTAACTGTGAGCCCAAAAGACGTTTGGTTCTAGACCATATAGAATTCACGTGCGGAATCCAAATTATAATAGTTCATTCTATCCAAGATATGATATATGGTTTCGTGAAGATCATTGAAGTAATTGACAGGGTAAAGAGGTTGTGTTTCTGCTCTCTTCTTCATCATCCTCAAAAAGTAAACACTACCGGTACCACAAATGAGATTCTCTCCCCTTGCTTTGTATCTCTCTCCATTCTGAGTTTTCTCATATTTTCTCATTCTTCTCACTGTTTCCGATTTACTTCTTCTTTCTTTTCTCTTCTTTTTTTTTTTTTTTTTAACTTGAAGTAGTACTTTGACTTGTTTTTTTAAGCCAAAAGTTCTCTTCAGAATACATAAAAACCGTACACATATTTCTAAAAGCTCAAAAGCAAAAAAAGTAGATAATTTGATATATTTTACTAATTTACTTCTTCTTAAAAAATATTAAATAAAATTTTACTGATTTACTCCCAACTACGTGTCTTTTCTTCTTCTATTCTGTATTTTTTTTTTAATTAAATCGGTAAATATATTATATAACATATGAACAAAAGATATATTATTTTTTTTTAAAAAATATGATTAATTATTTGAAACTATTTATATGCATTGAATGATTGTTGCATTATATTTATAATTTTATTTTAGACTACAAAAAAGTCATGGATACAACTTTTATGCCACAACTCCTACCGTATGCTTAATATATACAACTGTAAATGATGAAGAAAAGATAGTGAGTACTTTATATGTAAGTAATTGTTAATAAATTTCAATCATTGTAACAAAAATTGTGACAAAGTATGCGATTGTAAAATAATTGTTAAAATATTATTGATTGTATACATATTGTTTATACACAGGAAAAATATATATTAATCGTCACATTTTTTAGCTGTCCGCCAAAGATTAATTTCTAGCTTCGCCACTGCACATGACAAATTGAGTTGTAGAGAAAGAATGGTAACTGTATATAAAAGTAACAAGCAATTAATCATAATCTGCAACGTAGAATAATTATGACAAAAATTGTCAAATACTACATTTGGTAAAAATGAGCTTGATTAACTAATCAAAGAGAGCTTCTCAAAAAAAAAAAAAAAAAAAAAAAAAAAAAAAACTAATCAAAGAGATTACAACAGCTTTATATGCTAGCTGATATAAGCAAAAAAAACAGAATAAACTATACTAACCAACTAAATAATTCTCTAACTCTTACACGTGTTAAGTGTGTATCAACTAATAGATTATCTACAACTAATCTAAGCTACAAGTCGTTTTATAACAATCATAAGAAAAACTACAGTCGTTTATCTTCTTCTTCTAGTTTGCAGTCTTGTACTCTGTTTCTTTGGTTGAACACTTCCTTTTCATGCCATCATTCTGATAAAATTATGACCTTTTATGCGGTATTAGAATCACTCACAAAACTTCTATCGTTTATCTCAAAAAAAAAAAAAAAAAAAAAAAAAAAAAAGAGAATCACTCACAAAACTTTTGTGTACGGACTTTATCGAATGAACCTCACGAAAGTCATGCGTAAACGGTATGACCCCTTTTTCACTCAGCAGGGACTAGCTTTTTCCAAATTGTTTTTTCCTTTCTAAACGTAAACAATGGGCTTTGA
Organism: Quercus aquifolioides; assembly: GCA_019022515.1. Classification (NCBI taxonomy): domain Eukaryota; kingdom Viridiplantae; phylum Streptophyta; class Magnoliopsida; order Fagales; family Fagaceae; genus Quercus; species Quercus aquifolioides. The sequence continues at coordinate 23,250,558 of CM032328.1, read as the reverse complement.
CTCATCAGTCATCAGACTATCAGAACTTTGAATCTTTCTTTTTCGTCATGAAATCACGGCAAAGGCCATCGTTGTTTCATCAATTACTCTTAGAACTTTACCTACATGAGTTTAATTAGGGATAAATGTATATTACCAACTTGTGGTTTACTTTGTTTGCCCAAGACTACTAAAAGTTTCAAATTTTAAATAATTTTATGTTTTTTTTTTTTTTTTTTTTTTTTACAGATAGCAGAGTGATGAATTACTCAGTTTAAATTATAACTTTTTACACCACAGATAAACTTTTAAACTACAGATGAGTAAAGTATAAACAAACTATACCACATGTGAAAAATCTAAATTATTCCTAATTCGTTGAAAAGGATCTTTACCCTTAAATAAGAACATATTATAGGCCTGCCAACTGACTGAAATTTTATTTTTAAAAGGGTAAATTTTATCAATTTTTTTTAGAAACAAACACACACACACAAAGGAGAGGAAAATGAGTTTTAATATAAATGTACACCACAAATTTCACTCAAAAGCCTTGGTAACTTTTATAATCTCCATTATAGAATTTGTCCTCTCAGTGATATATTATTAATATAAATGGTCTGTTTAGATACCACTTATTTCTGAAACTGAAAACTTATTACTAAAAGTACTGTAGATAAAGGTAAAAGTTAGTTGAAATAGTACAGTAAGGCCCATAAATAGTACTAAAAAGTGCGTTCCTGCATTTGGTTGAAAAACAGTAGATCTCGTGCACTGTTCATGGGACTTGCAAGTACTTTTTTCAACAAAAACAATTTTTAAAACTAGGTCCCATGGCACTATTCACACATTTAAAAATTATTTTGTTACAGTATTTTCAGTTTTCAGCAATAAGCGGTATCCAAATAGACCCAAAGTAATAAAATTTCGTATGAATTGTAATCAATACCTATCTAGATACCCCAAAAAATAAGTTTCCAAATGAATCACATTTAATATTTTAACACAACTTAAATGCACTTTTAACCTCTATATTTTGCATTTTTTCCATCTTGGTTCCTACATTTTATTTTTACCACTTTTAGTCCCTAAACCAGTTAACGCGTGATATTTAAGTCCTTACCATCAACCTACTAACAGGAAAAGCTGAGGTGGCAGACGATATACCCTATTAGCTAACGTGGCACTGATGTGGCGATTAAAATATTATTAACAAATATTATTTGGTATTTTTATATGCCACGTTAGTATTTTAATTTTTTATAAAAAGCCATGTCAGGCAATTTAAACAAAAAAAAAAAAAAAAAACAAAACAAAACTTAAAATTATTTTTTTAATAAGAAAATAAGAACTTTTTCTTCTTATTCTTCACAAATCCTAGAAATAAACCCAACACCTCTAACATAGCTATTCCTTTAGAACTATAAATTAAAAAAATAATTTTAAATTCTTCCTCTCTAACCCAGCCGCCTCTCCTCCCTTCATCATTCACTCTTACTCTCACTTTCACTCTAGCCTCTCTTCCTCTCTCTAGAATACGTGGCTAAACCACCAAACCACCGACCTCTCCTCCACCTTGCTGCCACCTCATCAGGCTGTAGATCACACAAACAAAACCTAGAAATCACCGGCCTCTCCTCCACATGCATTGCCACTCGATCAACCTTATTTTTCATCCTCCATCATCACCAACAACGGTGGGATTGATTGGTTTTCTAGGTTTTATTTTTCTAGATTTCAGGGTTTTATTTTTCTGGTTTTTTGGGTTTCATTTTTATGGGTTTTCTGGGCTTCATTTTTCTGGAATTTCTGGGTTTCATTTTTCTGTTTTTCTGGTTTCTATTTGTGGGTTGATTGGGTGGGATTGATTGTGATGGTGGTTGGGTTGTGGTAGTCCGATGGTGGTTGGGTTATGGGTGCTGGGTTTATTTCTTGGATTTGGGAAGAACATGAAGACCAGGTTCTTATTTTCTTATTAAAAAAATAATTTTAAGTTTTTTTTAATTTATTTCCCTTTTTCATTTAAATTATCTAACATGGCTTTTTATAAAAAAATTAAAATGCAGATGTGGCATATTTTAATTGCCACATCAGTGTCACATCAGCTAATAGGATGTTCCGTCTGCCACCTCAGCTTTTCCTGTTAGTTGACTGACGGTAAGAACTTAAATGTCACGCATTAATTGGTTTAAGGACTAAAAGTGGTAAAAATAAAATGTAGGGACCAAAATGAAAATAGTGCAAAATGTAGGGACTAAAAGTGTATTTACGCCAATAATCTATTAGATAAATCAATTTTAATACAAGCATAATTTTCTTGTGAGTTTTTTCTCTCCATGTGTGTGTTAAGACTCTTCATTACTTTAGTTAACAACAACTTTCTGAAGGCGATTTGAAATAATTTAAACTATGCAGGTCTTAAATTAAAACTTTTTAAAAGGTATGATGTAATTTGACACCACACAAGCAAAGGGGATTATGTTACCAAAAGAAAAACTTCTAAAAGTCACTACAAAAAAAGGGGTCTATAGCCGCGTTTAAAAAACGCAGCTATAACCCAAAAAAAACGCTGCTATAGCCTATAGCCGCGTTTTTAAACGCAACTTAAGCACCGCAGCAACAGAACTATGGCCGCGTTTTTCAAAAACGCAGCCATAGGTTACACCTATAGCCGCGTTTCTCAAAAACGCGGCCACAGCTAAGACCTACAGCCGCGTTTTCCCCTTGCTGAGACCTATTCGATGCTCTAGTCAAAACGCGGCTATAGGTCGCGCTTGAGCCGCATTTATAAACGCGGCTACAGCGGCGTACCTATAGCCGCGTTTGTACCTTTAGCCGCGTTTTTGAAAACGCGGCTATAGGGTTTTTTTTTTTTTTTTTCCACCCCCCCTCCCCTGCAACATCACTACTTCCTGCCATATACACATACAAGTTCCTGCAAGTTCCCACTTCCTGCCATATACACATACAAGTTCCCAACACTTCCTGCCATATATACACACATACAACTTCCTGTTACATCCCAACATCACAAGTTCCATAAACTACTCCCATGGGACACAAACTTGCCAAAAGAGAATATGAAAGTTTATATACATCACAAGTTCCATAAACTACTCCCATGGGACACAAACTTGCCAAAAGATAATATGAAAGTTTATATACATCACAAACAATATACGAAGGCAGCAAGAAGCTTATAGTTGTACATCACAAAAAATATACCAAGGCAGCAAGAAGCTTATACATCCCAAGGCAGCAACATTGTGTTTACAAAAATATATATATACAACATGCTTAGAATCCGGAGGGGTTGAACGGAAACGCATCCTTGTCCACTTCATAGTAAAACTGCACAAATTATTCTTTGTCAAGTTAAATTTGCCAAATGTTTGTCAAGTTACAATTATTAGATGCACATTTGTATGAAAAGAATATTATGAGACACGCGCGTGCACAGAGGCTAGTATCCAATAAAGAACCTAGGAAACTTTCTGAATAACTTCATAGTGCCACCAAAGTAACTCCCCTCTAGAGTCCAGTCTATATTGGACAGCCCCAAAAGACAAAAACTTTCAAAGTGCGCAACCCTCTGAGCAAATTAATACTAAAGTTTTGGGAAGTTCTTTCTAGTTTTATGTGGTAGGAATTCTGTAAGTAGAGAATTTCAACAACATTTTGGTAATGTATATATGCATGGTGCAGGCTCAAACTTCATTGGAATAAAAGAAAGACAGCTAGCTGTGGGGGTGGTTAGCTATATGTGCCAAAAGCTAGGAGACCCCTTGCGAGTAATAGAGCAAATTAATAGTATGGAATATAACCGAACACTTTTTGTGTTTTGATTTTTGGATGTAGAGCAAATCAATAGTATGGAATATAATTCCTTTGTTGATTTTTTTAGGTCAAAGAGTGGAATATATATAATTCATCAGATTGATATTAATATAACATTTTTATGACAACTATGACACCATTTTCTCCACCATCTTCATTATTAGCAACTATTGCCCGTGCCACCACCAAACCTTTACCTCACTAATCACTATCACTTCGTATCAGGCTGCTCCCACTATGGCCACTATCATCAACCCATTGATATAAACTATACTATAGGTACCGTTGCATCAACCATTTGGTCCTGACCAAGGGGATGGAGGCGACTCTGATAATCATACGTGCATAAAGTAATAAAAGATAGTTTTAGCTAGTATTTTCATGCATGTTTAGTTCTAAACTAGTTTGGGGTTATTAATTATTTCCTTCGACTCACTATGTACAAGAAAATTTATAATACGCGGCTATATATGTATTTTTTTTTTTTTTAAACAAGTCCCATGATTCATTCAAAGTTATATAATTAAAACTACACATAAAGATATTTACAATATACACTTTAAACAAAAAAATCTTATACTCAACACTTTAATTCAAGATTAATTTGTCATATCCATCCTACCATGTAAATTAATTGACACATTGATATTTAATTATGATGTTAATTGTATAATTTTAATAATTAAGTGTGTACATCGCATATACTGTAATAGTTTTTTTTTCTTCTTTAAAGTAGTTCCCCTCTATGGAAAAATTGAACTATGCTATAAAACCATGAGGCTTCTTAGCATATATGAGAATTTAAAGTTAATTCTCCTCATGAAAGAGTTAGCTGAGCAATGCTATTCATCAACAACAATGCCATTAACGTACATACCCTAATAGTTTATAATGGCTAACTATCCACTTATATAATATGTCAAAATTAATACACTAATTAATTTGGATATATAGTAGATGAATTAATATAATAAACCTCAAACAAATTAAAGTGTAGATAGAAATATAACATATATATATATATATATATATATAGCTGATACATAGAGTTACTAGGTAGGAAGTATAGGAAGAACCCTAACAAAACAAAGTGAAGAAATGAAAGGGGTCCCACATTAATCCAAGTGGGAAATGGAACCATGTGCGATCATATGGTGGTTGGCCCCTATGTTGCCCCACTAGACTCACCTTTCCCCTCCAATACCTCTAACTGAAAACGAAAGAAAAAGAACCTCTCTAATTCAATTATTTCTAATTTTATATATTTTTTATAAATATTAAAATTACAAATTAAATAAATAAAAAAAGCATTGATTCCCTGACTTCAAGTCTCCTCCCTCTTTTTAACACCTCTGATTCCAACAATCTCTTCTTATTCTTCACATGTTTTTTCATCCTATATTCCCTCATTAACATCTCTCTCTCTCTCTCTCTCTCTCTTAAAATGTAGATATTGTGTCAGAAACTACATTCCCCTTTTGTCCTCCCGAGTTCTAAGCAAGCGGACCCTTTTGTGTCAGAAGAAAATCCCCATCTCCAACTACTGTTTCTCTTTGGATCTATCCCTAAAAGGCAACCCCTCTAGACTAGTTGGTTACACGTACAACCATAATATATCTGCATCACCCACACTAGTTTTCACATATAATATTCTTCACAGAGTGTTTTTAGAGAGACACTTTTGCCCAACATCAATACCCTTTTGAGTTTTGAACCCTAATCTCTTCCCAACTATGAATTCTAAGCGCTTCTCTCCTCCCTCTGGTACAATAAAATCTAGGTTCACCCGCCGCTTCCTTCAAGCCTTGTTGAAGATAAATAGGCAAAGAACTCGTACCCCATCTTCCCCCATGGAGATCTGTCAACGATATCTAAAAGTTAAGCTTGCTGCTGATGTATCCATGGCTTCTGCTGTGGGTTCAAGGAGGGCTTGGAGCCGTGCTGTGCTTGCAAAGATTCGACACGGTGTTCGTGCTGGAAGCACGAGCTCTCTTACCATGAGAAAAAGAAAGATATATCATGGAAAGAAGTCTACAAAGGAGGTAGGTATTGTTGGCAATGCCAAGATGCTTAGAAAGTTAGTGCCTGGTGGTGAAGCAATGGATACATGCAGCTTGTTAAATGAGACCTTTCATTATATAAAGTGCCTCAGCACTCAGGTAAAGGTGATGACAAGTATTGCTGATCAAATTTGCTCTACTTGAGTTGAGTTGTGATAAATTGTCAGATTTAAATATGCAACCAAAAAGACATAGTTGTTTGTAAAGAATAAATTCCCATCCTAATTGAGGAACACATGGCCTGAGGGATGAACTGTAAATAAATAGCATTTGTGTATGGTTTAATTTCTTTGTTGTGCTTCTTCTTTCTTTTTCCATTAATTATTAGTATTATTTTCCTTGGTAGATGCTATATTAATTTTTATGTAATGAACTATAATGTGGGGTTAGAAGCTGATGAGATTTAATACCACTTGTGACTGAATAGCTTGTTTTGATTCTATGCTTTTCTCCTCCCATAAGTTTGCCTTTTTTTAATAATTTAATAGTTTGCCTCTTTGTCTTAATGATTAATCGTAATTTTAAATGAGTTTTAGCATAGTGTTACAAGTATCAAGAGCTATATTAACATGGTTTATTTGATCAAAATAACTTTAGAGCAAACTAATTTAAGACTTACAAACAAATTCATTCATTTAGTAATGGAAAAGTACTACATAATGGTCCAATTAATACATCATTATGCTCCCTTTCTTCGAAAAACCATGACCCATATGTGATCCCTTCGGTTTTATATCTTTTAGGGTTGTCATCCAATTGCTTCAAAAGTACACCGGCAAAATGATTTATTTATCCACATATGTTAAATGATTCTGCTTACTCATTCCAAGCTAATAGTTTTTTTTTTTTAGTTAAGAGCTTTTTAAAAACCTCGTGTGAGAAAAGAACTTAGCATATTGTTATTGTATTGTTGTAAAATGTCTCACAATAATCAAATATTTTACAATTTTCTTCTAAGCTTGTATAAAACTTAATTAGGCATACAAAATGACGTGGGAACATGGTAAGCACAATAGGACAAAGGGTTCTTAAGCTTTTTGAAGGGTGAGAATTAAGAGCCGTTTGGTTCTTGTTTTCAGAATTTAGTCTTCTCTTTTTTAAATATCCACAAAAGCATAAAATAGTTCATAATTATGTTACTAAACTTGCTTTGGAAAAAAAAAATTGTTATCAGATAGTTAAATTATCTGTGAAATTTAAATAAAATTATAATTTTCTTCTCTAGCTTTTTTGGTTTCCCAACTCCAAAAATATATATAAAAAAAACAAGCTAATTAAGTTCAAATTTCATGATTTTTTATGTTTCAAAATTTTCATTTTACTTCATTTTTTTTTTTTGCCTCTTTACACTTTAAAATTCATTTTCAACCTCCACATTGCAGCCCTTCATGAAATTGAAATGTGAATAATCAAATAGAAAATTGAATTAAACGTAATGGGTTAAAATGAAAATTTTGAAAAATAAAGAGTTAATATAAAAATGAATCAAGCATAAATTGCCAAAATGAAAATTTTTAAATATAAATAATAAAAATAATAAAATATGTATTTTAGTCATTTTAAAACTTATAAAAACATCGTTCTTATTTGAGAATAAATAATTCTATTAAATGAGTTAACTAAAAGTCTCGAAACAAATTAATTAACCGGCCGTAAGCGAAAAAGAGTGAATACATGTGCGCCTTAAACTAATTATTATTTAATTTACAAATAGGTATTACCAATCAAAATTGTGAGTGAAAATACAATCAAATAATTAGAATAGAATAGTATTTTATCCTCTCTCTCACATTCTCATATACAGTACAAACAGCACATAAAGCGAGGAAGAGACAAAGGGTGATACATACATAAGACGTCCACCCAAACCGTCTTACACATTCCTTTTCCTGCTCTTATAACCAGTTTCAAGGAAAGCAGCTCATTTTTACTCTCGTTGAACACATAATTTCCTTATTTCCCTTATCTTCTTTCAGTTGCAACATCCATGGACACTGCTCAATGGCCACAGGTAGATAGATCTATATCACTTGGTTTTTTGGATTTCGATTCTGTACACAAGGCTGTAATTTTCTTTATTTGTCTTGCTAGCTAGCTTTTCTAGATGTTTATTGGGTACTTTTTTTGGTAAAAAAAGATGATGGTGTTCATAGCTAGTGTGTCTAAGTCCCCACCTATTTAGATTTAGTTCTTATAAGTTCTTCAACATGTATTTCACTTTATCTGTCTCTGTTGTGTATATGATAAAGGAAAAGAAACCCTTTTTTCTTTTTTAAGTGTAAAACCAGCTAACTTGTTTTGCTTTGCTTGTTTTGTTTGTTTGTTTAGTTTCTGATCTTTCCTTGATCTTGAAGTTTTGGTTTTTTTCTTTATGTCTGTTTTCATTTTTTTTTTCATTTTTTCCTTTTGTTTCTTACTATCTTTCTATAGGAGATTGTGGTGAAACCAATAGAAGAGATAGTCTCCAACACATGTCCAAAGCCTGCAAGTTTAGAAAGGAAAGCAAGGCCTCAGAAAGAACAAGCCCTAAACTGTCCAAGGTGCAATTCAACTAACACCAAGTTCTGCTACTACAACAACTACAGCCTCACACAGCCTTGATACTTTTGCAAGACTTGTAGAAGGTATTGGACTGAAGGTGGTTCTCTGAGAAACATTCCTGTTGGTGGGGGTTCAAGAAAGAACAAGAGGTCAGCCTCTTCTTCTTCTAATTCTTCCTCCTCTAATACTTCATCAAAAAATAAGCTTCCTGATTTGGTCACACCCCAAAGCCTGTCACAATCTTCCACTCAAAACCCTAAGATCCATGAAGGTCATGATCTAAACTTGGGTTTCCCAACCACACAAGATTTCAGAACTATCACAAAATTGGTTCAAGTACCTAGCATTAATAATGATAACAGCAACAAGAACCAAATTTCTGGTACTTCTCCTACTACTACCAATACCACTACTGCATCTCATCAACTTTCTGCTTTTGGAAAGGATTATTTTGTATTTTTTAGATTAAATATTACAAATTTAAAAGTATAGCTTAAAATGGACTCTCTGTAATTATTAGATATTGTTTGGTGATTAGCAATTACCTTTCTATTAGTAGATTATGAATTGGGTTGGTAACCATAAACAAATGAAGCTTACCTATTTTTTTTATAAAAAATTCTCAAGTAATTCGGATAATAAGAAAAGCTTATTATAAGTATAAGCATCAAACTCACTTGAAAAATTAATAGTCTATTAAGCCTTGAGTTTTTATCCTGTACTTAAGCTTATAAAAAACTCCTCCATAAGCCTTTGGAATCCTAAGCTATAGTGGGTAGTGGGCTCCTCGGGACCATTTTGTGATTGAAATTTCTAAATTGATGTTTTCTGGATGAATGAAAATATTATATAGACAATATAGATACTAGAATTAAGTAAAAGTGATATGTACTAGAGCACCAAGACAGAAGCATACCAACAAACATAAGAGAACCATAGCTGAAAACCTTTGTAGAAATAATTGTGATAACAAGCTAGCATGGGAAATTGCTATGATGGACTCTTACATCAATAGTTCAACCTAAAGCCCATGCAGATCAGTATGAGCAAGTGCCCTGGTTCTCCATTTTCAACCAAAACCAAAACCAAAACCACAACCAAACCAGCCCATTTTTCACACACATGACCAACATGGAACCAAACCTACCCACCACCAATATTAACACTGAAACCACTTTGAAGGGACTACCAACCAATATTGGAACGTATTTAGACCCCTTCTCTTGTGACAACAAGGAACTAAAGGCTGTTCTGAGTCAACTCAGCAACATGGATAGCAATCATGAAAAGTATAGTTTACTAATTTGATCAGTGCCTAAAATATAAATCCACACCAAAGGGCAGCGGGTGAAAATTAGAAGGAATTACAGTCAAAATATGCTAGACAAGTGATGCATGTATGACTTGGAGGCTTCATGCACGACATATAAGATATATCATTGTTCACTTAGCTATACAATCAACTACTTCACTGTTTTCTCAGGGAAAAAAAAAAGACGAACAAGCAAACACTGATGAAATCCCACAAATTTTTTAACTACTAGTTCATAGAAATGAAATTTATAATTTTGTAAAGATAAGTTCCAAAAGATAAGAATATTGATACATACCTATATTAGGTTTGCGTACGACCAATGTAATTGGCCAATGCAACCAACGGCACCGTTTTCTGGTATCAAACCCAGAAAGCTGATCCAGAGCCAGCTTGTTCAATTTCACTGACAAAATTAGAAGGGTACAAATCAGAATTGCCTTTGTTACTCCAAACCAAAATCATATATAACCCCAAATTTCAAAAAATCAAATCAAAACCTAATGTTACCCAAATACGTATATAAAAATCAATCAAACCAAATTAAATGAAAAAAAGAAAAACTTACCAGTGGCAGGGGTCTATTTTCTCCTCCTTCTCTATATCTGGATCACAAGCATCACTGTTAAAAAATGTAAAAGGATAACACTTAACACTAAATACAATTTTCATTTTTTTTTTAGGAACCCTAAACAGTTCAATTTCATAGACCTTAATTAAGACTAAAATATTAAAAGAAAAAGAAAGAAAAATGTTGCATTGCAATGCGAGTAACACAGGCTGTGCGTATTGTACAAAAAAACTTTTAAAGATCAAGGGTTTACGAGATAGAGCGAGAGAGAGACAGAGAGAGAGAGAGAGAAGTCACCGTTTCTTTCAAAAGAGTGTTGCCATCTTTAGTAAGCTTGATATCACCGGCTCCTCCAACAAGCCTGCAACAAAATCAGAGAGAATCAGACAGATTTCCTTAGCCCTAATTTTTGAATCCAAATCTAGAACGAAATTAATTGGGAAAATTGAACATTTAAACCCAAAATCGAAACCCTAGATCGAAAATCAAAACCGTAAACCTAAAATCGAAACCCTAAATAAAAATGGGGACCCTAAAACACAAAGCAAATCAAAAACTTTTAAAAACTTACTCTTACTCGGCCTTGCGACAGTGTCTTCAGTGAGATTGCGAGTTGGAGAGAGTGTGTGTGTGTAGATTCTCGAAGCTTCCGAATAAAAGAATATACTACTATACTAGAAGTTGAAATAAATGCTCGACTAAAGACTAAACTACAAGAAGGCAATCTATGATTCTACATCAAAATTCAAACAACAGAAAAGTGGCAAATCCCCAATATTTATGCTTTATTTGTTAAATTTTTTCAAGGCCAACAACAAAAACTTAAAATACCCAGATCCATTCCAGAATATCCAATTAATTTCTACTTATGATCAAAGTAACAGAAACAGCTACCCAGTTTGAAAGATCTAATGCAGCACTTTCAACCACCAACAAAAATCACATATCTGAGAAAAACACAAATAACCCTTTGTTTGGTTGCTAAGAAAAACAAAGGAAAATCTATAAACAGAGTAATTTTTTTACTATTTTGGGTTCCCCATTGACCTCAGATCATTGACCTCAGATTAATCCAACGGGTCAAGTCAAGCTTAACTAAAAAAAAGGGTCATTTCTAAGATCCCAACTGATAAAAAAATCCAGGCATTTACAAAACCCTGATATTTTGATTTTTGAGTATGGTTTATCAAGTTTTCTCGGCAACCAAACAAAAATGAAACTTGTTTTCATTTTTGTTTAAAATTTTTTTATATAATTTTAAGTATAGTGTTGAAATTGTGAAAAGTGTTGATGTGATGAGAAGATGTGTAGTTGAAACGTACCTTTGGAAGATCGAAAGAGCAGCGAATGGATCGATCTTGTGATGAGAGAGAGACTGTTGATGAAAACCCTAATAGGTTGACTGACTAAGATTTGAGAGGGGAGAGTGTGCAAGTTGGGTGTTTTTTTTTAAGAGAGGGAAGGAGTTTGAGATCGAGTTGAGAGGAAGGGGAATCGGAGGAAGGGGAATCGGAGGAAGGGGGATCGAGTTCAGAGGAAGGGGAATCGGAGTAGAATCCGAGGAAGGGGGATCGAGTTGAAGGAAGGGGAATCGGAGGAAGGGGGTTTTTTTGAGATCGATCAAGAGGTTAGGGCCGGTATTGTTTTCTTCTGTGAAGTTGTGTGTTTCTTTTTTTTTCTTTTTTTTTTATACTTAGTGTTGAAGCTGCGTTTAGTCCTTAAACGCAGCTCTAACCATAGCCTGAGCTGCGTTTGCTAAATGCAGCTCCGGACATATTTGAAAAAGAAAAAAAAACAAAACCAAAAAACGCAGCCTTACCCTGAAAAAACGCGGCTCCAGGGAGGGCTATAGCCGAGTTCAGAAAACGCGGCTCAAAGGCTAACTTGGAGCCGCGTTTTTTAAAAACGCAGCTCCAAGTTAGCCTTTGAGCCGCGTTGCTTTAAAACGCGGCTGAAACTCCATCCTGTAGCCGCGTTTTACGAAAACGCGGCTAAAAACCGCGTTTTTTGTAGTGAGTGCAAGAGAAGGGGAGCTTTATATAAGTTCTTCACACAATGATAAATTCTTCATACAAGAATAAAATCATTTCTTTCTCAAAAAAAAAGAATAAAATCATTTAAAGCAATAAAACCTTTATACATGGATAAATCAAAACTAAAAAGTTACTTATTCAAATAAAAAGCAAAGGCCCAATAAAAGGCAAAATGCCCACTAAAGGTGATCCAGATGGTTGCCAAGGAAATAATTCCAATGGCAAGAGATTGTCCAAAGAAATAATCGATCCAAGTGATCGTCATCTTTAGTAGAAGGTGACCCAGATAGTTGCCAAGGAAATAATTTTGATGGCAAGGGATTGTCCAAAGAAATAATCGATCCAAGTGACCGTCATCTTCAATAGGGGGCATCCAAAGAAATCACATTGCTCTTCAACAATGATCAACAATCGTAGTCCAAAGAAATCACCTTGCTCTTCAGCAAATATCAAAAATGGTCATCCAAAAAAAAAAAAAAAAAAAATAGCTTACTCACAAGATCAAGCAATGATCCTTCGAACATCCAAAAGGACCTTCGAAAGGCGGACACTAAGAAGTCTAAAACTAAACAAGTCAAGAAAATTTCCTAAGTTTAACCAACACAAAATCAGACTTGGGAATGGGGGGCAACTAATGAGTCCAGAAAAATCATTAAGGTCGTCCATTAATATGGACGACCTTACATCATTAGTAGACCATCATGGAAAAAGATGTTACTGCTCAAGCACATCCAACACATTAATGACGTCTATTTCTCATCAACCTTAAACTCCCATTAAGACAAAGACCGTTACAAACAGGGAAATAATCACTTGCAATTGTGTACGTGAAGACATTTATGACCACAACAACTACCCAAGCTACCTATAAAAGGGACAATCTGTCCATTTGCTAAGGTACGCCAAAAAGACTACAAAATTCTATTTATATACAAAATATATAGGCGAATACAAAATCAAGAATCGAAGGCTTCTCCACAAGGGCTCAACCTGGTGGTCTCTTTGACCAGCTTTATTTCTCTTGCAAATCTCAAAAGCCCGTCAAAAGCTCTAGATTGGACGAGTGACCCAACTAACGATTTTTGGTTTCATCAAGACCCTCTTTCTCTTTTTCATGACCTTTTGGATTAGAATTACTTCCTTGGACCACTTGATTTTTTTTTCTATGTCTATTTGATTACTTGGGTTTCCCTATGCTGATAAAGAGTAAAAGTCTTGCTCCGTTTATTTAGCAACTAGCAACCTTTTCTTTAGGGTTAAAAGTGTAAATTTCACATAAAATATAGGAATATGCTTGAAAAATTTTCTTAGGACTCATTGAGATGATGATACATACCCAAAAGAAATTGGGCAAATAATCATTTATGAAATAGAAGTTGACAATCTAAATTATCAAACATATTACCTACACATCTAAAATGCCAAAAATGCAAACAAAGAATGAATTGAAAAAAAATTAAAATAATCTTCTACATCTTATCTCTAATACCAATATAAATTCAAATGAAACAAAACCCCAAAATTCATAAATGTAAAATCAGAAATCAAAAAGGAAAAGAACATAGGCAAATCATCAAATAGGTCAACTACAAAGGAAAGCACGTGCATAACAACCAAAAACTCAAACACAAAAACCAAAGAACAAAAATATTTAGCTTAAGATTTCACCAAACACGTGTACCTCAATTTTAGAACTGAAACAGCTTTACAATCTACAAACTTCAACTTTTTTCCAGTCCAAATTTCCTTTTCAAATGAACTACTTTCAATGCAATTAGCAATGCAATCCTATCTTTGATGTCATCACAAAAACGAAAATAATGGTGCCTCCATGACTTTTTCAATAGTATGGTGCCACAAACACTCCAAAATCCTACAACAAACCCGAGTCCAATGCTAGCATAGAACCATATCCTTTCATAATCATCTCCATTTGGTTTGTCTTTAGCACCGGTAACAGTTGGGTCATCAGATGCTTCATCTCCAAGGCACTTGGTCAAAAGAGGAGGCCCACACAACAAAGGGTTTCCTTTGTACATGGTTGCATCATTTATTGTTCGAAGTTGATCACCACTTGGGATTCTTCCTGTCAAGTTGTTAAAAGACAGGTTCAAGTGTACTAAGAAAGTCAAAGAAGACATGCTTTCAGGAATTGGTCCAATAAGTTTATTGTTTGAGAAATCAAGCGTCTCCAGCAACCGCAGGTCTCCTATATTCTTGGGAATGCTTCCAAAGAGATGATTCATTGACAAGTTTAGCGTATCCAATCTTGTGAGGCTTGTTATTTCAAAAGGAATTCTTCCTGTCAAATTATTCCCTGAAAGATCAATGCAAGTAACAAATGGGAGAGTGCGATCATATTCCATCTCTCTTCCTTTTCTCATTATGGATGCTTTCTCTGTATAGTTCTGCTCATTAGGCTCGTACCTAGAGATGTTGTGATCAACCATTGCAGTAAAATTGTTCAAACAATCTGGAATGCCCCCCGACAGATTATTTTGTGCAAGATCTAGGATGCGAAGTTTATGAAGATTGCACCATTTTCGAGGGATGGTTCCATTGAATAGATTTGATCGTAGGCGTATCATGAAGATGTTTGATTCTATCCATGACGGAAGATTCCCTGAGAGACGATTCCCCCCAAAATCCATGCTCACAATAGAACAATTTTGCAAGGATGAAGGAATTTCTCCACTAAGATTGTTGTTGCTCAACACTAATATAGAAAGGTTTCCTAAGAAACCCATTGAGCTCGGAATTTTTCCACATATGTTGTTGTATGAAATATCCACAACGCGCAAGCCCATTTGTGACTCGTTCCAATGATGAGGGAGCTCCCCTGAAAGATTATTTCTCCTGAGGACAAGAATATTAAGATTTTTTATTTTCGATATGGACAGAGGAATTTTACCATAGAGGAGGTTCTCTGAAAGATCTAAATGTTGCAAGCTTGGCATTAGATCACTAATATTTGATGGGATAGGGCCTGAAAACGAATTGTTTTGCAAAAATAGCTTAGTCAGATTTGGAAATACTAATTGGTGAGGCAAGTTCCCTTTCATCTGATTGTTGGATAGATCCAAGTGGGTGAGTTGAGAAGATATCGTAGAGAGCCATTCCTCCGGTATAGTGCCTTCGATTCCAACGTTTGTTAGGGTGACATAGGTGAGCTCACTTTGAACTTGAAGCCATACAGGAAATTTGGAGCCAATAATGCGACAACTTCCTAGATGAAGAGATTTGAGCTTGAAAGGAGGACGCCAGTCATGAGTCACATTGAAAACTAGAGACTGACTTTTATTAGTTGTTAGCATAAACTCTTCTAGGCTTCTGAGATTCATCAATTGGGCTTCTGTTATGACGCCATCCCAAGAATTTTCTAGTAGAAACAACTTGACTAGCTTTGAGAGTTGCCCAAAACTTTCTGGAATGGTTCCATTCATCTCATTATATGAGAGGTCCAACTCCTTCAAGGATGACAAATTGCCAAAAGAAGCTGGAATTGAACCATAAAAATGGTTAACACCGAGATAGAGGTATTTCAAGCTTCTAAGACTCCCAAATGAATCAAGGATTATTCCTCCTTGATTGCTAGAAGTCAAATCAAGATTTGTGAGGCTCGTAAGACTAAACAGCCACTTAGGTATGGAGGTGTTAAATGGGTTGTATGATAAATCAAGGACACGAAGAGAGGTCAAATTAAGGAAAGTAAGGGAAGATGGAAGGTGTTTAAGCTCACATGAATATAAACTTAACTCCAGAAGGGAAGGAAGCATGTTAATTGCATGCAGCCAATCTGCTTTGGTATGATTGATCTTCACTCCCCCCATATACAGGTACTCTAAAGAAGAGAGACTTGAGACCCAATCCAAGTTTTGGGTAGACAAATTGTAGTTTCCTCCAAGGTCAAGATGCGTCAGGCTCGACAAATTGCCTAGATAAGGACTAATCTCTCCTGAAAGAGATGCATTGAAATCCCTTGAACAAGATGAATTAACATCCCCTGAAAAAGATGCATATATAAGAGAAATTTAGATACATCCAGTTCTTTAGCATGCCAAAAAGTTCAGGAATTCGAATACCTTTAAATATTTTAAGTGAATCAAAGTAAAAGTTATCTTACCGAGCAATTTCCTCGAATACCTAGAACCTGTACCACAGGGACCTGTACAAACCGCACGGTTCCTATTTAAAGCTTGATATGTTACGGAATAATGATCTCTTTCGTAATAATCAAAGTGCCTGTGGCGTCCAGCTGGGTTGCTAAGATTGAGCTTGGTAACATGACCTGATTCGTTGTCGCACTCTACGCCTTTCCATTGGCAGCAATCTTCACCGACCCATGAAGAAAGCTTACCAGCTGGAATATCAATTACGCCTGCCTTGAAGCTGACAAGTGCTTCTCTTTCACTCTGGATGCATTTCACTGTCACATTATTTTCAGAGCATGAACCCAGTTTGAATATCCCCAAGGACAAAAGAAGAAATACAAAAACAGTATGATTATAATTAATCATCATGGAGTATTTTACTGATAGTGCAATGCTAATGATGAGTCTTGTGGATTTTTATGAAGCGAAAGCCATGCATTAACGATGAATATATATCACTGAAGTGTGAACTAACTTTAGATTGGAATGGTCAGGTCAAGGATGACCAACACGGTAAGTGAAAGTTCTTGTTAGAATCCACACACGGTATGGACTAGTGAGTAAAAACACTGGGACCCATTTTCCACTCGGCGGAGACTACTTTTTCACTTTTTCCACGTTGCAGGAATCATCTGATTCATATTGCTTTTTCTACTTTTTCTTTTTCCTTTATCTCCTTCCTAATCTCTTCTAAACAATTCCATTGAATCTCTTCTAAACAATTCCATTTCTTAGGAGACTTAGCTGACATTTAATCCAGCTATCCATATTAGACTCTTTATTATTTTATGTGGTTTAAAAATATCCCTACACATTAAAAAAAAATGTTCACCTCAAAATCCATTAGAATTCAATATATGTGTTTTATATTTGAATTCACCTTAGCCACATACAATTACTGCTCCTTTAAGAAAGAAATATTATCATTATCCCAACTTTTTCTCTATGTCACTTTTATAATTATTGCAAAGAGATAAATCTATAAATTCTTCTTTATTATTTTGGAGAGATAAATTTATAAATTCTTCTAGCAAAAAGGACAATTTAAGTGTATTTAACTCTCTCTTGGATTTATGTATCATTGATTGATTTCAATTCCAAATCTGTAGTTTCATTTTTCTAACTTGATTACATTGTGTAATAAAACATTATTAGGTTTTTATTTTTCTTTTCTTTTCTAGGTTTGTAGGTGGAAAAGCAAATCCTTGAAGCAATCTATCTCTAAGAAGAAATAGTACAATGAGGTATAGTTTTCACATTATTAAAATCTCTTTTATTTTTTATTTTTTTTCAAATTTTGTGACTTTAATGGTATGCTTCTGTGATTATTAGGGTAGAAAAGCGGAGAAGGTTCAAATTTGTTGAATCGGAGGGTTTTAATACTTGGGTTGAGATTTCATAGTGGCTGATTTGCTTTGACCATAATGGCTTTTGTTGGAAGTTACTTGGGGATTGCACAACTATGGTGGTAGAACTTGAGATTTAGCCAAGGGTAGTTAATTAACGGGTTGAGTGTTTTGAAGGTATGGGTTTTTTATTTTTTATTTTAATTTAAAGAGATTTTGTGTGTCCTTTTAAAAGCAGAGTTGTTAATTTTTGTCTAGAAGTTTCAATTTCAAGTTCAAATTTAAACATTTGTTTTTGTTATGTGCATCACATATTTTTTATTACAAAATTGATAAATACGAGTTCCAAATAAAATCAATCTCTTTGAGATAAAGAGGTTCGCTTATGAGATATCAATTTTTTTTTTTTTCCTATTTACAAGCTTCAGTTTTTATATCTAAATGTTTGAATAGTGCTAATTTGGTTCATCTGTGAACATTTTCTATTACTTTGATTTTATAAGTAAGTTGTGATTGGTGGATGTGTGATAGTAGGCCATGTGAGGACACTTTCACCACTCACAACTCGCCATGTGGCAAGTTATGACACAAAATTGTGCACTTTTATGTGTCTCTAGCATTACTCAAATTTTTTTCAAGTTTGAACCAACTGTAGTCTAGAATCTAGATAGATTGGTCTGGTCAGTGGTCAGGTCAATGATGATGACTCAAGTGAGTGGAAGAACTCCGCCTATTTCGTTAGTCATGCTCAATTGCTCATGCATAAATAAATAAATAATACAAACCTTTTTTTTTTTTTCCCTCTTTTCCCACTCAGTATGCCTTTTTCCAATGGTTGATTACCCTTTTTGTTTTTAACGGTCCCACACGGTAAGCCAAAGTTCTTCCACATACTATCGCCCCGTGACTCGTTCGTGAGTCATAACGTAAACTGTAAACCATACAATTCCTTTTCCACACAGCAAGTCGGTAAACTTTAGTTGTTGTTGGTTTTTTTTTTTTTTTTTTTTTTTAATAATCGGATAATTTGGGGCTTACTTACTTGGAGACACAAGAAGCACCATAACCGGCCCACAAGGATAGAGGCCAGATAAGATTGTTTTTCTTTTCTAAAATGGGCTTTGACTCATAGACGGTCAGAAAAGAATTGTTATAAATTGTAATGGCTATTTAAAATTTAGGACAAAATTTAACTATAAAATTGGTTGTGTTATAAATTTTAACAGCTACAACAAATTTAAGGCCGTTTATATCTTCCATACTTGCAAAAATTTTAAAAAATTAAAGATCAATAGCTATATCATCAATAAATTATTTATATTGCAGGTTTTTGTAGTTTAAAATTATGCATAAAATATAAGCTTATAAATCATATAGTAAATAATATCTGATTCACACAAAATTTGGCATGTGTATTAAGAGTATAAAGAACATGCAATTCAACGGTTAAATTTTCAAAATATGTAGTAATGTTTATTTTATTAAGTAAAGTTGTAGCCTAAGACTACAACCAATTTTGTAACTAAACTTTGTCCATAAATTTAATGCAAACTTAATCTTCTTATTATGACTGTCAGAACTCCTCAGATGAGTCTCATGGACAATTTACTTTGATTTTTCCTTACTTTCTAAATAGACTATTTTAATTTTAATTTAATTTGAATGTTTTAAAAACTATGGTTTTTTTTTTTTTTTTTTGATAACGAAGAAGAGGATTAAACCCCAAATGCCATGGATACACCAAAAGTTGACAACCAGTTAAGTTACAAAGCTTTTGACAAAGCTATGGTTTCATTTAAATCCGTCCACGAACAACAAAAGGGAATTATGTATATTGTCAAAAGAATAACATCTAAAAATACAACAAGAGGAAAGCTTTATACAAGTATGGGCTGAAATAGTATATAATATGTATCTCTCCTTCATTATACAGTAATAATCTATATATTACTAAAAGTTGAAATGTGGCGTTTAATGCTGCTGCTCTCACGTTGCGCCACATCAGCTGCCATGTTATTTTCTTTAAAAAAAAAAATGTTTTCTTCAATTTTAAAATGGTTTTTACAATTTTCAGTCCTATAAATGCAGCCCACTACTTATTTATTTACTTCCACTATCACCCTATAATAAATTTGTATAATTAATCTAGCCCACCTCTTATTTATTTAGTTTCACTATCAAGCCCAACCCAAATCCTTTTCAGTTCAGCTTAAAGGAAAAAGAAATTAAAAATATCAAACGTGCAAGCCGATTTGGAAGAAAGAAAAAAAAAAGAAAAGAAAAAAGGGAGGCGTTTAGGGTTTTGCGTGACCAAATAGAAAGGTGAGCAGAGAGAGAGCTTGAAGATTGTAACGTAGAGGGAAGCTTAAAGGGAGGGGGGGAAAAAAACGTTGAAGCCTTCAGGTGAGAAAACAGAGAGTTTTCAGTTCAGCTTAAAGGAAAAAGAAATTAAAAATATCAAACGTGCAAGCCGGTTTGGAAAAAAAAAAAGGGGAGGCGTTCAGGGTTTTGCGTGACCAAATAGAAAGGTGAGCAGAGAGAGAGAGCTTGAAGATTGTAACATAGAGGGAAGCTTAAAGGGAGGGGGGGGAAAACGTTGAAGCCTTCAGGTGAGAAACCAGAGAGTTTGAAAGCTACCCACCTTCCTGCTCTACCGTTTCGCAGTAACAATCGCCTATCTGATTTCCTTCCTCCCTTTATTCCTTTCCACACGGTCTTTTCATGGAGTTTATTTGTCGAGGGTTGTGGGGTCTAAGATACTTTATAGACCAATAGTGTATTATGTTTAATATTTTATTTAACCAATGACTTAGACCTAATAAAGGATAAATGTTTTGGGATTTTGAATGCTAACAAAGCTCAAAGTCTCTTTCTCAATTTTAGATATAACTAAATGGCAAAAGAATAAAATGCCAAAGTAATGCATATAACTGTCTGGTTATTTTTATGCTTCTTCCTACCAAAATAAAAAAATAAAATTGTGAAGATAAAAGAATCAATTGAGTAAAACAATTGCCTTGATGAGACTACCTATATATATTAACACAAGAAACCTATAGAAAAGACCATGGTTGTCAAAATCCCAATCTGGATCTTACGATCCTACAATTTTACGATCCCACCTGCCCAAAACGATCTAAATCTTTCAAGGATCTTTGCGATCGTTCAGAATCGGTAGGATCGTACGATTCTGATAATCCCAGACGACCTTGGTTTCTTGTAATCTTCTTTAACTTGATAGAAAGCTTAATTGGATTCAAATGAAAAATAAAATCTCAATAGACCAAGTTTTTCCACTCTAATGTAGAGAGTGTTAGTTGGACCCAAATAAAAAATATTTCAATAGAGCGTCACATTTTGAGATTTTTGGCCTATTTAATGATGCTTATAAATGGATGTAGTGATGTATGGTAATTATATCAATGAATGTATAATTTATATGATTATTTAACATACCAATGTGTATTTTTTGTTTTTTTCTCAAATAATGTAGGATCTTACGATCCACGATTCAATCCTACGATTCACGATCCCACCTACCTCCCACAATCCTATGTAGGATCCCAATTTTGACAACCTTGGAAAAGACCCTCATAAACTCTAGTCAAAACTCAATCAGCTCATGCCAAGTATGTAGAAACTAAGAAACTATTCCAAACGAACCATGCGGATCAACTTTTCCCAATGGATATGTCAGTGTAATGACTACAAGGCACAATCTAATCCATTAAAGATTGAAACCATGCACGGTTCTTTTCCAATCCATACACGAAGAATAACTTTGTGTGTGATTGGATTACAGGATTTGGGCACATAGATTTAGATTTTACAAATCTACCATTGAATTTGAAACAACTTCAAGTCCATAGATTTTTAGAAATCCAAAAGATGTTTAAATATTTAGATTTGAAACTTAGGCATTTCAAATCCATCACTTTAATAAAAATTCAAATTTAAATCCAAATCCAAATCCAAATATCCAAACACAATCTTGATGTTTTTTCACATCAGTTGTCACTACAACAAAATGTATTTTTAGTGACGAAAATTAGTGAGGAAATATTTTTCGTCACTAAAAATACAGCTTTAGTGACGAAATATGAATTTCGTCACTAATAATGAAAAAAATTATTACATTTAGTGACGAAAAATAAATTTCGTCACTATTGTGATCTGAAAAATAAGCGCCAATGGAGGGAAACTTTGGCGCCAACTTAATTAATCTATAGTGACGAAATATTTCGTCACTAAAAGTTGAAATTTTTAGTGACGAAATATTTCGTCACTGTAGGTATTGCTGTGGATAGTTTTAGTGACGAAAATACTTTCGTCACTATAAGTAAGAATTAGTGACGAAAAATAGTCGTCACTAAAAAAAAAAGGTTTTGCACTTATATGTTTTTAGTGACGAAATATGAATTTCGTCACTAAAAGTATGCTTTAGTGACGAAATATGAATTCCGTCACTAAAAACAATAATAGTTTTACCCTTATATGTTTTTAGTGACGAAAGCATATTTCGTCACTAAAAGTATGCATTAGTGATGAAATATGAATTTCGTCTCTAAAGCTTGAGTTCTTTAGTGACTACCTCAGCCTTTTATTTTCCAATTCCTTCTTAACACATTCAGCCTTCTTCGTTCCTTTTATTTTCCAATTCCTTCCTAACACATTCAGCTCATCAGACCCTTCCAAAAGAAAACCCATTCAAAAGAAACCCATTCAAAAGAACGCCGGCGACGCTTCACCTCGACGCCGGCGACGCTTCAGCTCGCGATCGCGAAGCTTCAGACACCGGCGACGCTTCCGATCGTGACGATTCAGGTGCCGGCGACGTTCAGCTCTCGATCGCGACGCTTCTGCACTGACCGGCGACGCTCTGCACTGACCGGCGACGCTCTGCTCTCGATCGCGACGCTTCAGTTCCAATCGCGACGCTTCAGCTCTCAATCGCCGGCGACGCTTCATCCTTCGCAACATCCGATCGCAACGCTTCACTCCGATCGCGACGCTTCAGCTCTCGATCGCCGGCGACGGTTCAGTTCGCGACGCTTCCGGGTTTGTTTGTTTGTTTTTTTTTTTTTTTTCCTTTCGAGTTAATTTTTTTGTTAATTTTTGTTAACAAGAATTATAAATTTTTTGTTTTCTTGCTTTAGCTCTTGTCTGTAGCTTTAGCTTGGTACTGGTGTTGTATGAAGATTGTGTGAAATTTGGTAGTTTTTTTGTGTGTGTGCGTGTACTTGATGAAATTATTTTGATTATTATGGCTTGTATTTAATTTAATTTTGATATGAGTATTTGGGTATAGGATTATGCTGTTGTTTTTTTGGGTTAGGTTCTCAATGCCACCTTATGTTGTTGGTACTGTTCAGGATGTGCTTAGTTCTTTGTTTTTTAGTCTGATTAGTTGGTAAAATATTGGAACATGAAAAAAGGTGTTTATTAGAAAATGGCTCGCTGTTTTAATGGTTGAATGGATGCTACATTCTAAACACATGCGCCTGGGATCGTTAGTAATACTAGTTAACTATCAACTATCTGATCGGTTTATCGTTTTTTGGGTTCTGCTTGCTGGGTTGAGAGTTGAAAGTTATGGGGGTTGTATGGTGCTGTGTTGTTTTCGTTCTGTTTTGTTAGGTGTATGTAGCATTGCTGCTTCTTTTGTTTTGGTTGTGTTCTATCTGCTTAACTGATCAACATTGTGAGAAATAACTTCTGTGTCCCACATTTTGGATCAATATTATTTTCATCAAAGTTGTATATGGTATTGTGTGCAACTTTATTTAAATCATGTATGTGCATGAATAGTTCATTGGAAGACACTAGAATCGTTAGTGCAGCACCAGAGTTGTAATACTAAAGTTAAATATGTTATCACCTAACCATATCATTATTTATATTTGAAAATGCTTATTGCAATGAACATTTGAAACTGAGTCAAAAGTCAAAAGTCAATTTCTCTTTAAACTTAAGTCAAGTGCCACTATAAGATAATATAATGGAATTAACCAGGTCTATCTAGATATACGCATGATCCTTCTTTTCTTTTCTTTTTAGTTTTTTTGAAAAGCTTGGCCACTATAAGGTACATGTAAATAGGTAAATTGTCTTTATTTGAGTATTGTTGTATTGGTTTAGACGCGTTAAGTTGGTCTTGTCTTCAGTGTTGTCACTGTTTTGTTTAGGTGTATGTAGCAACATGTTTTGTGTTGACTAATTAAACATTAGGAATATTTTTCAGGTATGATTGGGTCTACTTAACTGTTCACTAAAAGCTATATTTCTTTTATTTCCAGCTCTCTCTTTTGTGGAACAAGGTGAAGAACACAAGTTAACTTTGGATTTTTTCTGAAAGTTGTAAACTTAGCTTGAGCAAAGTAAGTATTATAGTTGTGATATTGGAAATTTGTTTTGTGGTGGGTTGTTGTGTTGGAGCAAGCGGGTGGCTTGCATGGTGTTATAAGGTGGTTTAAATTCATATTGGGAGTGTTTTTAATTTCTTGCAAATGTGAATGAAACTTGTTAATTAGTAGCAATTGTGTTCTTTTATTCAATTTCAATACTTGTAAGTATTATAGTTGTGATATTGGAAATTTGTTTTGTGGTGGGTTGTTGGGTTGGAGCAAGCGGGTGGCTTGCATGGTGTTATAAGGTAGTTTAAATTCATATTGGGAGTGTTTTTAATTTCTTGCAAATGTGAATGAAACTTGTTGATTAGTAGCAATTGTGTTCTTTTATTCAATTTCAATACTTGTAAGCATTATAGACGTAGATGTTAGTATACATTATGCATGAGTTGTCCTTATTTTACTAAAATAGCATTCATCTTGTAATTGTAGTCAAACATGGATAAAAGTTGGATGATAATGGGTAAGACACCCGATGGCAGATTAAGTCATCCATATATTGAAGGGGTCAATGCATTTATTAATTTTGCAAGAGTAGTTGTGGACTTGAGTGGTAATATTCCGTGCCCGTGTATTAACTGTGGGAATTGCTATCGACAATCTCCTAATACTGTGCGTATCCATTTGCTTCATCGTGGGATTATGCAATCTTACATTAATTGGTATAATCATGGAGAACCACATGTGTTCGGAAAATGGTAAATTTTAACTAGGCCTCATGCAACTAGCAAATATTAAGACCCCTTTCAGTCTTTCTCCTTATTCTTTTCAGTCAACCGACTCAACAAAATAAGACCCCTTTCTCTTTTTCGTGACCTTTTGGATTAGAATTACTTCCTTTGACCACTTGGTTTTTTTTCCTTGTCCATTGATTACTCGGGTTTCCCTATGCCGATAAAGAATAAAAGCCTTGCTCAATTTATTTAGCAACTAGCAACACTTTATTTAGGGGCTAAACGTGTAAATTTCAGATAAAATAAAGGAAAATGCCTGAAAATTTTTTCTTAGGACTTATTGAAATGCAAACACATGTCAAATTCAATACCCGCTGAGATACTAATACATACCCAAAAGAAATTGGATAAGTAATCGTTTATGAAATAGAAGTTGATGATCTAAATTATCAAACATATTATCTACACAACCAAAATGCAAAAGATGCAAACAAAGATTGAATTGAACAAAAATTAAAATAATCTTATGTTGGAGCATTTTAATATTTTATAATTAAGATTGATTTATAATACAACATAAATGTAAAGATATGGAAGTTAATATGGTAGATGAAAAGTTAGTGAAAATGTTTAATTCCACATTGAAAATGAGAGATTCCTTTTAATTGTGGTGATTAATGGGCTAATATGAATTAACTCAGATATTGGGCTAGATACGTGTGCAAGGGGGAGGTGAAGGGAGGAGGTTCAATCCCAATACAAGTTACAACATTAGTACACCAAAAAATCCAGCAAATTGCAAGCATTCTTATACAATAAAAAATAGAGAGGTTCTTGGCAAGGAAGGGTGTTCTTTCTGGTGGAGCTTTGGGCTTGAACACTTTGTGCAGAGATTGTTCTGCCTCAGTCCAAATAGTGTTTTGTGTTTTCTAATCTCAAATTAATAATATTCGAAAGTATTATTCAATTTCTCTTTGTGTTATTTCCAATATTATTGTATTTGCACCAACATCTTCTAACATCTTATCCAAGATAAATTTCAAATGAATCAAAATCCTAAAATTCATAAATGTAAACTCAGAAATCAAAATGGAAAAGAACATTGGCAAATCATCAAATAGGTCAACTACAAAGGAAAACACGTGTATAGCAACCAAAAACTCAAACAGAAAAACCAAGATAAAAAATATTTAACTTAAGATTTCACAAAACACGTGTACCTCAATTTTAGAACTGAAACAGCTTTACAATCTACAAACTTCAACTTTTTTCTAGTCCAAATTTCCTTTTCAAACGAACTACTTTCAATGCAATTACCAATGCTATCCTATCTTTGATGTCATCACAAAAATGAAAGTAATAGTGCCTCCATGACTTCTTCAATAGTAGGGTGCCACAAACACTCCAAAATCCTACAGCAAACCCGAGTCCGATGCTAGCATAGAACCATATCCTTTCATAATCATCTCCATTTTGTTTGTCTTCAGCACTGTTAATAGTTGGGCCATCAGATGTTTCATCTCCAGGGCACTTGGTCAGAAGAGGAGACCCACACAACAAAGGGTTTCCCTTGTACATGGTTGCATCATTTATTGTTTGAAGTTGATTACCAGATGGGATTTTTCCTGTCAAGTTGTTAAAAGATAGGTTCAAGTGTACTAAGAAAGTCAAAGAAGACATGCTTTCGGGAATAGGTCCAAAAAGTTTATTGTTTGAGAAATCAAGTGTCTCCAACAACTGCAAGTTTCCTATATTCCTGGGAATGTTTCCAGAGATATGATTCATTGACAAGTTTAGCGTATCCAATCTTGTGAGGCTTGTTATTTCAAAAGGAATTCCTCCTGTCAAATTATTCCCTGAAAGATCAATGCAGGTAACTAATGGGAGAGTGCGATCATATTCCATCTCTCTTCCTTTTCTCATTATGGATGCTTTCTCTGTATAGTTCTCAATAGGCTTGTACCCAACGATGTTGTGATCAACCATTGCAGTAAAATTGTTCAAACAATCTGGAATGCCCCCAAACAGATTATTTTGTGCAAGATCTAGGATGCGAAGTTTATGAAGATTGCACCATTTTCGAGGGATGGTTCCACTGAATAGATTTGATCGCAGGCGTAGCATGAAGATGTCTGATTCTATCCATGATGGAAGATTCCCCGAGAGACGATTTCCCCCAAAATCAATGCTCACAATAGAACAATTTTGCAAGGAAGAAGGAATTTCTCCACTAAGATTGTTGTTGCTCAACACTAATATAGAAAGGTTTCCTAAGAAACCCATTGAGCTCGGAATTTTTCCACATATGTTGTTGTATGAAATATCCACAACGCGCAAGAACATTTGTGACTCGTTCCAATGATGAGGGAGCTCCCCTGAAAGATTATTTCTCCTGAGGACAAGAATATTAAGATGTTTTATTTTCGATATGGACAGAGGAATTTTACCATAGAGGTGGTTCTCTGAAAGATCTAAATATTGCAAGCTTGGCATTAGATCACTAATATTTGATGGGATAGGGCCTGAAAACAAATTGCTTTGCAGAAATAGCTTAGTCACATTTGGAAATACTAATTGGTGCGGCAAGTTCCCTTCTATCTGATTGTTGGATAGATCCAAGTGGGTGAGGTTAGAAGATATCATAGAGAACCATTCCTCAGGTATAGTGCCATTGATTTCAACACTTTTTAGGATGACATAGGTAAGCTCACTTTGAACTTGAAGCCATTTAGGAAATTTGGGGCCAATGAGACAGCTTTCTAGATGAAGAATTTTGAGCTTGAAAGGTGGACGCCAGTCGTCTTTCACATTGAAAACTAGAGGTTGACTTTTATTATTAGTTGTTAGTACAAACTCTTCTAGTCTTGTGAGATTCATCAATTGAGCTTCTGTTATGACACCTTCCCAAGAATTTTCTAAGAGATACAATTTGACTAGCGTTGAGAGTTGCCCAAAACTTTCTGGAATGGTTCCATTCATCTCATTATATGAGAGGTCCAACTCCTTCAAGGATGACAAATTGCCAATAGAAGCTGGAATTGAACCATAAAAATGGTTACCACCGAGATAGAGGTATTTCAAGCTTCCAAGTCTCCCAAATGAATCAAGGATTTTTCCTCGTTGATTGCTAAAAGTCAAATCAAGATTTTTGAGGCTCGAAAGATTAAACAGCCACTGAGGTATGGAGGTGTTAAATGGGTTGTATGATAAATCTATGGAGGTGTTAAATGGGTTGTATGATAAATCAAGGACACGAAGAGAGGTCAAATTAAGGAAAGTAAGGGAAGATGGAAGGTGTTTAAGCTCACATGAATATAAACTTAACTCCCGAAGGGAAGGAAGCATGTTAATTGCATGCAGCCAATCTGCTTTGGTATGATTGATCTTCACTCCCCCCATATACAGGTACTCTAAAGAAGAGAGACTTGAGACCCAATCCAAGTTTTTGGTAGACAAATTGTAGTTTCCTTCAAGGTCAAGATGCGTCAGGCTCGACAGATTGCTGAGATAACGAGTAATCTCTCCTGAAAGAGATGCATTGACATCCCTTGAAAAAGATGAATTAACATCCCCTGAAAAAGATGCATATATAAGAGAGATTTAGATACATCGAGTTCTTTAGCATGCCAAAAAGTTCAGGAATTCGAATAGCTTTTTTAAATATTTCAAGTGAATCAAAGAAGAAGTTATCTTACCGAGCAATGACCTACATTCACGCCTCCGACTGTAAGAAGCACCGGTAGGACAACTATTCGAGCAATCTTTACAGGGGCGGTTCGGGATACGAGAGGTATCATATTGATATCTTTCGTAATAATCAAAGTGCCTGTGGCGTCCAGCTGGGTTGCTAAGATTGAGCTTGGTAACATGACCTGATTCGTTGTCGCACTCTACGCCTTTCCATTGGCAGCAATCTTCACCGACCCATGAAGAAAGCTTACCTGGAAAATCAATTACGCCTTCCTTGAATCTGACAAGTGCTTCTCTTTCACTTTTGATGCATTTCACTGTCACATTATTTTCAGAGCATGAACCCAGTTTGAATATCCCCAAGGACAAAAGAAGAAATACAAAAACAGTATGATTATAATTAATCATCATGGAGTATTTTACTGACAGTGACAATGCTAATGATGAGTCTTGTGGATTTTTATGAAGCGAAAGCCATGCATTAACGATGAATATATATATATATCACTGAAGTATGAACTAACTTAGAATTCATTGTTTAATGTTTTATTTTTTTCCACACGGTAAGTGAAAGTTCTTGTTAGAATCCACACGCGGTATGGACTAGAGAGTTAAAGTAGCCTGCCTCGTGAGTCCTGCGTAAAAAGGTTCATATGACTCATATTGCCTTTTCTACTTTTTCTTTTTCCACTGGGACCCATTTTCCACTCGGCGGAGACTACTTTTTCACTTTTCCACGTTGCAGGAATCATCTGATTCATATTGCTTTTTCTACTTTTTCTTTTTCTTTTTGGCGAAAAGCACATTTTAGTCTGTACATTTTCATGCGATTTTCATTTTAGTCTCTACATTTTATTTTTACCGCTTTTAGTCTCTATCCTAAAAAACGGTTTCCATTTTGGTCCATGCCGTTACATCATAAACAGATATTGCTGACGTGGCAAACGGCAGAATTAAAAAATATTAAAAATATTTTATTTTATTTTAAATAAAATAAAATTTTAGTTATCAATAATTTTAAAATAAAAATATTAAAAATTTTAATTAAAAATATTTGTTCTTCATGTTCTTCCCCCAAGAACATGATTGCCTAGAAATTTAAAATTTTCTTTTCTTTTATTTCATTTTCTTAGCATCCAAACAAGCAAAAACATATACAAAACCATGCTCAAACTCCGATACTCTGACACAACCAACAAAAATTCCAAAAAGTCTTCTGACGCATCCTTTCTCCTTCTCTGCACCTTCCTCTCCTCTCCTTTTTCCTTTGTCCACTTCCTCTTATTTCCTCTCTCTTTCTTTCTCAATCTCACACCTCACCTTTCCCTTCTCTCTCTCTCTCTCTCTCTCTCTATGGATGAACTACTAAGCTCAACAGCAAACTCCCTAGGGTTTCTAATTTCTCTTCCAATTCAACCATGGCGTCACAAATCGAACAAGGTACTCTCTCACTCTATCTCTCTCTCTTCAATGATTTAAAGAAAATTGTTAGGTATTGTATTTTGACTTTGTAGTTAATTTTTGTTCAATAGGAGCAGGAGGTGAAAGAGACTTAGAGCGGGGACTGACGATGATGACGATGACTCCAACGCCATCATCGACTCAAAACCCTCTCGCCGATACTTCGCCGTCTCCGTCTCCATCGGCCACGGCTCCGGCATTAGTTCTATCCAACTCCGGCAAGCGGATCGATCAAGCCGGGAAGAAGAAGTACGTGAAGCAAGTGACTGGCTGGCACAACGACACCGAGCTCCACTTGGCAGCGCAGCGCGGCGATCTGGCCGCCATGAGGCAGATTCTCAAAGATATCGTTTCTTAGATGATGGGGGATTTGAGCGTCGAGGAACTTAAGGCCGAAGTCGCGGAGGTCCGGGCTGCGGTTGTGAATGAAGTGAATGAGTTGGGAGAGACGGCGCTATTTACGGCGGCGGATAAGGGGTACCTTGATATTTTGAAGGAATTGTTGACGTATTCCAGCACAGAAACTCTTACGAAGAAGAACCATGTTGTGGGGTTGATAGGTTATGGGTTTCAGAAAGAAAAAAGAAAAAGAAACACTGATTTGTGTTATGGGTTTTGTGCATTGAAGGGAATTGACGATTTGGGTTGGCTCTGTTGATTATGTCAGGGTATTTGAATTTGAGCATGGTTTTGTATATGTTTTTGCTTGTTTGGATGCCAAGAAAATGAAATTAAAAAAAAAAAAAAAATCTTAAATTTCTGGGCAATCATGTTCTTGGGGGAAGAACATGAAGAACAAATATTTTTAATTAAAATTTTTAATATTTTTATTTTAAAATTATTGATAACTAAAATTTTATTTTATTTTAAAATAAAATAAAATATTTTTAATATTTTTTAATTCTGCCGTTTGCCACATCAGCAATATCTGTTTATGATGTAACGGTAGGGACCAAAATGGAAACCGTTTTTCAGGATAGGGACTAAAAGCGGTAAAAATAAAATGTAGGGACTAAAATGGGAATCACTTGAAAATGTAGAGACTAAAATGTGTTTTTCGCCTTTCTTTTTCCTTTATCGCATTCCTAATCTCTTTCAAACAATTCATTTCTTAGGAGACTTGGCTGACATTTAATCCAGTTATACATATTAGACTCTTTATCATTATTAGACTCTTTATTATTTTATGTGGTTTAAAAATACTCTTACATCTTACTTTTAAGCATGGCTAAAAGTTAGGAACAAATACAAAATAAAACTAACTACTCTCACTACATCACTTTCAAATACACGTAAAAAAAATGTTCACCGCACAATCCATTAGAATTCAATATATGTGTTTTATATTTGAATTCACCTTAGCCACATACAATTACTGCTCCTTTAAGAAAGAAATATTTATCATTATCCCAACTTTTTCTCTATCACTTTTATAATTATTGCAAAGAGATAAATTTATAAATTCTTCTAGCAAAAATGACAATTTAAGTGTATTTAATTCTCTCTTGGATTTATGTATCATTGATTGATTTCAATTCCAAATCTGTAGTTTCATTTTTCTAACTTGATTACATTGTGTAATAAAACATTACTAGGTTTTTATTTTTCTTTTCTTTTCTAGGTTTGTAGGTGGAAAAGCAAATCCTTTAAGCAATCTATCTCTAAGAAGAAATAGTACAATGAGGTATAGTTTACACATTATTAAAATCTCTTTTAATTTTTTTTTTTTTCAAATTTTGTGACTTTAATGGTATGCTTCTGTGATTATTAGGGTAGAAAAGCGGAAAAGGTTCAAATTTGTTGAATTGGAGGGTTTTAATACTTGGCTTGAGATTTTATAGGGGCTGATTTGCTTTGAGCATAATGGCTTTTGTTGGAGGCTACTTGGGGATTGCACAACTATGGTGGTAGAACTTGAGATTTAGCCAAGGGTAGTTAATTAACGGGTTGAGTGTTTTGAAGGTATGGGTTTTTTATTTTTTATTTTAATTTAAAGAGATTTTGTGTGTCCTTTTAAAAGCAGAGTTGTTAATTTTTGTCTAGAAGTTTCAATTTCAATTTCAAATTTAAACATTTGTTTTTATTATGTGCATCACATATTTTTTATTAAAAAATTGATAAATACGAGTTCCAAATAAAATCAATCTCTTTGAGATAAAGAAGTTCTCTTATGAGATATCAAAGATTTTTTTTTCCCTATTTACAAGCTTCAGTTTTTATATCCAAATGTTTGAATATTGCTAATTTCGTTCAGCCGGAACATTTTCTATTACTTTGATTTTATAAATAAGTTGTGATTGGTAGATGTATGATGGTGGGCTATGTTTGGATACACTTTCACCACTCACAACTCACCATGTGGCGAGTTATGACACAAAATTATCCATTTTTATGTGTCTCTAACAATACTCAAATTTTTTTCAAGTTTGAACCAACTGTAGTCTAGAATCTAGATAGATTGGTCTGGTCAGTGGTCAGGTCAATGATGATGACTCAAGTGAGCACAAGAACTCAGCATATTTCGTTAGTCATGCTTATGCCTTTTTCCAATGGTTGATCACTCTTTTTGTTTTTAACGGTCCCACACGGTAAGCCAAAGTTCTTCCACATACTATCGCCCCGTGACTCATTCGTGAGTCATAACGTAAACTGTAAGCCATACAATTCCTTTTCCACACGACAAGTCGGTAAACTTTAGGTTGGGTTTTTTTTTTTTTTTTTTTTTTTCCTTAATAATCGGATAATTTGGGGCTTACTTACTTGGAGACACAAGAAGCACCATAACCGGCCCACAAGGATAGAGGCCAGATTAGCCAGATTAGATTGTTTTTCTTTTCTAAAATGGGCTTTTTCTCTATATCACTTTTATAATTATTGCAAAGAGATAAATCTATAAATTCTTCTTATTATTTTGGAGAGATAAATTTATAAATTCTTCTGGCAATAAGGACAATTTAAGTGTATGTAACTCTCTCTTAGATTTATGTATCATTGATTGATTTCAATTCCAAATTTGTAGTTTCATTTTTCTGACTTGATTACATTGTGTAATAAAACATTACTAGTTTTTTATTTTTCTTTTCTTTTCTAGGTTTGTAGGTGAAAAAGCAAATCCTTGAAGCAATCTAACTCTGAGAAGAAATAGTACAATAAGGTATAGTTTTCACATTATTAAAATCTCTTTTAATTTTTTTTTTTCAAATTTTGTATCTTTAATGGATTGTTTCTATGATTTTTGGGGTAGAAAAGCAGAAAAGGTTCAAATTTGTTCAAAATCGAAGGGTTTTAATACTTGGGTTGAGATTTCATAGTAGTTAATTTGCTTTGACCATAATGGCTTTTGTTCGAGGCTACTTGGGGATTGCACAACTATGGTTGCAGAACTTGAGGTTTAGCCAAGGGTAGTTAATTAAAGAGTTTTGAAGGTATGGGTTTTTTATTTTTTATTTTAATTTAAAGAGATTTTGTGTATCCTTTTAAAAGCGGAGTTATTAATTTTTGTAGTTTCAAGTTTGAGTTCAAATTTAAACATTTGTTTTTGTTATGTGCATCATGTATTTTTTATTACAAAATTGATAAATATGAGTTCCAGATAAAATGAATCTCTTTGAGATAAAGAGGTTCGCTTATGAGATGTCAAAGTTTTTTTTTTTTTTTTTCCTATCTACAAGCTTGGTTTTTATATCTAAATATTTGAATAGTGCTAATTTGGCTCATTAATTAGTGTACATTTTCTATTACTTTGATTTTATAAGCAAATTGTGATTGATAGATGTGTAATGGTGGGCCATGTGAGAACACACTTCCATCATTCACAACTCGTCACATGTCGAGTTGTGGTACAAAATTGTGCATTTTTATGTGTCTCTAGCATTACTAAGATTTTTTCAAGTTTGAACCAAGTTTAGTCTTAGATAGATTGGTCTGGTCAGTGGTAGTCAATGATGATGACTCAAGTGAGTGGAAGAACCCCGCCTATTTCGTTAGTCGTGTTCAATTGCTCATGCATGACTAACTTTTTTTTGAACCAAGTTTGAACCATTTTTTTTTCTTTTTTCCCACTCAGTATGCCTTTTTCCCACACGGTAAGCCAAAGTTCTTCCACATGCTATTGCCCCGTTACTCGTTCGTAAACTGGAAACCATAAAATTCCTTTTCCACACGGCAAGTCGGTAACTTTAGTTTGGTTTTTTTCCTCTTTTTTAATAATGGGATAATTTGAAGACACAGGAAGCACCATAACCGGCCCACAAGGATACAGGCCAGATAAGATTGCTTTTCTTTTCTTAAATGGGCTTTGACTCATCAGACTATCAGTTTTCTAAGTTTTAAATTTATTCAATTAAAGTCTTTTCATTAACTTTTGTTAAAATTTTTTGAAAAAAAAAATCTGAAAAATATTTTTCAATCATTAATTGAATTTTTTTAATTTAAAAACTTTGAAGAAAAATTTATAAAATTGAAAAATTAACCACAACATATAACAAAAGTTGATGGAAAAACCTTAATTGAATAAACTTAAAAGTTAGAAGACTGAAATGAACAAAAACAAAGCTAGAGGACTGAAATGAAATCTGAAGAAACTTAAAGGGTTAGTTTTGCATTTTACCCTAAATCCTAACAGCTATATAAAATTTAATGCAAACGTAATCTTCTTATTATGACTGTCAAGACTCCTCAGATGCGTCTCATGAACAATTTACTTAGATTTTTCCTTACTTTAATTCAATAGCTACGAGTAGAGAGGATTGAACTCCAAATGCCATGGACATACCAAAAGTTGTCAATCAGTTAAGTTACAAAGCTTTTGGCAAAGCTATGGTTTAATTTGAATCCATCCATGAACAACAAAAGGGAATTATGTACATTGTCTAAAGAATAACATCTAAAAATACAACAAAAGGGAAGCTTTATACAAGTATGGCCTGAAAAAATATATAATATGTATCTCTCCTTCATTATACAGTAATAATAATCTATATCTATATATTACTAAAAGCTGAAGCGTAGCATTTAATACTGTTGTGCTCAGGTTGCGCCACGTCAGCAGCCATGTCATTCCAATTTTTTTATTTATTTATTTGTCCTACAATTTGAAACTAATTTTTGCAAATTTCAAAATTATAGTAACTCTTGCATAATAAATCCCAGCCCTATAATAAATCTGTATAATAAATCCTAGCTACTTTTTATTTATTTACTTCTACTATCAAGCCCAACCCATAGCCTTTTCAGCTTAAAGGAAAATAAGTAAAAATAAAAGCCGCGGAAGGTGAAAAGGAAAAAAAAAAAAAAAAAAAAAAATCGTGGAAGGTGGAAGGTGGAAGTGTGGAACCCTGAAGGGTTTTGTGTGATATAACGTGAGGAAAGCAGAGAGACTGAAACCGTGAAGGATAACAGAGAGTCTGAAATTGTGCTCCCCATCTTCCTGCTCTACTGTTTCGCATTAATGGTCGCCTTTCTGAGTTCCTTCCTTCCTTCCTGTCTTCCATTCCACACGGTGTATAAATATGGACAATGCTTGCTTCAGTTGAGGTATCTCTAAATCTCAATTCTTTTTTGCTCCATTCTTTTGCTTGATGATTTTTGTTTTCCTTATTACATTTTTTTATATGGATTGGTTTGCTACTCGATTTTGAATCTTTATTATTGTTCTGAGAATTTGGGACTTTGACGGAGATATAATTGATTAATTGAGAAACAGAGAGAGATAGAAAAGCCCAGGAAAATTGATCGAATATGGACTCTTTAAAGATTATCTATATCTCTGTGTTGTGCTTTGGCGAATTGATTGATAGTTGCTATCATAGGCGGTCCACTCTTTAAGTCTTATCTATATCGAATACAGAGTGTGCTTTCGCAAAACATTGTATACTTTCCTTCTTACTGTTTTTCTTTTCTGTGTCTTATTTTTTATGCTAAAGGTAGGTTTTAATTTATGAAATAAGCTATAGTTGGATTGGTACCCAATTAGTTGTGGTGAAACTGTACTTTTGGTTTAGGTGGTATTCCTGTATCTTCTTAGTTTGATTTCAAAATTTATGTAGTTTTGTATAGTGGTTTATTTCCTTTTGTACACTCTGTTTACCTAGCTTTTTTTTTTTTTTTTTTTTTTCTGTGCCTCTTTTCATTTCCGATAAAGTTTTACATCTACCAATCCAAAAAAAAACCACTGAGGGAGCTAACTCAGCCAAGTCCAATCCCTGACTCGGGTGTGTTTACAAGGATAAGAGAGGAGAGGAAAGATGAGGAATGTGGTGGGGAGTTACCCTTCCCCTGTTTGGATGTTTTGTGGGAGAGAGGATTTGAGGGGATTTCATAATATCATGAGTTGAAGCTGGTCTTCTTTCAGACTTTGTTTGAATGGACAAATACTTTGGGTGTTCTTACTTTATTGATTTGTGGTTGAAAGCCACTACAATTGGGAGTTTAGCCATGCCCACTTCCAAAGTAGTATTGTAGTTGTGGATTGCTCAGGGAAGAAGCTGAGAATTGCAGACTAAAAGCATTACTACTTAAAGTGAAATCATAGCACCCTAAAAGCTTGGATTATATTTATGGTCATTGAAAGTATAAGACATTGTCTTTTTGCCATTCATATAAAATCATAATTTTTTTTATTCTTTTGTTAATTACTTTATTTATTGATTAGAAGTTAAGGTGGCTGTCAAACACAATATTAGATCTTAGTAAAATTGATGAACCTACTTTACTGTGAGACCCAGCTAATATGGATTTTATATTTTTATTGAATTAGTTCTCCAAATGTGTGCTAAGTGTTTATTAGGTAGAATTTGGTTATATAGATGATTCACAAAAATCCATAATTGTAATTTGAGATGTGACTAACATTTTTCTTGGACTGTGATAAATGGGAGTTTTTTAGACATTACCATCATCTTCATTCTTCATTGTCAATTTAAAAAAAAATAATAATACAATTGTTATACTAAGTGAGGGAGGGAAATTTGAACCTTTGTTTTTCGCTTTTATGAGATCAGAATTTCTCTCTAATTTACAAAGCTCTTAGCATTTTTCTTTGTCAGTTAACATCTTTGAAAGACAGAAAACAAAAAGCCCAATACGTTTCTAAACCTATCCTATAATATTAGAACATAAAAGACTATAATTCAAACCAAGCAAGAAGGCCAAGGGAGTGTACTGTGTAGTATGCACCACTATGGAACTGTTCAAAATTAGACAACCTCACTGCTTTGCATGCAACAGCTATAATTAATATTTATGCACGTTTTGGTATAATCAAAGCTACCCTGAGATTTCATTTGGGAGGAGAAATTTAAAATAAAATAAAAAAATGCTAATTGTGCTTCTTTCAGTTTTCCTTTAGAGTTCTCACATGTCCAATTAAGCATTTTGTTAACTTTGGTACGAATTTTTCATGTTTACTTAAAGTGAGAGAAAATCTTTTATTTGAAATGGTTGAGATTTAAGGAGCTGTTGTTGCCGTTGATATCAATGACGATCTCTACTAGTTTTTGCTACATCAATATTGGTAATCTAAAACTTGACCAATTTGTGTTTTTAAATTAACCTTACTTCCTATAGAAAAGATGGTTTTTAATCTATTCTATATATTTATTTTATTTTGTTGAAGTGTTTGAGTTTGATTTAAACATTTTTCTTCTATCTTTCTATGTCTAACTGCAAAGGTGCAATGAGAGTTAAAGATGAGTGCATCGTTTTCAAAATTACTTGCAATGAGCAAAACATAGAAGAGTGAGTTTATCTTCATTCCCATGAAGTTTTCTTTTCTCCTCCATTTGATGTTAATAGTTTTAGAACTAATACCATTTAAATTTGATGATTTGTCTACACAAATCTAATGGACTATTTTGTGCATTTTTACAGCTCAACTCAATATTGTTCAAAATCCTAAATTCCTTGATGTGTGCTCTAGCAAATTTTAATTTGAAAGTCAGATTACTTTGAAATTTTCATAGGATTTACTAAGATGTTCAAGTTTATTATCTCCCATTTCGCACTTTTTGGTTTTTTTTTTTTTTTTTTGGGTGAATGATCTTAATCTATCTAGCATATTGCATTGCACTATTGTTGACTACAAGTATTTTTTACATGGGCTGCCAGTGGACTCTGATTATCACAATTGGGTATTATTTTAAAAACACTCTTTCTTTTTGTATCATTGTGTGCAAGTTTGTATTTTTTTTTTTTAAATAATTTCGGTTTGGTTATTAAGAAAGTGTAGGGATATAATACATATGATAAGTTTTGGATTTTTATTTAGTATGTTTGGGATTCAAGCATCTTTATATAGTTGTTTGGGCTGAAGTTTAACAGGGATGGTGAAGGCTCAGTGTGCTAGGATGATGCCTTTGAGAAGAGGTGATGGATTCCTAAAAAAGATGAGAAGCTGACAGTTTACAACTTTACATTAAGCAACATGGCATTTGGCATTGGAGTTAGAATCCAAAACCTTATGGTAGGAAACATGTAAATGTTCAATTTCAATGAATAAAAACTCAAGTCATAAAATTTTCATGGTTGTTTGCAATTGTTCCTCTGAATGGTTATTTGATTTAAAGTTTTCTTTCAATCTTTTCTTTTAGGTTTGGTAAGGTCTGGGAAGAGTCGTTCACTTATCCAAAAAAGGCCTGGGAAGAGTTGTAGACTTTTTTGGATGAATTATGTGGAAACTTTTGCAAATAAGAGGAAACTATACTCAAGCTTTATAAAGTTTTATTCATTTGAAAACTATTTTATCAAATTTAGTTTGTTAAATTCTGATTAAAATGAATGGATAATTCAAAACAATGAGTACACTTATTTTTTATTTGTTCCTTTTAAATGTTGTTACACATAGTATATTTATATATTGATTGCTGCATCATTATTATGTGATAAAAGTCTTTCTAGGTGTCATTTGGCCGCTACATATCTATAAAACCCTAAAACTTAATACCACATGCAAAACATGTATAAACTTCAACATCAATGATGTACCAGTGGGGATTAAAGCTTGCAAGGTGTTCCATAATTATTATGAAGTTAGCAAAAAACTTGGTAAAATTGTTGATGTCTATTTAGGTTTTGTGCAAATGTGATTTTTACTCGATATCGCCTGCTAAAAACGAATGGGAGGATTGTCTTTGTTATTGCAGTGGTTCATCTTGAATTGGCTTGAGTTTTCACTTTTTATTTTATTTTTCAAATATTATTAAAACTATGATAGTTCATGTAAAATTAAAAAGCTTTAATGTATAAACTATACTTTCATAAGATTTTCCCGTGCATCG
The DNA here is from genome assembly GCA_019022515.1 of Quercus aquifolioides. Classification (NCBI taxonomy): domain Eukaryota; kingdom Viridiplantae; phylum Streptophyta; class Magnoliopsida; order Fagales; family Fagaceae; genus Quercus; species Quercus aquifolioides. Next base: position 23,211,221 of record CM032328.1, on the reverse strand, counting down.
CACGGGTTAGCGACTAGTAATAATAATACCAAAGGAAAACCGTTTCTTCGATGAGAAATATTGCTAGTATAATCATGCATATGTTACTCAATTCCTTTCTTCTAACAATTCATGGCGATCCAAACTCTCTTGCACTACTAAATATTGTGGATGCCCACAAGCAATAGTTGAGGTGGCCTTTTTCCCATGCATTTTTTAGCTTACAGTCTCTCTTCTAAAGCCATACAAAGCATAGGATTGGACTCACCACGTTACAAAAGAGCTGCTTATACAAGTACCCTTTTCCTCCTGGACAAAAAGCAACCATCAAAACTGTAGGTAAGCCCAACAAAACATTACTAACCAAACACAAAATGTAATTACTAATTGCAATCTCAATTAATAAACAAAGTTCCACAACTATAAAAGTACTCACAAAATTCATCTGCATCAAACGGATCTCCTTGCTTTCCAAGCCAAATTTACAAAGGGGATATTAAGGTTGTCTGATTATTTGAGCTGCACCGTATACATGAAAAGCAAAATATTAACCTTTCCCCTTCAAGAGATACCAGAATTTTCAAGATTGAAAAATTCAACCTTTATCCTGCTAATACTCAATCCCTCTCACATATTGTTCTAGAAACCCGATGTGCTTACTTAAGATTGGATAAAAGTTAAAAACTTGGATAAAATACAGAAAACGACACTGCACATCAAAGTTTGTCATTATTTGTTTCAAGATGCTGCTCATACAGAGAATGATACTTTGCAGAAAGATAGTCCTTAAACCTGTTCACAATGACGATAGCAAGGGTGAGAGCGGAAATGCCACAATTATTGAATATAAGAAACAAAATGTATGAAGAAGATAAATTTGGATATTTCAATTTTCAAAAAAGACTAGGGGAAGGGGAGACATTCTATGCATAATGTAATAGAAAAACAACAAATAAAAGGTGTCACATCTGTCATTTTCAGGCTTATACATTTATCAATCATACCATATTAGCAACATTTAGATAGCACAATACACAAATGAAAGGGTAAATAATTTTTTTGTCCTTAAATATCAATATCGTAACCCAAAAGAATTTTATTAACACTAGTATCTGAATGAAGCACCCAACCTATGCCATAAATAATAGCATCCATAATCAATGTCAATCATGGCATTAATAGAAAGTACTATCTTATGAAGAACCCTCAGCCTTCAAGTCAAATTTTAGATGCATAGCCACATAGGCAATTGCTGCCAATAGTATTAAAATCAAATAGCAATGAGTACCTTTCAAGAAGATGAAGCCTCTCTGGTCCAGAGAATAATCTCACAATGGATTGTAAAACTTGACTTATCTTCATTTCTTTAGACTTAAGTGCCTTCATAAATTCCACAAATTTTTTATATTCTTCAGCACTAAGCTTCTCTTTAACCTGTAGGCATAGGTTTGAACAAAATCCAAAACCAATTTCTTAATTGACATTTTAAACAAGAAAGCAATACGAAAAACTTGGTGAGTCAAAGAATTGCCTATAGCTCATTGGTTTCAGAGAAGAAACACAAACAAACATGACTGCTTCAATATAGTTCTGGCATCCAATGCAAAATTCCAAGAAAACCACTTGCATTAGAGAAATGCTTTTTTAGGAGGCATGCAAATAAGGGAGGGAAGATTCTAGAAGTATTACAGAAAATGATGACAAATGGCATATAATCAGAAACATTTCAAGTCACCAGGAAGTAATAACCATGTAAAAGTTCAATTATTCTGCAGTTAACAAGTGGAAGCTCTTCTTGTTGTGTTAGAAGCCAGCCTCCTGTCCAGTTTCTTACCACATATTTCTCATTTACAACAAAGGAACAATCACATAAACTAAATAATTTACTTTATATTGTCAAAACACTTCACCTGAATCAGAAAAGCAGATCCCCTGGATTCCTCGTTACCACTGGGCACAGGGTTGGACTGAACACCTTTGTTCTTCTGCCTGAAAAACTGAGCTTGCTTCTCTTGAGAAGTTCCTTGATCTTTATGCAGTACTGATGAACCAACTTGAGTATTTTGTGTGCTGATGCCATCAGAATGTTGCAAATTCTCAAGATTAACTGAATTGATACCCAAAGGGCCAGTTGTTTCAAACTTCTTTGCACCAAATGACTGATCATGAGAAACTTCAATTTGTTGCATCGCAGCATTTTCTATGTTTAATAATTTACGCTTCCTAGAAGAACAAGGTTCTATAAGTTTTTCTTTGCTTGGTTTTTCATTTAATATAGAATAACCAGTCATATCAGTTATTTCATGATCTTGATGTTGCGTATTTTTCCTTCCAGGCATCAAAATTTTTTTCTCATTGCTGATAAGATCACTCAGACGCTTCAAAATTAAAGATTGACTCTTAAAGGGAGAAAGAGATGAGCGATTAGCAGGAAGAACTTCTCCCAATTGGCTTGAAGTTGAACTATTGCCTCTTTTAGTGTCGCGAATGGGAGACAGTGCCTTTACAGAAGAATCTTGACTCATTTGTGTTGCCTGAAAATTCCCATAACCAAGAAATAGTTCACACAAATAGCATTATCAGAAAATACTTTTACATCTAAATATGAACATCTTTACAGATAAAAAGTCCAGGGTTTACTAGGGTGAAAAAATTTTCTGGGGGCTGCTCAGGTTGCGTCTCTTTTGTTTCTCCTGTGAAAGAACATATAGCATTAGCCGCAGCATAAATAGGCTGCATTATTACAGAAAATTAGCTTTAATAACACACATGCCATAGGAAGGGCACAAATGACAAACCAATGGTTCAATTCAAATTTTGGGAAGTAAACAAAAAAACCAATAAACTCCCCGTGTTTGTGCATAGTGTCATCATATATATTGTTCACAACCAATCCCAAGCCCAGAAATAAGAGAGTTGTTGTAGGATGGAAAACAACATAAAAATTAGTCACTTTCTTATGAATGAATTACAGATACAAGTTGGGGTGTGTGGCCAACCCTGATTAATTTGTTGAGGATCCAAAGTGGACCCCACAGTTTGGGGTCTGATACTTGCTTGTTATTGTCATTGTAGACAAAACAGCCTGTTAGATTTTATAAAGTGTAGAGAAAAAGAGGATAGAGAGAAGAGAGAAAACTTGGTTTATGTGGTTCGGCCTAATGGCTTACATCCACAAAGAGTAATCCTTGACGGCTACATCTTCACTATATTATCAAGTCACTTAGTTACAATGAACCCTAAGTAGGGTTTATATAGGAAGAAAGAGCAAGTGTTAGGCATAAATGGGCTTACAATAGAATTGGGCCTCTTAGGCCTACACACATAAACCTAAAACCTCTAACACCCCCTCTCAAACTCAAGGTGGAGGTTTGATGGAACCTTGAGGTTAGAATGTAACTTGCGAAGATGAAGAAAGATCCCTCGAAGATACCTTGAAAATGGCCGTGAAGATGACTATAAATAGACCGGATAATGAACATGTGAATTGCTGAAGATGACAGCGAACAACGACTATAAAAGACTGCCAGGAGATAATAAGGGCCTAAGAAGGCTACATCAGTGACCAAGGAGGAGGGTCTACTATGACCTGAGGACCACTACACTGAAGGCTTGAGGAACTTTGGCAAACAAGGCGCTATGATGAAGCATGTGATGACGTCGTAGATGTTGAACCCAAAGAGACAAGGGTCAATTCATGTGATTTGGGTGCCTCAAATAGACAAACGGATCCCAAAATCAGAATCTACGCAAAAGTAATCACTCAACTCTTATCAACGATCTAAGTCAAAATGGTCAAATGCTGAATCAAGCAATGTTTGGTGATGCTTGAAGCAAGATGCACCTGATGATTAAGGCTTGAACAAAAGCCAAACGAGCCAATGATTTCAATGAAAAGCACAATACAAATTATACCTTTAGAGGCTATCAGTAAGATGCGAAAGATGCATGTGCGCATTCAATATAGCCAAAATCACCAAAATTGTCGAGGTTGTTCATATTCTATCCACAACAAGAAATAATTTAGGATAATTCTGTAGAGTGGTTGTAGCGATGGCAAAAAAAAAAAAAACCCCTTGTATTGTTGACTTGACTAGGGCTGATGTCACGGTCTTCAACAACTAGTGCCACGGATTTAAAGGCAAAAGACCCACTTGCAGAGTAGAAAATAATCTCAAAAGATCCAAAACTTGCAAATCAAACTGTGCCTTGTATATTTAAATATGCAAACTCATTCTTGATTGAGTGAATTGCATACATAAAGGACACGTTGAACCTGCTAATTCTCACAACCCAAGAGCAAGTCTGTGAACTATTGGTATGACATTCAGCGGTCAATACTTGTTATCACAAGCCAAGAGGATTCTTTAAGTCATTGATAAATCATTCGGCCAGAATGTCACTAATACAATAATAATAGACTTGTTGGTCCCTTCCAACATAATTGGTGCCGAATGCAATAGAAACACAGCCACGGGTTTAGATGATGGTATTGTCGTGTGTTAAGCAGCGGCAGTGAGTTTTGGCTTTTGATGGCAGTGTAAGACAAACAAAAAATGGGTCAAGATCAACTCTTTGATGGTGATGGTTGAAAGGAGGCTCTGTGACAGTGGCTTGTGAAAGGCAGTGGTCTTGTGGTGTGATGCGACTTCTAACAGCAACTGGACTATACCGGAGAGTTTTGACTGCAGTAGTGTGAGGCTGGAGAAGACGAACGCAGCAGAGAAACACTAAGGAAGACAAAGAATGCTATTGAACACACTGTAAGGACAGAAAACCATGGCCACAGGAAGGTGGCTTTGATACCATGTTAGATTTTATGAAGTGTAGAGAAAGAGAGTATAGACAGAAGAGAGAGAACACAAGGTTTATGTGGTTCGACCTAACAGCCTACATCCACAAAGAGTATTCCTTGACGGCTACATCTTCACTATATTATCAATTCACTTAGTTACAATGAACCCTAAGTAGGGTTTATATAGGGAGAGAGAGCTAGGGTTAGGCATACATGGGCTTACAATAGAATTGGGCCTCTTGGGCCTACACACATAAACCTAATACCTCTAACACAGCCATTAAATTGTAACAGACACCTAAACCTAATCTTTAAGTTCCCAGATTGAAGTTGGTTCAGGACCTAAGTGAAGACTTGGCTTGTAAGTGATTGGCTCCTGGTTTCTTTATTCCAGTAAAAGCAACAGGATCAGGACGTTACTAACCCAAAAAATATAAGGTAGACCCAGCAAATGGGAAGCCTGTAATTTTCTGTCAAATGCAAGCAATCTAACAGATTAAGGTTAGGATAGTTCTTTTCAGTTCACATACCTATAACTTGGTGATCAAATAGCTTTACTATCAAACTACAGAACAGCCAGGAGAAAGAAAGTGTCCACAGGTAGCCATTGGACCCTTAATTGATATCTTTGTTTCGTGTGTGTGTGTGTGTGTGTGTAGCTTTACTATCAAACTACAGAACAGCCAGGAGAAAGAAAGTGTCCACAAGTGGCCATTGGACCCTTAATTGATATCTTTGTTTCGTGTGTGTGTGTGTATCAAGATTGATAGGGCAGTACCCATTTTTATATATTTTGTTAAAATTATTTCTGGCTAACCCAAAAAATGTAAGGCAGACTGACGCAGGACAACTAGAACAAAACTAAAACAACAATAAAATAAAATGATATGACCTAGGAGTCAGCACCTAGGCCTTGCTTGGAGTCAGCACCAAGCAGGAAAACCACTAGGAGTCAGTACCTAGGGTAGACCTGAAGTCAACACCAGACCAAAGAAGAGATCAAACGGCCATTTTTTCATTCATCAAAATATCAACTAACTCCTCAAGGAGTACAATAGGTTGCTTATAAAGGATTGCTAAACCCTAGTTCTAATTGGCTAGGAAACCCTAATTGCCATATTACAAAAATAACCTTGCTTCCAAATTAAAATACTAATAGTCTAATAAACTAATAGGACCTAAAACATAAAAATACAATTGACTTGCAAACATAAATAATATTAAATAATAATTTTCTTGCATCTCCCGCATCATTCTTCTCTGGTTGGAGAAAACTCGACCTCGAGTTCTAAAGCATTGAAGAATTAGGATGCTGACAAGTAACACTTGCTTCCAGTCTGGAATCACCTTAGGGAGCATAGAAAAAGAAAAACCTTGAATTCTACCGTGTCAAACTCTTCTGGAATAACAAAATCAATGTGTGGAATCAACATAATCTTATCTTGAACTATTGGAAGCACTATGTTATCCACTTTCTCCACTTTAGCAAACTGTTTGTCTTCATGCACCATGGAAGGCTGATCAAAAACAGATTCATTAGCTTCCAATATCACATCATGTGCACCCTCTAACATAATACTCTCTGTAGAAACCATCTTTTCACCTTGCTGCTCTTCAATAGATTCATTTCCTTGCACGCATGTTAAAGCAACACTTGTCGAGGCATGTACGTTTGTGTCAACTTTAGGCTTTAGTGTTGCTTGAGGATTCTCCACAACCAAGATATCGGGCGTGTTTGGTAGAAGAGTTTGAGTAATGTTGTTTAGGTGTTTTTGATATACATGTAGGTGAAAAAGTGTGTGGAAATGTGTGTTAATGTGTTTAAAATGCTCAAAATGTTACTTGAAATGGCCTACCAAACAGGCCCATCATCATCAATGTTCCCTTCTATTAGGACAGCAATAAGTTCATTGTGATCAAGTATCCTTGGTTTCCCAATTGAATCGGTTTGAGCCTTCTTTTGCTTCATCTAAGCAATCCTGTCTTGAACATCTTTCATGAGCTTTACAGATAATTCCTTTAATTCCATGGTAGATAATTCCTTGATAGATTGTTTAAAAGTGGGCTGAGGACATGAAATGGGATAAGGATGAGGATTCATCGTATTTGCTTCAACTTGAAAAGTACCACACTGAGATTGGGGTAGATACTTAGCTCGATAGTATGGTGACAAATGCTTATCACAAATCTTTTCTTTCATATCTTCCCACACACTAATGGCAGGTTCATACTTCATATAGTGGAAATATTCAAGATTCTCCAAAAACCTTTGTACTTTACCTCTTAACTTCAACTTGGCATACCTAACCTTTTTGTTATCTGCAAAATTTGCTTGCTTAAAGAATTGCTTCATCCCATTCATCCAGTTGACAAAATCTCGTGGATAAGTTTCACAACCATCAAAATAAGGTGCTTCTAATATTACCATGATTCTCTAAAATAGTACTTTAACAAATAGTTGCTGTGATTTTCTCTGGATAAATCTTTGGAATGGGCTTCTAAGACTGTTCTCCCAAATAGTTGCTGGGATTGGGCTTGTTGACAGGTTTGGATTTCATGTTTTTTTTTTGGATAGTAGGTGAGCGCTCACTTAAAGGCTTGAGTTTAAAAACTGACTTCGGTTGGTTTGTTGGTTTGCGTAGTTTACTTGGACTAGGTCAAGGAATATTATAATCCAAAAGGCTTCCTAATTGGGTGGGTCAAAAACAAGTGGGGGAACTTGATTAACAAATAGGTTGGGTGAGGGTTTTCAAAGACTAAAGGATACTTGAATTAAAAAGAAAAAGGACCGGGTTAGGCATTACCTTTGAGATCAGATTGATGGGAGGCACTTGTGTTGCAGTTGGATGGTGGTGTGGTGGCCCAAGTGAGGGTTGGCTTTGCAGTGGGTCCATGGTTGGCGCTGGTGGCGGAACAGTGAAGGTGGCGCGATGTACAACGACACTTGGGTTCTGTGGGTTGTGGGTAGGTTTGTGGTTGTGGTGGCTGGCTTTTCTGGTAGCTGGTGTGGTGCTTCAACGGTGGCCAAGATTGACAGATGGGGTTTGTTGGTTGTTGGGTCAAAGGGCTTTGATTGACGGGTAACCTTCTGGTGGCTTGATACGTGTGGGTATTGAGAGATGGTTTTCTGATGTGGTTTGGCAGAGATGTCGTGAAGGGATTTTGAAGGTGGTGTGGTGGCTGGATTTCTGGTGGTGGAAAATATACGGTGAAAGCTTTTTTTTTTTTTTTTTGTTGTGTTTGGTTCTGGATTAACTTGCATTGATGCTTCAAACAGATCGATGTTTGCTCTGATACCAAAACTGACGTAGGACAACTAGAACAAAATTGAAACAACGAAAAAATAAAGGGATATGACCTAGGAGTAAGCACCTAGGCCTGGCTTGGAGTCAGCACCAAGCGGGGAAACCACTAGGAGTCAGCACCTAGGGTAGACCTGGAGTCAGCACCAAACCAAAAAAAGACCAAACGACCATTTTTTCATTCATCAAAATATCAGCTATCTCCTCAAGGAGTACAATAGGTTGTTTATAAATGATTACGAAACCCTAGTTCTAATTGGCAAGGAAACCCTAATTGCCTTATTACGAAAATAACATTGCTTCCAAATTAAAATATTAATAGCCTAATAAACTACTAGGACCTAAAACATAAAAAAATACAATTGACTTACAAACATAAATAATACTAAACAATAATTTTCTTGCATATCCCGCATCACAGACCCAGCTAATGGGAAGCTTGCAATTTGATGCAAGTAATCTAACCGATCAGGGTTTGGATATTTCTTTTCAGTTCACATACCTACAACTTATTTTTTAATGAATAAAGTCCAACTTTTTGATACATCGATGGTTGGGAATGTGAGGATTGAACCTTGGATGTCTTCATTAGAAACACCAAGAGTTCACATGCCTATAACTTTGCGAGCAAATAGCTTTACTTTCTAACTACTGAACAGCCAGGCAACAGAAAGTGTCACAGATAGCCATTGGACCCTTTATTGATATCTTTGTTTCAAGTGTGTGTGTGCGTACGCACACGCAAGAAAGAGAGAGAGAGAGAGAGTACAACATCAAAAGACTGATAGGGAAGTACCCTTTTTTTTGGTAGATAATAGAAATTTTATTAAAGAGAAAAGAACAATGTGTTCACGATGGTGAACCCACTGCACGTACCCATATTTATATATTTTGTTAAGATTATTTCTTGATCTAATCCATTCAAATAGATCTGATACCCATAAAGGCAAGAATCTTTTACATTGTGTATGTATTGGTAGCCAAATGAGCACACAGACACATCTATATAATTTGGGTCTGCAATGCATAATGTATAAAAAGCCCTCATTCTAAAAACGTTCATGAAACAATGTGTCACATAGTTACTCAACATAAACTTCGAATATCTGAGAAGAAAAGATCCAACCTACATATATATTTCCCCAACAATTCTAGGGGAATACATAGGTAGATATAAAAATCATAAAAACAATGAAACTGGTCATGTTCTTAGCAGGAAGATACTTACCTCTATTTTCAGTTTGTATTAACCTTAGATGAGTAGAACATCTAGCTCCTGCATCCCGAAAAAACCGGGTCAATGTAAAAACTACATCCCCAAATTTGGAGTAACACTGCAAGAGTGAAATGAGTTAGCACTAGTGCTTTGGAGATCGGAATTCAGAAGGTTGTTCCAAAAGATGACAACACACCTTGATGTGAGGCTGTATCCAAAGTGATATTTGGGATTGTCGATATGGCTGTGCAAACCTGTTTATAACCCACAAGAAAAATTATAATTTAAAAAATATATACATACATAAATGTGAATATTAAAATTTAACATATTTACATCAATAAAAAATAATAATGATGAGTAAGGCATTAATTGGTTTCAAGCCAAAGTCCAAGATGGATTTCCATAACCTTCTCAATGACTGGAAACAATAAAGATCATTTTGCATTTTGCATGTAATTATGTATTGCATACTTTCCAAACAGGTTGTTAAATATCTTTTGCAGAATTCCACCTTGCACTTTACAAGCGGAGGAGATTCTATTTGAACTAGAGCTTAAAATTCAACAAAGATTAGAATGACAAAAGAAAATTCAGCTCCAGAAAATTCACAAAATTTGTTGAGAAAATGATCATCTCCTGATATTTTTGCTTTCTAAGTCACATGCTTGTGCATTCTGTTGAAATTAAAGACCAAAGTGACAGAACCAACAGAAAGAAAAACCTTTCATCACAGAAAATAATAGCTCCATAATCATGACGATGACGGATTACGCGTCCAACGGCCTGATTCACAGCTCGTGATGCTTGTTGATTATACCAATCTTCTCCAGTTAGAACCTACAAAGTCAAAGTCAAATAAAAATTGGTAAAACAATTGTCAAAATAAAAAGGGCATGTTCTGTTGGTAAGATTTTTTATTCTTTAGAATTTAAGCTTCTCATGAGTTTAAATTCCTAAGAATTTAAAATTCGATCTCAGAGTTTGGTAGCTCAAAACTAGTTTTAGAAATCTTGAGAGTTTAATGATCATTTGATGTAGAGAAAACAACCCACGTGGTCATTATCGTAGGCGAAACCTAATAAGGAAAAATAGTTTTAATGTGATTTATAAGGTGCACATTATAGTAGGTGAAACCTGATAAGAAATTTTAACTAGTTTTAAGCATGATTTGTTACAATTCTAATTAAGTGCAAGACAGAAGAATAAAATTCTTAAAAGTTGAGACTTTATTATCCCATAAATTTTGGGAATGGCAATATCCTGAGATTTTCAGAACTTCCACAATATTAGTTAACCGAACACCCATAATTTTGATAACTCTCAATAACTTTAAATTCTCACCTTAAATTCCTACAAACTGAACACAACCTAAGGAAAAACATCAGGTACTTAAAATTGACATCTCAATCAAGCAGTAAAATGATTACCTTACACACTTTGCTTTGGGATTGTCCCTCTTGATCCAAGTACTCACGTTTTAAACGAACCTGATTTATTTCTCATATCAGTTGAGCAAAGCTAATATGTGAAAATAAGCATAAGATTCATGGCAGAACTATTTAAGTAACTACATAGCAAAAAAGATCAATCATGACATTCACTTGTTACAATTTTAGCATTCCTGGTCCCAGAAAATGGATAAACTTTGCATTATTTGTGGAAAACACACTGTGTTATAATTATAAAAAAATTGATAGCCAACTCCAATGTGGCAAGCACCCAAGGATATTTCCTAAACCAAATGCAGGAACATGAAAAAGCAAACCCTATAGATGTATGAGTAATAAAGAACATATATGTTGTGAAACTAATTAATTTAGAAGAAATGGGAACCCATAATAAATTAACATGACTTTAATTGTGTATGTAAAGACCTCCATGTAATATAACAAAGTGAAATTTAAATCCCTGCTTGTCAATTAATGAATGCTACAAGAAATTTATGCACAATAATGCTATCCCATCTTTTGAAAATAATTAAGATCAAGGGTCTGTTTGGATACCGCTTATTGCTGAAAACTGAAAACTGAAAACACTGTAACAAAATAATTTTTAAATGTGTGAATAATGCCGTGGGACCCAGTTTTTGTTAAAAAATTTGCTGAAATCCGTACTTGCGGCTCCTGTGAATAGTGCATGGGACCCACAGAAAAAACACAGACGCGCGTCTGTTTCCTTTTCAGTGCAATCCAAATCCATCCCAAATGATGAAGGCTCAGGTAACTAAGATTGAAAATATATTGTTGTAACCAGCCACTTACGAAGAAGCTAAGATTTAAACATCAATGGTTTTGTTATTGTTTCCTTTTTTATAAATATTAAGATTTGGTAAACACATAGAAGGGCGTAGCCCCCAAACAATGGGTCAACTATTATAAATTATCACCATCACAAATGAATGCTAACTTCAGGAACAGCAATGGTTAGAGCTAAGCATTACATATATCTATCTCGACATTAAAAAGTTTAACTTAAAGTCCAAAAATTGAAATCAAAATGCTAGCAAAACCCAGTCTAGATATTTGAAAGTCACGTATTGATTATAAAGTATCAAGTCAAAGTCACCAAATGCAGATCAATCAAAAAATGCCTTACAAAGTAGATGTCGCACTGCAACTTCATTAAGTAAAGATTAAATGGCAAAGGATTTGCATGATATGCAAAAGTACAAGGAACAATCAAGTCTCAAGAAAAAGAAAACGTCAAAAAGATTATCAAACCTTAGGATCATTCATCGTAGCAAATGGCATACCAGTGATGACTACAGCTCTTCCGGCATGGTCAGCGAAATCTAGTCCTTCACTTACCTAAATAACAGATAAGAATCAGCTGTGATAAATGGACTTGAACTAAAAAAAGACATAGCAGATATGTAACCTTCATATTTTATTGTGCTTGCCAAATTTGCATCAAGAAATGAAGCATCAGCCAACCAAAGAAAAAGTTCATTTTCTGAAAATATAGGAAATGCTAAATAATTTGGGAAAGATCTTGAAATCTAACTTTAAAACTACTTGCTAGCCAGGAAGACAACAACCGAAATTACTAGTTTTATCGCTCCCGATACTTATATATACTAACAGTGTTGTTCACAATATTGGGTGACTCAGCAAGCATGTAACCAAAAGTATAAGACCAAAGGAGTCCACCAAACAGAACATTTCAAGGCAACATATTGCAACTGCCTCAAAATACAAGGACCAAAGAGAGCAATGGGATTTCATGTGGTGTCTTCTGAGTGTGAATTGAGTGATGCCTAAACTGGTGTCGGATTTGCTGCTGCGTTGGGCTGGTCTTCTGATTAAGAATGATAGGTTGGCAATTTGGAGTGTGATTCCATCTTGTTTAATGTGGATTGTTAAAAGAGAAAGGAATTCTCGCATTTTTTAAAATAAAGATTCCTCAGTACCCCAGCTTAAATCGCAATTAAAGGAAAATTTATTAGCATTGAACCAGGCTTTCTCTCCTTCCCCAACTGAGGTTTTGATTTGTTGTCTTTCCTAGATAGCATGTTTCTTGATTGACTTGTTTTTATCTTTTTAATTTTTTCTCTGTTTGAGTGCTCCATAGCATACTCCCTTCATACTGTGGCCTCACTTTTTTTTTCTGTCCAATAAAACATTTACTACTTTATTGATCCAAAAATAAATAAAAGCACCAATTCACAAAATTTTGAGGGTAGTAGACAATAAATATTGCCAAATACAGGACTCATCAAATGAACTTGCTAATGACAAATGAAACATTATCCAAGAAGACACAGATTCATGATTCTTTACAGCATCTCTACTTACCATCTTGGAGCTAGTCAATTTTAAATGTGTATCATGCACTCCAGAGACTATCATAAAAAAAAAATTATTTGAAAATACCCCCAAATGACAATGATGCCAGATGAGTGACATAAAGGCTTTCTATTTAACAATTTTAAAACATTGTATACACATAAAGTTTGGAAACTTCCAAAACCCCTTAGTGGTTGTATGATAGTCAAAAACATGCAAAGCAAATTTCATCCAATCCAATTGGTCCACAAAAAAATTTAGAAGTCAGCAAATGCAAAACAAAGAAACATTTTCCTTAAAGCCCAAGTCAAAAACATACCTTCCCACGACATACAGCAAAAAAAATTGCACCAGAAGCTGAGGTGTCCTTCAACTTAGCCATATAGTCCTGCCAAAACCAAACCAAATGTATTACCTAAAGACTAAAAGAGAAGACAGCGTACTTATATATATGTGACAAAATTAATTGGATATATAGGTAATGTTGATTACCTCAATTGACAAAGAAAACATTGAAGACTGTCTAGGTTCTATCACAGGTTTCTTATGTTTGCAGATTCTTTCCCATATTGTAGTTGAATTTGCATGACTCTACAAAAAATGGAACATGATTTTTCATGAGATAAAAGCAAACAGATTTCACCCTTTCAAGTATTCAAACCCCTACCATATTCTTCCAGCACCCAATGCATTGGTCCATTATGTAGTAAGACGAAAAGAATACAAGCAGTCCATCGGGTACAATTCGAGCAAAGTTTACTGGAAGACAAAAATATAAGCATAACTTCTCAAATTAGCATCAACAATTATCAGGCTACCGATTTGAATAAACTTCTAATTCTGATTAGGGAATATGCTTAAAATTCAGTGCAAAGCCTAAATTTTTAAAAAGTTATAAACCACTTGAGTTTTTAAGGGAGAAAATTATGTTGTCCTCCAGAACACAACAAAAACAAACCAACAAAGCCTTATCCCCAAAATTTTGGGGTCAGCTATGGATCCTTGACAGATTAGTCATCCTCCAGAATATAGAAATATTAAAACATAGCTGGTTTTGACTTTTACTTCTTTTAATATTCTATTCTTCTTCTTTTTTTTCTCAAAAGCCCCAACTTTCTAGGGTTATCTGCGCTCATGCTAGCAAGCTAGAAGAATATCCTAGTTGATATGAATGAAAAGTTCTATTGAAACCTCACTGTACTACCAACATATCTTTTACACATCAACTGTGAGTTATCAACATGCCAAAGCTATTTAACATATCCCACACAGATATGTTAGTTGAATATCAAACAATCCCACCTTTTAACTAGGGACCATGCATTCTAAGATTTCCCTTCATTGAAGAAACAATAAACCTTTTACACTAATCAAAACAGGTGGTGTTTCGATCATTGGCGTCATAATAAATAACAACACCTTTAGCCTATGAAAAGCAGCATTAGTAGTGGTTATCTTACATACCAATAGCATTTCCAAGCTCTTGTTTGTATTCTACAGAATCACGGTTTCGGTAAGAAGAATTGAAAGAGCAACTAGAAGGACCAGCTGATACAACTCCAGCCCATATCTGACTTGGGGTGATGACATGAGGATTTTCCAACCGAACAGGAAATTCTCTGAATAACCAATATAGCATTTTCTATTTAGAAATTGTGAAACATGGAATAACCTAATTAGCATAAGAGTCACTTACAATTTCAGTTCCAGGGCAAAGGAATCCATGGGAGATAATGTCCCAGATGTCAATATGATTGAACCCACATCCAACTTGTGGAATTCTTCCAAGGCAATTCCTGGATTGAAACACCACCAGCTGAGAGTCCTTGATGCCTTACCTGAAGAATCAAAACAAATAAAGATATATAAATTAGACTATGACAGGATAGCATATGTTCAATCACACACTATGCCCATTTTTTGGAATGCACATTTTCACTAACACAGTAAATTGTGAATGACAATTAGGGATATCAGATTAATACTTTCTTTCATTATCGAAAATTTTATTGAAAAAAAGGAACTACCTCATCCACACTTGGTGATAACATGAGATAGCTCTAAAGAATTACAACATATACAAATTACAATCTGAGATTCAGAAAATCAATAAAATTAATTATAGATTGAAATTCTCTATGACCCAAGAAATTAGATTACTTTCCTCCATCCAGTTAGAAGATCAAACATGCATTTTTGCAAACCAATTCCACCCCAACTACAAAGAAAATGAAGCCGCAGAGATTATAAGTGACTTCACAACATAGAAACAAGTGGTCCACAGTCTCCCTATTACACTTGTACATGTAAAACCATTCTACCATAGGAATACTACTCCTCATGAGACTCACCAAGTCCACATCTTCCCCCATGTCACCATAGCAAATCACTAGAGCCTCTCAAGACCTCATAATAAGACAGAACATCAAACTCTTCCATTGCCGTTCAACATCCACCTCGTTCAATCTGGACCAGCCCTATTCGGGATGTTGGCATACAAAATATCAAAGAAACCACTGACTCTAACTCCCAGTCGTTGAAATCACAAATAAACCTAATATTCCAAGAGTGGGTCCTACCTTCTTGGCTTCTAAGCAAAAATGAACTGAGGCTTCCTTATCTTCGGCAATCGCATACAACTCTGGGTATAGCTCTCTCAAAAAGATTTATCCATGCCACTTATCATGTAAAAACCTCACATTTAACATCCCCAACATCATATTTTACAACCTCCACAAATCTATCCCAACCTGCTCTTACACTCCTCCATAAGCTACAACCATGCACACCTCTTACCCCTTTCATTGACCATCAATGTAACAACCCAAGGAAATGCACTAGCTACATCTGCGCTATACCTCAAAAGGACTAGTCACAATTGAGGCTCCTTGTAATTGTTAATAAGTATATGCCCAGTGTGGGACTCCACACACCACACACATCACACAATCAATCAAATTGGGACATCACAATCTCTCCCACTTAAATCCCTAATGTCCTCGTTAGGGCTCAATTTATGGGGTAATGTCTCTAAGCCCACACAGGGTTACTAGGCCAGCTCTGATACCATACACTGTCACGACCCAAATCCATGGAATGTGAATTTGAAATCCTTGGTTTTAAACAAATTTAAAGATCAAGAACCTTTTTAGAAAACTTGTCTTGAAACTCAATTCTTTTCTGAAAATAGTTTAGTTTAGAAATCATCTTTTAAATGAGATTTGAATGTTCAAAACATTATTTAGAATTCAAAGTTTCTCTCTTAAACATTATTTAAAGGTCGAAGTTTCTCTTTCACTGATGTAAAAATGCTTTTGATAAACTTTAGATAACGTAAGCTTAAAATCATAACTTTTGAAAACCTTTGACTTCTAAGAACCTAAAGAACAAGACTTGCGCATATTATGCATAATTACTTATAGCACTTGAATCACTTTGAAAGTCCAACCAAAACAACCTCCAAAAATCTCAAAACACTCTTAAATAGGACCTATAATCAACCATGGAAATTACTTAATATCCTCCACAAAATATAAAGCTTATCGAATTATACAAACTGACTCGCTAGGAAAATACTTTGCTGAACTAAATGATAACACTGATGCAAAGCATCTCTACCCAAAAGTATGTTTCCTTGAATTTATCAAAACTCAGAGGCAGCAGCCAATACTTTAGGTTTTAATATATGTCCTAAACAAAAAGTAAAACCTTAAACATGAATTAGGCTATATAACCATGACTTTGTTCTAAAATACACACTATGGGCAAACCTAGGATTTAAGTTAATATATATAACCCCAAAGAAAACGTTAAAGCCACCTAATATATATAACCACAATTGAAAACCTTACAGCCATCCTAATATATATATAACCACAATTGAAAAGGTGAAAGCCTCATGACTACAGATTTGATCCATGACTTGATCATGGATATACACAGATATCTCCCAATGGGTTTAATAGCATATAACCCCAATAAAACACGGTGAGCAAAACTACATGACTTGTTCATGGATTTAATATATATACATCCCAATGAAAAAAACGTGAAATCCATATTCATGATTTTATAACTTTGCCTCTTGTTCTAGAATACGTACAATGGCTTGAACGGAGCCAGAACTTGGAGTTAGAAGGGGCAGTTTTATTGTTAGCTATATGTTATAGCTTTGGCTTTCGGCTTTATTGCTTAGCTAGCAAAGGTTTTCCTTTTTTTTTTTTCTTTTTTTTTTTTTTTTTTTTTGTAGAGCGTGTCTTTTGTTGGTAAGGACAAAATTATTTTGTTTAAAGTTTTTTAAAGGGCTAAGTTGTTTATTTTTGGTAAAATTGGTTGATTAGTCTCAAAATTTTTTTTTTAGCTTTGCTATTGCCTATTGGTAATTTTTGTTGTTGGGCTAATATTTTGGGCTTGTATATATATATATATATATATATTTAGATTTTAGATCTATAATTTTTTTATGGACTTTAAAAGGAGGAAAATACTAGATCTACAAATTTTTGTTGTGATTAGTGGTTATTAGTAAGTAAAAAAGTGATGTAAGTGGTGGACCCAGATACAAACCAGTAAGAATTTGCTACCTCAATAGTCTGTAAAAATGTTGTAAAAAAGTTTGTAGCTATAGCATTTCTCTTATAATGATCAATAAGGGGGACAAAATGTAATTTTATTGAACGAAGTTGCTAAAATTAGTACCTAAATATATAGTTATATAATTATATATATTTTTTACAAAATTAGGGGGGCTAGTCCATGAATGGTTCTGTCCATTTACAGTGGCAACCTAGGATTATATATATATAATTCCAAATGAAAAAACAGTGGGCAACCTAGGATTTATGCACTAACATAATAGTGTAAATCATATCTTAGGAAAATACCCCTTTTAAACAATCTACACATCCCTAACGTTTTCCATGATAAAAATTCTAAACCTTAATTCTTTGTTTCTAACAGTGAGAAATCATGCATTGAACAATTTGGTTGCCTCTTCAATTGTATGTGTTCTAAACTCCAAGTAAAAAATATACCTCCTAGCCTCCTTAGTGATGAAACACTTCTTATGAAAACCCTAATTTATCTCTTCCTCTTCCCTATATTTAACGCATTAGAAATGAGGGCTTAGTGGGGAAGTGGGTTACAATTACTAACAAAAATTACTAATGACCCATCAATTATAATTATATATATATAAAATAACCTCAAATAAAGATATGCAGGGTATCACAATCAACCCCATTCTTCACCAAAATATTTCAATAAAACCACCCTCTCCACAAATGAGTCTTTTCCTCTCTAAAAAGCCACAACCATTCACCCAACTAGGCTTGGTTAAAAGTGCTCAACCATTCACCCCATCCCGCATTACGCATGGGATATTAAATTTAATACTTCAATAATGCAAATGAGATATTATGGATTAATAAGCCAAAAATGAAGAGATCAAGACATAATAGAGAATGACAACACACACACACATAATAAATAAGACCTATCCCAAACAACAGCAAATATCTCCAAATTACCCTTTAATCCATCTGCAGCACTTGCTTCAAGTTCCTGCACATGAACCTATAATGAAAAAAAAGGGAGAAGGGGGGGTGGGGGGTTCCAATTCAGATACCTATATAGCAAAATAAAGATATGATATAGAAACACGCACACTTTAAAGCAAAAGCCAAAAAAATTTTGAAATCAATCTCACCATTGTCCTATTCAATTCTACTTACACGATAAAATTTTGCATGAGCATTGCCCTTATCTCTAAAAATTATATGAAGAATGTCATTAATGCTTTCCAGCCTGCAAACAGTTCCCTTTGCGTTGTTATGGTTTTCTTCCTCAAGAAGCACAGCAGCATCGTCAATTATATTAGTGAGCATAGAGGTAGTTTCATGCGTGACATTTAGATCAGCAAGTAGTTCATAGATGTAAGGCCCGGGCCTAGTAAATCCCATTTCTTTGGACTGAATGGGCACTTCAGCAATCCGCTTCTCAAGCTTCAAAAGAAGTGCTGCAAGATATGTCTTATTAGCTCATAAGAAACATGACTAAGTAGAGTATGAATGCCAGAGCTCCCATCAAAAATACTGATAACGTTCTGTAGAAAGCTAACTTAAACTTTACAACACAATGAAAGTCTCACATGCATGTGATTGATTACAAGGAAAAATACTAAATAAAAGTAGGATCTAGATCGGCCAAATCGCTCTCAAAAAAATGCCAGAATAGTGGCAATATTCTTTATAATAAAAATAAAAACAAAAAAAAAAAATTAATGAGTTTACCTTTAAGGATGGCAAAATTATCTGGATTCTGTGATTTGTCATTTGATTCTTCCCTCCTTGCTATAGAAAGGTCAATACAGTTTTTTGCTTCAGAAATACAAGCTGTTAGAAGCCAAGAAGGCAAGTCAAAAGAGGCTGCATCTGCACATAAGCTTTCCTGCATTATATTCACATTAAATAAGAAACTATCCAATGTAACAAATGAATCAAGTTGCTAATCTGCATAAATATCAATCACTTTTGGGTTTTTTTTTTTTTTAAATCACTAACAAGTTTCAAGAGTTGATAGCCAACTGAGTAAGAAGAGAGACATTCAAAAACCAGCACATATAGTTCCAAAGTTATAAAGACATTAGATTTCCTTTGTCACAGATTTCAATTATATTCCCTTACCAGATTGTGAGCTTCATCAAATATGAGAATACTGTTGTTCCAATCAACATTTAAAATTTTTCGAAGATTCCGATCAATAAGATAGTTATAAGGAGCAAATAATATATCAGCAACCTTGTGGAGCTCTCGTGATACATAATAAGGACACCTACAAGAAAGAAGTAGCAAGTAAATAGGAGGCAAAACCCATACAACTTGATTTTTTTCATTGGTTACACAAACACCCATTAAGTCTTGAACACACAACTAAAGTCCAAACAACTGACTATGATATTTCTTTTTAAGGAAAAAAGGTATTAAGAACCTACGGCCCAAATCTTCTTCCAACATTGACCAAATCCTCAATGTCAATAGGTTCATCTCCAAGATGAGGATTTTTCTTCATGTAGTCTACAATAGAAGCACAGATCATGAAAGTTAAAAATAAATACAAATGCTAATTACAATCAATCAATTGACTCTAGTAGATAATCAAAAAATAGAGATTATAATTTCCAACCCCTTCACAACCATTCAAAAGTAAGCATAGTAGTAGGAAAACCACATGAATATAACCCTGACCGGGTTATTCAACTTAAACAAGCAAATCCGACAACTTTATCCTCATCTACACATTCATTTTAAAAGTTTTCATGCATGTGAGAGAGAGAGAGGTTTCTTGTCAATATATTTTTTCTTCTTTCTATTTTTTTTACTAGAGAAGAATCAGGAGTCCTTATATTCTTGCATCAGTTATGGACAAGCTTAAATGGCATTTTAATGATGAAATATTGAGGAAGGAGTCTACATGGTTTTATCAATTTGTAAAAAAGAATAAATAAATAAGATAACTAGAGAGATAATGCATTGGGTGTTTTGAAACAATGAATTCCTCCGAAGCATATTGATTTCATAAAAAATATAACTAACGGAGTGGTAATTAGCGTGAAAACTAGACAAGGAAATCAGTGGCTAAGCCAGGAATTTGTGTGGGGGGACCAATTGTGACAATTAAGTATTCTTTTCCTTTTTTCATACAATGTTCTTATCATATATTGTAGAATTGGGGGGAAAAACTCCTTATAAATACAAATCTTGATGCAAAGGAAAAATTATATAACCCAATATATGTATTACAAAAAATATATATTTTACCAAAGCCTTGAAATGAGAGAATTTCAATATTTTCTTCTCCAATGTCAACCGAAGCTGGATATGAAAATTGAAATTAAGATGGATTTTTTTTTGGGGGGTTTTCAACACTAAGAAACTACAATAGCAGAGCCTTTTCTTGTGGTATACTAGTGTGCACTGCCTGCTACCTTGAGTCTTGTCCCTTTTCATTTGTACCAGTGGGTGTGGTGTGTGTGGGTTCAAAACAGTGAGAAAAAAACACATGAAAAGAAGAAATCTACAGCCACGGCCTACACGCAATAAAGCTTCTACTACAGCCTACATGCAAAAATAAGGTCTACTAGTGCCACTGCTACACGCAAAACCCATTTTGATGAAAGAATGGTCTGCTACAAGCAAGACCATCTTGTTTTGGTTTGAAAAAGATGAATGGTTGGGGTTCATTTAAAAAAAAAACAAACAAATGGTTGGGATTAGACATGTTTTCTATAAAAAGAATGGGACTACCTTTTTCCATAAATCTGATGGTGGGAGGGCCATTTTGATATGTGCTTATATAGGCATCCCATATAAGCATATATACTCAAAGATTTTTCTAATCCTTGGGGGGTCATGGCCTGGTCTCCTGTGGCTCCACCACTGAAGGAAACACAAGCAAATTTTAAATTAGGATAACATTAAGGATCAGCATTGAGTATTAATCTTGTGGTGCATGTTATATGCAAATATCATGATAGTGTACAAAACAAATTTTACAATGGAAGGGTGTGAGCTAAACCCAACTGTATGAATCATATTTCCAATGAATAAATTTTGTTTGGAAGCCTCTCTCCGTGTCAAATCTCCAGACCAATTATCCAAAGAGCCTTACCCATGATTAAAAATGTGTGAATTGCCAAGGACCCCATAATTTAAGGGGGATGAGTCCCTTCTTACTAAATGTTACTTAAAATCCAATCAAAATGCCACAAAAAATAAAATTCCTTCAACCTTATTTAAAGGCATTTATCAATGTCATAATGATCCAGGTGGAAACAAGAATTTGGAATCAACAACATAGTGATAGCAAAGGTAATTATGCACCCAAAAGATGTTTGGTTCTAGACCATCTAGAATTCATGGTATCCAAATTATCATAGTTCATTCTCTTGATCTTTGAGCTGGAATCACTCTTCTATCCTTTATATGATATATGGTTTTATACTCAATCTCGTGTTTCCAGAAGATAGTTGAGGTAATAGACCTTGCTTATAAATTCCCTTATTTTAGTAAGCCCAATTATATATGTATATATACGTATGAAGGGACAAACATGTGCTTAGAGTTTAACAGAATTACCAGCAACATGAGAATAATGGGCACAAGAACGCTTTCCACGCTTTCTACACAGCATACGGCAGGCATTTGTTTGTGTTTTTCCACAAAGCAAACTCACTTTATCATGAATGCACAATTGTTCACGAGATCCTAATACTATCATTTTGGGCCTGCATATATTAAACATTAGCAAGTTCAAACATTCAACTCACCTAAAGCAATAATAACAAGAAGCTCTTATCACAAAAGAACAAGTTATTGAGAATCAATGTGTCATGGAATAAAGGTAATGCATCAAGAGGAAAAGCTATATCTATGGTTTATCCAATATTCAAAATCTTGCCAATGCACTCTAGCTCAAATGGAACCTCCTCCCCTTGTGAGAGCAACATGGAAGGGGAGGCCATGGGTTGTAAGACCCATCAAGTGTGAATGTAATTTATTAATATAAATCAAATATTTAAAATCTCACCGCAAAAGAGGTCAAACTATAAATCAACTCTGACCTGTAACAGGTTCTCTTCAATTCTTGAATAACTTGCCGGATCTGGCTGTGAGTGCGTGAAGCATAAACTATGGTGGGAAGTTTTGAGCGAGCACCCTGTGACAGAGAAACATCTGATATGCTACCTTCACTCTGGCTGCTCCTTTCTCTCATACCAGTTGAGAAACCCCCCAAACTCTTCCTCCAAGCAAGTGTGGCGCAGAGAAGACACAACGTTTTCCCAGTTCCTGTAGGGCTCTCCAACAGTGCATTGCATTTCTGCACATTGTATTAATAGAGATAAGAAATTATGAAAACTTTGTATAGATAATAGAATTTAGTATAGGCCTATTGACACTATGCAGCTTATAGAGTGCATATCAGACAATCCAAACCCGTAGAGCTTCAGACTATATGTTACACTATTAACATCTTTTTTTGATAATTAACAGTTAGAAAAATGCTTATATTGTTTTAGGTCATATACTAGATATCTGTAAACTTTTACAATAGAATTTACTTCAACGATTTTCTTCGGAGATTTATATTCCGTTTCGAAAGGATTTCTACTTACATTATGCTTTAAGCATTAAACCCCACTTTGAACAACATACCCCATTGTTATATCATCTATGAGGAGTAAATTCAAGAAGGAGAATTTTATTTTTTGTTCCACAAGAATACAAAAACCATGAAGGCCTAATATACCCAATAACCACAATCTAACGAATCAATACCAATTTAGTCCAAATATATACTTACAAGTTTCTTAACCACAACCCCATTTCACAAAAACACCAAATTGATTAATTGAGTATCAAAAAAACACACAAAGCTACAGTCTTTCCCAGCTTCAGTCAACAATTTCAATTCTTTCTCCAAAAAAAAATTTAAAAAAAAAAAAACGTTTTTTAAAAGCAAGAAAAGTACTTTCAGTACGCTACCATGACATGATACATACAGCTACCAAAACGGTGACGTTTGGGGGGATTGAAAAAGCTTACTTGTTGGAGAGACTGAATGACTTTTTCCATGTAAACAAGCTGAGAATCGTAGGCCTCGAATGGAAAATCCACATCGATGCCTCTGATCTTGTACGTCGGCATTTCTTATTTCTCCGTTCGGATTTTTTTTTTTTTTTTAGGGGAAATTTTCCCGAGAAAGAAAAAATTGAGAACGTTGGGTTTTGATCTTAAAACCCTAGAAAATGAATGATATAAAAAAAGATGTAATAGGTAATGTGTTTTCCCGCCAACTTACACTGTAGTGTAGTGTGAGGGGTACTGCTGATAAACGGTGTCGTTTGGGAATTGACCTTTTCTTTTTTTTTAGGGTAATATAATTTTTATTTTTTTAATATAGAGATGATAGAATTTTAATCTATGGATTCCTTTGCTGATTGCTTTTTATCATCAAGTTAAACATTAGATTTCTTGCTCAATGACAAGAGACTTTAGCAATTTCTTTTTTTTATAAGAGATTTTAGCGATTAAACTAACTAAAACTCACTTATTGTATTATAAAAATTATGTATGACAACATTTGATACAAAATTTTTTGTGAGTTAGTGTTTAGGGTAAACAGGGAACAATTTGGTATCTGACTTCTTAACTTGAAATCAACACAAAATGCCCTAATTTATATAGATAAATGTTAATTTCATCAATACAATTTTGAATTTTATGCTCTGTTTGTTTTGCTATAAAATATTTTTCCAAAATCATTTTCAGTATTTTTTCCATATTCATATATATTTACATGGTTGACTTATTGTAACTGTGATACTATTTTACACAAGTTTAGCTAAATTAATGTGGGTGATTTTTTTGGTTAAATGTACAAAATTGACCTATTATGTTATTTTGCATTCATTGATGTTATTGTAGTTTTTTATTTGATTTTCTTATTATTTGTTCTCTCTTATCTCTCATTTGATTATCTCTCCTCTCTCCTCTCTCATCCGATTCTTTCTCTTCCTCTACTCTCTTTCTCCTCTTATATTCTCTTAAATCCAACAACAAATAAAACAAAATTTTCAAACTTAATTTAAATCTAGATCCCAAATTCGTCAAACCCTCTCCTCAAAAAAAAAATAAAAATAAAATCATCAAACTCATATAAATAATTAAACCCAAATTATAAAAGAAGAAGAAGAAGAAGAAAATGCATAAATAGTAGTAGAATAAGAAGAAGAAGCAGCAGTAGCGATCTAGCAAAGAGCCCAAAATCACTACTCATAATCAAACTCAAATAGCAAAAGAAAAAGAAGAAGAAGATGCCGAAGAAGAAAAAATGCATAAGAAGAAAGAAAGAGAAGAAGAAAGAAGAAGAAGGAGAGAGAGAGAAAGAGGAGGAAGTATACCCAGTTACGGGTGTATTTTTGAGAGAGAGAGAGATCAAAGAAGTAATTAATGGAGTGTGTGGTAAGGTGGTGGGATTGTGGATGGATAAATGTGAAATAATAATAAAAAGGTGAGAAAGTATTATTTAAATAAAAGAATGGTATATTATAAATAATTTGATGTGGGTGTTTTCAAAAACTAGTTATATAAAATAAAAAAAAGTAGGTTTTTATACGAAAATAGAAGGAAAATTTTACTCATACTCATGCTAATGCTCCAAGTGCTCTAAATATGAGTTTCTTGTAATATGTTATGAATTGCAAGTGAATGCAAAAATGTAGTCATTTGATTTTTAGTGGCCGTCTGGCGGAGCACACAATTCTCTCACTCTCAATTGTGTTCTACCCCTCTTTCCTTGCTTTCACATCTTCTACAATTTTCCATTGTTCTCTTACTTTAAGACATGCATTTTGTATATTTTAAAGTAAAATTATATTTTACCGTTTGTGGTTTGATTCAATCAAATTTCAGTATATCAACTTTTAATTGCTAGATCTCTAAAGTTTGGTCTAAAATGAAATGGCAATACTTCCATTGGTAAACCTCATAATAATTTCATTTAGAAGACAAAATATAGTAATTGAAAGTTTATATAAAAATAGCGAGAAGATGAATAATAGGGTAAACTATAATAGGGATCAAAGGATTAGAAATTTAGAAACATAAAAATCTAAAACATTGCATTACAAGTTACAACTACAAGTGCCATTCCAAATTCCAAGGGCCAAACTAGCAGCCATAATCAAATTTATTGATCTATGCAGTAAGCTAGCAGCCATAATCTAGAACCAGCTAAAAGCTTCCAATGGATCTAAGCTGCACGCTTCCTGTATTAATGGATATACTTAACTTTATACTTAACTTTAAAAGGGTCATTGTAATTTGTAATGACAGATGACTTGAATATCCCAGTTTGCTAAAAATAGAGCTTGCATCTCTATAAGGATGGACATCATGGTATCAAACACGATACCGTGTGCCAGATCCAACAACTCATTACAGTTGCACTATGCACAACCTGAACTTTTTAGCATCAAAGGACTAAAGATCACTTATCAAAAAAAAATAAAAATAATGATTGACATTCTTGCACGGCAAATCTTACAAGAATATACATCAACAAGAAAGTCGACAAAATCATCACTGTGGACTTAAAGTGACAGAAAAAGATAACAGAATGAAGCATGAAATCAAGCATACCATGTAACCATAACATTTGAAAGAACGGATTCCAGAAATTGATTATGCAGAGCATTCCAACGTAAAAACAATGACACTTAGGACCATATCAAAATGTATTTCTCTTTTCTTCCCCTACAACTGTCAGGAAGACTACCAACAGTATATCTTAAAAACCCTCAAAAAATATATAAAAACCGGATACTGAAGATCCACCCTAATTAACTATAAAATTTGGTGGACCACCCACAACAGAAAAGGTTTCACAGACCCGAAAGAGGTGGACACACTCCAGATGCTTTCATGATAGGTCCACCCCCCAGTTTTTCCCTAGACTTAGAATCATATAAGTGCTTATACATAAGAACCAAATTCTTTCTTGAAAAAGAAAACATTAAGAGGCAAGAACCACTTGAAAGGACTATGCGCAGAAGTTGTAGAAGTCTCCGTATCCATTGGTTCTGCAGAAGCCAATGTCTCAGCACTGCCATCTGCTGCCCCCTCGGCAGTGCTGGCATTAGCATCAACTCCTCAAGGTTGCTGCTGCTCACTGGCCGAGGAGGTGGGGTTGGTGGGGCCTCAGGAGTAGCTGGCTTGGCTGGTGCTGGCCTTGGTTTCGTCATTATTGGTTTACAAAACCTGTCCAAGAAAGTATACTTTCAACATCCTTAGAGAAGATTACTATATTTAAAGGGTCATGCTAATAGGTGTCCTTAAGGCAATGGTTAATTATCCATTTTAGGAAAATTTTGACACCACTTTTATGGGAAATAGAAAAAGCTGTCAAAACATTAATTATTTTTTTTCCTTTCCCCAAAAAAACTTGTTTTAAACAGATTATTTACGATTGCCCTAAGGGCATCCGTTAACATTTCCCATATTAAAGTAGGGAGGACAAGAAAGGTTCAAATTTCCAGGATTTAGGTTGGCAGATGGGAAATAAATAAATATGAAAACAATAAATATACTGACACATGTTGCAATTGATGCACAATAGAACTAATATCAGTGGTGAGCCCAAGTGAAAGTGTATCAATCACAACTTACTATGTCAGTTAGTTGTGAAAAAAGTTGTCCCCAACGTTACTCTTACAAAAGCAGGAACTAAATAATTAAAACTTGACAAAATTAAAAACCAGAATCAAGACAAAGCAGAAAATTATAGTAATCTTGCAGAATTTTAACAAGGAAAGCTAAAATTAAATTCTTTCCAAACAAGGTAATTGGATTAAGAGGTAAAAAGAAAGAAAAGCTACCTGTCCAGTGTTTCAGTCTTCTTTAGCACATCAGCAGACGAGAAAACTGGATTCACATACTTAGGAAGTGAATCCTGTTGGAGCTTTTTCTCTCTCAACCAAGCTTCTGCCTCTACACATTCATTTAGGACCTATAACATACAAAGTATAGTTTGAATAGTGAAGTTAGTTTTCTGTTAATACATGTGTTGTAAAATGGTTTTTTTTTTTGGGGAAAAGGGGGGGTGTATTAGAGATCAATTCGGATATTACCTTCTCTTTTTCAGAGATGTCGATGTGATCAAATCTATGATCATTTGAAACTGCAGCTTCTCTGTAGCTATTAATGCAACGAACAAGCTAGGGCTCGTTTGGTTTGGCCATGACTCAGTTTTCATAACTCAATCCTCATATCTCATAACTCAAACTCAAAACCCATAACTCATAACCCAAACCTCACTTTATCTCAAAAACTCCAAAATTATTGTTTGGTCACATAACTCACTTTTTGCCACCATAACTCATATTTTAGAAACTGAAAACACCAAAATTCTGTTTTCAGTTTCCATCATCCATCACTCAAATTTTTAAGTTTTGAGTAATGGAAACATTGCCCAAAAACCAAGCCAAACAAGATTTTTTCTATGGGACCCACGCGTTTTGGAAACTGAGTGATATCACTAAAAATCATGGTGATCCAAACAAGCCCTTACAGCTCCCGGTTAACACTCTCTTTGTAATGCTCCTCAATGGGATCACCATCTTGGCAATGTAAATGACTTTGCACATCTGCTGGAATCATTCCTCCAGCTTGGCAATGTAATCGCCTTTGGTTTCATCCTCACCATCTTCGAACAACCAATATTCTACCTCCTGGGGTTTAGTAGTAAACCCGTCCCTCTCCGAATCAGTGACAAATTCCTGATACTTGTCACTAAGCTGAGAAACAGAGAAACAAACAAGAAGTATTAGATTTCTTTTAAATACCACAACAAGTACTAGTTTACAAGTCCAAAACTAAAAGCCAGATATTTGCCACTAATCATGCTACCTTGTTTCTGTCTTTTGTTTCTTCCATTACTCTATCTTGCAAAGCCATTTCAAATTCCTCCTCCACTGCCTTCTGCGCATCAGCTGGAATCATTCCTCCATACACCAACTCTGCCTTTCAAAACAACAGTACTCTGCTGATGACATAGCAACTGAGAACGGGAAGCTCTCGTTCACATTCACATCAACAATTAAAAAAAAACATTGGTATCACGGTAATGCCACAAAAAATAATAATATGAGTTCGATTAAGGTCTAATAGGTACCCCCAGACGGATTACATGTATATAGGGCAGTTTCCCTGGGTTAAAACATAAGAAAGGAATAACATAAAAACCCCTTGAGGATGCCCCTTAAAATTCACTTTTGGCCCGTGAGTGACGATGATCCCCCGCTCGCATTAATTAATTTGTTAAGAGCGAGGACCCATTAATGGCCGAGATGAGATGAGATTAACCTATCAAAACCACATCCCCAACTAGTCCCCAGCCCAATACCATGCGTAGCGGTAGGATTCCCAATCCAAAAACAACACAATATTTATCGAATAAATAAAATTGGGTATTGGTTAAGAAAGCCTAAGAATGATTACCTGGACTTGGGCGTGTAGATGTGAGCAGAAAGTAATCAGAGGTGCTGGCTAAACAGCGAGACAGCCCAAGGGGGAAAGAGTTATCGGAGGAGAGAGAAAGATCAAAGTAACCTCAACGAAACTAAAAAGAGGGGGAAGAAGTTACGGCTATATAACTATATAAGGTTAGAAGTGATTAGGGTTTGTTCCGGTTTTAATTACCAAAAATACCCCTACTTTTCTTTTTCTTTTTTTGGGGGCAAAGGAACTTATTTCTTTAATAAAAGAATTTTCGCCCCAATTTCAAAAGCTAATAAAAATTTGATCCCTTTGCGTAATTCTCAAAACAAATACATATATTATATATATAAGATAAGAATTACTAGAGCTAAAAATTACAGTGTAGTGATGAGGGGTTTTGCCTATAAACGATGTCGTTTGAGAATTGACCTTTTTCTTTTATTCCATTTAATTTTAGGGTAATGTAAATATTTATATATATATATATATATATATATATATATAATATAGAAATGATAGAATTTTAACCTATGGATTCCTCTTTATCATCAAGTTGAACACTAGATTTCTTACTTGATAAAAAAAATATTTTAGCTGTTGAGTTAACTAGAACTCACTAATTGTATTATCTATACTATTATTTAAGGAGTTTCTCCTGTCTAAGATCCTCATTTTTTGGTTTAAAAATGCCCCTACATTCCTATGTTTAAGTAGAGACAAAATTAAAGGACAATTCGGTAAAAATACAACTCTAACTCCCACTAAAACATTGCCTAAAAAATAAAATCTCTTTCCTATTAATTTTCAAATTATTTTATCCACTTATAAATTAAAGTATTAAAATAAAAATTATATATATAAAATAAAGACATAGGTTTTTTTTTTTTTTTTTTTGCTATAAAATAGGATCACTAAATCCAAAAAAAACCTCATTGCACACACGAATCACATGTGATGAGGCTAGTATATATAATGGACGACAATGTTTGATACAAACTTTTTTGTGAGTTAGTGTTTAGGGTTGATAGGTAACAATTTCATATTTGACCTGCTTAACTTGAAATCAACACAAAATGTACTAATTCATATAGATAAATATTAATTCCATCAACACAATTTTGAATTTTAAGCTTTG
This sequence comes from Quercus aquifolioides, assembly GCA_019022515.1. Taxonomy (NCBI): domain Eukaryota; kingdom Viridiplantae; phylum Streptophyta; class Magnoliopsida; order Fagales; family Fagaceae; genus Quercus; species Quercus aquifolioides. The sequence goes on along the minus strand of CM032328.1, from coordinate 23,180,951 downwards.
CTTCTTTTCTTTTCTTTTTTGCAAAATATTTTTCGGAAATAATTTTTAGCATTTTGCCATATTCATATATATTTACACGTGTGAGAGACCGGGAAAATTAGGCATCTCAAAAAAGAGATATTTTTGTGTGCTTTTTAAGGAACCTCTCTTTTTGGGTAAATGGTGTGAAGTCGCTACTTATTTTTTTATACAAAAAATAAGAAAAACTAAATACAACATGACTGAATAGCATACTTCCATTGATTGAATAAAAAATTACATAATTGAAAATTTGAAAATTACATGGCTTTGGGTCCTATTTACAATCTACCAAAAATACATGGCTTTTTGTCCTAGTTACATTCTACCAAAAAATAAAAAATAAAGACAAGGCCTAGATTTACTTTTCCAAAGACCTAAATTCGGAGGCTAAGTTAGGGAATGGGAAAATGCTAGACACCCATTTCGCCCAGACAGAGTCTGGTCTTCTAAACTCTTGTGACCTATGTATCCTTTATGCATGCTATGAATGGTATGTTGAACATGTGAAATAAAAATTAAATCACATAAATTTATTTATGAATTCATTCTCTTCTTTGTTTAAAAAAAATTCAAAAAGAGAATTTTACTCATAACATAAATTTATGACAGAAAAATATGATTTTTTTTTATGACAGAAAAACTAGATCTGTTTTTATATGTTTAAAAAATGAAAAAAAGATTTTTTTATGAAGAGAATTTTACTCATAACATAAATTTATGCATTATGAAACAACCAGAACAAAATAACCGTAAACACAATTATACATAATCTTTTTCTTTGTTTCAAAATCTGCATATGTTTAAAAAAATCTGATTTGCATCTATAAGAGATACATATTAGTTTTGATTTGAGAAAAATTCAGATCTGCATCTAATGAAGATGCAAATCTATTTTTTGATTAAGAAAAATTCAGATCAACATCTAAGAAAGATGCAGATCCGCTATGTTTAAGTGGAGACAAAACTAAAGGACAATCTGGTAAAAATACAACTCTAACTCCCACTAAAACATTGCCTAAAAAATAAGATCACTCTCCTGTTGATTTTCAAATTGTTTTATCCACTTATAAATTAGATTTTCAAAATAAAAATTATATACAAAAAATAAAAACATAGGTTTTTTTTTTTTTTTTTTTTTTTTGCTATAAAATAGAATCACTAAACCTAAAAAAAAAACCTCATTGCATATGCGAAGCACGTGTGATGAGGCTAGTATATATAATGGACGACAATGTTTTGATACAAACTTTTGTGTGAGTTAGTGTTTAGGGTTGATAGGGAACAATTTCATATTTGACCTGCTTAACTTGAAATCAACACAAAATGTACTAATTCATATAGATAAATGTTAATTCCATCAACACAATTTTGAATTTTACACTTTGTTTATTTTTCTGTAAAATATTTTCCAGAAATTATTTTCTACATTTTGCCATATTCATATATATTTACATGGTTATTGTAACTCTGATGTTATTTTACACAAGTTTGGCTGAACTAATGTGGGAGATTTTTTAGGTTAAATATGCAAAACTCACCTCTTATGCTATTTTTCATTCACTAACAAGAGTACTCTAAATATGAGTTTCTTCCTTCTCAAAAAAAAGAAAAAATAATATATATATATATATATATATAAAATTCCTGCAACTAAAATGAATGTTATGTCAAATAACTCCCAATTGGTCATCGGCAGCTAAGGCTTGTTGCAATTCCTAGTATATATATATTTAAGACTTTTGGAAGAGAAGGTAAAGGCAGCAAATAAAAATTAAAAATATTGCTCTAAGACTATTTGAGAGAAAGAGGCCTTTAATTTAGTGCAAAGAATGTGTGAACAATATTCCATCAACTATAAGCAATCAAGAATCAACATTCACACCACAGATAAGAAAAAGTGTGAGTAAAATATGAAAGGCATGCATTTTTATTAATTTTATTGTGATAGTTTAATTATTTTTGTGATCAACATGAAGCTGGTGGTATGCCACAAACAGCAACATTCCGCTTGCTAGCCTTAGCAAAGATTGGAGTATATTTTAGTAAAACTAGTATGTAACTCCGTGCTTACGCACGTGACTTGTCAATTATAGTGGTGGTATAGGTTATTAAACATATAATACATTAGTTAATGTAATTTAATTATGACATGGATATATTCAAGATTTTATCATTTTAAAACTACTCATACATATTTTGCTTTTTTGGAATACAATTAGATTGTTGCACAGTTCATATTAATGGTGATTGTTGGAGTTGCTCTCTATTTGTTTGTCATAATGTTTCTATGATTGATTATTTACCACAATTTGATATTTTGGTTTTGGCCTTTGGTTCATGGTAAGAGCTTATTGTTTTGTTAGTTTCTTGCACTTTGCTTAAACATATACGACCATTAAATGAAAGATGTTGAAAATTTGAATAGTTAAAATTAAAATTGGAAATGGTTAAGAATTTAGATTAGATACTTTTGAAGAAAGTTTCAGGGAAATTTTTTGAATTATTTTTTCTACTTCTTTATCAAAAAGAACAAAAGAAGTTGTCATCTTTCACTTGGATTTAACCGAATATAATAATGAAAGAAATAAAAAAATGTAATAAACTTATTTTTACATCTATAATTAAAGCAATTATCATTTTGGTTTCTTATGCAATCATTTTCATAGCTACATAATATAAGTAATGAATAATTTGGTCACTTAGCACACAAAAACATATTATTTTGCTGCTTTACTTTTCATTTGCAAAGCTAACATGAGGTATAATTCCACCCAATTTCTGCTTCTATGTTTACAATATCAGAGTAGCAAATAAGAAACCTTTCCTGCAAAATCATTTATTGGGTTAGTTTTAGTTTCCATAATAAATATGTATTTGAAATAATTCAAGATAAAGAAAACCTTTACTCCTCATGAGCCTTCCAATGCTTTAATTTCTACCAATGACATTGTAGTTTGCATTATCAGTTCTAATTCAGATTTTGGTTCTTTGTCACATGCTAGAATATGTTGAACAACATTATCTCCTTCATCCTCAACAACTTTATATTTGAACATTGTAAGAGATGAATTAAACAAAAAATCCATTGGTAATCCATCATAGAGAATTATTTTAGTAAATGTCTAACCTATCAATAAGCTTAGAAACCTCTGTAATTTTGATTAATAAAAATGGAGAAGAGGTGAAGTAAAATATTTGGGATTTACTATAATGCTTTATATATATGAAGTGGTTATCTGATGAGCCAGGAGAAATGTACCAGTCTCCAGAGTTGTGAGAATGCCTTGCAGATAAAAAGAATATATATTTTAAAGATGTTAATAGTACTATAGAAAGTGAAATAGATTAAAAAAAAATTATTATTAAGAAAGATCACAAATTTTCCAATTATTACGCCTAAAGGCAACCAAAGGAAAAACACCCACAAACACAAACCTAGCAAAATTTAAGCACTTAAAAGTATATAGAATAAGAAGCAACAACGTAAAAGAAGAAAAATAAAATAAATAAAATTACAATCAAGTTCATAGTTGTGGAGGAGGAGGACCTATGTGAGATCATGTGTGGCGCTAAAGTGCGTCCAATCAATTATTAGGCAACCATTGCAGGAGTGAAATAAAAAGGGTTTGAAGAAGAGGTAGACCATAGGGGGAGGCTAAGAGATGGACTTTTGTTAAGCTTGAATGTGATTGACTCACATTTAATTGAAAAAAAAAATATTCAGACCTAATTTAATAAGAATTTGTTTATTATTGGGTTACTTTATCATGAATCTGAATTAATTTAAATGAACATAATTCAGGAATGTGTATAATTTTTAAAACCACATTAACATTATGGACAACCTCCTGACAGTGGACGACCTTTATATGTTGGCTTAACCTTCTTGGTCCTAGACGACACTATAGACGAACTTGAGATAGTCCGACTTTTAATTTACCATCAGTATACTTTGAGTTTTTATGCTAGTATTTTCTGTGAAAATTCAAAAGAATCATAATATTCATTTATTTTTTTACAAGTGTATACAACCTTTAAGTTACTTCCTATACGATTCTCAAAAAAAAAAAAAAAGGGTACTTCCTATAGGACAATGTTGATGGTTGTGTTGTATTACATGCATGCATACATACATACATACATACATTATATATATATATATAGAGAGAGAGAGAGAGAGTGTAATTTTCAATTAAGGTCATTTAGTGTAATTTTCAATCTCTATTTTTGAAATATTGTGACCATTAGATCTTACTACTACTGATGGTAAACTAAAAGTCGGACTATCTCTAGTTCGTCTATAGAGTCGTCCAGGACCAAGAAGGTTAACCCAACATTTGAAGGCTCTTGCAGATGCTGGTCTTACTACTGAAAATGTCCACATGGTTGAGGTGGTTGGTTCGGGCTCTCGTGTTCCTGCAATAATTAAGATATTGACAGAGTTCTTCAAAAAGGATCCTAGGCGCTCAATGAATGCAAGTGAGTGTGTTGCCAGGGGTTGTGCTTTGCAATGTGCCATTCTTAGTCCGACATTTAAAGTACGAGACTTTCAGGTAATTTTCATGGACAGAGGGTTGATACCCAAGCATTGTATACTTTTATAAATATATATATACGTGTGTGTGTGTGTGGTGGTTTTATTGCCTTTTTAAAAAAAAATTATTTATGCTTGCATGCATTTAGGCTCTCCTTGAATTTCTCTCCCTCTCTCGCTCACAAACACACAAAATTGCTTGTCACTACTAGTCGTGTCAAAATCCCTAGTCATTATTCCCTCTTTTGGTGTATTATAGGTTAATCTCGGCCATTAATGAGTTCTCGCTTTTAAGAAATTAATGCGGGTGAGGGCTCATTGTCACACACGACCAATAAGTGATTAAGTGATTAAGGGGCATCCTCAGGGGTTTTCATATTCTTCCTCGTCATGTTTTAACCCAGGGAAACTTCCCTAAATACATGTAATCTGTCTGGGGGTATTTACTTAAAGATATTAGACCTTAATCGAAGGCATATATATATATATATATATATATATATACATATATTTTTGGCATTACTGTGATACCAATGTTTTTTTTATTGTTGATCTGAAGGTCAACGAGAGCTTCCCGTTCTCAGTTGCTTTGTCATGGAAAGGTGCTGCCCCTGGTACTCAGAACGGGGCTGCAGACAATCCGCAGAGTACTGTTGTTTTCCCCAGGGGAAATCCTATACCAAGTGTGAAGGCTCTAACGTTCTACAGATCGGGCACATTCTCTGTTGATGTGCAATATGTTGATGGGGCTGAACTGCAACAACCTGCAAAGATCAGTACATATACGGTAATATATCCTGGCAATGTTTAGAATCTAAACATTTTAATAATTTGGGCTGCAGTATGATTGTCTAGCAATTTTTTTTGTGTTGCCAATTCTGTTATGTGATGTGAATGTGCAGATTGGTCCATTCCAATCTACTACAGGTGAGCGTGCAAAACTAAAGGTTAAAGTCCGCTTGAATCTGCATGGAATTGTATCTGTTGAGTCAGCAACTGTAAGTTCTGGAAGCTTCTTGCAACTCTAATTATGATTAGGCAATTTTCCTTCAAACCATTTCTTATTATTATTTTTTCTTTTTAATGTTTGTTTTAGCTATTGGAGGAAGAAGACAAGCCTGTACAGATGGAAGCTGACACTAAGGTCAGTGTTCATACCTTGAATGAGTAAACAATTTCTTCTGTGGTGTGTGCTTAATGTTATATACATGATGAAGCTCATTGTTAAATCTTATTTGCATGTATGTAAGCATTATTTGAGTCATGACATTGGGAAAGCTACCAAAGGGTTTATATCTATTGGGATCTAGGTAGAGCTTACATTGAGAATAAGAATATGTGCATGCTTTCAAATGATATGGTGTGCTTTTAATGCATTCAGGAACCCACTTGCAATATTTTTATCTTAGTTTGTTTGTAGCAATCAACTACTTATCCCAAAAAAAAAAAAAAAAATGTTGGTTTGTAGTGATCAACTATTAAAGCAGATACTTGGATCTTTGGTACTATCATTGCAACAGCAGAGCTCCAATTGCGGTGTTAATAAGCTAATACTTCTAGTTCAACCATTGAGCTCCACTTGTCTGCACCTGAGTGACAAACTTGGGCTTGGAGACTGCTTCCTGCTCTTCCTCTTATAAGTTTCTAGACTGAATTCCTATGTTATATCATGCATCAGGGCTTTTGGAATCTTATGATTGTGTTATTTGCACACAGTATCACAATGAGTGTTAATCCTATTGATTTGTGATGCCTCCATCTCCCATTTATTTGCATCTATGTGTTGTAATGCTTAATAGCATTAAGTATTTGTTCTTTTTTTGAGGCATTATGTGGGTTCTTAACATGCAGGTTGAGGCTCCAAAGAAGAAGGTAAAGAAAACCAACATCCCTGTTGCAGAGTTGGTGTATGGAGGAATGTTTCCAGCAGATGTGCAAAAGGCAGTGGAGAAGGAATTTGAAATGGCTTTGCAAGATAGAGTAATGGAAGAAACAAAAGACAGGAAGAATGCTGTTGAGGCCTATGTCTATGACATGAGAAACAAGGTAGTATGCTTAGAGGCTGTTTGGATTGAGTATTTCCATGACTCAATTCTCAGTTTTCATAACTCAATTCTCAAAAATGGTGGGACCCATAGCAAAATACTCGTTTGCCTGCACCAATACTCTATTTTCATAACTCTGTTTCCAATACTCAATTCTCTACTTTTTGAGTTATGAGTTATGGAAACTGAAAACAACTTTTGGCTGTTTTCAGTTTTCAGTTTTCAGTTTTCAATGGCAAACTTGTAATAAAACACACATGAGGGACCCACAGCCGCACCTTTTGACCAAACCAACTCTTTTTTTTTTTTTTCTTCTTTCTTTCTTCTCCTGTGGGTTCGTTCTACTCTTTTTTTTTTTCTTTTTTTTTTCTTTCCCCTTTCTTCTCCTGGTTCGTTCTTCCCTTTTCTTTTTTTTCCTTTTCTTTTTCTTTTTCTTTCCCCATTCTTCTCTGGGTTCGTTCTTCCCTTCTTTTTTTTCTTTTTTTTTTTTTTTTTTTTTTTTTCACCTGGGTTCACCGTCACCGTCCCTGTTCCCTTTTTTTTTTTTTTTTTTTTTTCACCTGGGTTCGGTACCGTCCCTGGGTTTCTTCCTCTTTCATTTTTTTTTTTTTTTTTTTTCACCTGGGTTCGGTACCGTCCCTGGTTTCTTCCTCTTTCATTTTTTTTTTTCACTGGGAAGCTCACAGAACCCAGTGAAAAAATAAAAAAAAATAAAAATAAAAAACTGCAGTGGGTGACAGAGCTGGGCCCACAAAATAGTGTGAAAAATATTGAGTGATTGCATTTTAGTGATGTGCCAAACGGGTATTAAGTGATGGGTAATGGGTGATGAGTGATGAGTATTGAGTGATGAGTGATGAGTGATGAGTGACGGAAATTGAGTGACGAAAATTGAGTGACCAAAAAAAGCTGGCCAAACAGCCTCTTAGTGACAAATATCTGGCCTATGTAAGTTTTGGAAGCTTCTTGCAACTCTAATTATGATTAGGCAATTTTCCTTCAAACCGTTTCTTATTTTTATTTTTTCTTTTTAATTTTTGTTTTAGCTATTGGAGGAAGAAGAAATTGAAGTTCCTGTCTCAAAAGAGCCAGCAAAAGAAGATGTTAAGATGGATACTGATGAAGCTCCAAATAATGCTGTTCCCCAAGGTTCTGATGAGACTGATGTAAATATGCAAGATGCTAAGGGTACTGCTGATGCTCCTAGGGTTGAAAATGGTGTCCCCGAGTCAGGAGACAAGCCTGTACAGATGGAAGTTGACTCTAAGGTCAGTATTCATACCTTGAATGAGTAAGCAATTTCTTCTGTGGTGTGTGCTTAATGTTATATACATGGCGAAAGCCACATTTTCGTCCCTACATTTTCACGCGATTTCTACTTTGATCCCTATCTTTTTTTTTTTCACCGCTTTTACTCCCTATCTTGAAAAATGCGTCTCGTTTTTGCCACTGCCGTTACATCAGAGACGGAAAATGCACATACGGCAAATGGCATAAGTTAAAAATATTAACATAATGTCCACAAGTCTCCACGTGGCTTTCCTGCCCTTTAGTTAGTCCGATTCCCGCCTATAGGAGGTCACGTGGCCCTCACGTGACTTTATAGACTTTATAATCAATTGCTCCCCCACAAACTAACCCCCAAAGTCAGAAATTCCTAACCCCCAAATTTATCTCCTCGCCACGAACTCAGCCTCGCTCACAATTGCTCTCATGGAATCAAGCTCGATGTCATTGAGTGGAAGCTTGAGGAAAAGGGGCCCAACCTAATGCTTCTGCTTTGAGAAACCTGTTTTGGTTGTTTCGTGGACACCTGAGAACCCTGGAAGAAGGTTCTATAGGTGTCCAAATTACTGGGTAAGTTAGTATCTATATAATACACTATCTCTCTTTTTTCCAATCATACTCGATCTTTCTTTGTACACTTTTTAAATTTCTATTGATTTTTTGGGTGGGGAAAAAAACAGAGTGAGAAAGAGGAACTTTTTGTGGGCTTCGTTGATTGTAAAGATGTTCTTTTTATG